>CM067331.1:23886666-25100000 GCA_034376525.1 Nicotiana benthamiana | reverse complement strand
TGTTATTCAGATTTAAACCCGTAAATTTCATATTCGAAGGCATAAGCCCATAACAGTCTATAATCGCAATTCCAGTTGGATACACAGCTTATGCTCGAATTGTTTCATCAAAAGAAATACCAAACAATTCACGACCTGATTTACGTTTGGGAATATGCAATAATTGCTCACAGCTATTCAAGTGTTGAATTATTAGCTACAAATGAAGATCCAAACTCAACTTATATATTTGTGCGGTAGCTGATATCAACATTGAAACTAACCACCAAATACAATTATTCTAAGCTAATAAGTATTAACAGTCCCATACAACTTATTTATCCAACAGTCCAGTGTTCAAATGAATACAAATTAAAAACAAAACTAAACTACACTAAACAAACAAATCAGTACCGTCTATCCCACTATTGTCATACAACAATCCAAACGAGCATGCATCAGGAAGCAGGCTGGTAAATGTACTTTGTTCCATTTCAAGTTCACAAGCTACATCAAAGCAGTCTTAGTATGTGTATCTGAATTAAGGCAAAGTGAATAAAAGGAGTCAGCAAGCAGAACAAGCAGTCAACAGTTGGAATCCAGCATAAATACAACAACATGATAAATTTGATAGCCAGAGTTGCATCAACATAGAATGACCCAAAATAGTCTTTGATTGAACTGAAAAACACTTGAAATTAAACCAGGAAACCTCCATAAAAACTTCAGCAACTAAGTCCTAAGTTAAATGATGCGAATCACACTCTAGAACTCGAAATTGATTTGAAACTTCCATAGAACAACCTGTTTTGGAGTTCTGTTTTTGTTTTTGTTTCTAAGGACCTAAATGATCTAGTTTTAATGGAAAACTTTTAGATTTTCAAACTAATAACATTTTTTGGATTTTTGTTTTGAATCTAAATTACAGAAATAGAACTAAGAGTGTTTTGGAGAAGCTTTCAAAGCTGGAGCTTTTGGGACAAATTTTTTAGGGATTTTCAAACTTCTAGGAATTTTTTCAGAATTCAAAGCCTTCTGAAAAAATTTGGAGAGATTTTCAGGGTTCCAAAACTTATGGGAATTTTCAGCCTCTTTTTTTAAAACTTTCTTTGCAATGGTATGCCTTTTATAGGCAAAACCTTAGGACAACCTTTCTATTTTGTTTTACTCTAAGTCCCTCCCTTATTTTTTTAGATTTTGTTAGTTAGTGCATTATAGTTTTTAAAAATTTGATTAGAACCCCACCTAGAATGTTCTAGGGGTTTCCAAATCAGTTTCATGTAAGATTTCTCTTATCCATAACCTATACTACCCTTTAAATCAACTGAAATTGCCAAAACAACTCAGTAAACTTTCAAACTATTTATCCTTAGTTTAACACTAACCAAGGCTAGACTAATAAGCTATATCCAGCCAATCTAAGAGAAATCCTAGCAATTGAACCAATTTAAAACCAAATTTAACCCTAAGTAACACTAATATTCTAAAGCCAAACCCGGCATTAAACTAACATCGAAAAGAATTCGAAATAGGGACAAATAATGTAGGAGAATAGTAATACCCAAAAAACAACATTCAATCAAGTCTATTTTTCCAGAAGCCTAAACGAATACCTATCAATTCAAAGTTAACAGGCAATACTGAAAACTAACTAAACTAAACAAAAACTGAAACATGGACTAAGGCCAGAACAGAAAGAGAAAGAAGAAATCATGAATGAATTAATGAAACTAAGGAAAACTACGTTCAGACTAAAACAACTTATAAAGAGATAATAAAAATTTAAATTAAAATTAAAAGAGAAGAGTGGAAGACTTAGCTTAATATTCTTGAGGCTCAGGAATCTTCATGCAATACTAAGAGGGTTCCGGAAACCCTAACTTTGACTTGGAGAGACTGTGAGAGCATTCAAGGGCAAATAACCTTGGCTTTGCGGTGAAGAGGGTGAGGATAACTCATGGTATCATTTTTGTTTGGTTCAGGAGTATGGTGATTTCTGGTCGGAGTTTCAAACTAAGATTTGAGAGTTTTTGCTGAGATTTGAGGGACGTGGCTTGAGGATTTAGAGAGAGGAGGGTGAGAGTATATTGTGGTGTAAATTTGGGGCTATTTGGAGACCGGTGCCGTCGTGGACGGCTGAACAGTCACCCTTTTGATCGAAGATTCGAGACGAACAGTTAGTATTTGAGGGTTGAGATTTAGGGCGTTGGAAAGAGGAGGGGGAGGGGATTCGAGGGAGTAAATCTGGGGTTGATTGGAGACCGGCCACCGGTGGAGGAGGGACGGTGGTGTTACACCGGCACAATTTTAGGGTTAAAAGAGACAGGGTACGAGGTTTTGGGTCTGGGGGGGCTTGTTTGGAACACTTATATATTTTTCCTCACCTTAAATATCGATCGTCCGATCAAGCCAAATCGATGGCTCAGATCAGGAGGTCACGAAACAGGGTCTTTGAGTTATGGGGGCTCTGGACCGGTTCGTGAGGTTGGGCTTGGGTTTTGAACGGGTATTTGCTGGGTTTGGACTGGCTGGCCTGATTTCTTTTTCTTTTTATTTGTTTTCTTCTTTTTCTCTTTTTAATTAATTAATTCCTTTTTTGTTTTCATTTTCCAGATTTTAACAAGTACACAAGATCAAATTTAAATTCTTTAATTTCTAAAATAGCCTAAATCCCAATTTTTAAAAAGAAAACTAGACAAATGTAAAAACAAGACCATTTTTGTTATTTTTATAATGTCAAATGCTAATAAAATTAAGGAAAATGTAAAATTGGGTCTTAAATGCAAGTGTACTATTTTTTGTATTTTATGAATTATATTAATTTAAAATGCACAAAAATGCGTACAAATACAAAATCATGCAATTAATTCCTAAAAATGCACATAATAAATGAAAATCATGCTTTTAATGAGTTCTATAGGAATATTTCAAACGAGGAAAACATCACTGCTCACAGGAGCTAAGATATATATAGTTAAAGAGAAGGACGAGCTATAAGGATGTGACTGGGGTTAGAATAACCCAAAATAGTGAATGAATTGTTTGCGTTAGTTGGCATTTCCGAAAGATATTGCAAATGTGAAAATAAGCCTCATTGCGAGACACCAGAATGGTGCATTCTAAAATAGTACAGCTAGATATAAGTAATACAAAGATAAACACTAGAAGCCCGGAAGGGATAAATAATACCTTAGTGTGGCTCCCGTCCCTGGTAGAGAGAAAATGTTAGGCAATTCGAGGAGCTAATGGATGGAGCAAGGAAGCTAAAAGCAAAAGAATGTGTTGTTCAAATTTTCAGAATAAAGTGATAGACATAAATATTAGTAGAAAAGTAAGAAAAGAGTTAATGAAGCATTATGAGTAAAAGATGGTACATGGAGGACAACAATAGATTAAAAAAATAATAGTATTACAAAGTCTATAGTCAAGTGAAGGATGTGAGCATATGATTTTTACCCTGTTGAAATCACTCTTACAGAATTCCCAAGCTTAGGATTTTTTTATTTATTTATAGGATTTAATTATGCATATCAATGTGTGTTCTCCATTGATGCATACATGATCAATCATAAAAATACAAAAATTTTATAAGCATTTAGGATTTAATTTCACATATTTTTGTTAAGATTAATTGGTAGTTAATGTTTATTTTGTAAAATATAAAAATCACAAAAAATTAGGTAGTTTATTTTGGCATTTTATTGTTAATCTTCATGGCATTTTATGATTACTTGTCATTTTTTGCATTTTTGATTAATTTTTTTATTTTTCATATTAGGAAGTTATTAGCTTGATTTAGTTTATTTAAGGATGTTTTATAAGAAATAAAATTATGAAATAATAAATAAGAAAAAACAAAAAAATATATATGTATGTATAGGATTTAATTAACCCAGGCTGGCTACAATTCGGCCAAACCTGGGTGGCCCAAACATTGAACCCTTTTAAAATAACCAAGACCCATCCCAATAACACATCCATGATCCGGTCCGTGTAAGAGACGCCCCAAAACGATATCGTTTTGGGGTGATTATTCTCAGCCGTTTATCACAACCAATCCAACGGCTCTTAAACCCCAACCCCAAATCCCACAAAATATGTCCAAACCCTCGTGTATATGCAAGAGACCAAGTGACCTCATTTCTCGTACCTGTACGCCGGTGTATCACCACTCATCCGCCGCCGTCTACCACCCCTCAACCACCCTAACGCCACCGCGGGAAATCACCTCATGGCGGCGGCCGGCCACCAAACAGCCCCAAAATTACACCACTGGATTCTCTCAACCTCCTCTTCCCCCTCCCACCATTAGCTCCCCTCAAATACCCCCTAACTCGTCGAATATTAAACAGAAGGGTCGCCGGCTCCGCCGTCTCCGGCGACACTAACCCCAAATTGACCCAAAATGACACCATTGGACCGCCTTTCCCCCCTCTTCCTAACCATCTAAACCTCGCCCTTCGAATCTAACAGACCTCTCTGAATATCAAATTGAAGGTTGATGACAAACCCTAAACTCACCGGAACCCCGTCAAATTGGTCCCTGGCGACCGTCTCACGTCCCCATCCACAACCCTGCTACCCACGACCCTCGAATGCCACTACACACGACAAAAAAAGTTGAATCTGAAACCCCACCCTGTCTCAAAATCAATCAACCCTTGCCTAGAACCCTTTCCCCCAATCCAATAGTAAGGCAAAGGCCTCAGAAGGTCAAACGACCTCTCAGAAGAGGTTAAAGAACTGGAAGATTTGAAGAGTCCCGATATTAGGGTTACAAGAAAAGAAAGCTAAGTTTCCTTATTTCTATTCTGAGTATTTTAATCCTTTGTTCTGTCTTTTAGTTGTTTTAATTTATTGAGTTCTTCCTTAGTTCCCTTCTGAGTGTTTTCCTTTATTCGTTCTCTAGTTACTTTAGTTTCCTGTATTCCTCCTTATAATTGCTTTAGTTTTCTTCTGAGTTTTTCTTTTTAGTTTGTTTCACCCTTATAATTGTCTAATTGTTCTTCCTTAGTTCTTTTCTGAGTGTTTTAATTTCTTTTGTCCGTCTTTTAATTGCTTGCTTGTTCGTCTTCTAATTACTTTAATTTCATGTATTCTCCCTTATAATCGCTTTAGTCCTCTTCTGAGTGTTTTTATTTGTCCGTCCTTATAATTCCTGTATAGTTGCTTTTGGTTCTTTTCTGATTGTTTGGGTTCTTCCTTTCGTTTGCTTCTAAGTTTCATCAATTTTGTTATGTAAAGGCATGCATGCTCATTTACTCGTATGTTAGGTTTTTTTTCTGGGTTAGTGACTTCCTTTCCACCACATGTTTTGGTTTTAAGATTGGATGACATGCTTTTAAATAGTCTGCTTGAATTTAAATTCATGATTCTACCTAAATAAGCGTGCTCTGATTTTTCATTTCTTTTTATTCCAAAATCGATTAGTATCCGTGAGCTTCTGAAGGTTGTGATAATTATTTTCATCTTTGTTTATGAGGAATTTAAAGTCTACATTGTGATATTTGCATGAATGTATGTACTGCAATTGGTTAAATCCTGACCCTTGGTCGTTTGTTTTGCTTAATTTGGTATAAACCTGCAATTAAAAGTTGGTCATGAATAGCAATTCAGAATTTGATCTTATTTGCCAATAATAATCTAGGTTTATAACTTGAAGTAGTTAACTAGTGTTAGTTTCTGACCCAATAGATAGGAACCAGGGTTCAAAACACTTAGGTCGGTAATTAGGAAAGAGGACATGGGTATTAAGGGCATTTGAATATAGAGAATCTTGTAACAAACTCATGGAACATTCTATTGAGGGGGTCCAAGTAATTTCTGCCTCAAAACATGAGACACATGATAGAAATCCAAGGATCATTTAGGCAAATCTGAAAAGGAGTAAAGGACTAAAAGGAAAAAGAAAAAGATATTGTTGCCCTAAGTCTTTAGTTATAAAAGGAACATCTGATCATTTTCAAAGAGGATTGGATTTTTTTCGAGAACTAGAGGACAAATTTTTAGAGATACACACTGAGATACACTTCCATATAATTTTAGCTGAAATCATTTCAAGTTGGTCTTCTGGCTGAGTCTTCTCTAATAATCAAAGTGTTACTCATTATAAGTTGAAGATGGATTGATTGAATGTGCATTTTGAGCTGTTAGAGAGACCTATTTTCATTATCTACTTCTCAAAATTCCTGAGTTCCTGGGTTAACTGGCTATTTGGCTGTTGTGCTTGCTACTCGCTTAACTTGCTCATATGTTCTTCTTTTATGTTGAAATTCCAGGTAGCAATCCTCACTCAAAATCTGGGAAGTAACAGTTGTACACGTTCGAGATCTTAACTGATAATGAAGACAATATTATTTTTATGTATCGATGTCATATTATGAATGTTATTATTTTTCAGTAGCATTTCTGGTGTTGTAATAAGTATAAATGTGTAAAAAATTTGGACTGTACTTAGCCTATAACTTTAATTTATTTAGATTTAGTAGTTTTAAAGTGGGTAAGTCCATAATTATCTGATGTTATTGATTTATTCTGTGAGAAAGTAGGAACTCGATGTTTGTATATGTACTCCCAATGATGCGTACATCAGATCCTTTCCATAGATGCCAGATCCTAATTTGTGTTATAGACTATTAATTTGTTAATATAAGATCACATATTTTTAGAAATTTTCTTTGTTAAAACGTCTTCAATATGCTTTGAAAAACGATCAATTCCATAATGTCAATGATTATAGTACAACGATTCAAGAAGGGTTGTTATCATGATTACTTGTAGTCCAACGTTTCTGGGCCCAAGTGAAGGCCCAAACTGTTGTTAGTTATGGAACATAGAGAAATGTATCCCCTGGGCTCAATATTAAACAAAGCCCAAAATGCAAAACCAGCTATGGATGAGCCTGAAAATATAGATGTGGAATCTCCTTTTTGAATATATCACTCACGTATGAAATAATTAGGATATATTTTATAGACGAGCATAATAGAAAACTATAGTCGCTTTAGTTGCCTTTATAAAATTAAGTGAGCGCACTTAACAAAATTATACACCATGTGAGCTCCTTAATTGTAATAAAAAATGTATAGAAACTTGGAGTTACTGTTTAGTAAATTCCACGGCCTTCCAAGAATTTTCAAATGCGTAGTTGCTATAGGCGCGATATTTAATAAGGTATCTTCCTAAATTCGGATGCGCATTTATGTGATCCAAATCCAAGTCTCAACGATATTAAAATGTGTCGAGAACCCGGGTGCATTTATGTGACATGGTTCGAGACGTGTTTTAATAACGCTGAAAATATTCCTAAATTAAATAAAAGCGGTATAGGTATTAAAAATTGCACTATAGGACGAACATGTACAAAAATCATGAATTTTTAGCCAATTATAAGAGTTTAAGAGACCGTGCTAGAACCACGGGGTCCGGAGGTGCCTAACACCTTTCTTCGGGTCAACATAATTCCTTACTCGAGAATTTCTGGTTCGCAGACTCCATTTGGGCAGTAGAAAATTTCCTCGATTTGGGATTTTAAATAAATCGGTGACTTGGGACACCAAAATCCAAACCTATCCCACGTGGCAACTCTAAATAAATAAATAATTCTATTTCGAATAATGTCACTTTAATTGGTTTATCCTTCGGGGTAGCCGTGTAAAAAAGGAGGTGTGATAGCTTTGGCGACTCTGCTGGGGATAGAGAACCCAGAATCTCTGGTTCAGGGTTCAAGAATTCGAGCTTAGAATAACTGTTATATTTGGCTTCTTCTGATTTGCCTACATGTTCTGTGCTAAGTGCTACATGCTTTACCGCTTCGATATTATCTGAACTGTACATATAAATTGCTACGAAACCCTTCACTTCTCACCTCTGGGGATGTGCTTACTGGTTGATACTCTATATTTTATTAATGTCATACCCTGAAATAAGAAAGAGGCTGGACAAGTTACTAGCCGCATGGCCTTTTGGTTCCCGGTACGTAGCCCCCTCCTCGACTCAAGTTGTCCGCTCGGGTACATAGTTTAGAACATATAACCAGGTTCTGAACTTAGAATAACAAAACCTCATGTAGGATCCTTATTAGGAACGCTTATTTGCATCATGCATTTGACCTAGGGGCCTCAACAAGGGGGTAGGGTCCGTCTAGGACAGGTAACCTGAAATGAAAAAACCATCCTGATGCATATTACATGTTACTTGTGCATTCATTTGCTTTGAATTCGCATGTTGACCGGCTTGTGAATAAGGAGAGAAAATAGAGAAAATAGCAGTATATGGGCTAAATGAGAGTAGCCACTTGTTTCGCAAAGCCAATGCTTAAAATAGCGCCGAAATGCTGCTAAAATTTTTCAAAAAAAGGGGCAAAATTGAAAATAAAAGGAAAAAGAAATAGCGAACGTTTTTCAACAATATTTTTGGTTTTGGAATAAATGGGTTTTCTCGGTCCAACCTTTGCAAAAATGTCAAAGCAAGAAAAACAAATTTTTATACACTTGTTTTGAAATAAATCGGGTGATGCCATTACTGCCGGAAATAGCCGAATGTTACTGTAAGGGACGCCGGAAGGCTGATCTTGCACAAATGGCAACCTCTGAGTCTTATTTTGACCGGCAAGCAAGTACAACCTGAAAAACCTTCTCTCTGAAGTGTTGCAAAGCCGTATCTGCAAAGCCGGTCCTTGACTTTAAGAGAAGAATTCCATAAAATGTTGGTTTTAATATTTTGAGAATACTAATTCGCCTTAATAAATGTGCAGAATGAGCACGATAATGAACAGAATTACCTTGGAGTTACGACTATGGTGGAATGATCTCGGGGAACAGGGTAGAAAAGGGTCAATACACACCTGGGATGCCTCACTGGTTTGTTGAAAATTAGCCCGTTGGGAGACATCATAAAAACATTAATCACATTTTGGGACCCGGCCCACAATTTATCTTCCACTTCTCAAACTTTGAACTCCCCCTGACATTGGAGGAAATGACCGGATATATCGAGACCTCTACAATCCCTTTAAGACATCATTACCTGATTGCACCAAGAGCCCTTGCCGTGCACAAATTCCTGGATTCCTTGAAAATCAGCAAAAAAGTTTACAACCCCAACTTATCAGCTGGCTTTTGCACCCCGCAATTTATATATCAGAGGTATGGCCATATTGGGGGATTCAACAGCCCCAAAAATCTTATTTGTAGCAAAGGGAATCAGCTCAAGCGGGAGGCGCATCGCTGTTTTGCGTCCATGGTATTTTTCTTAAGTCTTCTAGTGTTCCCGTGAAAGAATGGGAATATTGACATACGGATAGAGGGGGTCGCTAGAACTTTAATGACCCAGGCTAAAAGTACCCTGGCTCCAATGATCTTGCCAGAAATATTCCGTGCTCTCACCGCCTGTATAGCAGGAGGAGAGTTCTTCGAGGGATGTAACTTACTGCTGCAAATATGGCTGATCGAGCACATATGCCACCTGCCTCGGTTCATGAATTACGGGTCGCCAACAAAGAGCCTCATGGGCTTAAGGTACCCGAGGGTGTCATAGAATGGGTGTCGCATCTCCGGGTCATCACTGCAAATCAGATAGGGTGGACATTCGGGTGGCTCCATGTGGACGAAGTTGTGTATATGTCGGCCACCGGACCTCATTTCCTTCTGATGGGCCTCCGAAGTATCCAGCCCTATGCACTATATAGAGTGCTGAGACAATTAGGTAGGTGCCAAATGATCCCCAGGGACGAGGATATTAGTCGTCATACGGTGGAGATAAGCTCATATGGTCAATTCCCTAAAGCCGTTGTACGCCAAATCTAGAGTGAATGTCAATACTTGACAGTCGATACTCGAACGCGTGACATATCCAAAGGAGAGGTTGCACCGGGGTATGTTGCTTGGTACAATAGATACATAGCGCCTGCGAGGCCGGCTAAGAGACCACATCTCCAAGAATTTGTAAGACATCACAAGAGCAATGAGATTGGTTAGCCAAAGAAAATGAATATAGGGCTACTATAGGAAGGCTGGAAAAGCAAATCCAAGAGCTGCGATTTGAAAACAGTTTGCAAGCTGCAGCCAGCGGGGGAGAAAAGAAGGTATTGACCAAGGTTAACGTAGCCATACGAGCCCAAATCCAGAAAATGAAGGCAGCCATAGAAAATCCTCCTAGAAGGGCAAAAAATGAAAACTCATAGAAAACTTGCGACGTAAAGTAACTGAGTATGGGTTCGACCTGAATAAGATGGAAGGTGAGCTATCTAGGGTTCGTAAGCAATTGATTAAAAATGCAGAGGAACGAGCCCTCATCCTTGAGAAATTAAAAGAAGGGAATGGCAATGAGATTGTTGGTTTAAAGCAAAGGGTCATCATGACTGAAAAACAAAATGGCCAAGAAGCCAAGGACTTCAAAGCCAAAAGAGAACATTGCTATGCAGTAATAGCAGGATTAGAAAGGGATTTGCGGCAATCCCAAAAGCTGAATCGAGGAGCATAATGAACTCTAGAAGCAAGGGGCGAGCAAATTGGGCGTCTATTACACGAAAAAGGTGTTATCAGGGAAAGGGTACAGACAACCGCAGAATATATTACCACGAAAGGCAACCACTTTGAGGACATGACGAAATCTATGTTCTCTGATACCGCCACGAAATTTGTTCGTCAAGTGATGGAAGATCTCCACTACCTCCGAGGAAGTTTAGCACGCAAGCCTGCGGCAAGACCGAACGATGCCCCACAAGCTCCAAAAACATTTGAAGTCTTAATGCACTCATAAATTTGTATTTTCTTAAAAGAGTTTGTCTGTATGTTCTGTTATGGACCATTTGAGTCTGTAAGTTTATTGTGTCCAAGTTTGGTAGTTGCCTTTAATTTTGTTTAGTTTTTGTAATCAAAGTTTTTTGTCTTTATAAGAATTGAAAATCCCAAAATATCTTGTTATTTGCATAACATTTTTCCATGAACTACGCTCGGTCTGATTCATGCGGTGTTATGATACGTAGGCAATCTTCATAGGATTCGACTGTATTCTTTTAAAAGAGGAAAAGCTAATAGCTAATTAGAGGTAGAAAACAAAAGGAAGTTCGAAATAAATTTCGGGATGAGGCATTCAACCATCGTGAGCATATAGAAACCCGTCAAATGTGTAGGTGCCTCATGTCTAACACGCGGTTTCCTGTTTGTTATCTATCTCAACATAACCGTTTGAAATTCCACTTTCCAGTCCAGGTTTTTAGAGAATAGTGATTGGGTTGTGGTAAGCTGGCATCACACAGATACTTTACTAGATCAAAAGGAAGTGCAGAGATGTCATCCGAAATGACTCTACTAGCAGTTCCCATCCTAGAGGACAACCCGATTGCGGGGATCCTAACCTCAGAATCTGCGGTGGATGAAGAAAATAGGATCCTTCGACTTAGAGCCATGGAGATGTGGGACGCTTGGACAAATGGAAAAGAACCTCCAAGTGCTATCCCCAGATTTCCTGAGCTTTCCCCGAGGTCGGGGGGTACCTCCACTATCCCCATCAGTCACCCAAATATCCTCTTGGGGCAGCCTACCATATCAGCCAACTTTGTCGGAGCGCCTTGTGAAGCCCGTCCTCCGATGTTCACATCTGGTCCAGTCCCTAATATTTTTATAGCTCCTCCGTGTGCAGCCACCACACAGCGTGCGGTGCCGAGGCCCATGTTTGATCCTACAACTTTCACATTTCAAACTCCCAACTACCAAACTGAGCCTCCCCCATACCCCACATACAACTATCCTCAACCAACATACAAACTCACACCGGTGCAGGACAAAACCCCTAAGACACCTGAAGAAGATGAAATAGCAAGAAGGATTAGAAGACTTGAACAGAGTTCGAAAAACATGCAGGGATTGAATAGGTAGAAGAGCGTGTCCTACTCAAATTTGTGCATCTTCCCCTGGGGTTCAAAATGCCGAAGTTTGAAAAGTATAATGGCCACGGCGACCTCGCTCATTTGAAAAAGTATTGCAACCAGCTGCTTGAGGCAGGAGGAAAAGAAGAACTATTGATGGCATATTTCGGGGAGATTCTAGTAGGCATCGCTTCTGAATGGTACATGGACCAGGATATCACTCGATGGCATATCTGGGATGACCTCGCCCGGGATTTCGTAAGGCAGTTCCAGTATAACATTGACATCGCCTCGGATAGAAATTCTTTGGCCAACTTGAAAAATAAACCTTCAAAAAGCTTTAGAGAATACGCTGTCAAGTGGCGCGAACAAGCGTCAAGAGAAAAACCACCCATGGACGAGATAGAGATGGTCACTGTTTTCCTACAAGCGCAAGAGGTAGATTATTTTCAAAATATGATGCCAGCAATGGGCAAACCTTTTGCGGAGGCATTAAGATCGGTGAGATGGTAGAAAATGGCCTGAAGACAGGAATAATTCTGAGTTAGTCCGCCATAAGGGCGACCTACCAGGCCATCCAAGGCGGGGCAGGAGGGGTCGCGAGAAACAAAAAGAAAGAGGAAGTGTCAATGGCATCCTCCGGAATGAGGAGACATCATGCTCACAGACCTGTATTCTCAGAAAGGGCGTCTCAACATTACTATCCCTATCAAGACATGCAATTATGTTCCTCAACCTTATGCAGTCATGAATGCCCAGGCATTTGCTCGACCATAACAACAGGGCAATAGAAACCAGGCCCTGAGAAATTAGCCACCCTAAAATCACTATAATCCCCGCCATCCACAAAATAATTTTCGTCCCAGGGAACCACCCAGGAGACAAAACTTTGTTCCAATAGGGGAATCGTATGCCAGCATATTCCCAAAACTGGTAGACATGGGTCTCCTGCAGCCCGTGCCCCCAAACAGGCAGAACCCCGAGTCACCTTCCTATCAAAGGGGCGTACACTGTGCTTATCATTCCGAGGCTGAAGGACATGACACCGAGAACTGGTGGACTCTGAAACGAGTAGTAGAGGATTTAATAGAAGAAAAGAAAATAGTGCTGAGAGATGAAGATGTCCTGAACGTAACTAATAACCCGTTTCCGGCTCACAATAATGGGCCAGTCATCGGAATAATTGGTGAGGACAAAGAATTTGACGCTGCCCTGAAAGACATAATTGCCATTGATGACGCAGCCCGAAAACCGAAGGTTACCCCCAAGAAGGTCGAAGAAAAGGAAATGAGTGAAGCCAAGCATCCAAAAGCAGAGAAAGAGTTCGAAAGCAAAACTGAGACGACCCCTACCAAGAAAACCATACTTTACATCCCATGAGGGCGTCAAGAAAAACAACACACTTTGAGTCCCCAAATAAGGTTTGAGTTGAACAAACGATGTATGTACCCAAGGGAGCTTATGTGGTATGGGGACCAATTAAACCACCAAAGCTGAATGAGCCCATGGTAATCGGTCGCGCGCCTTAGAAGCCAATGATAAACCCTTCCGCAGTCCCGTGGAATTACCAAGAATCCATAGTCACATACAAGGCAAGCGCTCACCGATTTCTTTACGTCTTTTCGACCGTGCTTTCCGTGAAAAGGTCTCCATAGACAAAGAGACGATCTAGACCGAAAGAGAGAAAAGACATTAGGAGCACTCATTCCTTGTACCGAGGCAAAGAGATCATGGGGGAAACTCAAAAAGGCCATCCCACAAAGAAATATTCAGATATGGAAGAACTGAATGCTGCCACCAAATGGCGATTTCCACCCAAAAAGCCTGTAAATGCTGAAGAAGCAGAAGCCTTCTTTCAAAAAATGAAAATGCCAGAATATGAGGTGGTGGACCAGCTCCGAAAGTCTCCCGAGAAGGTCTCTTTATTATCACTGCTGATAAAATCTCCAAAGCACCAGAAAGTATTGGCCAAGACCTTGAATGAAGCTTATGTACCGGCTGGAACCTTCGTGGAGCAACTAGAGAAAATGGCGGAAAGATTCTTTGCCATTAATCAGGTTACATTTAGCAAGAATGATTTACCTCCAGAAGGGACTGCCCACAACAAAGCCTTGCACCTCATCGTCAAATGCGAAGGCTATTATGATAAAAGAGTAATGATAGACGGAAGTTCTGGGGTGGATATATGGACAGTGTCAACATTGCAAAGAATGGAGATTGGAACAGAGAGGATCCGTCCCAACAATGTGTGTGTCCGAGCCTTTGATGTAATCAAGAGAGACAACATAGGGGAAATTTACTTAGTACTGACAATTGGTCTGGTTGATTTTGAAGTGACATTTCAAGTATTGGACATGGACACATCCTATAACTATTTCCTAGGAAGACCATGGATTCACACGGCAGGAGCGATGCCTTCTACTCTGCACCAAATGTTGAAGTTCGAACATGAAAACCAGGAGATTCTAGTCTACGGAGAAGATGAACACTCAATTTACCGGGACCCCTCTGTTTCCTGCCTCGAAGTCAAAGAGGGAAGTGAGTATACAGTTTACCGAAATTTTGAAATTGTGGTTGCCGATCAACACGAAGAAGGCAAACCACTCCCCCAAACTTTCCTCTCTAATGCTTATATCATGGTGGTAAGAGAGATGACACTCCAAGGTTTTAAGCCAGGCGAGGGACTTGGAAATTCTCTACAAGGCATAACTGAGCTGGTCGCTTTGCTTGCCGCAGAGAAGTTTTTTGGGCTGGGCTTCCATCCAACGCTAGAAGACATCATACGGGCCAACTGTAGGAAACGTCATGGACGGGCTCTACCACAACCCCTACCCCACCTGTACAAAACATTTGTAAAACCAAAGTACAGTGAGGAAGAGGAAGATGAGATCTTCACAACGGAAGAGATTGAGGAGATATGTGGAGCCATAAGGAAATTATTGTATGAAGCCAACATGGTTCAGCGGGGAGAAGGCTCAAGCAGTGCTGAAGTGCTCTATATGGGACCAGAAGCCAAGTTGCAAAGCTGGAAGGCCACCCCTTTCCCAGTCAGGCAGGAGGCCCGGTATTCCGCCTTTGCTACCTTTTCATGCATCACGAGTTATTTCAGGGTGTAACTCGGTATTTTTCTTTAGCATTTTTTCCTTTAAATTCCAGTTGTAAACCCTGTTATCATACAATTTCAAAGAAATGAAATCAATATTTCATCGTTTGCACTTCTCTATCTTTCTCTGATTTTTGTTTTTTTTCTTCTATTTCATTTTTCTTCTTTTAGTCCCAATAATGCGGCATTAAATATAATGACATGCTCGCGGACTTCATGCCACGATCAAAACATGCTGCCTATTTATGGAATAATAAACCAAGAACCGCAATACGATGAAGAAGAGGCTTTTGGGGAAACCAACCGAGAGTTGGAACATTTTGAAAACAAATCTAAGCCAAACTTAAACGATATTGAACTGATTAACTTGGGCGATCTAGGTGAAATCAAGGAAATTAAAATAAGCATCCACGTGAATAAAGAAATCTGAGATTCATTGGTTCAACTTCTTTTGGAATTCAAAGATGTATTTGCTTGGTCTTACGATGATATGCCTGGATTGAGTGTTGGCTTGGTGGTTCATAAGTTGCCCACATACCCTGAATGCCCTCCGGTCCAACAAAAGCAAAGAAAGTCCAAACCTGATGTCAGCGATAAGATCAAAGAAAAGATCACAAAACGTCTAGAGGCGGGGCTAATCCGAGTGGTTCGATGCACCACATGGTTGGCCAATGTGGTCCCAATACCGAAGAAATACGGAAAAATCGAGTGTAGACTACAAAGATTTAAATAAGGCGAGTCTCAAGGAAAACTTCCCTCTACCTAACATCCACATCCTTGTTGACAACTATGCCAAGCACGGAATACAATCCTTCATAGATTGCTACGCAGGATACCACCAAGTGTTGATGGATAAGGAAGATGCTGAGAAAAAAACGCCTTCACTACACCTTGGAGAACTTACTGTTACAGAGTTAGCCCTTTGGTTTAAAGAACGCTGGGGCAACATACATGAGGTCCATGACCATAATTTTCCACGACATGATGCATCAAGAAATAGAAGTATATGTGGACGATGTGATTATCAATTCCAAGACTCAGGGTGATCATGTAAGGGACTTAAGAAAGTTCTTAGAAAGGCTTCGCAAGTATGATTTGAAACTGAATCTAGCCAAGTGCGCATTTGGGGTCCCGTCAGGAAAATTTCTGGGATTCATTGTCAGCCAAAAAGCTATCGAGTTGGATCCGACCAAGATAAAATCCATTCGAGAGCTACCTCCTCCAAAGACAAACAATGATGTAATGAGCTTATTGGGAAGACTAAATTAAATCAGCCGATTCATCACTCAGTTGACTTCCACATGTGAGCCCATATTCAAGCTATTGAAAAAGGATGCGACAATTAAATGGACTATTGAGTGTCAAGAAGCTTTTGACAGAATCAAACACTATTTGTCCAACCCACTAGTTTTGGTCCCCCCCGAACCAGGAAGACCATTATTTCTCTATCTAATAGTCCTTGAAAGCTCTTTTGGTTGTATTCTTGGGCAGCATGACGCCACGGGAAAGAAAGAGCAAGCCATCTATTATTTGAGCAAGAAGTTTACCGGTTACGAGGCCAAGTACACGTTGCTAGAAAGAACCTGTTGCGCCTTGACATGGGTGGACCAGATGTTGAGGCATTATCTGCAAGCTCATACCACCTACCTCATAACTAGGCTAGATCCATTGAGGTATATATTCCAAAAATCGATGCCCACAGAGCGATTGGCAAAATGTCAAATCCTGCTTACCGAGTTCGACATAGTTTATGTCACTCGTACTGCAATGAAGGCTCAAGAATTGGCAGATCATCTGTCGAAAATCCCGCTGATGATGAATATCAACCTTTGAATACCTATTTCCCTGCTGAATAAGTGACTTCAGTGGAAGTAACCCTGAAGACATCCCTGCTTGGAAAATGTTCTTTGATGGAGCAGTAAACGCAAAAGGCATAGGGATCGGGGCAATTTTAATCTCACCCACGGGTCAGCATTATCCGACTACAGCCAGGCTCCGGTGTTCTACACCAATAATACAACTGAGTATGAGGCTTACATCATGGGCATGAACATGGCCATTGACCAAGATGTTGAGGAATTGTTAATCATGGGGGCTTCAGATTTGATCATTCGACAGGCTCAAGGAGAGTGGGAAACAAGAGATGTTAAACTCATCCCCTATAAACAACATGTGGAGGACCTCAGCAAACGGTTCAATTCGGTACAATTTAGGTACATTCCTTGTTGTCACAATGAGTTAGCAGACGCACTCGCAACCCTGGCTTCCATGTTGCCCTACCCTGGAAACGCCTATGTTGATCCTTTACTAATCCAAATCAAAGAAAGGCATGGGTATTGTAATGTGACCGAAGAAGAGTCCAGCACACAGCCCTGGTATTATGACATTAAGAGATTCCTTAAAAAATAGGAGTATCCCGAGCAAGCCACCGGGGAGTAAAAGAAAACCATCCGACGGCACGCAAACAACTTCTTCTTGAGTGGTGATACCTTGTAAAAAAAGACTCCAGATCTCAATTTGCTGAGATGTGTTGACACCGAGGAAGCCGGGGGAATTATGCATGAAGTACACGTGGGAGTGTGTGGGCCTCATATGAACGGGTACGTATTGGCAAAGAAAATACTTCGAGCAGGATATTATTGGATGACCATGGAGAATGATTGCTTCAGCTTCGTTCGGAAATGTCATCAATGTCAGGTTCACGGTGATTTGATTCATGCACCGCCAACGAAATTGCATCATATGTCAGCACCCTGGCCATTTGCTGTCTGGGGCACGGATGTCATTGGGCTGATTGAGCCAAAAGCCTCAAATAGATATTGGTCGCTAGATTACTTCACAAAAAGGGTCGAAGCCATCACTCTTAAGTCGGTTACCAAGAAAGTTGTGGTCGATTTTGTGCATTCCAATATCATTTGTCGTTTTGGGATTCCGGCAACCATCATTACAGACAACGCAGCCAATCTGAACAGTTGTCTGATGGGAGAGATATGTGAACAATTCAGAATAACACATAGAAACTCCACCCCTTACCGGCCCAAAGCTAATGGTGCCGTCGAAGCAGCTAACAAGAACATCAAGAAGATATTGAGGAAAATGATTCAAAGCTCAAGGTAATGGCATGAAAAGTTGCCTTATGCATTTCTGGATATTGGCATGAAAAGTTGCCTTATGCATTTCTGGGATATCGCACCACAGTGCGCACATCGGTAGGAGCAACTCCCTACTTGCTGATCTATGGGACTGAAGCTGTCATACCCCAGAGGTAGAAATCCCTTCGCTCCGAGTAATTGTCGAAGAAGAAATTGAGGATAGCGAGTGGGTTAGAACTCGTTTGGAGAATTTGTCATTAAGTGATGAAAAACGAATGGCTGTGGTTTGTCACGACCAATAATACCAACAAAGAATGGCCCGCGCTTACAATAAGAAAGTGCTCCCTAGGAATTTCGAAGCCAGACAACTGGTATTGAGGCGTATTCATCCTCACCATGAGGAAGCTAAAGGAAAGTTTGCTCTAAATTGGAAAGGTCCCTACATTGTCAGAAAGATATTACCCAAAGGAGCACTGTACCTAGGTGACGTTGAAGGAGACGAGCCCGAGGTAGCAGTGAATGCAGATGCAGTAAAAAGGTATTACGTTTAAAGTCCCTGCAGCAGTGACTCTGGGTTAATTGAAATGACGAAGGCTTTTCTTTCCCGCTACCATCAAGACTATCAATCATTCGCAAACCCTTTGAGCCGGTTACGCTTCTTTGACCACCCTCTTTGGATCCCGGAAGTGCTATTACATAAAAATGAATGAATGAAAAAAAAGAAAAAAGAAAAAAAAAGAAAAAAAACAACAGAAACATTAGTTTAGGAAACACTTCATGAACTACGTCTGACTTGATTCCGAAAGCATACGTAGACAGCCTCTCCCTGAGGTTCTGAGGTTCAGTCATATCAAAATAAAAACCCCAATTCCCTAAGAAATAAAACTGGGGTAGAAATCTGTTGTTTCGGCCAAAAATCCGCCCGAATGGTTCCAAAGTTATAGATTTCCATCCAACTTCTTTTACTGAAGAAGCCTAGTCCAAGTCCTTCCTGTCAATTGGTCAAAACAGGGACGTGAAAAAAACCATTGTCGGGATTCGGCACAACTCAATGTTGAGGGAAATAAAATAAGAGAGTCTTATTGGTGAAAACCTCTAGGCACCATAAGGCAACGACGAGCAGAGAAAACAAAATGAGAGAGTCCGTTTAGCGAAAACACGCAAAGAGCGCTGTCAGGCGATGGGAGAAGAGAAATGAGAGGCCGATTGGCGAAAACTCGAAAAATGGCGTCGTCGGTCGAAAAGAGAAAATATTGCCACCCCAAGCCTAAACAAGTTTCCTTGGTTTTGAAAGACTTGAAATCAGAAAAGAGAAATGGATTTGGGCAGGGTATTTAGTCCAAGGAGCATGTCGTTTCCATTTAAAGCCGGCACGCACTCCTTGATAAGTCCTCCCTTTTCCTCCAAAAGAGACATTCCTCTCTAAACTCATGTTTTGTTTTATCATTTTCCCACTCCTTTCCCCTTTAACTTTGATGTCCGGACCATCCCCTAAGAAAAGGTAGCAGGGCCAGTCTCGCGGGTTTTTCTCCTGGCAAGAAATAAAAGGAATGTCCGGTACCGACAAGCGCATTTAGCCAACCTCGGCTGATCATGATGGCTAAACGCTTCAAAATCACGAAAATAGAAAGAAAATAAATTCAAAGTTAAAGAGTCCATGAAGGGAAATCAAGATCGGAAAGTTTAAGCCAAAGCAGGATAATGGTTCATACCAAAGATCCCAAAGGCAAGCCCTGAAATCAAAATCAGGGCAAAAATCATAACCAAAGGCCTAGAAAACAAAAACCAACCCGAAAATGAGGACCCCCTGGCCAACCTACGAGGCAAAGATCGGAAGCCAAGGGTTTCTCGTCAACATAAATGAGGTTGAAATCAAGCAAAAGAAGGCCGCAAACCCAATCACTATTCAAACTAACAGTTTGTTTTGTTTTTGAATTAAAGTAGATGCATGTGTAATCTAGAAAAACAAAAGGAACACGGGGTAAACACAACCAAAGGAATGGTGCAAGGACCAGGAATGGGTTGTATCAATAACAAAAGGGAATTTTTTCTTTACATTCTTGTCCTGCAAACTCATAAATAAACATGATAGCATCGGATTCCAATCCCTAGCTTCCCCTTGTACATCTTGTGGATTTCCTCGGCATAACCCAAGGATTGCATTCCACCCCTCTCCAACATAGACCAAGGAATTTCCTTCCTTCGCTCCCCGGCATAATGCAGGAGGTTTCTTTTTACGTCCCCAGCATAACCTGAGGACCCCTTTTCCCACCTTTCACTCCCCGGTTTAGTCCGAGAGTTAGAACTCTTCTATGCTTAGTACAACTTAAGGGTTTTCCTTCCCTCCTCTATCCCCAACATAGTCAAAAGGATCTATGTGGCCCTTCACTTCCTTTTAATTCCCCTGGCATAACTCAGAAATTTTCCATTCATCCCGGCATAACCCGTGGATCTCCCTATCATAACCTAGGAGTTTCCTCTCAATCCCAGTAAAACCCGCAGATTCCCACCAGAAATTTTCCATTCATCTCGGCATAACATGTGGATCTCCCTAGCATAACCTAGGAGTTTTCTCTCAATCCCGGCATAACCTGCGGATTCCCCTGGCATAACCCAGGAATTTTCCATTCATCTCGGCATAACCCCACGGATCTCCCAAGCATAACCTAGGAGTTTTCTCCCAATCCCGGCATAACCTGCAGATTCCCTTGGCATAACCCAGTAATTTTCCATTCATCTCGGCATAACCCGTGGATCTCCCTAGCATAACCTAGGAGTTTTCTCTGAATCTCGAAATAACCCGCGGATTCCTGCTGGCATAACCGAGGAATTTTCCATTCATCCCGGCATAACCAGCGGATCTCCCTAGCATAACCTAGGAGTTTTCTCTTAATCCCGGCATAACTCGCAGATTCCCCTGGCATAACCTAGAAATTTTCCATTCATCCCGGTATAACCCGTGGATCTCTCTAGCATAACCTAGGAGTATTCTCTCAATCTCGGCATAACCCGCGGATTCCTCTAGCATAACCTAGGAATTCTTCCATTCATCCTGGCATAACCCGTGGATTCTCCTGGCATAACCTAGGAATTTTTCTTTCATTCCCGGCATAACCCGTGGATCTGCCTAGCATAACCTAGGAGTTTTTCTTTCAATCCTGGCATAACCCGTGGATCTTCTTAGCATAACCTAGGAATTCTTCCATTTATCCCGGCATAACCCATGGATCTCCCTAGCATAACCTAGAAAAATTTTCCTTTCAACCCCCGCATAACCCACGGTTTCCCCGAGCATAACCCAAGATATTTTATTCATTCAGGCATAACCCGTGGTTTTCCTTTTATCCCCAGTAGAGACTCTTCATTCCTATCCTGGCATAACCCGCAGATCTTTCTCTTACCCCAACAGGGACCCTTCATTCTTATCCCAACATAACCCGTGGATCCTTCTCCTATCCCTCGCGGAGACCCTTTATCTTTCCCAGCGTATCCTGGCAGATCAAACAAAAGGATACACAATCCTGACTTTCGTTATTTACAATAAAGAAATATCTTAGATTTGTGTTGCAAATAACTCACGAAATTTTCTCAGTGAAATATGGGGCAGAAAATTTTTGTTTGTTTGCTTGTTTTGATGTCCGAGCAGGTTATACCTCAAGACACAGAATTCGAGATGACCAGAAGTGGGAGTCTCAATACAAAATAAGGAAAGGTAGAAAAGAACAAAAAAGAAATGAATTCAAAATGATGAAGCGGACAGAGACACGGATTGCCCAAATTTTATTGAAATCTCAAGACCCGTCTGTCCCGTCTTGTTTCAAAATTTAGGAATAAGGCAACAGCAGCAGCTAACGAGCATCAGGATTCTGATCAAAGTCTGCTACAAGAGCTCGCCAAGACTCGACATCAATTTTCAAGAGACTCATGGATAGGAATTTTGTAACTCGTAGTTGATAGACCTAGCTAGCTTGGCTGTTGTTTTCTTTTGTGTAATAAAGAGTCGGTAAGCGGTAGCAACAGCAACAACAAAGAAATCACAGCCCATGGTAGCCCAAGCTACCAAAACTTCCAGAACTACACTGACCTGATTCCTTTATCGCCAAGGATATGTAGGAAACCTTTGAAGCAAGGTTCGGTCAGGAATTTTTCAAAGTGCTTCACATGGAGTATTCAGTAGGATGAAAATTGCTTGTGTATGCTCACTTATCTTTGCACAAAAACCCTTCGTGTTTTCGAGCAAAGAGGGGCAGCTGTGAGCATATGATTTTTGCCTAGTTGAAATCACTCCTACAGAATTCCCAAGCTTAGGATTTTTCCTTTTTATTTTATTTTATTTATTTTTAGGATTTAATTGTGCATATCAGTGTGTATTCTCCATTGATGCATGCATGATAAATCATAAAAAAATACAAATATTGCATAAGCATTTAGGATTTAGTTTTACATATTTTTGTTAAGATTAATTGGTAGTTAAGGTTTATTTTGTAAAATATAAAAATCACAAAAATATTAGGCAGTTTGTTTTGGCATTTTATTGTTAATCTTCATTGATTGGCATTTTATGATTAATTGTCATTTTTTGCATTTTTGATTAATTTTTTTATTTTTCATATTAGGAAGTTATTAGCTTGATTTAGTTTAATTAACAATTTTTTTAAGAAATAAAATTAGAAAATAATAAATAAGAAAATAAAAATGTATGTATAGGATTTAATTAACCCAAGTTGGCCACAATTGGGCCAAACCTGAGTGGCCCAAATATTGAACCCTTTTAAAATACCCAAGACCCAGCCCAATAACACATCCCTGATCCGGTCCATGTATGACACGCCCAAAACGACACTGTTTTGGGGCGATCAATCTCAGCCGTTTATCACAACCAATCCAACGGCTCTGAAATCCCTACCCCAAATCACATAAATATGTCCAAACCCCCCGTGTATATGCAAGAGACCAACTGACCTCCTTCCTCGTACCTGTACTCCGGTGTATCACCACCCCTTCACCGCCGTCTACCACCCTTCAACCACCCTAACGCCGCCGCCGAAAATCACCTCACGGCGGCGGGCAGCCACCAAATAGTCCCAAAATTACACCACTAGACCCTCTCAACCTCCTCTTTCCCCTCCCACCATTAGCTCCCCTCAAACCCCCCCAACTCGTCGAATATTTGACAGAAGGGTCACCGGCTTCTCCGTCTCTGGCGACACTAACCCTTAACTGACCCAAAATAACACCATTAGACCGCCTCTTCCCAACCATCAAAACCCCGCCCGTCAAATCCTAACAGACCTCTTCGAATATCAAATCGAAGGTTGACCCCAAACCCTAATCTCACCGGAACCCCCTCAAACTGGTCCCTGGTGACCGTCTCACATCCCCATCCACAACCGTGCCACCCACGACCCTAGAATACAACTAGACACGACCAAAAAAGTTGACTCTGAAACCCCACCCTGTCTCAAAATCAATCAAACCTCGCCTGGAACCCTTTCCCCCTATCAAATAGTAAGGCAAAGGCCTCAGAAGGCAAAACGACCTCTCAAAAGAGGTCAAAGAACTGGAAGATTTGAAGAGTCCCGATTTTAGGGTTACAGGAAAGGAAAGCTAAGTTTCCTTATTTCTATTCTGAGTATTTTAATGTTCTTTGTTCTGTCTTTTAGTTGTTTTAATTTCTTGAGTTCTTCCTTAGTTCTCTTCTGAGTGTTTAATTTCCTTTATTCGTCCTCTAGTTACTTTAGTTTCCTGTATTCCTCCTCATAATTGCTTTAGTTTTCTTCTGATTTTTTCTTTTTAATTTGTTTCGCCCTTAGAATTATCTAATTGTTCCTCCTTAGTTCTTTTCTGAATGTTTTAATTTCTTTTATCCGTCTTTTAATTGCTTGCTTGTTCGTCTTCTAATTACTTTAATTTCATGTATTCTCCCTTATAATTGCATTAGTCCTCTTCTGAGTGTTTTTATTTGTCTGTCCTTATAATTGTTGTATAGTTGCTTTTGGTTCTTTTCTGATTGTTTTGGTTCTTTCTTTCGTTTGCTTCTAAGTTTCATCAATTTTATTATGTAAATGCATGCATGCTCATTTACTCGTATGTTAGGTTTTTTTTTCTGGTTAGTGACTTCCTTTCCACCACATGTTTTGGTTTTAAGATTGGATGACCTGCTTCTAAATAGTCTGCTTGATATTTAAATTCATGATTCTCCCTAAATAAGCATGCTCTGATTTTTCATTTCTTTTTATTCCAAAATCAATTAGTATTCATGTTCTTCTAAAGGTTGTGATAATTAATTTCATCTTTGTTTCTGAGTAATTTAAAGTCTACATTGTGATATTTGCTAGAATGTGTGTGCTGTAATTGATTAAATCCTGATCCTTGGTCGTTTCTTTTGCATAATTTGGTATAAACCTGCAATTAAAAGTTGGCCATGAATAGCAATTCAGAATTTGATCTTATTTGCCAATAATAACCTAGGTTTATAACTTGAAGTAGTTAACTAGTGTTAGTTTCTGACCAAATAGATAGGAACCAGGGTATAAAACACTTAGGCTAGTAATTAGGAAAGAGGACATGGGTATTAAGGTCATTTGAATATAGGGAATCTTGTAACAAACTCCTGGAACATTCTTGTGAGGGGGTTCAAAATAATTTCTTCCTCAAAACATGAGACACAAGTTAGAAAATCAAGGATCATTTAGGAAAATCTGAAAATAAGTAAAGGACTAAAAGGAAAAACAAAAGATTTTGTTGCCCTAAGGCTTGAGTTATAAAATGAACATGTGATCATTTTCAAAGATGATTGGATTTTTTTCGAGAACTAGCGGACAAATTTTTAGAGATACACACCGAGATATGCTTTCATATAATTTTAGCTGAAATCCATTTCAAGTTGGTTCTTCTAGCTAAGTCTTCTCTAATAATCGAAGTGTTACCCATTATAAGTTGAAGATGGATTGATTGAATGTGCATTTTGAGTTGTTAGAGAGACCTATTTTCATTATCTACTTCTCAAAACTTCCTGAGTTCCTGGGTTAACTGGCTATTTGGCTGCTGTGCTTACTTGCTACTCGCTTAACTTGCTCATAGGTTCTTTTTTCTGCTGAAATTCCAGGTGCCAATGCTCACTCACAATTTGGGAAGTAATAGCTGTACACGTTCAAGGTCTTAACTGATAATGAAACCAATATTATATTTATGTATCGATGTCATATTATGAATGTTATTATTTTTCAGTAGTATTTCTGGTGTTGTAATAAGTATAAATGTGTAATAATGTTGGATTGTACTTAGCCTATAACTTTAATTTATTTAGATTTAGTAGTTTTAAAGTGGGTCAATCCATAATTATCTGATGTTTGTGATTTATTCTGCGAGAAAGTAGGAACTCGATGTTTGTATATGTACCCTGAATGACGAGTACATCATATCCTTTCCTTAGATGCCAGATCCTAATTTGTGTTATAGCCTACTAATTTGTTAATATAAGATCACATATTTTTAGAAATTCTCTTTGTTAAAATGTCTTCAGTATGCTTTGAAAAACGATCAATTCCATAATGTCAATGATTATAGTATAGCGATTCAAAAAGGGTTGTTATCATGATTACTTGTAGTCCAACGTTTATGGGCCTAAGTGAAGGCCCAAACTGTTGTTAGTTATGGAACATAAAGAAATGTATCCCCTGGTCCCAATATTAAACAAAGCCCAAATTGCAAAACCAGCCATGGATGAGGCTGAAAATATAGATGTTGAATCTCCTTTTGAATATATCACTCACGTATGAAATAAAATAATTAGGATATATTGTAGAGAAGAGCATAATAGAAAACAATAGTCGTCTTAGGTTGCCTTTATAAAATTAAGTGAGCGCACTTAACAAAATTATACACCGTGTTAGCTCCTTAATTGTAATAAAATGTATAGAAACTTGGAGGTACAATTTAGTAAATTCCACGGCCTTCCACGAATTTTCAAATGCGTAGTTTCTATATATTCATAAATTCGGGTGCGCATTTATGTGTCCCAAATCTAAGTCTCAGCGATAATAAAATGTGTCGAGAACCTGGGTGCATTTATGTGACGTGGTTCGAGACGTGGTTTAATGACGTTGCAAATATTCCTAAATTAAATAAAAGCGGTATAGGTATTAAATATTGCACTATAGGACGAACATGTACAAAAATCATGAATTTTTAGCCAATTATAAGAGTTTAAGCGACCGTGCTAAAACCACGGGGTCCGGAGGTTCCTAACACCTTCCTTCGGGTCAACAAAATTCCTTACTCAAGAATTTCTGGTTCGCAGACTCCATTTGGGCAGTAGAAAATTTCCTCTATTTGGGGTTTTAAATAAATCAGTGACTTGGGACACCAAAAGCCAAACCTATCCAAGTGGCGACTCTAAACAAATAAATAATTCCATTTCGAATAATGTCATTTTAATTGGAAAAACTCTCTTATACGTTTTATCCTTCGGGGTAGCCGTGTAAAAAAGGAGGTGTGACAAAGGAAAATATGAGAGATGACAGGACTTGAGACAACAAGGGAGTATAGGCCATAGAGTCATATCCTTATTTCAAGAAATAAGTTCGTGACTCCAATGCATACCAGAAGGGAGAGTTAAGCCCCAGAATAATAGAAATCAGTATGGGCTGATGAACAATATAAACTAAACATGAATTAGGGGCTAAGTTATTTGATAATAGTCAGCATCATGAGAATTTAATATTACATTCTGGCAATTATAAAATGGACAACAGAAGAAGATTCATGAGGAATTCAGACAATGGTCATTTAGGAAGACGCTTCCTTAAAGCAAGCAGTGTGAGCAAATTTAATCTTAAGGTACTGTAGGTGCTAGTTACATTATGTGTCTCTCTAGTGAGTAAGGAAATTTTGTTATCCTTGGTACAAAACAATTATCGTATGGCGAGTGAGGGTTATCGATAATGTGAAAAGACGCCAAAGATGTAGAGGTAAAACATTTATACGAGATCATTATAGAACTAAATGTTAGTACTCCCCTAAAGGGGGGAATATGGAGTGATGTGGCATTAAGCCAGAATTAAGGGGTTCTAGTAATTATGGAATGGTAACGGAAGAATGCGAAAAAAATAAAAAAGAGACGAGATTGGACTTATTCAAAGCCTACATATATGCTACAATTCCATAACATTATGCAAACACGACGTCAAGGAAAAAAAACTAAGGGTCCCTGCCAAAAATGTTATTGATAGATAAGGAGTCAGTGCGAAACTTAAGTTAAGATAAAGGAAGTAACCTAAGAAAGAATACGCGGAATATTGATATGAGAATGTGCCATGAGTAGTTAGTGATTGATTCAGGAAGAGGCTAGTTATAGCTAAATAGGAGGTTATAGACAAGTAAGCAGATTGTGCAAGATAAACATAGTAAAACCTAATATGGTGAATTTAGTCTCACAGATATGACATCGTGATCCTTGAGAAATATTCAAATATGAGTTAGGGTAGTTAAAGGTATCATATAAGTATTACTGAAATACAAGAGAAAGTCACTAAGAAGAAAGTCAAAATATCAAGTTCAGAAGGAACCCTACAAGCACACGAGCATAAACCACTGATAATTGTAGGCAAGAAAGGACATAATTTTTTTTTGTTAAGTATTAAATGTAATTAACTCGCAGCCTTACAAGAGTCATAGAATTCTCCCTAAAACTACAATGAAAGACTAGTTGAGAAAGTAAGGAAGAAAGCTTTAACCTAAGCTTAGTGAGCTAAGGAGGAAATGATCTTATAACAACAGTCTCACAAAAATATTGTATATACTCCATAAGAAAATGGCACCTACTGTGGCTAATGAACTGGGAGTAAAATCAGAAGTGATATTCAAGATCATGTGAGTTGTATGGAATTCCAATATGCATGGGCACTAAGATAAGCTAAGTATGCATGCAAAAAAAGGGGTAGAAAGACCATGGAAAGTAATTACATACATTTAAAGAAAGCTGAGATAGAACAAAAAGAATTATTCGATTTATGATCCAGAGTTAGTTTCATTATGAATGCACTTAAGAGTTTGGAGGTTTATACAAGCAACATATACAACAATAGAAGATTCCGGAATAAGTTAAAAGAAATAATTGAGCGCAGGTTATAAACAAATGATTGAATTATTAAAGGATTGTATCATGGATATTTCTTAGTTCCCATGAAAGGCTAAACCTAATAACTAATACCATAAACCGGGAGGTAGCTTAAGGCTACATAAGGGATGATCAGAAGAAGGAGGAAACAAAAGAGTACATTAATGAAGTAAATCAAGTTTCTGATTACTGGACCCAGAAATTTATGAAAGATACGATGCGAGATTTTAAGGTAAGGTAAAGGTAAACAACACACGAGATACTCAAATACAGAAGGTTGTGAATAGTCTATACTTCGGACAGAAGGCTAGAGGTACTGGGATTCAGTATCCAGGAATGATAACGGCGATGTTAATGGCATATCTTCCAACCTATAGTTTCTAAATATTGAGAGGTCTAGTTAAGAAAGTAAAGAAAAAATAGAGACGATGCAATGTTTTGCTTGATGTACTAGAATAACACAAGAAATTCTATGGTACAAGCAAGTTGAAGGAAGGACAATAGATGTATAAACAGAAATATTAGGAAGACAAGAGTAAGAATAAGAAAGGGCGAGTGAGAAGGTGATGAGAATGGATAAGTCCTCGAGATTAAGCCTATGAGAACAAGAATTATAGAAAGCTCAGTATAGCCTAAATATACTCAAAGGAGTCTAAGGCTAGTAGAATTTAAAAGAGATGAAATGCTGTCCTGGTAGTGGAATGAGCGTGTAATTGTGATAAATAAAGGATGGCGTTTGAGACATCAATTGAATAATGACTTGAAGAGGATTTCATAAGTTGTAGGGGATTAGAATAACCCATATTGGATGAATCATCTTGGGATTAATAAACTCTATATATGTTTACCAAGTGAGGCCTAGAGATTGGCTAAAAGTTGGAGGAAAAAAGAGAGAAGAGTCGCATAGGCGCATTTACAAGGTCAGAGTCGTACAGGCTGCGTGATAGAAGGTAGAAATAGTTACGAGATTGGAAGGATTCTGACCATAAGTCATGGTATGAGAAAAAGTCCTAAAAGGGGGAATGCCCTGACATTTAGAATTATTCATAGAACAATTGCCTAGATGGCAAGGAGAGTACTAAAGTATTCAGAAGACATAAGTCATGAAAATGATAAGAGCATCGGTCAACATTCAAGGATGAATCTTCCAAAGAGGGGAATGATGTTAAACCCTGCATTTTCGTATGTTCCAGTTTCGACATAAGTTTGAGACAGAGATTATTTTGAGATTTCAAGCATTATGCTGTTTCAATCATGTGATGAGTAAATTCGTGAAGGAGAGGGGTAATAAAAAATGATTTTCGTCAAAGTTTGGTAATTTGGGATAAAATACGGCTCGACTAAAATACTTGATATTTATGGACTAGTACCATACAAGGTACCACATGACCATGATAGTAAAGATATATAAAGTGTGTTAAAAGTGAATAATATTTTAAGTAATTTGAGAAAATTCTTAATATATGAGTAATTAGTTAATTGTCAGATAGTGAAAGATTATCAAGTTAATCATTATCAAGTTAATCAAGAGATTTGTGGTTAATTAATAATGAATTTGGATAAAGTTTAAATCCTATTAATGTGGCAGCCACAGACTTTATATAATGTGACTCTTGAATTCACATGAATGTGGCAAACCTTGGAAAATGTTTAGGCCAACCAAGCTACAAGTGGGGCCCACCCCACATTTAGTAAAAGACTTCTCAAAAATCAATAGAATTATGTTTGAATCAGAATACAACGGATTCCAAACGTTAGCAAGATTCCAAACGTTACCAACACGAGTTCAACAAGACTTCAATGAGATGGCTTGAACGAAAATCCTAACGAGATCTCTTAGCATCTTAAGCAATGTGAGGTTTTGCAATTTTAAGGGAGTATGGTGCAATATTTCTCAAGAATATTATACTGATTTTTTTATACTTCAGGTATATTAAGGCTATCCTTCTTTCTTATTTGCATGATCTGTACAATACAAACGAAATAAGAAAATGCACAACTTCCATAAATAACTTTATTCATAAAAATATTAGAGTATGTTCTTGAATTTCCATATGTCTTGTTATTCTATCATCTGTTCATGGGTCTAAAAAAAATAAGTAAGTTGACAAAGTTTATTTCATGATATTAATAAGCCATATAATGGTCTTATTACATTCTAAGAGATTTTATTGATGTACTTCTCATACATTGCATTTATTTATACATGTACATTGACTCATAACTAGACGACGTTATATATATATATATATATATATATATATATATATATATATATATATATATATATATATATACGCACCACCACCTAATCAGCTGGTTTACGTTGATGATTTTGCCCATAGTGGTCGAGATGGTATGATCTGATGCCCTCAGAGGCTTGATGATGTTATGAACACATATACCTATGCACGACATGACATTCATACTCATATACATGACACTATAAGTATTTCATAATTTACAGAGTTATCCAGACTTACAGGTTGAGTCATTTACTCTATATTTCTTCCATGTCTTTTATGTACTTATTTATGTGCCTTACATACTCAGTATATTATTTATACCGACATTCCTTTTTCCCAGGGACACTACGTTTCATGTCTGCAGGTCCCGATAGACATGTCGAGATTCCTCCAAGTAGGCTATCTAATGCTTTCAGATCTGCTATGGATAATTCCGGTTCCAAATTGATGCCATGTCAGGAATAGAAGGAGCTAATCTCTTTTTCTTTACTTACGCAATTTCGGAAGAATCTAGTTGATAGGATTCACTGTGAAATTAGTTTTGAGTTCAAAGAAGACTCCAACGAGCTAGAACACGGGTGGAGGCTATCAATCCAATTTCATAACTAGGTTGTACATTTGAATAATAAAAAACAATTCTCTTTCTAATCCTATTTAGATTCTGTCGGGTGAATACAATCAAACAGAATTCAATTCTGATGCAAAAATTCAAATTTAAAGATGTTGATGCACTCCATTTGCTCTGGAGTTGCTTGTCTGGTCAACATGATTTAGACGCATTGTATGGCAGATCCCTGTCCCGATCTTTATATTAAGTGTGTACTCTTAGAGGCTTCTACATAGATGCCGTGTATATAAATGCTTGTATGTCCTTGCCGGCATATGTTTTGAGTTTACAAATAATCATTTTGGCCTTATAGGCTCGTATATCATATGTATATTCTTTATACCAGCTTGGGTCATCATATATTGAGTATTACCCTTTCTTTATTCCGGTTAGCCCATGACGGCCTGTTTGACCCATTTGCCAATGAAAGTATAATAAGAAAGATATGTTACATTGGTACTTCTCGAATAAGTAAGGTACCGGGTTCCCGTCGCGGCCCATCAGTTTTGCCGTGACATACGCTTTGTCTGTTACCTTGTTAAAAAACTTACCAGGAAAATCCAGTGGGACAAAACCTAGGCTAATGAAAAATGAGTATAACGTGTATCTTATTCTCCATCATGAAAACATCACTTTATGCATTCTAATCTTTTGTCTCAACTTCTCAAATATTGAGTTTGGTAATGCCTTAGTGAACAGATCTTCCAAGTTACCACATAAATGAATCTGGTAAACATTAATTTCACCATGTTGAACACCATGCGTGAGAAAGGACTTTTGTCACGATCCAAAATCCACTAAGGGTCGTGGTGGCATCGGACACCACTGTCAGGCAAGCCAACCAATTTACTTGTTGAAGTTCTCATTTTAACAATCTTGAAAACTAAGATTTTCCTTCAACTTTTATAAATAAAAAGAAAGATAACCACTTCAATTCAAATTAAATGATAAGCAATTAATACAAAATATTTCAAAACCATCCCAGAACCCGGTTTAACAAGTACATGAGCATTTGCTAAGAAGGAAATAAAATGCAACAACCATCCGGAATACAGTGGACATAAAGTAAAATAATATGTTGGAAAGGTACTATACTAGCTGCGGGCCACCTCAAATTATGCAACTCTCCTAGTCCCAAAATTATTCGTGTCCCTACGTCCTAATGACTTGTCTACAAAGGCATTCTTATTTGCCTTAGAAGAAAATTGATAGACTTGAAGAATAGAAAAAATTCTGAAAAGAAATACCTGAAAAACTCTAGTAAAAATACTGTTCCATTGAACATTTTCTCTGATTTTTTTGAGTTGCTAATTTCTGAAATGGCATTTGATTTTGGGGTGTGAAGATAGTTCAATATCAAGTTTTGAATCTGGGCTTTGTTTGTGCTGCTGTGGTTGCTTCTAATTGTTGTCCTCATCTTTGCTTCTCTCTTTTCTTATTCTAGGTATTATTCTGCCCTATGGACTTCACTTAATGTATAATGCAAAGTTTGGATCGGAATAAAATGAAGTTGAGTGTTGGTTCATTGGTTTCAATATGTACTCCTTCAGTTTTTTGATAAGTATACCATGTTTGGATTTTGCCCAATGCATTTGTCAAAACATGGTTGTAATTGGTAATTAGATTGTGTTGTTTAGTGTAGTGATCTTCTTTTAATTAGAGTCTGCAACTAGAGTTGGATTTCCTTTAGCTTAGCTTGTATTACTGCATTAAATTAGAATGGTTGAGATTGTCATTTGGTTGAAACTCTGTATGTAATGTGGACATGGATATGATATTCTGGACATCTCAGTGATTTAGTTTTTAATTCAGGATCATTTTAAATAAATTCAAAGCATGAAAATTCAGGGATGTAGGATAGGGGCACCTAGAGTTTCTCGTCCGCTCCTCCCGGGGTGGGGGGTGGGGTAGCAGGGTTATTCATAGATGATATGTGTTTACTAAGCGATACTATTACTTGTTATTGTATTTTGGTATTTTGTTTCCTTTGTTCAGATTATTTCTAACGCTATTTATGCTGGAATTTCTTTTGCACTAATGATATACTGTTTCTGTTTTGTTTTGTTTCTGTTTGTTTTACTATTGTTTTTCACCTAACCCTATGAGCCGAGGGTCGATTGGAAACAGCCTCCCTGCCCTGTCGGGTAGGGGTAAGGCTCGTCTACATATTATCCTCCCCAGACCCCACCTGGTGGGAATACACTGGGTAGTTGTTGTTGTTGTTGTTGTCAAAGCATGAAAATGGCTATATGATTTGTGTGTTTGTTATGTGGTTGTGGTTAGATTTTAAATAACTTGTGGTTGAATTCCAATCAGTTTTTGGTATTCAGTGATTATTGACAGGGACCTGGGATCTCTTGAGTCAATGAGACCACTTGTTGGTCGTAAAGAGCCTTGCAGGGATTCAATCCTAGGGCTTCTAAATGGTAGGATGTATACTTTCTAACCCTGTTTGGGCTAGTATTTAAGCCCAGTCCCCCTCCCCTTCGTTAGTATAGAGTCTTCGCACAGTTGGTTTGGGCCAATAGTTAGCTTAGGCCCAAAATCCTGAAGGGAATTTAAAACAAGATTAGTAATCTAGCTAATTGTATTTGGATCAGTCGACCATTAATTAAAAGAGTTTATCAAATACAAATACTTACAACCTCATAAATTTTAGTTTAATCCCCTCTCATGACTATAATCAAGGTGTGCTAAGGTCAAATAAAATTGAACAATCGCAATGCCCTTACTTAATTAATATTGTATTGATCCTTAGAATTTGAGGCGTGCTGTTTAGCTGAAATTCCATGGCCCTTACAAACTTGCAAACCCATATTCATTTTAGGCGCGCTAGTTAAATAATTTACTTTCCTAAATTCGGGTGCGCATTTATGTGACCCAAATCCAAATTCCAATGATATTGAAATATGTCAAAGACTACAAGTGCATTTATGTGACGTGGTTCAAGACACGTTTTAACAACGCTGCAATCTTCTTAAAATTTAACAAAAGTGGTTATTAAGTAAAAATTTGCACACAAGTACAAAATGTATTAAAATCAGATAATTAAGCCAAGTATAACAGTTGAGCAACCGTGCTAGAACCACGGAACTCGAGAATGCCTAACACCTTCTCCATGGTTAACATAATTCATTACCCAAATTTCTGGCTCACAGACTGTATACAAAGTCAAACCTTCCTCGACTCGGGATTTAAACCAATAACTTGAGACACCATTAATTATCCCAAGTGGCGACTCTGAAATCTCTAAATAAATAAATCTCATTTCGATTGTCCTTTAATTGAAAAAATTCCCTTAGCTACACCCTTTGCCGAGTTTGTAGTGTTAAAAAGGAGGTGTGACAGCGAGTATTTGCTAAAGGAAGGGTACGCAAATGACCATATTTGCCCTTGTATCTTGATTAAAGGTCTGGATCTGAATTTGTCATCATAGCTGTATATGTTGATGACTTGAATATCATTGGCACTTCTAAACAACTTCCAAAGGTTATAAAGTGTGAAGAAAGAGTTTGAAATGAAAGATCTTGGTAAGACAAAATTTTGTCTTGGCCTACAAATTGAGCATGTACCAAATGTAATTTTTTCCCATCAATCAACATATACTGAAAAGGTTTTAAAGCAATTTTATATGGATAATGCACATCCATTGAGTACCCCAATGGTTGTGAGATCGCTTGATATAAATAAAGATTCATTTCGGCCTCAAGAAAATGATGAAGAGCTCGTTGGTGATGAAACTCCATATCTTAGTGCAATTGGGGCACTGATGTATCTTGCCAACAATACTCGACCAGATATTGCTTTTGTAGTGAACTTATTAGCAAAATTCATCTCCTTCCCAACAAGAAGATATTGTAATGGTGTTAAGCATATATTTAGATATCTTCAGGGAACCATAGATATGTGATTGTTTTATTCAAATGAATTCAAGTCGAAATGATTGGTTATGCCGATGCAGGTTATTTTTCTGATCCCTATAAAGCCCAATCTCAAACAGACTATTTGTTTACATATGGAGGTACTGCTATATCATGGCGTTCAATGAAGCAAAAAATAGCTACCACATCTTCAAATCATGCTGAGATAATAACCATTCATGAAGCTAGTCGAAAATGTGTTTGGTAGATGACTCAGCATATCTAGGAAATATGTTGTTTTCTTGTGAAAAAGGATAATCCAACAACACTATATGAAGACAATTCTGCTTGTGTTTCTCAATTGAAAGGAGGATACATAAAAGGAGACAGAACAAAGCATATTTCACCAAAGTTCTTTTTCACACATGATCTTCAATAAAATGGTAAAATTAATGTTCAACAGATTCGTTCATATGAAAATTTGGTTGACTTGTTCACGAAGGCTTTACCAACCTCGACATTTGAGGAGTTGAGACAGAAGATTGGAATTGGACGTCTTCGAGAAATAAAGTAATATTTTCATGAGGGGGAGAAACATACGCATTGTACTCTTTTTCTTTTAGTCTGGGTTTGTCCTACTGGGTTTTACTGGTAAGGTTTTTGACGAGGCAGCAAATAAAGTGTATTACAGATATGTGTACTCTTTTTCCTTCACTAAGATTTTTTCCCACAGGGTTTTTCTTAATAAAGTTTTAACGAGGCATATTATCTATTTTTTGGACATCCAAGGGGGAGTGTTACAAAATATTTAATAAATATGGATGTCCACTACTCCCACTACTTTCACCCATAATGTAAATAGCCTCCCACTACTCATCACCATTATGATTGTAACTCGCACACCTCCATAGCCCCTCCCCATGATCTTCCCCCATGATCTCAATTGTTAATGCCATGTTTAAGACAATTATTTTGTAACCTTTATATGTAATAGTATAAATAGAGGCATGAAATGTGAGATGAGACACGCTTGAACACTTGATAAAATAAGAAAGTTATCTCTTCGTATGTTATTCTATCTATCTTCTTATTTTATATTGTTACTTTGAGCTACCTTCTTTGTTGGTATATATTCGTTGACATATTACTTTATTATTATTAATAAGCCAGAACTGAGAGGTGCTTTCGATTTAAGTGAATTTAAGAAAAAACCATAGAAATTCAACTTTATTCTAAGAATTGATAAAATAACCAAGTCAATAGTAATCACGAAGCTCTCTGTCAAAGGGCAATTAAGTCATTCCAGAACATAGCCCCAAATAGGGGTGTGCATTCGATTTATCGATTCGATTTTGACCATTATCGATAATTATTTATCGATTTGAACATATGCTTATCTTATCGTTTCAATAAGGTTTCGATTTTTTTGATTTCGATTTATCAATTTTTGGGGCTTATCGATTCGGTTATCGATTACACCAATAAGAAAATTTTCGGGATTCCACAAAAAGTATATCGCTACAAACACACCTAACTAATATGAACAAAAAGAAGCTAAAATAAGAAGAGCATCGTTTATAACATAAATATTGTATCAACAAGCACATGAAACGAAATTAAAGTAAGGGATCAAATGTATGCCACCAACACTGCAACGGTTATAAAAAATAAAATATATCATCACGGCTAATTTTATTTTCCATTAATTTGAACTTTATTCCCTTGAGCTTTAAATATGACCATTCCTTAAATGTGGTAGAGGAAATAATAGCGTTAGGGACTTAGGGTAAATGAAATGATATTATAAAATAAGGGTAAAAAACATTTAAAAAAAATTTAAAAAAATTAAAAAAATAGTGTATGTTATCGGTTTATCGATAAACCGATAAATCGAACAAGACAAAATCGAAATCGAAATCGATAACTCGATAATGAAAATTTTGAAATCAAAATCAAAATCGATAAATCAATATCAATAAATAGATAACAAATAATCGATTCGATTTATCGATAAACCGATTCGAATGCACACCCCTAGCCCCGATCCATGGACCACTTTGCAGGAAAATTGGGCCCTACTCCAATTTTGTTTCCACGCGCTTAATTTGAAGGCTCTTAAAACATTATCAATTTTTTAATATACAAAAACGGCCCCACTTGAACACGTGGATCTCTTGGCTGAGATAAATATGACAGCTTTACAAATGCTAACTCTAGAGTATAATTTTATTCTTTATTTAGCTCTTTACTAATTTCAATTATCTTTATACATTTGACTAATTTAGCAAACTTATGAGAAATTTTAAATGCCAACAAAAACTATTTTGCATGATAATATTAGGAGATACAATAGAGATTAGAGAGAGGTATGGCTACATATTCATTTTGGAATTTTGTCATATACAATATAGATACCTATTGTACTTTTTGATTTATATTTATTTAAATAAGTTATAGCCAAAATGAACTTTTATTTGATATTTATTATAATTTATCAATTTACTGCCGTTTTGGACTTTAATCTAAATGGCAAAACTGTGTTAATTTGCACTTTAAAATTTTTGCATAGTTCCAAAGGTTAAGCTCACTTTTCAAATGTTAATTATGTGGTAATGCACCTTAGATTTTCTTTTTGTTTACATTCACGCCTATATCTAAGATAGCTAACATTAAATTGGATATTATCATGAACACTACAGCTTATTGTATTTTTATTTAGCTTAAATACCACAATAATTTAAGTGGGTCAATTAAAGTTTAATTTGGGAAAAACTTCAATATTAACTTTAGTTTAGAAAAAAAATTATAGACGTGTTTGACTTGTTGAACTCTTAAAGCGGAAGCAGTATTTTAGAGAATCTACGATAAAAAGGCAAAGAAATATCATTCTGCTAACAGGAAAAAAAATTAACATTATCAGAAAAATTAAGGGGAAAGGAATCATTTTGCGAATAGGAAGAAACATTTTAAGAAAATCTAAAAAAAAAAAAAGTAAGGGAAAGGAATTGCCATTTTGTACTATACAGATATTTAAAAATAAAATGAGACATTAAAGTTGGAAAACATATTTTTCAACTTTTTAATATTTTATGTGGTTTAGATTGAAAGAAAATTACAACACTTAAGTTTATCTAATATTATGATTATATTATAACTGAACTTAGTATGTGATTATATAGTATACTTGAAAATCAATATTTGATTAATTTAAAATAAATTAGTCAAGTTAATCATTAATGTTATAACGAAATGTAGCTTCAACAATTTTGCCAGAAACTAGATTTTATAGAAGAGCAAAATAAAGAAATGATTACCTTTTCATTTTGTTCAGTTGTTTGAAATGAAAAGAAAACTTAAGATGAGAAAAGCTATAATTAAAATAATATATTGAGCATAAAGTATTTAAGTCGTTCATCCTCCTTTATTATAGATATATTTTTGAATTTCTATTGTCATTAATGAATGTGTACGTGTTAAAATACTATGTATTTAATACCTTTCATTTTTCTACTAGAGAATGGTGAAAGGCTCATTTTATTTTATATTGAAGTTTGACAGATAACATAACAAGAAGTATTTCTCTTTTTCAAAGTTTATGGTCTAGAGAATTAAGAAAAATTAGGAAATCTGGTAAAGGAATAATTACTATGCATCCAAAAAAAAGGCTAGTTATTTAATGCGAAATATCATATTAGTCAAAATATCATTTACTAAAATAAGAGAATAAAAAAGAAATAAAAAGAAAAGAAAACGAAGAATAGAGAAAAAAACTATAAATTACAAAGATGTTTGCTTAGGTTGGTACTAGCATAAGAAAGGAAAACAAATTTGCTTTTGCAAGACAATTATCTCTTTCTAAGATGTTAAGATTTTTCATGGAAAAAAGTACATAAGCAAATTTGGATCAAATGATTTTTTAGGTCTCCAAATTTATTTTAGATTTATGACTTTATCTCCTTTCTAACATATGAGAGATTTATTATACACATCAAGATTTATTTTCACATATAAAAAATCTTAAAATAGCATTTTTTTTTAATTTTAATATTGTAAATGGCTATAAAGGCCTATTCCCTTAAGAAAGTTGAATCGCAACTTGTTACTTCATTACCAAATCATGAAAAGGGAAGTTTTGAATATAAAATGCTAACTTTTATATTGACCATATACTGAACATACAATTTACAGCTTGAGGAATTGCCATTACATAAATTGATCGAATTTAAACAATTTTTTATTAGAAAGAAAGAGCATGAAGTATGAATCTAATAATTATTATTTTTAAGTAACATTTAATAATAATTATTATTTATAAGTAACATTTAATAATAATTATTTTTTATAATAAAAAACTCGAGTATACGCATAATGGATGCCACCAGCAGTGGACAAAATGACACATTACAAATTTTATCTATTTAAAGTTTGTTTCGAACCAGGACCCAAAATATTATTAGTCATAATATGCTATATAATTTTCTCGAACTTTTTTAACATCTTCACTTTTTATTTTGATTTAAACTAAATTAATAATAAAAATTTACAATCACTCTTATAATCTCCAATTTAAATTACAAATCCAAATATAATTTACTTAAATATTTAAATTGTATGACTTAGAACCTAATAAATGATTAAATTACTATGATGAACGATGTATGTATAATAACGTACATACTTAGCTAGCGTTTGGACATAAATTTGGTTGAAAATTGAAGAAAGCGTATTTAAGACTACGTTAAAAATAATTTTTGAAAGTTGAAGTTGTATTTGGACATGCATTTAACTTAAGTGTCAGATTGCAGATCTTAAGGCAGTAGTAATTTGCTCCGTGATCGAGAACGAGACTTCCAACAGCCTTTTGCAGGGAAGGCCTTGGATCATGCAAATGTCATCTTTACCTTAAAGCTGCTGAAGATTGTTAAACGTAATTAACTATTCCACTTGATGAGCTCAAAGCGATGAAAAAGCATTTTCGGGGAAAAAAATTGAAGTTCGGTAAGTGAAAGAAAAATTTTCACCACCAATTTTTGGACTTGAAATTTTTTTTTCACTTTCTATCTCTTTTTAAAAATTGATCATATTCCATGAACAACTAATGTTTTAAAAAAATCTATAGCCAAATGGGAGCTTAAAAAGCTTCTATATGATACTAAGATAATATACTACTAAAATTGGCAAAGAAACATTGGGCCTGGGCTTAGCCCGAGCATAAAGCACTAGTTTTTTTTTTTTGGTAATTAACTTTCTTTTATTAATCACCAAAGATAGAGTCATTACATTTCCATAATTCAGCTAACACAGCTGATTATCTATAATAAACTCCTCTCCTACTTCTATACTATGCCTCTATATCTAATTACATGAAACCTGTTGAAATTGTAGGCTAAACTCAATAGGGCTTCTAACATGACAGATGTAAGCAGTGTTTCTAAGTAATTGCCCAACAAGATTTGACACATTTGTGAACACTCTGGAGTTCCTTTCTAGCCAGAGACAATAGCATAATTCAGCAAATAACAGCTTAAAGTTGTGAGCTCGTGCAGTCCTTCCCTTAGCCTTGGTAACAACCCACTGTATGTACTGATCCCAGGATTGACAAGCAGGCTGAGTAACTCCAATCCAACTCATTGCTTGATGCATCATTATGGTGGTGAATGGACACTGATAGAAGAGATGATCTTTGGATTCATCACTTTTTTTCACAAAATGCATAGGCTGTCAATGTTTGGATTCCATTGCTTCACTCGATCTTTAGTAGGCAGCCTATCCTGCAGTATTAACCAAAGGATAAATACTGCCTTAGGCCTTGCATGATTTGTGATAGTTAAGTTCCTCCATATGACTCGTGGCAGCTGACCAATTTGATGCAAATATAGCTTCCTTACAGACCATTCAGTGTGGGGCAACTGCTGCATTTGGCTCAATGTAACAGTGGCTTCAACTATTTTCCTAACCATCCAGCTTGCCTGGTTAGGAATTTTGATGTTATGGAGCTGCTGTTGCTTAATGTACACAGAATGGATCCACTTGATCCATAAGATATCTTTCTTGTTAGCTAAGTCCCACCCTAGCTTAGTAATAGCAGCTCTATTCCATAGTTGCAGGTTCATGAGACCTAACCCTCCAGCAGATTTAGGTAAACACATGTTCTCCCAGGCCACATATGCCTTTTTTGAGATGCTGGCATTACCAGTCCAAATATAGGATCTACATATTGCATCTAACATCTTCAATATCTTTGAAGGAATAAGAAAGATTTGTGCCCAATAAGCTTGTATGCCAAAGGTAACTGTTTGGACAAGCTGTATTCTTCCAGCATAAGATAACTTCCTGGCAGTCCAAGAGGTTATCTTAGCAGTGATTTTATCCACCAAAGGCTGCCACTGTAGAAGAGACATCTTCCTTGTAGATAAAGGAATTCCCAGGTACTTAAATGGTAGCTCACCAGATGCAAAACCCAGCTGAGCTAGGATAAGCTGTTTGATCTCATTAGTGACTCCACCAAAATACACAGAACTCTTGTTTAGATTTGCCTTCAAACCAGATGCCTCTGTGAATTGAGTAACATATTTGAACATAGTGCATACAGATAAGAGGTCTCCTTTTGCAAACAATAACAAATCATCTGCAAAGCTAAGATGTGTAATACCCAACCTTTTGCAACCAGGATGAAAAGAGAAGTTTGAATCCTTCTTAAGTTCATATAGAGCTCTGCTGAGGTATTCCATCACCATGGTAAACAGAAATGGAGACATTGGATCTCCTTGCCTCAGACCTTTGGCTGCTTGAAAAGGTTCTGTGGTTTCCCCATTCACCATGATTGTGTAGCTCACTGTTTGAACACATTCCATGATCCATCTGATGAACTTCCATGGAAAATTTAGAGCTTCCATCACCTGTTGTAGGAAAATCCACTCCACAGAGTCATAAGCTTTTTGTAAGTCAATCTTTATCATACATCTGGGGGAAATATGCTTCCTTGTGTAATGTTTGATCAATTCATGAGCAAGGATGACATTGTCAGCTATCCTCCTTCCAGGTATGAAGCCTGCCTGTGTCTCACATATGATACTTGCTATGCACTGCTGCAATCTATTGGCCAAGATCTTGGAGATGATTTTATATAGCACTGAACAACATGCTATTGGTCTGAATTCTTTAACTGATGTAGGGTTAGCAACTTTGGGAAGTAAGGTCAGGGAAGCACAGTTAGCTGGTTTATACATACAGTTGGTCTGGAAAAAATCTTGGACAGCCAATATGATCTGCTCACCTGTAATATTCCATGTTTGCTTGAAGAAAACAGCATTAAAACCATCAATGCCTGGGGCTTTGTGATCACCTATAGACTTTAGGCTGTCAATAATTTCATCCCTAGATACATCTGCAACTAGCTGCAACTGCTGCCTGTGAGTGAGTTTAGGACCATTATCCATATAAGACCTGTTAATTGCTGGCAATGATTTAGAAGCTGTTCCCATCAATGATTTGTAAAATTGCTTGACTTCCTCTCTGATGGCATCTGGATTGGTGATTCTTGTGCCTTCTGTTGTAACTAGTTCTGTGATACTCTTGTGTTGGTTCCTTTCTTTCATTAAAGCAGAAAAATATTTGTTATTTGAGTCTCCTAATTGAATCCATTTAGCCCTTGATTTCTGTTGAAGTATACTCTCTTCTATCAGTGACCATTTCTCCAATTGTACTATTAGCTCCTTTTCTTTCAGCTGTAGTTCATCAGTATAGTGCAGCCCCATCTGATTTTGAATGCTAGTCAGCTCCACCCTGCTATCTACAATTCTTTGTGTAATGTACTTAAATTCTCTAGTATTTAGAGATTTAAGGACAGGCTTGAGTGCTTTGAGATTCTGCCATATCTCCCTGAGAGTAGCTTGATCATTAGACTTCCAGTTCTCCTTTACAATGCATTGAAAATCTTCATGATTAGCCCATACATTGTAAAATCTGAAGGGAGCTTTCCTGAGCCTGCAATCTTCATATATAGTAAGGACCATGGGATTATGATCAGATATTAAGGGAAGACCATATACAGTTTGTATATGACTCCACTTAATCATCCATTCATAGTTCCCAAAAATTCTATCCAATCTACTATTCACTCTATCAGATCCAGCTTGTTTATTAGACCATGTATAAAAAGACCCTTTCCAAGGTAATTCTGACAGTCCTGCAGTTTGTATACACTGAGTGAAATCCTGAATTTCAGCTTGTGTAACCTGATTACAAGATTGCCTATCTGTGATGGACAACACAGCATTGAAGTCCCCTGCAACCAACCAAGGCTCATTTATGCCAAGAGCAAGATTTTGAAGCTGCTGCCATAACACCCTTCTTTGATCCAAGGCATTGCTTCCATATACTATAGTGAGTAGACAAACCAGCTCTCCTGTAAGAGTAAGGACTTTGCAGTGAATGAATTGATCTCCCTCTTGACAATCAGTGATAATAATCTTCTGTTCATCCCAAAGAATCCATATTCTGCCTCTTGTAGAATCCCTGTAGTTAGCTTGCAATTTCCAGCCAGGTAATAAAGTATTAGCTATTCTCCCTGCATTATGTTCTTTAACCTTTGTCTCTACTATACTAACTATACTAAATTTATTTTGTTTAAAATATTCCCTAGCCTCCTTTTGTTTGTATCTCTTATTTACACCTCTAATGTTCCATACTAACAGCTTCATTTAGTATAACTAGGTCCTCCTTTATCAGGAGGGTTTCTAAGTTTACCATCTGACATGCTTTGGAACCTGTTGCTCAGCACCATAGGTGATAGAGGGGGGAAGTTGGTTATATCGAATGGTATGGCATTGGAATATATCCCACCTGTTATGCTGGATGGCAAGCCTGTAGGGCAATTGATGAAAGAGGAAGTGGAGGAGGAAGAGAAGAAATGGAAGAATGCTTTAGTAATCTTTGTATTTGGAAATGGACCAGGATTTAATGCTATGAAACGATTTATTAATCAGCACTGGTCACATGTCCCTGAGCCAGAATTATACTATCATGAGGAGGGCTACTATGTAGCCAAGTTTCTGATCATAGAGGATGCTAAAGAAGTAATGTATGCTGGGCCATATACGATAGCTAATAGACCTATGATTTTGAAACACTGGTCTGTAGATTTTGATTTCACACTTGAGTTCCCAAATGAAATCCCACTGTGGGTTAAATTCCCTAACCTGCCCATGTCATGTTGGGGGATTTAGTCACTTAGTAGGATTGCGAGTGTCCTAGGGAAGCCTTTATTTGCAGATGAATGTACTACTAACCAGTCCAGGATTTCCTTTGCTCGCATGCTTATAGAAGTCAATGTTTCCAAGCCATTACCTAGTGAGATTGAACTCATTGATCCAACTGGTAATAGATTCTTTCAGGATGTGGCTTACGACTGGAAACCTATATATTGTGAGAAGTGCCTGAAAGTGGGACATAATTGTCTTGCTATGCCCAAAACTCAACCTGTCAACAAGCCCAAAGTAATACAGCAATGGAGACCAAAAGTGATGACTGAGAATAATATGCAAGTCCAACATTCTAGTCCTCAAGAGCAGATGATGGCCACAAGTAAGCAAACTCCTCAAGAGCAGATGATGGTACCAAGTAAGACAGCTGATAGTAATGAAGACATAAAGCACTAGTTGTATATAGAAGAAACAAGGAACGAAGGTGAAAGAGTTTTGAAATTCATAAATTGCATTGCATAATAACAACAAGATTTCAAACTTCTAAGGAAGTACGGTACAATTTTTCTCAAAAAAATATACGGATTTTTCCCTAATCTAAGTATTTTAAGGCTATCCTTTTTTTGGCATGATCCAAGTAACGATATGCTAATGTAATGCTATTTATTAAGTATTTATACTTTTAGCAGTTAAGGATTTCTATGTTATTCATTCCTATAAAGTGATATTCAAGCATGTCTAAGTATGTATCTAGTTCCCTATTAAGGTATTAGATAAAGATGTAAATGTTCATAATATAGTAATACATGTATCTTAATGCATATGCATTTACCACTAAGCTACGGCCAGTCGGACAGTCATGCATATTTATTTACTACCATGCCATGGTCGGTTGGGCAGACATGCATTTATAACCAGGTTGTGGCCGGTCGGACAGTTACTACTGATTGGGCAGTTATGTATCATTATTTACCACCAGTTGAGCAGTCATATATTTACCAGCGTGTGACGGCCGGTTGGAAAGTCATGACTGATCAGTTGGGCTATCATGCATCATACGATGTGGATAATAGAAATAGTCTCAAAGAGAAACATTATATATGTAAGTATGATAAGTATGCATATATGGTGGCATTTTAGAGATTCAGGTTAATTCATATATGTCTTTAATTAATGTTGACTTATTGTTATGTTTCAGTTCTGCCTTACATACTCAGTACATTATTAACACTGACGTCCTTTTGTTAGCGACACTTCATTCATGCCTGCAGGTATAGATAATCAGTTTGACGAGCCCTCATAGTAGATGAGATTGGCATTCAGGGAAGGATCGGTAAGACTCCAACTCATTCGGAAAGTAGTCGAGTCCATGAGTCATCGTGTCAGAGTTTTGCTACAAACTTATAAGTAGGTCGGTACCTTGTCCCATTTAATGTCAAATAATCTTTGAGGTTTTATAGACAGAAAATTATTTTTTACAGTATGTCAGAGGCCTTAACGGCCATATGTATTCATTCTTTAAGAGAAATGATTTAGTGATACAGTGTTTTTTCACTTACAAGTTATATATCACGAGTTATGGCCATGTTGGCCATGATAGTTTCAAAGAAGAAAAAAAGTTGCAAAGTGGTTCGCTCGAGCCAGTGCGGCACCGGATGCCAGCCACGCCTCCCCAGGTCTGGGGTGTGAGAGATGATTTGACTTCGGAAGCTTATATCTTGTATTTATTGGGAATTTCGAGATTATCCAAAAATGAATTTTGTTGCCCTTTGAGTCTACTTTCTAGAAAGATAAACTATTCATCATTTTGATATTTGTACAGAAAGATATGGCCAATGTACTGAAGTCCAATAGTGCAATTACTGCTAATGTATGACCGCACAATTTGGATCGCGGCCGCGGGACTTGGAATGTGCGGACCGCAAAATAAATGTGTGGTCAGCACAATGGGAGATCAGATTTTGTATTTTATAAACGAGGGTTGTATTATTTCATATTTGGACTTTGGGAGCTCGATTTGTGACGACTTTTCCTAGATTTTTCAAGAAATTCATCAGGGTAAGTGATTTTAACTCGGATTTGGTTAGTATACATGAATATATCATTATTTTCATCATTTAATTAGTATTTTGAGATGAAAAATTGGAAAAAATTATAGAAACTTCATCAACTATAATTTGAGAATTCGAATGTCTAGTCATGATCAGAGTTGACTAATTTTGGTATGGTTTGACTCGTGTTTGAATGGATTATTGGATTTTATGAATTTCGTCGGGTTTCGATACGTGGCCCCACAATTGGCTATTTGAACGGATTTGGAAATTTTCATAAATTGTTAAACTATAAGCATTAGAGTATATTTTGATTCATTTTTACATTGTTTTACTAGTTTTGAATCATTTGGCTTGTAATTGAGGATATCGGAAGGCGTTCGGAAGTTGATACACACAAGATGAAATTTCTGGAGTATTGTTAGCTTGCTACATTCATGTCAAATTAATCATTTGGCTTGTTCGATGTACATAACACTTCTAAACATGGAGTTGAGGGTATGAAGCCTGACTATACGTGTTATGTGAATATTTTTGGAGGTGATGCACATGCTAATTGACAAGCATGTAGGAGTGCACGGTAGAAATTGTGACTAAATTGATTTCGTAGAGCTCTAAAGTCAAATGGATTGTTATTTTTCCATGTATTTTGCTATGTGTTAGAGATACTGAGTTGTGACTCATGTTAGAAATCATGCTTAGGCATATGCTAGTATTACTGGTACCTACTGAGGTCAATTATGCTGTTGAATTATATGTTTAAATTGAAATTCTGTACTCAATCATATTCATTAATTTCATATCATATCTCAGTCTCTGTTGCTATTTATTGATACATCATATTATCATTTTTGGGCAGATTTTCATGACATTGTGAGCCTGAGAGACTAGAAAGATTGATAACTGAGTGAAGCCGATGGTCTGATTGTGAGTGATGATTATGGCATCGGGCTGCGAGCCCACACCAGGCCATATATATATATATATATATATATATATACAGGCTTGTAGGTTGCATGCCGCATGATGTCTTATAGGCTTTATTGTTATGGGATCGGGCAGTCCGCCACATCAGGCCTTATTAGCTTATTATAGCGGTTGGGCTGAAGGAGCCCCCCCGAGTCTGCACCCCACACAGTGAGCACAATTGATATTTATATTCGGGGTGGATCTTCCCAAGGGTATAAAGTTGCCTTATTTATTTATACTTCATTTATATTTGGGCTGGACCTACCATGTACATTGGCGGGTAGCTGAGTGTGCTAATTATTGAGTGTGATAAGTAGAAACGCGAGGCAGTGAGATTGAATAATCTGAGAGTATGAGTACATGAATTCATTACACTGTTGCATTGCATTAGACATGCATACTTGATATGTAGGCATAGAGAAGTATTTTCTCATGCCATCTGATAATGAAATTTCTTATCTGTTATTAATGTTTTTGAAAAAATTTAGCGATTTCAGACTTACCCATATTTTTGGTGGTTTTGGGAAAAGATTTGAGTTTATCGTTATATTTGAAAATAAAATGTTCTTTTTCCATAAATTTTATACGAGTTGAGCATTTTTTTATTGAGTTATTTTTGGTGTTACTTTTATTATACTGTTGTGAACTGTTGCTGGTTATTAGTGTTGTACGATGTCCCTGTTTAAGCTCCTCACTACTTTCAACCTACAGTTAGGTTTGTTATTTATTGAGTAAATGTGGTCGGTTGTACTCATACTATGTTTCTGCACCTTGTGTGTAGATTTTGGATGCTGATATTGTTGTACATGGCGGGAGCTAGCATTGAAGATGTACCTATGTTCCATTCACAACTGCTTCTTGTTCTTGGTGGCATTGGAAATTTCAATCTGTTTATGTATATTCCAACATATATATATATATATACATATATATATATATATACATATATATATATATATATACATATATATATATATACATATATATATATATATACATATATATATATATATATATATATATACATATATATATATATATATACATATATATATATATATACATATATATATTTCTCACCATCTTTGTAAATTTTTACCTTAGAAGCTCATGATTGTGGTACAGTCCTTGAGGAGTGTATTAGAGATAGTTACGTATTAATTGAATCAAATTATTTTTATTTGGCTTACCTAGTGGATGATGTTTATTGACATCACGGTTAGTTGGATTTTGGGTCGTCACAAGTTGGTATTAAAACACTAGGTTCATAGGTTCTACAAGTTATGAGCAAGTGTCTAGTAGAGTCTTTCGGATCGGTATGATGACATTCATACTTATATTCGAGACTATATGGTATTTAGGATATAAATTCCCATCTTTCTTTCCTTATCGTGAGATATTGGTTCAGCTTGAAGCGTATCTCTTTGAATGTTTTTCACTCACTCGTATGCATATGGGAATTCTCGGTATTAGATGTGTATCGACAACTTGTGATTCTTTGAACAAGGTACGAGATGTGTACTTTGTGGTTGGTGATGGGCCAATCATGAGGACTTGATGCCAGGTTTGGACTGCAGCTTAGGCTCGGTGGTTTCAGTTGTGAGTACTTGTGCAATTGGACTTATATGTCCGATAGTTTCCCTATGAGTGGGAATTGTGGCTCGATGTGGGCTTGAATGGCTATATGAAGAGTATGATGTGACTGTGGGATGTGTTCAGATGGCTTGAATGTGATGAAAAATGGGTTATTGGGTGTTTGGTGTATGTCTTGATTTGACGTATAGTCTCAAGTTATGGGTGTGTTGAAGGATCTTTCATATTGTTTAATTGTGAAGAGAAGTAGATTTTTCCATGTCTTGTTGATAAGTTTGGACCCAGGGAGATTAAATGAATGTTTAGAAATTATGGCTATAAAAATGCTATAGAAGGATGCGTGCTTGAGGTTAAGCAGGCGGGTTATCACCTGCGGGGTAATTTATGGATGTATGATACTTACATTACTGTGTGGAGAATTTCTTTTCTACCATCAAGTTCTATGTGTTGAGATTTTAACTTGAAATGGTCAAGGAAGTCGACTTGGCCGTTACGAGAATGAAGGCGAGCTTTGCCGATGAATTTAGGTACTATACGAGTTGCGTTGCATGAACTTATAAAGAATATAGTTGAATCTCACTACAATATCATGTAAGTAATATAGTATGGGTATCATGAGTTATTGAATGTCTTGATTTATGGATTTAAGCTAAGTGAGGGATCCTACTATTGAAAATTTGATTTCATGGTGATAAGTTAAGTTTTAGTTTTGTTACGAGACATACTTGTGGACCAATTATGACTAGAGAGGTTTAAATTGGGGATGTCTCGAGCAAAGAAATTTCTGAATATAGATTACATTGAACTTTATGAGTATATGAAAAAAAGTGGGATGAGTGAGTTGTTAGTTGTGTAGAATTTATTGCGCATGGAGTATGAATTTGATTAGTGGTGTTAAGGCAGGATTACTTCTTTGGGTGTTATTAGGCTAACAGAGCACAAGTCGTTTGGTCGTTGGGTGGTGCAACTGAGAGTTGAGCTGAATGGATGACTATCGAGAACGTTCTAATGGGTCCGATATTAATATATATCAATTGAGAATTTTTCCAGTACTGTATATGGATAGAATTTGAGATTTTCATTTGATGGTGCCAGAACTTGCGGTAATTCTGTATGACTATGGATTCTATATTCTAGTATAATAAAGGTAAAATAATAATATTAAGTTTATATAACGTCATTCCAGAGTGGGTGTGTCGATTGTGGTATTTATAGGGGTAATTATGATGTGATGAGGCTCTATGGACATTTTGGAGGCAATATACGTTGGTCAGACGACATGCGTGGCTTGGTCGAGTTAGAGGAGTTTGGTTTTGATATCTTGGTTATGTACAAATGGATTTCAAAGTGTTCTTGATGGTTTATACAATGGTTTGAGCCAGATATTTTCCACCGATATGATGAACGTGTTGTGTACTGTGATTTCCTCCTGGAAGGGAGCTAATGAAATGTTTCTAACTATCAGCGTATGTACTTTTGCTGGTGACTCAGAGTTGATAATGAGGTTCTCGTTCTTTTCACATGATGGCATGATAGATATAGTGTATTGTGCAGGATTAAGATTTACATGTACTAGGTGGCAGTTCAGTTTTGAAAGGAAGGTCACGAGTGGACAACATAGTCAATTTCGAATATTCTGATGAACATTCTAACTGCTCGGTAATTCTTGAGAAGGGTGTGCATTTCAGAAGGCGCGTTGTGTTTTGACTTGTGGATGTTCATTAGCATTGTGGTATTCACCTGGTGGATAGACTGTTGGACATTCAAAATTTTCTATATGGTATTGAAAAATTGTAGAAGTGTTCTTCATGAGATGATCGTACACGAGAGGTTTGTCAAACATTCGAGTAGTGGAGTTCGGACCGGCTATATTGGCTCATGTGATCTATGAATTTGGAGACTAGGAGCTTGCTGAAGTAGATTGTATCAGGGTTGCAGATTGTGAAGATGCGGCCAAGTTAACTAGGTACTAGTACGTGTTATGGTTAGATTAGTAAGGACTTTTGGATGGCTATTTATCCATGCTCTGGTTACGTTTAGGCTATGGTATACCTAGAATTGACTGTTAAGCTTTAAGTTATGATATTTCTTATATTTGTAACATTTCGTGAGTTGTCCATGCAACATTTGAGCTGTCCGTGCGGATCTAGACATTTATATTATTAGCACGTGAGTAGTTCGTTCACTACGTGAATTGTCCGTGTGAATCTATATATTGATATTATTAGCATGTGAGTTGTCCGTGCAATATGTAAGTTGTCCGTGTGGATTCATATATTAATATCATTGAATGTGAGTTGCCGGTGTCGCAGATGAGTTGTCTGTGCAGATCCATATATTAATATCATTAACATGTGAGTTGTCTATGTCGCACGTGAGTTTTTTGTGTAGTGTGTGGGAATTGCATTTCTTTGATAATTTATCTGATTCATTGTTTTCCTTTCTCTACATGTGATGATACTATTTGAGCAAGTATTTGAGAAATTGTGCACATGCACACGCAGATGTTATTCCCATGGAATTTGATGAGTTGGTTTTAAATATTGTTCTCTGTCGGCTTTAAAAAAGTCAGGACTACACCAGAATAACTAGAATAGTTGAGTTTGGTGATATAAGGTCATTGGATCTAGAATAAATACTATCAGTATGATTATTGTGTGTTGGAAGAATAATTTAGAATTCGGCTTAAATAATTGGCTATGGTACTTGTTGAACAAGGGAAATCTCCATGACTTGTTGATATGATAAGTGGTTATGAGATTCTGCGTGTTTATTTCATGATCGGCAGTGTACGAAGGTTTTGGAATGAGCTTTTGTTTGATATGAGGTTTAATATTAGTATTGAGTTTGTTGTGGGGGTAGTTACTGTGATTGGGAAAATTTCCACAAGTATGTAGGTTATGTGTTATATCATTACATCTTGGGTTATAGTTATGGTATATTACAACTTGTTCGTATTTATACAATGTGCAGATGCGAGATTCAGGTTTTGTAGAAAATTCTGGATGTTGGAAATTGGGCTATAAGGTTTACAATATAAGATTAAAGTGATGATTGTCACACCTTCTTTTTACACGGCTACCCCAAAAGACGACACATATAATGGAGTTTTTCCAATTAAAGTGATATTATTCGAAATGCGATTATTTATTTATTTGGAGTCGCCACTTGGGATAGGTGTGGCTTTTGGTGTCCCAAGTCACCAATTTATTTAAGATCCCAAATCGAGAAAATTATCTTTTGACAGCCCAATTGGAGTCTGCGAACCAGATATTCTTGAGTAAGGAATTCTGTTAATCCGAGGGAAGGTGTTATGCATCCTTGGATTCCGTGGTTCTAGCACGGTCGCTTAAACTATTATAAATGGCTAATTTCCTGATTTTTATACATGTTCATCCTACAGTGCAATTTTAACCGCTTTATGTCATTTTTAGGAATATTTTTAACTTTATTAAAATACGTCCCGAACCACGTCACATAAATGCACCCGGGTTCTCGACACACTTTAACGTCGTTAAGATTTGGATTTAAGTCACATAAATGTGCACCCAGATTTAGGAAGATACATTATTAAAATAATGCGCCTATGACAACTACGCGTTTTAAAATTTCGTGGAAGAGCCGTGAAATTCGCTAAACGGCACCTCCAGATTTCTATGCGTTTTATTACGATTAGAGGGCCACATAGTATATCACTTTTGTTTAGTGTGGCACACTCATTTTTATTTTTAAGAAAGGACAACCTAAAGATATTATAATTTTCTATTATACGCGTCTCTAAAACAAAAGATAAGTCTTAATATTTCATATGTTAATGATATATTCAAAATAAAGGTTCAGCATGTATATCTTCAGCATCACTCATGGCTGATTTTTGCAATTTGGGCTTCATTATTGGAAATGGAAAGCCCAAAAAGTGTATCTTTCTTATGCCTCACAACTACAACAGTTTTGGCTTTCAATTCGAGCCCAGAAATTTGAAAGAAAAAACTAAAACCCAGGGAGTGTATTCTTCCTACGTACGAATCAATATACTAAAGTTCCATTTTTAAAATCGACATATATAAAGTGATAGACCTAGTAATCAAAATATGTATACACATGGTGAGTTTCTACTATTGAATGGGATATGAGGATCAAATAGATTAACGCCTAACATATTTTACCCTATTAAACTTTACAATAATTCCAAATTAAACAATCCAAATACTTCTAAACAATCCATCACAGTCCAAATGTTTATTTATTACAACACAAAACTGTTGAAAAGATTGTTTAAGTACTAGGCTAACAGTTTTCATAATTATGAAATTAACACAATAGGAATATATCTTTTGTATAAAAATGTGAACATTTGGTACATATGGAAGTGCATTTCCAGGTCTCCTGAGTGAAAATAAATACCTTGAATAGGTAATAAAGAAAAGAGAGGGTTAGCAGCAGTTCAGAATTTCAGCAATCACACACTCATCACCAATAGCAACTCGACAATACCCAGGAACAACTGTCAACTAATTAGGAGAGGAACTTTCAACAATTAACACCCAAAAATGAACTAAAATAGCATGTTGAAAGACCCCACTTCACCCTAAAATGGATCTATTCGAGCTTGTCCAGACTTCAATATCCAAAATATTTCATGCCATTTTCCTTAATGGTTCTAATAGATGACTATAGGTTTAAAAACAATTGAGGAATTATGCAGAAAGAACAGTAGGGTAGAAAAACTTTGTGATGTTCGGGATTTCAACATTTAGAGGTTCAGATTTTATGGGACCTATTTTTTTGAATTTTTTCAGATCTGAGACTAGTGGAAAATTTTCAAGGACTCAAAAACTTGACTATTTATAACCCCACCTTAGGAAAACCGTTTTCTTTGTGTTTTATTCCCTAATCCCTTTCCTATTTCTCAGAATTGTCTAATTAGTCCCTCATTTTTTGGCTTGTGCATTAAGTTTTCTAGAGAATTACCAGAAATTCTTATTTTAGACCTCTAACTAGAAGGTTCCAGGAGATTTCTGCCAGATTCCCAATGCCTAAATATCTATACTACCCCTTCACTTTATTCTGAAGTACCAAACTAATAGACCAACCCTTTCCCTTGGTCAGAAAGCAACCATCGTTATTAAACTGGAGACCCTAACCATTAAACCATTTTCCAAAGCTGAAAGAGACACTCACTAATGTCCTAAGGCTTACCTAAATTGCATCGAGGTCTTATAGCTACACAAATAGATCTGAAGCTAAAGAATAAACAGAGTCAACAATCACTGATTGAAAATTAACACAGGTTGAATCAGTAAAAACATGAAATCCTTGGTACGCAAGTTAAACAAAACAGAGCCAGTTATAAAGAAAATCAATTAAAATCCTGAGCTTCTAAACTAACTACTATGAAGAAGAACTAATACAATACAGAAAAACAAAAGAAACCTGGCTGATTTAGAACAAAGAAATCTCATAATCTTACTAAACCCGGAATCAAGAATTAAGTTGTTTAATTTTTACTATGGAATTCATAATCAACTTAAATAATCAACAAAAACAAACAAAGAACGAAAATTTTGAACATAGTAACTAATGAATTGCTATGCAAGAGAGCAAACGACTCATTTAATTCATGCAAGCAGAAAGAAAGAATTGAAACCAATTAGACTAATTAAAAATGAGAAAACCAATTAGTAACACTTATTGATTCTGGCCACCGAGTGACCTTGAAATTGATTTCAATTGATGTTATATGTTTATTTTGTCCGAAATAAACATATAACATTAGTTTAAATTAATGGCTCACTTGAAGCTTTCAACACAGGTTGAGCCTCGAACCCTAGATCTGATATTTGGGGAGTTTTGTTTAGATTCGAAGATTTTTGACGTGGGATTTGGGAAGAGAGGGATGAGGGGGTTGTGGGGTATAAAACTCGGAGCGGTTCGAGTAGCCGCCGTCAGACACGGCGGAGACGGCGTCCACAAAATCTCTTATTTGAAGGGTTGGACTCGTAGTTAAAGACTGGCTCTTAGGGTATGGGGAAGAGGAGGGAACGGTGGTTAAAGGGTATTGATTTTGAAGGTTTTGGGGGGTGGCGCCGCCGTAGGAGGTGGCGGTGGTTGCCACTGATTCAAATATTTGAGGAGATGGGTGAGGCTTTTGGAGATGGGGGTTGTAGATTTGAAGGGAGGGGAGGAAGGCGATTTGGGGGTGTATTTTTGGAAGGCATTTGAGCATTGCCGCCGGTGGAAGACGGTAGCGTTAGGGTTATCGTATAAGGGAAGTGTGGGAGAAGAAAGGAAGGGGCGGCGTTCGGAAATTCTTATATTAAAATCTCATCAGTTCTCGACCGTTGATTTGGCAAACCTCGACAGCCTGGATTTAACGAGACTAACCGTCATCGTTTTGGAGGGGGGAGCTGGACGGGGTAATTACGTAGGTTTGGGACAATTAAAATAGATTTTGGGTGGGTTTCAGCCAGCACCAGCAACATCAGCAGTGAAATCACAGTTCATGGTAGTCCCAACCGCCAAACAGTCCAGAACTACACTTACCTGACTCCTTTATATCCAAGGATTTGTAGGCAACTTTTGAAGCGAGGTTTGGTCAAAAAAATTTCATAATGCTTCACACGGAGTATTCAGACGTATGAAAATTGCTCGTGTTTGCTCACCTATCTTTGCAGGAAAACTTTTCATGTTTTCGAGCAAAGAGGGGCAACTGTGAGCACGTGACTTTTTGCCTCATCAAAATTACTCCTACAAGATTCCCAAAGTTAGGATTTCTCCTTTTATTATTCAATTTTTAGGATTTAATCGCGCGTGTTTGTATATTTATTGGTGCATGCATGGTAAGTCATAAAAATACAAAACAAATTGAATAAGCATTTAGGATTTGATATTGCATATATTTTTTTAGAATTAATTGGTAATGAAGGTTTCGTTTTTGCAAAATATAAAAATCACAAAAAAATAACGAGTTTATTTTGGCGGCGTTTAAATTGTAGTTTCAAATTTGTTAATTTTCATTTTTTGGTATTTTGATTGTTCGTCTAATTTAGTTTAATATAGCATTTAGTTTAATAAGAGATTTTAAATTAACGAGAATTAAATAAGTTGAAAAGAAAAGAATTGAAAAAGGTTTGGGCTTTCTGACTCCTTATTACACCAAAGGAAAATCAAAAGCTAAGCTAGCTAAGTCTATCAACAATGGGTTACAAAATTCCTGTATATATATACAACTCTTGAAGCTTGATCTCGAGTCTTAGCTGATTTTGCTGTAAACCTTGATTTGAATCTTGTCGTCCGTATATTATATGTGTTGGTTTTGTTTCAGCATTGGATTGGAGCAGGGCATATAAGACTTATGACTTCAATAAAACTTTGAGTCGTCTGCATCTTCGTCCGCTTCATCATTTTGAATTCACTTCTCTCTTTTTCTCTTTTTTTGTTCTTTTCTTCTTTTCCTTATTCTGGATTGAGACTCCCACTTTCGGTCATTTCGAATCTTATGCCTTGAAGTAAACCTGCTCAGACACCAAAACAGACAAACAAACGAGATGTTTCGCCTTAGTTTTCACCGGGGAAATTTCGTGAGCTATCTGCAACACAAATCTAAGTTATTTCTATATTGAAAACAGTAAAAGTCAGGATTGCATATCCTTTGGACTGATTGCCAGGTTATGCTGGGAAGGAAAAAGGGTCTCTACGAGGGACAATGGGGGGGGGGGGGATCCACAGATTATCTCGGGATAGGAATGAAGGGTCCCTGCTGGGGATGAAAGGAAAAGTCACGGGTTATGCCGAGATGAACTGAAATTCTTTTTTGGGTTACGCTAGGGAGATCTGCAGGTTTTGCCGGGATGTATGAAATATTCCTGGGTTATTCCTGGGGAATCCATGAGTTATGCCGGGATTGAAAGAAACGCTCCTAGGTTATGCTAGGGAGATCTGCGGGTTATGCCGGGATTGAAGGAAAACTTCCTGGGTTGTTCCAGGGGAATCCACGTGTTATGCCGGGATTGAAAGAAAATCTTCTAGGTTATGCTAGGGAGATCCGCGGGTTATGCCGGGATTGAATGGAAAGTTCCTGAGTTATGCCAAGGGAATCTACGGGTTATGCCGTGATTGAAATAAAAGCTCCTAGGTTATGCTAGAAAGATCCGCGGGTTATGCCGGGATTGAATGGAAAATTCCTGGGTTATGCCAGGGAAATCCACGGGTTATGCCGGGATTCAAAGAATAGCTCCTTGGTTATGCTAGGGAGATCAGCGGGTTATGCTGGGATTGAATTGAAAGTTCCTGGGTTATGCGAGGGGAATCCACGGGTTATGCCAGGATTGAAATATTCCTGGGTTATGCTAGGGGAATCCACAGGTTATGCGGGGATTGAAATAAAATCTTCTAGGTTATGCTAGGGAGATATGCGGGTTTTGCAGGGATTAAAGTGAAAATTCCTTGGTTATGCCAGTGAAATCCACGGGTTATGCGGGGATTGAAATATTCTTGGGCTATCCCAGGGGAATCCACGGGTTATGCCGGGATTGAAAGAAAAGCTCCTAGGTTATGCTAGGGAGATCTGCGGGTTATGCCGGGATTGAACTAAAAATTCCTGGGTTATGCTAGGGAGATCTTCGGGTTATGCCGGTATTGAATGGAAAATTCCTAGGTTATGCCAAAGGAGTCCACAGGTTATGCCAGGATTGAAATAAAAGCTCCTAGGTTATGCTAGGGAGATTTCAAGGAAGTGGAGGACCACAGAGATCCTTTTAACTATGTTGGGGATAGAGAAGGGAAGGAAAAACCCTTAGGTTATGCTAAGGACAAAAAAGCTTAATTATCAGACTATGCTAGGGAATAAAGGTGGGAAAAGAAAGAGAAACCTCCCGGGTTATGCCGGGAAGCGAAGGAAGGAAATTTCTCGGCCTGTGTTGGAGGGAGTGGAGTGCGATCCTTGGGTTATGCCGAGGAGGTCCAGAAGTTGTGCAGGGGAAGACTAAGGATGTGGTCCTAAATCTGGGGAAGGAGTCAGGGATTCGAGCCCATGCTATCATATTTATTTATGAAATTGCAGGAAAATAATGTAAAGAAAACTTCCCCTTTTTTTTGTTGTTGATGCAACACCATTCCTAGCCCTTGTGCCATTCCTTTGCTTGAATTTTTCACGTGTTCCCATTGTTTTTAGATTACATCTATGTCAAATTTCAATTCATAAATAGATCAATTTGTTAGCTTGAACAGTGATTGGTTTGTGGCCTTGTTTTGCTTGATTTCAGCCTCATTTCTGTTGGTGGAAAACCCTTGACTTCCGATATTTGCCTCATAGGTTGGTTGGGGGTCCTCATCTTTCAGATTGTTTTTTTTGTTTTACAGGCCGTTGGTTATGATATTTGCGCCGATTTCCACTTCGGTGCTTGCCTTTTTGGGATCTTTTGTAGGAACCATTAACCCGCCTGAGCTTTACCTTTCCGGTCTTGATTCGCCTTCGTAGGCTCTTAACTTGGAATTAACTTTCTCTCTGCCTTCCTGCTTTTGAAGCGTTAGCCGTCATGATCAGCCGGGGTTGGCCAAATGTGCTTGCTGATACCGGATATTCCTTTTAGTTCTTGCCAGAAAAAAAACCGTGAGACCGGTCCTACTACCTTCTATTGCGGAATGGTCAGGACATCAAAGTTAAAGGGAAAAGGAGTAGGAGAAGTAACAAAACAAACACATGGATTTAGAGAGGTATGTCTATTTTTAGAGAAAAAGGGAGTAATTATCTGGGAGTGTGTGCCGATTTTAAATAAGACGACATGCTTCTTGGAATAAATACCCGGCCTAGATTCATTTCTGCCTTTTGATTTCAATCTTTCAAAACCATGGAAGCTTGTTAGGCTTGAGTGGCAGTATTTCCTCTTTTCAGCCGACAACGCCCTTTGCGAGTTTTCGCCAATCGGCCCCTCTCATTTCCTTTCTCCCGTCGTCAGATAGCGCTCTTTGCGAGTTTTCACTAAACAAACTCTCTCATTTTGTTTTTCTCTATTCACCGTCACCTTATGGTGCCCGAAGGTTTTCACCGATAAGACTCTCTCATTTTATTCTCTCATATTAAGTTGTGCTGAATCCCAACAATGGTGTTTGTCACATCCCTATTGTGGCCAATTGATCGGAAGGACTTGGACCAAGCTCTTGAGTAAAGGAAATTGGATGGAAATCTACAACTTTGGAACCATTCGGGCGGGTTTGTGACCGAATCAATACATTACTGCCCCAGTTTTATTTTCTTGGGGAACTGGGGTTTTATTTTCATATGACTGAACCTCAGGGAGAGGCTGCCTACGTATCCTTTTGAGAATCAAGTCAGACTTAGTTCGGGAAGTGTTTCCTAAACTAATTTTTTTTGGTTTTTTTTCATTCATAATTTTTTGTTTTTCTTTGTTTTTCTTTTTTTTTTTGTCTTTCTTCTTTCTTTTGTTCAATTCATCATTTTTTATCCCTTTTTTAAATAGTAATTCCAGGTTCCAAAGACGGTGAATAGATTTACCACAGATTTCTTGGTGACAGATTTAAGTGTGATATCCTCAACCCATTTTGTGAAGTAATCAATAGTAACCAATATGAATCTATGTCCATTTGAGGCTTTTGGCTCAATCGGCCCAATGAAATCCATTCCCCAGGAAGTGAATGGCCAAGGTGCTGACATAGGATGCAATTCGGTTGGCGGTGCATGAATCAAATAACTGTGCACCTGAAATTGATGACATTTTCGAACGAAGCTGAAGCAATATTTCTCCATGGTCATCCAGTAATACCCTTCTCGAAGTATTTTCTTTGCTAGGACATATCCGTTCATATGGGGTCCACACACTCCTACATGTACTTCTTGCATAGTTCTCCCGGCTTCCTCGGCGTCAACACATCTCAACAAGTTGAGATCTGGGGTTTTTTTGTACAAGGTATCACCACTCAAGAAGAAATTACATGCGTGCCGTGGGATGGTTCTCGTTTGCTCCCCGATGGGTTGCTCCGGATACTCTTGTGTTTTCAAAAATCTCTTGATGTCATAATACTAAGGCTGGGTGCTGGACTCTGCCTCGGTCATATTTCAATACACATGCCTTTCTTTGATTGTGATTTCCAACGGATCAACGTAAGCGTTTCCGGGTTAGGGCAACATGGAATCCAAAGTTGCGAGTGGGTCTGCTAACTCTTTGTGACAACGAGGAATGTACCTGAATTGTACGGACTTGAACCATTTGGTGAGGTTCTCCATATGTTGTCGATAAGGGATGATCTTAACGTCTCTTGTTTTCCATTCTCCTTGAGCATGTCGGATGATCAAATCTGAGTCCCCCATGATTAACAACTCCTCAAAATCGTGATCAATGGCCATGTCCATGACCATGATGCAAGCCTCGTATTCAGCTGTATTATTGGTGCAAAAAAATCGGAGTCTGGCTGTAGCCAGGTAATGTTGACAAGTGGGTGAGATTAAAATTGCCCCAATCCCTACGCCTTTCGTGTATACAGCTCCGTTGACGAACATTTTCCAAATGAGGATGTCTTCAGGTGTTACTTCCACCGAATTCACTTCTTCATCAGGGAAATAGGTATTCAAAGGCTGATATTCATCGTCAACTGGATTCTCGGCCAGATGATCTGATAATTCTTGAGCCTTCATTGCGGTACGAGTGACATAAACTATGTCGAACTTGGTGAGAAAGATTTTCCATTTTGCCAATTGCCCAATAGGCATCGGTTTTTGGAATATATACCTCAACGGGTCTAGCCAGGTTATGAGGTAGGTGGTATGGGCTTGCAAGTAATGCCTCAACTTTTGGGCCACGCACGTCAAGGCACAACAGGTTCTTTCGAACAGCTTCTTTCCCGTTGTATCATGCTACCCGAGAATACAACCAAAAGAGCTCTCCGAGGATGTTAGATAAAGAAACAAAGGCCTTCCCGGTTCTGGCGGAACCAAGACTGGTGGGTTGGACATGTAGTGTTTGATTTTGTCGAAAGCCTCTTCACACTCGCCAGTCCATTTAATTGCCGCGTCGCTTTTCAATAGCTTGAATATGGGCTCGCATGTGGTAGTCAATTGGGTGATGAATTGGCTGATGTAATTCAATCTTCTCAGCAAGCTCATTACATCCTTCTTAGTTTTTGAAGGAGGTAGCTCTCGAATGGATTTTATCTTGGTCGAATCAAACTCGACGCCTCTTCGGCTAACAATGAATCCCAAAAGTTTGCCTGACAGGACCCCAAATGAACACTTGGCTGGATTCAATTTCAAGTCATACTTGCGGAGCCTTTCGAAGAACTTTCTTAAATCCCTTACATGATCACCCTGAGCTTTGGACTTGATAATCACATCGTCCAATGGATGCTTATTTTAGTTCATTGGTTTCGCCGGGACAACCCAAGTTAACTGGATCGGTATCGTTTAAGTTCGGCTTTGGTTTATTTTCAAAATTTTCCAACTCTCGGTTGATTTCCCTAAAAGCCTCTTCTTCATCATATTCTTGTTCTTGGTTCATTATTTCGCAAATAGGCAGCATGTTTGGGTCGGGGCATAAAGTCCGCGAGCATGTCATATTATTTAAAGCCGCATTATTAGGATTGAAAGAAAAGATAAAGATAGAAGATAAACAAAATCAGAAAAAAGATAGAGAAGTGCGAATGATGAAATATTGATTTCATTTCTTTGAAACTGTAATATAACATGGTCTATATTTGGAAATTAAAGGACAAAATACTTAAATAAATACACCCGAGTTGCACCCTGAAATAACCCGTGATGCAAGAAAAGGTAGCAAAGTAGGACTACCGAGCCTCCCGCCTGACTGGGAAAGGTGTGGCCTTCCAGTTTTGCAACTTGGCATGCAGTCCCATGTAGAGCACATTAGTAGTGCTTGAGCCTTCTCCCAGCTGGACCATGTTGGGTTCATACAATAATTTTCTTATGGATCCACATATCTCCTCAATTTCTTCCGCTTTGAAGGTCTCGTCTTCTTCTTCCTCACTGTATGTTGTTTTCACAAATGTTTTGTACAAGTGGGGTAGAGGTTGTGGCAATGCCCATCCCTGACATTTCCTACGGTTGGCCCAGGTGATATCCTCCGGCGTTGGATGGAACACTATCCCAAAAAACTTCTCCGCGGTAGGCAAATTTACCGGCTCGGTTAAGCCTTGTAGAGAACTTCCAAGTCCCTTGCTTGGCTTAAGCCCTTGGCATGTCATCTCTCTTGCCACCATGATTGAGGCATTGGAGAGAAAGGCTGGGGGAATGGTTCGCCTTCTTTGTATTGATCGGCTACCACGATTTCAAAAGACTGGTAGACTATATGCTCACTTCCCTCTTTGGCTTCGAGGCATGGGACAGAGGGATCACGATAAATTGACTGTTACTCTTCTCTGTGGACCACAATCTCTTGGTTGTCATGTTCGAATTTCAACATTTGGTGCAGAGTAGATGGCACTGCTCCTGCCGCGTGAATCCATGGTCTTCCTATGAGATAGTTGTAAGACATGTCCATGTCTAATACTTGAAGTGTCACTTCAAAATCGACCGGACCGATGGTCAATACTAAGTCAATTTCCTCTATGGTGTCTCTCTTGATTCCATCAAAGGCTCGAACACACATATTGTTGGGATGAATCCTCTCTATTCCGATCTCTATTCTTTGCAGCGTTGACAGTGGGCATATATTCACCCCGGAACCTCCTTCTATCATTACTCTTTTGACATAATAGCCTTCACATTTGACGGTGAGATGCAAGGCATTGTTGTGGGTAGCTCCCTCGAGAGGTAATTCATTCTTGCTGAATGTAACCTGATTAATAGCAAAGAATATTTCCGCCATTTTCCCCAGTTGTTCCACAGAGATTTGAACCGGGACATAAGCTTCAATCAAGGTTTTGGCCTACACTTTCTGGTGCTCTGGAGAGTTTATCAGCAATGATAATAATGAGACTTGCTCGGGAGACTTTCGGAGCTGGTCCACCACCTCATATTCTGGCATTTTCATTTTTTGAAAGAAGGCATCTACCTCTTCAGCGTTTTGGCTTTTTGGGTGGAAATCACCTTTTGGTGGCGATGTTCAGTTCTTCCATTTCCGAATATTTCTTTGTAGGATGGCCCTTTTGAGTTTCCCCGGTGATCTCTTTGCCCTTGTGAGTTACTATGGTTTCCTGGTAATTCCATAGGACTGCAGAAGGGCCCGTCATTGTCTTCTAAGGCGCGCGACCGATTACCATGGGAAAATTCAGCATTGGCAGTTTAATCGGTCCCCGTACCACATAAGCTCCCTTGGGCACATACATCATCTTGTTCAACTTAATCCTTCTTGGGGGACTAAGAGCGGGTTGTTTTTGTTGACGCCCCCGTGGGATGTAAAGTATGGTTTCCTTGGTGGGTGCCGTCTCAGTTTTAATTTCAAACTTCTTCTTTGCTTCTGGGTGCTTGGCTTCACTCATTTCCTTTTCTTCAACCTTCTTGGGGGTAACCTTTGGTTTTCTGTCTGCATCAGCAATGGCTATTATGGCTTTTAGGGCAGGGTCAAATTCTTTCTCCTCACAAATCATTCCGATGACTGGCCCATTGTTGTGAGTCGGCAACGGGTTATTGGTTACGTTCAGGACATCTTTATCTCTCAACACTATTTTCCTTTGTTCTATTAAATCCTCCCCCGCTCATTTCAGAGTCCAGCTATTTTTGGTGTCTAGTCCTTCGGCCCTGAATGATAAGCACAACGTACACCCCGTTGGTAGGAAGGTAACTCAGGGTTCTGCCTGTTCGGGGGCACGGGCTGCAAGAGACCCATCTGGACCAATTTTGGGAATAAGCTGGAATAAGACTCCCATATCGAAGTAAAATTTTATCTCCTGGGCGGCTCCCTGGGACGAAAATTGTTTTGTGGAGGGCGGGGATTATAGTGGTTTTTGGGGAGGCTGATTTCTTGGGGCCTGGTTTCTATTGCCTTGTTGTTGTGGTCGAGCGAATGGCTTGGAATTTATGACTGCATATGGTTGGGGAACAAAATGCATGTCCTGATGAGGATAGTAGTGTTGAGAGGTCCTTTCCGAGAACACGGCCCTGGGGGAATGGTGCCTTCTCATGCCGGAGGCTGCCATTGAAGCTTCTTCTTTCTTTTCGTTTCTTGCGACTCCTCCTGCCCCGTTTTATGTGGCCTGGGAGGTCGCCCTTATGACTGACTGACTCATAATTCTTCCTATTTTCAAGCCATTTTCTACTATCTCGCCGATTTTGATTGCTTCCACAAAGGGTTTGCCCATTGTTGACATCATATTTTGGAAATAATCCGCCAACTGTGCCTAGAGAAAAACAGTGACCATCTCTCTCTCATCCGTGGGCGGTTTTACTCTTGACGCTTCTTCGCGCCACTTGACAACATATTCTCTAAAACTTTCTGAAGGTTTCTTTTTCAAGTTGGCCAAAGAGTTCGTGTCTGGGGCGATGTCAATGTTATACTGGAACTGTCTTACAAAATCCCGGGCTAAGTCATCCCATATATGCCATCGAGTGATATCTTGGTCCATGTACCATTCAGAAGCAATTCCTACCAAGCTTTCCCCGAAGTATGCCATCAATACTTCTTCTTTTCCACCTGCCCCACGCAATTGATTGCAATAGTTTTTCAAATGAGCAATGGGGTCACCATGACCATCGTACTTTTAAAACTTTAGCGTTTTGAATCCCTGGGGAAGATGTACATTCGAGAATATGCACAAGTCTGAGTAAGACACACTCTTCTGTCCACTCAAGCCTTGCATGTTTTTCAAACTCTGCTCGAGGCTTTTCATCCTTCTTGTTATCTCAACTTGTTCAGGTGTCTTAGGAGTTTTATCCTGCACTGGTGTGAGTTCGTATGCTGGTTGAGGATAAGTGTATGTAGGGGTATGGAGGAGGCTTGGTTTGGTAGTTGGGAGTTTGAAATATGAAAGCTGTAGGATCAAACATGGGCCTCGACACCGTAGGCTGTGTGGTGGTTGCGTACGGAGGAGCCATAAAAATATTAGGAACTGGGCCAGATGTGAACATCGGAGGACGAGCTTCAGAGGGTGCTCCAACAAAGTTGGTTGACATAGTAGGTTGCCCTAAGAGGATATTTGGGTTGGCCGATGGGATAGTGGAGGTACCCCCGACCTTGGGAAGAGCTCAGGAAATCCAGGGATGGCACTTGAAGGTTTTTTTCCATTTGTACAAGCTTCCCACATCTCCATAACTCTGAGTCGAAGGATTCTATTTTCTTCAGCAGCCGCAGATTCTGAGGCTGGGATCCCGCAATCAAGATATCCTCTGGAATGGGAACTGCCAGTAGAGTCATTTCGGATGACATTTCTGTGCTTCCATTTGATCTGGTGAAGTATCTATGCAAAGCCAGTTTACCACAAACCAATCACTGTTCATTAGAACCCTGGACTGGAAACTGGAATTGCAAGCGGTTAGGTTGGGATAGATAACAAACAGGAAATCGCATCTTGGGTATGATGCACCTACACAGTTAACAGGTTTTCTATATGTTTGCAATGGTCAGATGCGACATCCCGGCATTTATTCCGAATTTCCTTTTGGTTTATACTTCTTATTTCCTTTTAGATTTCCTTTTTTTTAAGAATACGGTCGAATCCTACGAAGACTCCCTACGTATCATGATGCCGCATGAATTAGACCGAGCGTAGTTCATGGAAAAATGTAACAGAGATAACAGGATGTTTTGGGGTTTTCAATTTTTATAAAGACAAAACTTTGGTTACAAAACCTAATAAAATTAAAGGCAACTATCAGACTTAGACATCATACAAACTTACAGACTCGAATGGTGCATAAAAGAACATACAGGCTGACAAACTCTTATAAGAAAAATACAAATTTTTAGAAATTATGAATACATTAAAACTTCAACTGCTTTTGGAACTTGCGGGCATCATTCGCCCTTGCCGCAAGCTTGCGTGCTAAACTTCCTTGGAGGTGGTGAAGGTCTTCCATCACCTAACGAACAAATGTCATGGAGGTAGCAAAGAACATGGATCTCCATTCTTTGCAGCGTCGACAGTGGGAATATATCCACCTCGGAACCTCCGTCTATCATTACTCTTTTGACATAATAGCCTTCGTATTTGACAGTGAGATGCAAGGCTTTGTTGTGGGTAGCTCTCTCTGGAGGTAAGTCATTCTTGCTGAATGTAACCTGATTAATAGCAAAGAATCTTTCCGCCATTTTCTCCAGTTGTTCCACGGAGGTTTCGACCGGGACATAAGCTTCAATCAATGTTTTAGCCAACACTTTCTGGTGCTCTGGAAAGTTCATCAGCAATGATAATAATGAGACTTGCTCGGGAGACTTCCGGAGCTGGTCCACCACCTCAAATTCTGGCATTTTCCTTTTTTGAAAGAAGGCGTCTGCCACTTTAGCGTTTACAAGATTTTTGGGTGGAAATCGCCTTTTGGTGGCGATGTTCACTTCTTCCATGTCCGAATATTTCTTTGTGGTATGGCTCTTTTGATTTTCCCCGGTGATCTCTTTGCCCTTGTGTGTTACTATGGTTTCCTGGTAATTCCATGGGACTGCAGAAGGGCTCGTCATTAGCTTCTGAGGCGCGCGACCGATTACCATGGGCTCATTCAGCCTTGGCGATTTAATCGGTCCCTATACCACATAAGCTCCTTTGGGTACATACATCGTCTTGTTCAACTCAAATCTTCTTGGGGACTCAGAGTGGGCTGTTTTTCTTGACGTCCCCGTGGGATGTAAAGTATGGTTTCCTTGGTAGATGCCGTCTCAGTTTTAATTTCAAACTTCTTCTCTACTTATGGGTGCTTGGCTTCACTCATTTCCTTTTTTTCAACCTTCTTGGGGGTAACCTTTGGTTTTCTATCTGCATCAGCAATGGCTATTATGGCTTTTAGGGCAGGGTCAAATTCTTTGTCCTCACAAATCATTCCGATGACTGGCACATTGTTGTGAGCCGACAACAGGTTGTTGGTTACGTTAACTACATCTTCATCTCTCAACACTATTTTCCTTTGTTCTATTAAATCCTCCACCGCTCATTTCAGAGTCCAACAGTTTTCAGTGTCTTGTCCTTCGCCCCCTGAATGATAAGCACATCGTACTCCCCAGTGATAGGAAGGTGACTCAGGGTTCTGCCTGTTCGGGGGAACGGGCTGCAAGAGACCCATCAGGACCAATTTTAGGAATAAGCTGGAATAAGACTCCCCTATTGGTGTAAAATTTTGTCTCCTAGGCGGCTCCCTGGGACCGAAATTATTTTTTGGAGGGTGGGGATTATAGTGGTTTTGGGGAGGCTGATTTCTCGGGGCCTGGTTTCTATTGCCTTGTTGTTGTCGTCGAGTGAATGGATGGGCATTCATGACTGCATAAGGTTGGGGAACATGATGCATGTTCTGATGACGATAGTAGTGTTGAGAGGTCCTTTTTGAGAACACGGCCCTGGGGGAATGGTGCCTTCTCATGTCGTAGGTTGCCATTGAAGCTTCTTCTTTCTTTTTGTTTCTTGCGACTCCTCCTGCCACGTTTGTATGGCCTGGGAGGTCGCCCTTATGGCTTACTGGCTCAGAATTCTTCCTATTTTCAAGCCATTTTCTACTATCTCGCCGATTTTGATTTCTTCCACGAAAGGTTTGCTTATTGCTGACATCATATTTTTGAAATAATCTACCTCCTGTGCCTGGAGAAAAACAGTGACCATCTCCGTCTCATCGATGGGGGTTTTTACTCTTGACGCTTGTTCGTGCCACTTGACAGTTTATTCTCTAAAACATTCTGAAGGTTTCTTTTTCAACTTGGCCAAATAGTTCTTGTCTGGGGCGATGTCAACGATATACTGGAACTGTCTTACAAAATCTCGGGCAAGGTCATCCAAGATATGCCATCGAGTGATATCCTGGTCCATGTACCATTAAATGGCAATGCCTACCAAGCTTTCCCTGATATATGCCATCAATACTTCTTCTTTTCCACCTGCCCAACGCAATTGATTGCATTAGGTTTTTCAAATGAGCAATGGGGTCACCATGACCATCGTACTTTTCAAACTTCGATGTTTTGAATCCAGTTCAAGTAAGACACACTCTTCTGTTCACTCAAGCCTTGCATGTTTTTCAAACTCTGCTCGAGGCTTTTCATCCTCCTTGTTATCTAATCTTGTTCAGGTGTCTTAGGAGTTTAATTCTGCACCGGTGTGAGTTCGTATGCTGGTTAAGGATGGGGTATGGAGGAGGCTCGGTTTGGTAGTTGGAAATTTGAAATATGAAAGCAGTAGGATCAAACATACGCCTCAGCATCGCAGGCTGTGTGGTGGCTGCACAAGGAGGAGCCGTAAAAATAGTAGGAGCTGGGCCAGATGTGAACATCGGAGGACGAGCTTTAGAGGGTGCTCCGACAAAGTTGGTTGACATGGTAGGATGCCCTAAGAGGGTATTTGGGTGGCTGATGGGGATAGTGGATGTACCCCCCACCCCCCGACCTTGGGAAGAGCTCAGGAAATCCGAGGATGGCCCTTGGAGGTTCTTTTCCATTTTCCCAAGTGTCACACAGCTCCATAACTCTGAGTCGAATGATCCTATTTTTTTTCAGCTGCCACAGATTCTGAGGCTAGGATCCCCGCAATCGGGTTATCCTCTGGAATGGTAACTGCGTGTAGAGTCATTTCGGATGACATTTCTGCGCTTCCTTTTGATCTGATGAAGTATCTATGTGATGCCAGCTTACCACAAACCAATCACTGATCTTCAAAAACCTGGACTGGAAACTGCAATTTCAAACTGTTAGGTTGGGATAGATAAACAGGAAATCGCATGTTGGGTATGATGCACCTACACAGTTAACGGGTTTTCTATATGTTTGCAATGGTCGCATGCGTCATCCCGGCATTTATTCCAAAATTCCTTTTGGTTTCTACTTCTTACTTCCTTTTAGCTTTCCTTTTTTTAAGAATACAGTCGGATCCTATGATGATTGCCTACGTATCATGATGCCACATGAATCAGACTGAGCGTAGTTCATGAAAAAATGTAGCGGAGATAACAGGATATTTTGGGGTTTTCAATTTTTATAAAGACAAAACTTTGGTTACAAAAGCTAACAAAAATAAAGGCAACTACCAGAATTAGACATCATAAAAACGTATAGACTCGAATGGTGCATAAAAGAACATATAGACTGATAAACTCTTTTAAGAAAAATACAAATTTTAAAAAATTATGAATACATTAAAACTTTAATTGCTTTTGGAACTTGCGGAACATCATTTGGCCTTGCCGCAGGCTTGCGTGCTAAACTTCCTTGGAGGTGGTGAAGGTCTTCCATCACCTGACCAACAAATGTCATGGCGGTAGCAAAGAACATGCATTTCATCATATCTTCACAATGGTTGCACTTTGTGGTAATATAATCTGCGATTGCCTGTATCCTTTCTTTGATAACACCTTTTTCTTGTAGCAAACACCCAATTTGCTCGGCCCTTGCCTCTAGAGTTCCTTCTTGCTACCTGATTCAGCTTCTGGAATTGCCGCAAATCCCTTTTTAATCCTGCTATTACTGCATAGCAATGTTCTTTTTAGGCTTTGATGTCCCCGGCTTGCTTGGTCATTCTGTTTTCGGTCATGATAACCCTCATCATTAAACCATAAATCTCATCGTTATTCCTTTCCTTTAATTGCTCAAGGATGCAGGCTCGTTCCTCTGCACTTTTAACCAATTGCTTCCGAACCCTAGATAGCTTACCTTCTACCTTGTTCAGGTCGAACCCATACTCGGTTACTTTCCGCTGTAAATTTTCTATGAGTTTTTCATCTCTTGTACTTTTAGGGGGATTTTCCATGGCTGCCTTTCTTTTCTGGATTTGGCCTTGTAAGGCTTCGTTTTTTCAAGTTAATCTCTTCATTTCTCCCTCACTAACCAATCCCATTGCTCTTGTGACGTCTCAGCAAATTCTTGGAGATGTGGTCTCTTTGCCGGCCTTCCAGGCTCTATTTCTCTTTTGTACCAAGCAACATACCCCAGTGCAACCTCACCTTTAGATATTTTGCGCACTCGAGTACCTTCTGTCAATTATTGATATTCACTCCAGATTTGACGTACGACGACTTTAGGGAAATTGACATTTGGGCTAATCTCCACTGCATGATGACTAATATCCTCGTCCCTGGGGATCAATTGGCATCTGCCTAATTGTCTTAGCACTCTGTAAGGCTCATAGGGCTGGATACTTCGGAGACCCATCAGAAGGAAATGAGGCCCGGTGGTAGCATATACATAACTTCATCCATATGGAGCCACCAGAATGTCCACTCTATCTGATTTGCAGTGATGACCCGGAGATGCGACACCCATTCCGTGACACCCTCAGGTACTCTAAACCCATCAACCACGGTGTAGAATTCTTCTACGCAACCCTTTGTTGGTGACCCATAATTCATGAACCGATGCCGGTGGCATATATGCTCGATAATCCATATTGCAGCAGCAAGTTACATCATTCGAAGAAATCTCCTCTTGCTTTACAGGCGGTGAGAGCACGAAAGATTTCGGATAAGATTATTGGAGTGAGGGTACTTTTAGCCTGGGTCATTAAAGTTCTAACGACCCCAGCAATCCATATGTCAATATTCCCATCCTTTCGCGGAAACACCAAAAGACCCAAGAAAAATACCATGAACGCAAAATATCGGTGCTCCTCCCATTTGAGATGATTTCCTTTACCGCAAATATGCTTTTCGGGGTTATTGAATCCCCGATATCTCCCTACCTCTGATATATAAATTGCCGGGTGCAGAAGCCAGCTGATAAGTCCGGATTGTGAACCTTCCTACTGATTTTCAAGGAGTCCAGGAATTTGTGCACAACAAGGGCTCTTGGTGCAATCAGGTATTGGTGTCTCAAAGGAATTGTAGGGGTCCCAATATATCCAGTTATTTCCTCCAATGTCGGGGTGAGTTCAAAGTACGAGAAGTGGAAGACATTGTGAGCCGGGTCCTAGAATATGATTAATGCATTTATCATGTCTCCCCTTGGATTAATTTTCAACAAACCAGTGTTGACCCTTTTTTGCCCTGTTTCCCCCAGATCATTCCACCACAGTCGCAACTCCAAGGTAATTTTGTTCATGAACATTATCGTGCTCATTCTGCACATTGATTAAGGTGAATTAGTATCCACAACACATTAAAACCAGTATTTTATGAAATTCATTTCTTAAAATCAGGGCCCAGCTTTGCGAATACGGCCTTACAATACTTTTGAAGGAAACTTTTTCAACTGTGCTCACTTGCCGGTCAAAATAAGAATCAGAGGTGGCCACTTGCGCAAGATCAACCTTCCAGCGTCCCTTGCGGTGACATTCGGCTATTTTCGGTAGTAATGGCATCACCTGATTTATTTCGAAACAAGTGGAGAAATTCGGACATTTGTTTTTTTTTCTTGTATTGGCATTTTTGCAAAAGAAGGGTTGGACCCGGCAAAACAATTTATCAAACCCAAAAATATTATTGAAAAACTTCCTAATTTCTTTTGCCTTTGTTTTGTATTTTGCTTTGTTTTTGTAAAAAAACAACCTGACAGCATTTCGGTGCTATTAGAGCATTGGTCATGCGAATCCAAGCAACTAAATGCACAAGTAACACGTAATATGCATCAGGATGGTCCTTTAATTTCGGTTCACCTGTCCTAGACGGACCCAACCCCTGTGTTGAGTTCCCTAAGTCAAACGCATGATGCAAAGAAGCGTTCCTACTAGGGATCCGAAATGAGGTCAAGTTATTCTATGTTAAAATCCATGGTATGGGGTCTAAACTGTGCACCCGAGTGGACTACTCGAGCCGAGGATGGGGCTACATACCGGGAACCAAAAGTCCATCGGCTTAGTAACTTGTCCGGCCTCTTTCTTATTTTCAGGTATGACACTAATAGAATAGGGAGTCTCAACCAGTAAGCACATCCCCGGAGGTGAGAAGTGAAGGGTTTCGTAGAATTTTTTATATAAAATTCACAGAATATCAAAGCGGTAAAAATATTTAGCACATTTGGCTCAAACATGAGCATAACAAATATTCTAAGATCGAATTCTTGAACCATAAACCGAAGTTCTGGGTTCTCTATCCCCAGCAGAGTCGCCAGAGCTGTCACACCTCTTTTTTACACAACTACCCCGAAGGACGACACATATAATGGATTTTTTTTCAATTAAAGTGACATTATTCGAAATGTGATTATTTATTTATTTGGAGTCGCCACTTGGGATAGGTTTGGCTTTTGGTGTCCCAAGTCACTAATTTATTTAAGATCCCAAATCGAGGAAATTGTTATTCGACAGTCCAATTGGAGTCTGCGAACCAGAAATTCCTTAGTATGTTAATCCAAGGGAAGGTGTTAGGCATCCTTGGATTCCGTAGTACTAGCATGGTCACTTAAACTATTATAAATGACTAACATCCTGTTTTTTGATACATGTTCATCCTAGAGTGTAATTTTAAAATTATTAACCGCTTTATGTCATTTTTAGGAATATTTGTAACGTTATTAAAATATGTCTCGAACCACGTCACATAAATGCATCCGGGTTCTCGACACACTTTTACGTCGTTGAGATTTGGATTTGGGCCACATAAATACGCACCCGAATTAGGAAGATACATTATTAAAATAAAGCGCCTATGGCAACTCCATATTTTAAAAATTCGTGGAAGAGCCGTGAAATTTGCTAAACGGCACCTCCATATTTCTATGCATTTTATTTCAATTAGAGGGCCATATAGTGTATGACTTTTGTTTAGTGTGGCACACTCATTTTAATTTTTAAGAAAAGACAACCTGAAGAGATTATAATTTTCTATTATACGTGTCTCTAAAAAAAAGATAAGTCCTAATTATTTCATATATTAATGATATATTCAAAAGAAAGGTTCAGCATGTATATCTTCAGCATCACTCATGGCTTATTTTTGCAATTTGGGCTTCATTATTGGAAATGGCAAGCCCATAGGGTGTATTTTCTTATGCCTCACAACTACAGCAGTTTGGGCTTTCAATTCTAGCCTAGAAATTTGAAAGAAAAAACTAAAACCCAGGGAGTGTATTCTTCCTACTTACGAATCAATATACTAAAGCTCCAGTTTTTAAAATGACATATATAAAGTGATAGACCTAGTAATCAAAATATGTATACACATGGTGACTTTCTACTATTGAATTGGATATGAGGATCGAACAAATTAACGACTAACATATTTTACCCTATTAAAATATACAATAATTTAAAATTAAACAGTCCAAATACTTCGAAACAATCCATCACAGTCCAAATATTTTTTTATTACAACACAAAACTATTGAAAAGACTATTTAAGTACTAGGCTAACAGTGTACATAATTATGAAATTAACAGAATAGGAATATGTCTTCTGTATAAAAATATGAACATTTGGTACATATCGCTGTGCATTTCTAGGTCTCCTGAGTGAGAATAAATACTTGGAATTGGTAATAAAGCAAAAAGAGGGCCAGCAGCAGTTCAGAATTTCAGCAATCACGCACTCATCAGCAGTAGCAACTCGACAATACCGAGGAACAGCTATCAGCTAATTAGGAGAGGAAGTCTCAACAATTAACACCCAAAAATGAATTAAAATAGCTTGTTTAAAGACCCCACTTCACCCTAAAATGGATCTATTCGAGCTTGTCCAGACTCCAATATCCAAAATATTTCATGCCATTTTCCTTAATGGTTCTAATTGATGACTATATGTTTAAAAATAATTGAGGAATTATGCAGAAAGAACACTAGGGTAGAAAAACTTTATGATGTTCGAGATTTCAACATTTACAGGTTCAGATTTTATGGGAGCTATTTTTTTGGAATATTTTCAGATCTGAGACTAGTGGAAAATCTTCAGGGACTCAAAAACTTGTTAATGAAGGCCAAAACTTGCCTATTTATAACCCCTCCTTAGGGAACCCCTTTTCTTTGTGTTTTATTCCCTAGTCCCTTTCCTATTTATCAGAATTGTCTAATTAGTCCCTCATTTTTTGGCTTATGCCTCAAGTTTTCTAGATAATTACAAGAAATTCTTATTTTAGACCTCTAACTAGAAGGTTCCAGGAGTTTTATGGCAGATTCCTAAAGCCTAATAATCTATACTACCCCTTCACTTTATTCTAAATTACCAAACTAATAGACCAACTCTTCCCCTTGGTTAGAAAGCAACCATGGTTACTGAACTGGAGACCCTAACCATTAAACCATTTTCCAAAGCTGAATTAGACCCTTACTAATGTCCTATGGCTAACCTAAATTGTATCATGGTCTTATAGCTACACAAATAGATCTGAAGCTAATGAATAAACAGAGTCAACAATCACTGATTGAAAATTAACACAGGTTGAATCAGTAAAACACGTGAAATCCTTGGTACGCAAGTTAAACAAAATAGAGCTACTTATAAAAGGAAATCAATTAATGTCCTGAGCTTCTAAACTTACTACTATGAAGAAGAACGGATACAATACAGGAAAACAAAAGAAACCTGGCTGATTTAGAATAAAGAAATCTCATAATCTTACTAAACCCGGAATCAAGAATTAAGTGGTCTAATTTTTACTATGGAATTCATAATCAACTTAAACAATCAACAAAAATAAACAAAGAAGGACAATTTTGAACATATTAACTAATGAATTGCTATGCAAGAGAGCCAATGACTCATTTAATTCATGCAAGCAGAAGAAAGAATTGACACCGAGCAGACTAATTAAAAATGAGAAAGCCAATTAGTAACACTAACTGATTCCGGCCTCCGACTGACCTTGAAATTGATTTCAATTGATGTTATATGTTTATTTTGTCCGAAATAAACATATAACATTATTTTAAATCAATCGCGCACTTGATGCTTTCAACACAGGTTGAGCCTCGAACCCTAGATCAGATATTTGGGAAGTTTTGTTTAGATTTGAAGATTTTTGACTTGGGATTTGGGAAAAGAGGGTTGTGGGGGTTGTGGGGCATACAATTTGGAGCGGTTTGAGTAGCCGTCGTCAGAAATGGCATCCACAAAATCACTTATTCGAAGGGTTGGACTCATAGTTGAAGACTGGCTCGTAGAGTATGGGGAAGAGGAGGGATAGGTGGTTTAGGGGTATTGATTTGGAAGGGTTTAGGGGGTGGCGCTGCCATAGGTGGTGGGAACTAATTCAAAGATTTGAGGAGATGGGTGAGGCTTTTGGAGACGGGCGTTGTAGATTTGAAGAGAGGGGAGAAAGGCGGTTTGGGGGTGTATTTTTGGAAGGCATTGGAGGATCGCCGCCGGCGGAAGCAATTTCCGGCCGGCAAAAGACGGTGGCGTTAGGGTTATCGTATTAGGGGAGTGTGGGAGACGAAAGGAAGGGGGCGTTAGGACATTCTTATATTAAAATCTTATCAGTTCTTGACCGTTGATGTGGCAAACCTCGACGGCCTGTATTTAACGAGACTAAACGTAGTCGTTTTGGAGAAGGGGGTAGATGGACCGGGTAATTACATGGGTTTGGGCCAATTAAAATAGATTTGGGTGGGTTTCAGCCAGCCCAAACCTTTTTATTCAAATCTTTTTCCTTTTTTTTAAGTTCTTTTCTTTTCAACTTATTTAATTCTCCTTAATTTAAAATCTCTTATTAAACTTAATGCTATGTTAAACTAAATTAGACTAACAATCAAAATACCAAAACATGAAAATTAACAAATTCGAATCTACAATAAACTCCTTATTTTCTTTGTGATTTTCATATTTTGCAAAAACGAAACCCTAATTACTAATTTATTCTAACAAAATTATGTAAGATCAAATCCTAAATGCATATGGAATTTTTTTTTTTAATTTTATGACTTACCATGCATGCACCAGTAATACAAACACGCGCAATTAAATCCTAATTATTGAATAATAAAAGGAGAAATCTTAACTCTGGGAATCTTGCAGGAGTAATTTTGATGAGGAAAAAAATCACATGCTCACAATGATCTTGAGAAATATTGTGTGGTCAAGCCTATATGGAATAGGGTGACATGAGATCACCCCTGGGTATGTTCATGGTAAGGCGGAACAATGATTTAAAGGCATAGGAATAACTTTCAGCACGTTCATGGACGAACATATGTTTAAGTGGGGGAGAATGTAATGACCTGACCGGTTGTTTTGAGCATTTATGCTCCTTTCAACTATTTGAAAGCTCTTAGCCCTCCTTTTGACTTTAGTTACGGGCTTACATGCTTCTTTCCTTCCGCCGCGAGTTCAACTCCCAGTCTCACATCAAATGCAGAAGAGAGACTTTGTACGACTGGGGAGCCTCTCGAAGTCTCCGATCTCACAGATGGTTAGGTTGCAATTCCTTTGCTTGTGAAGAAGCTTAGCTAGTTCTCCTTCCTCGGACATTCTGTTCGCCTGCCCATGCTTCAAGATTAAAGTTTTCACCAATAAGCATTTTTATCCAGTGGAGGGCGGCTTATTTTGCAAACATGTTCTTTTCTCGATGCCTATACACCTTCTTGCAAGGATTCCAGTTTCAAAGGGAGTTCTTGACCTGTTGGAAAAAATGTTAGCTAACTTTCTTGAATAGTTTTATATGATGTATTATAATGTGTGTGAATCGTCGGATTTGGCTTTCAGGTGTTTCAGATTAGTTTGGAAGAAAGAATCTCAAGTTTGAAGCTTTAAGTTGGAAGAGTTGACCAAGTTTGACTTTCTAGTATTTAACCTCGGAACAAAGTTTTGATGATTCTGTTAGGTATGGATGATAATTTTGGACTTGGGCCCGAAATTTCATTTGGATATTTGAAGGTTTGGAATGTTTATAAGTTTGACCGAAAGTTAACCTTTATGATATCGAGTTCGGATTTTGGTTAAAAAAATTTCAGTAGCTTCGTTATGTCATTTATAAATCGTGTGAAAAATTTAAAGTCATTCTGAATTGATTTGATAAGTTTCGACATGAGTTTTAAAAGTTGGAAAATGCAAAGCTCATTAAATTCGATTTGAGGTACAATTCGTCATTTTGATATTGTTAGGTATTATTTGAGGCCTCGAGTAGGTTCGTGTCATATTAAGGAACTTTTTGGTATATTTAGATAGGGCCCTAAGTGGCTCAGGTGTGTTTCAGCATGAGTTTTGAACGCGTTTGGACATTTCAGCACTCTGATGATGTTCTGGAACAGTTGAAGTGCGAAGGGCACATTTTTGGAGTGCTGAGGCAAAGCTTCCAATATGCAGATCGTAGAAGAAATATACGGGCCGCAGAAATCCTCTTGCGGCCACAGAAAGGAGAATCTGCACGTTTGATGATCTAATTTCAGAAGCTTATGTCTTTTAATCTATAAGGAATTTGGAGATCATCCAAAAATAAAATTGTAGCGCTTTGGGTCTAGTTTCCAGAAAGGTAAACTATTCATCATTTGAACTATTTGTACATAAAGGTATGGTTAATGTACCTAAGCCTGGTAAGGCAGTAACTGTTGATGTGCGACCGCACAATTTGGATCGCGGCTGGGAGACTTAGAATGTGCGGACCGCGCCAAAAATGTTGTGGTCAGCACAATGTGAGATCACATTTTGTATTTTATAAACGAGGGTTTGAGTATTATTTTACATTTGGACTTTTGTATCTTGGTTTGTGGAGATTATTTGTGGTTTATTCAAGAAATTCATCTGAGTAACTGATTCTAACTCGGATTTGGTTACTATACATAAACATATCATTGTTTTTATCATTTAATTTGTATTTGATACCGAAATTTGGGAAAAATTGTAGAAGCTTCATAAACTATAATTTGAGAATTTGAAGGTTGAGTTGTGATCGGATTTAACTAATTTTGGTAAGGTTAGATTCGTAATTGAATGTATTGTCGGATTTTTTTAGGTTTTCTCGGGTTCCGAGATGTGGGCCCCACTGCCGACTATTTGAGCGGAGTTGGCAATTTTCATAGATTGTTAAATTGTAAGCATTGGAGTGGATTTTGATTAATTTTAAAATTGTTTGACTAGTTTCGAGTTGTTTTGCTTAGAATTTAGGCGATTGGAAGGCGTTCGGAAGTTGATACGCACGGAATGGAATTTCTGGAGTATTGTTTGCTTGCTCGGCATTGGAGTTCGGTTGTTTGAGGTAAGTAACACTTCTAAACTTGGAGCGAAGGGTATAGACCGTGATTATACGTGTTATGTGAATTGTATGGAGGTGACACACATGATAGGTGACGAGCGTGTGGGCGTGCACCATAGAAATTTTGACTAAATTGATCCCGTGGAGCTTTGAAGTCAAATATCTTATTCTTTTTCCATGTATTTGCTATGTGTTAGAGAAACTGAATTGTGACTCACGTTAAAAATAATACTTAGGCATATGCTGGTATTACAGGTACCCACTGAGGTCATTTATGCTGTTATTTATATGTTTAAACTAAAATTTTGTACTCACTCATATTCATTCATTACATATCATATCTCAGTTTGCTATTTATTGATATGTCATATAGTCATTTTGGGGCTGATTTTCATGACATTATGAGCATGAAAAACTGAAGAGATTGATAATTGAGTGAGGCTGATGACTTGATTGTGAGTGATGATTATGGGATCGGGCTGCACGCTACAACAGTATATATATATATATATATATATATATATATATATATATATATATATATATATATATATATATATATATATTGGGGCTACACGCCGCGGCGAGCCTTATAGGTTTTATCATTATGGGGTCGGGTTGTCCGCAGCAGCAGGCCTTATTGGCTTAATATAGCGCTTTGGCTTAAAGAGCCCCTCCAGAGTATGCACCCCCTCCCCCCCATAGTGAACACAGTTAATATTCATATTCAGGATGGATCTTTCCAGGGCATAAAGTTGCCTTATTTATTTATACTTTATTTGTATTTGGGTTGAACCTGCCTTTTATAGTGCCAGGTAACTGAGTGTGCTGAATATTGAGCGTGATGAGCGAAAATGCGAGGTAGTGAGATTGAGTACTCTGAGAGTGTAAGTACATGAGTTCATCACTGTGTTGCATTGCATTAGACATGCATACTTGATATATTGGCATAAAGAAGTATTTTCCTCATACCATCTGATAATGAAATTTCTTATCTGTTGTCAAAGTTTTTGAGAAAACTTAGCGATTGCAGACTTACCCATATTTTCGATGGTTTCGGCAAAAGATGTGAGTTTATTATAGTTGGAAAAACATGTTTATTTTTTTGAAAATTTTATACGAGCTGAACATTCTGTTGTTGAGTTACTTTTGGTATTACTTTCATTCTATTGTTATGAACTGTTGGTGGTTATTGGTGTCGTATGCTGACCTTGTTTTAGCTTGTCACTAATTTAAATCTAAGGTTAGATTTGTTACTTATTCAATACATGAGATCGATTGTACTCATACTACACTTCTGCACCTTACGTGCACATTTTGGATGTTGATATTGCTGTACATGGCGCGAACTAGCATTGAAGGTGTACCTGTGATCCAGTCACAACTGCCTCTTGTTCTTGGTAACTTTAGAAATTTCAATATGTTCATGTATATTCAAACATATATATTTTTATTTCTCACCAGATTTGTAAATTCTTATGTTAGAAGCTCATGATTGTACTACAAGTCCTTAGGGAGTGTATTAAAGATAATTAAATATTAATTGAATCGGATTGTTGTTATTTGGCTTACCTAGTAGGTGAGGTTAGGTACCATCACTGCTAGTTAAATTTTGGGTCGTGACAAGTTGGTATTAGAGCACTAGGTTCATAGGTTCTATAAGTCATGAGCAAGTGTCTAATAGAGTCTTGTGGATCGGTATGATGATGTCCATACTTATCTTCGAGGATACACGACATTTAGGATAAAACTTCCCATTTTCTTTCCTTATCGTACGCCATTAATTAAGCTTGAAGAGTACCTCTTTGGATTTCTTTCACTCACTCGTATGCGTGTGGGAACGGTCGGTATCAGCTATGCATCGATGACTTGTGATTCTATTAACGAAGTACTAGATGTATACTTTATGGTTGGCGAGGGGTCAGTCTGGGGAACTTGAAGCCAGGTTTTAAACCGTTGCTTAGGCTTGGTAGTTTCAATGGTGAGTACTTGTAAATTTGGACTTATTTGTCCGGTAGTGTCCTTATGAGTGAGAGAAAAATGACAGTCGCCGGAAAAAAAAAATTCTAAAGGTTTCCGGAGAATTCTAAAAGGAAGAAGGGGTACACACAATTATAAAGAATCTGAAAAAATGATTTTAAAAATAAAGAAAGAAGTGGGCTAAATAATTTACAAGTGTCAAGAAAATATAATGTGGAAGACATGGCAATAAAAACTATTCAATTTATCCATATCAATAGTGATTGAATACCACTCACGGTTGTAGATGTTTATTTATACTCATTCAGTTAAGCTAAGTTGTTTAAATGGAAATGTTCTATGTTTATCTACCGGGTTGACAAATGGGTAAAGTTTAAATGACCTCAAGGTGATTTTACCATTCCTTAATTTTTTTTGACAAGCAATATATTTCTAAGTTCATTCTAGAAAACACAAACAAGATCAACAAATTTATAGAAGACATTTTCAGCTGATTAGAAAATAATAAATTACACTTGTCAAAGTATAATCAGGGCGGCTCAACGTTATTCCAGTTCTAAAGCCAAACTTCAACGAGGGCCCTAAATTTTTTTATATTTAAAAACTCATTTGATTAAATTTTATTCTGAAGTTTATTTTTCTAGATTTTTAAGATGTAAAATTTTTAATAATTTATCTATTGTTATGAAATAATATAAAGACAAGAACAATAATGCAAGAATAAGAACAATATAGAGAGAGAATAGGGAGAGAGAGAAGTATTCTTATTAATACTTGGGGTGATTTATAATGGGGTAAGACCCCTCTATTTATAGGAAGAGGAATGACTTAGCTTCAAGCTAAAACTCTTAGACATTCACTCTAAATAGACTTCTATTTTATAACACTCCCCCTTGAATGTCTATTCAATAATGTGCCTCATAAAACCTTAAAACCAAAACCTATTGGGAAAAATTAAAGAAAGGAAAAAGAGTACACATGTTTGAATATGCGCCTATTGGTTGCCTCGTTAAAAACCTTGCAAGGAAAACCCGGTGGGACAAAACCTTGTAAGGGAAAAAGAGTGCAACGCGCATTAACTCCCCCTAATGAGTACATCAATTTATATCCTTGAATATTTGCATTCCAATCTTGTGCATCATCTTCAAAACGATCTTTGGTAGACGTTTAACAAATCAACCATATTGACTTGAATAAATATTCCGCACCTTGAAATCATCATTCTTGATAGATATGAACATCTTCATATAATGTCGTGGAATAACTTTTCAATATCTCCATAGATGCATTCTCAATGCCATCATGCTTATAGTTATAGCAAGATACATATGTACACAAATTGTACTTAGGATGTGGTACTTCAGGACCAAGAATTGCATATGCTTCAAGCAACTTAAATCTTTCAAGTTAAGTCATATAAGCCATATAATAGACTTTAGATGCATATCAAGTTTTCCATGTCATGCTAGACAAATAAGATATCGAAAACTGACTATACATACCTTTGACTTTTATACTTTCAAGCATTTGAACTATAGGTTGAAAACTACATGTCTTTCATATGGAATCAATTCTTCTTGAATTGTATCTCTTCCATTTAGTTACTTTCTTTGGGTCAGTAAATTCGTATAGCATGCTTTGCAATATGTTGCAATTGAATTATCCCTTTTATGAACTTCAGGTTCATATCATGATATTCGGGGATATACATATACAAATGACAATTCATCCCATGTAACCTTTTCTCAAGTGTTTATCATGTCTCCCCCTCATGTTAGTAAAGCTAACTTGTTTCCTCAACTTTGGGAAATCATCTTTGTGCATTATCATGTCAATATACACGGCACATTAATAATAAGATGAAATTATTTGGTTCCTGACCTTGAACCACTTGTGAGGGAAGAATATAATATACTCTCGCATACAACGTATATCAAACTGATATATATAACTTTGTTCTCATAAGAAACAGTTTAGCTATTAAGTGGAAGCACTCAATAATTATCTTGCTAAACCAACTTTGATATAAACCAACTTATCAAGATGAACTATCTTGAGTAGAGAATCTGGAAATTATGCTCGAAGTTAGATTACTGAGCAATTTACCTTGCAAGCACCGGCCAAGCTGCGGGTTAATAATAATTGCGCATGTAACCATATCATAGATGCATCATATGTGGTATACATGGCAGGTGAATGGGCCCATATTCACCTTTGATATTTCCAGAATTTATGGGCTTCAACCCGAACTCTTTAGTTGGTCAGTTCATTAATGAGAACAAGTGATACAAGAGAATTCGTAAAGAACTTTCTAGTTCTTTGATATTCACCTATGTGAATTTGCACATCATACTTAAAATGAGATGGCTAACACGAATGCCAACTGAATAAATTATCAATATTGGTAAACTTCAAATTTACACCATGACATGTGCACTTATCAATAAACTTCAGGTTTATTATGACATGGGTTTTATACCAATAGATATCCACTTTATTGTGGCATTTTTTTCGTTTGTGTAATACAAACTGGAGAACAAAGCGGGTAGCTTTTCATATGCAAATTAACCCGCTACAAGTTGTAGTAATAGGAGATATCAAAGCCTTCCTTTATTTATAGTCTCAATATAATCAATCGCTTTTGCGTGTACTTTGGAAACTGAATAAGTTTCTTTGAGACTTACTACAGCACAATACTCAATTGTGTTTCTCCAACATAGTAATAATTGGCTCTTCTAGAGCTCTCAATTAATTTTGTACTACCACAGATTCATCAACATCCATGTGGTGAATATCTTTCTTAAAGAGAAAGTTATACCATTATGGTCATGTCAACTTATATGCAAGATATGTTTCTTGCATTATCGTTGTCCTTTAATAGTCATATTTCCAAAATACTTTGGCGTACAATAGGTACGTGACCAACGATCATTCATGCCATATATCATCTCAAACCTCCTTCTAGGGGTGAGTGTGGTATCATCTCAAACCTCCATCTAGGGGTGAGTGTGGTATATTTAATACCAATTTCATCTTCATATTCTTCCAATAATGAATATGTATTCGTGAATCAGATGTTGTCACATTCACTTCGAGGATATGTGATTTTGTTATCCTTTTCAAATCTATAAATGCGTCAGGCATTTGATTTGCTATTCTTTGCAAATGGATAATCTTTTGTGCCTCTTTCTCACAAATAGAGGTATGTGGATCAAGATGAGATAATGATGCATTTTTCCACAAAATTTCCCGTTTGGTTTCACCAACTTCTCCCCCTAATTTTGGGAAAAGTGTCTCATCAAATTGACAGTCTGCAAATCGTGTAGTGAACAAATCTCCTGTCAATGTTTCGAGGTAGCGAATAATGGAGGGCGATTCAACCTCAACATATATTCCTAACCTTCTTTGCAGACCCATTTTGGTGCGGGATGGCGGTGCTACAGGCACATATACTGCGCATCCAAAGATTCTTAAATGGGATATATTGGGTCCATGACCCAAAACCAATTGCAACGGGGAATATTTGTGTCAATTCGTCAGTCAGAGACGAACTAGCATTGCTGTATGCAAAATGGCGTGACTCCAAACCGAAGTGGGCAGCCGACGAACTAGTATTGCTGCATGCAAAATGGCGTGAACCCAAACCAAAGTGGGCAGCCGACGAACTAGCATTGCTGCATGCAAAATGGCGTGAACCCAAACCAAAGTGGGCAGCCGACGAACTAGCATTGCTGCATGCAAAATGGCGTGAACCCAAACCGAAATGGGCAGCCTCGTTTTCATGAAGAATTCAAGATTATTCTCATCTATTGTCTCAATATGATATCCATTTTGAATGATATCTTTAAAACTCAACAAGTTCTTCTTAGACTTGGAGGAGAATATTGCAATCTCTAAGATAAACGTCATGCCTTTGGGCAGAGTTACAGTTGCTCTTCCGGAGCCTTCAATCAATTTAATTCCCATGGTTTGATATACAAAAGAAATACACGAACATAAGAATAAACAAGTTCAATTCGTTTGTGTCACATAATATTTTCAAAATCTGCTGATGTCAGTTGACTAAAGTAAATCAGATAGTCGATTATATGTTTTCCATAATCGATTACGATGCAGTTTGAAAATTTTAGTTTAAGCATTTTCATAAAACAATCGATTGTTAAACACACACAATCGATTGTTGAGTATTGACAATCGATTGTTAAACATAGACAATCGATTGTTGACAATTTTTGAAAAATTTCCAGATCACACTGTTTTAAGACAATTGATTGTTAAACATAGACAATCGATTGTTGGCTGTTTTGAAAAATTCCAGAGCACACTGTTTTAACACAATCGATTGTGTAGCATTGACAATCGATTGTTGATTAATTTTGAAAAATTCCGGATCACACTGTCTAACGACAATCGATTGTTAGACATAGACAATCGATTGTGGATGATTTTTGAAAAATTCTTTACTGTCTAACGACAATCGATTGTTAGACATAGACAATCGATTGTGGATGATTTTTGAAAAATTCCAGATTACACTGTCTAACGACAATCGATTGTTAGACATAGACAATCGATTGTGGATGATTTTTGAAAAATCCAGATTACACTGTCTAACGACAATCGATTGTTAAACATTGACAATCGATTGTTGACTGTTTTTGAAAAATTCCATAACACTGTTTTAAAGACAATCGATTGTTGATCATTGACAATCGATTGTTTTGCAGTTTTTATGCGAAATATGAGATAACCGACTAGTTTTTCAGGTTAGTCGATTACCTCTACTGGAAAGTAAAAATATTATTGATATTTGAGCATATTGATACATTCTAAAGAACTAATACTAACATTATGTCATGAACTAACTAATACGAGCTAATACTGATGGCTATTAGTTTATTCATTCACTAATACAAACAAGTAAAATAAAATCAAATAGCTCCATCTTCTTTCATCACGGATCCATCACCGATTAGGTGGTCTATCTACCCCTCGGGTTGCTCAAAGAAGTCTGCCACATCCAAGTGGGTGATGTCAAAGTTGTCGTCAGAGACAAAATTCGTTTCAGGGCGTTTACTCTTTCGAGATGCTTGATAAAGATCAACCAAATGTCATGGTATACGGCAAGCCTTTGACCAGTGCCCGTTTCCACCGCAACGATAATATATAGTTTATAAACTATTTGCTTTTGGTTTCTTATCGTATCGTGCTTGTGGCAGAGTGACCAACTTCAGGTTGTCATATCTCTTCTTTAAGCCATTCCACAAAATAGGTGGATCTTTGACGGTGAGATATTCAATCTTCAAACCTTCATCAAGGTGATGGCGCAAGAAAATCAAGGCCTTAGCATAGTTTCAAACCTTCATCAAGGTGATGGCGCAAGAAAATCAAGGCCTTAGCATAGTTTTGGGTGGATGCATTATTTCTGTCTTTAATGGCGTCTCCAAGACCCATAGCATCCAAAATGGATTTAAGTATCCAACACCCATATCATATAGTTCTTGCCCGAAATTTCAAGGGCAACGAACTTTCTTTTCATAATGTCAGACATAAACCAAAATTACATCAAGAGCGTGTTCGTACTTACGGGCTCTATTACAATTATCACATTCACTTCAGGGAATGGATCAAAATCATGTGCTTTAAACAATCTCATGTCAAATATTACTTTCATAAAGTGAAAGATTATTTTGAGAATCCTTATTGTTCTCATTACCACAATAATGACGATTATAACTTCGTCTATTGCCATGTCCACATCCATTGATACCTTTACGGTAATTAGTCTTCTTTCAGACTTATCACATACTGCTACCACATTCTCTAAAGGGAATGGAGCAAATTCAATTGGACGGAATTCTTTGCCACGTCCACATTCATTGATACCTTCATGGTAATATTTTAGTCTTCTTTCAGACTTATCATATACTGCTTCCACATTCTCTAAAGGGAATGGAGCAAATTCAATGGGACGGATTTTCAATTATTTGCCCACAATCATACATGAATTTAATCATGGCAGGACATAGAGATTTTACCACTTCATGTGGTTATAATTTCTTACAAACTCCATTAGAGTTATAATCAAACTTTGTTTGTATATAAAATCAAATCGTAGAATTTCAAGAATTTGAAAGGGAAAAGTAAATTACTTACCTTTATGGTATACCAATTATATTTTCAATGTTTTCTTCCTTTTCTCCACTGATGCAGACGATGGCGGCTCCGATGCGGAGAAATTGACGGCGGCTTAATCTTCTTAAAGAGCTTCTTGAGACGGTAGAGTCTCGTGCTGATAACGTGTTATGAAATAATATAAAGACAAGAACAATAATGCAAGAATAAGAACAATATAGGGAGAGAGAGAAGTATTCTTATTAATACTTGGGGTGATTTACAATGGGGTAAGACCCCTCTATTTATAGGAAGAGGAATGACTTAGCTTCAAGCTAAAACTCTTAGACATTCACTCTAAATAGACTTCTATTTTATAACATCTATATAGATTTCTTAACTAGGAATATATATATACTTTCTAGGAGTATTATTCTTTTTCAAAAAAATTTCCTGATTTTCTAAAAGATCAATGTTAAACTCTCACCAACTTTTTCTTCTTCTTATTGGATTCCATTCTCTTCTAGCTCAATTTTACTAGTGATTTGTTTATCTATCATAAATTCTTTCTAATGTTGGGAATTGTAATAAAGTTTCAATGCATGACTCTTTTTCTGGCATTTTTAATATGCGGATTCATATTTTCTTGTTGACGAATTAAGATTCTAATAAATTAAAAAAGATAATACATATGCTTACAAATAAAAAATATAAAAAAATAACAGATTTTAGATACACAGTAGTAAGAAAAGTATAGATAATTGAACCTGGTTTAACAAATAGACATAGATAACTTGATATTACTTTTGTTGTTTCAATATTTTTGGTGCAATGCGGGGAAAGCTTGACAAAAAAGTAGTTTGCAATTCGCTTTCTGCTATCATATTTGACAGAATATTTTATGAAATAATGGACTTATAAGCCTGGAAAGGTTAAAAGAAAAATAAAATATTAAGTCAAAACTAATGAGAAAGAAATAGAAGTAATATGGGTCATGTGATAATAATGATAATAAATAAAAGAGGCCAGAAATATATTCACACCTAAGTTATTATTTCTATTCCCAAATTATCTCTATCGTTTCCATAATTTTCTTATTTATGAAAGATATACTTTTTTTATATACAAAGTAATTTTTTAAAAATTCATCAAAAATCGATAACTCTTTTTATTAATATCAAAAAACTTTTTAAAAATTTATTAATGCCAAAAAGTTTTGGGCCCCGTAGATATGACATCTCAAGAAGTTGTTTGAGTGACTTTACTATTGAGCCGGTCCTGAGTATAAACCAGCCGCTACATTTTGATTATTCTAGACTTCCTTTGTTTTGAAGAGAATTTTCTTTCTCTGTTCAAGCATATAATTCTATACATCTTTGGATATCATCTTTTTATGAAAATAAGAGTCCACGGTTGTAATGGAATTACATGCGATTGGTGGATTCTAAAGGACCACGTAAAACGATCCAAGAAGAGTGAAAATATAAAATTTATTCTAAATCAAAATTAGAACTTTTTTTGCCGACCTATTCCCGCAAAATTTAATGTCTTAGTTTTGTTGTGTTTATATATATAACGATTTGATTGGTCATTTTAAGCAATTATACTCCGTTCAGCTATTTGAAGTGTTGAGTAACTTTCTTCTAATGTGTTGACCCGATAAGTCATTTTTAATTTTGACCTTTATTTCTGTGTTCCGAGGCCTCGAATAGCTCCATTTAGCCTTTCTTAAAATTTTAAAACAAATATACTACTAGGCTGGATGCTTAATGATGTCTATTATTAACAAGATAAAAAATGAAACAACATGTGTCTAGAGGTCTCAAAAAATATAATTACGTAAAAAAATGAAAGTACATGGAACCTATTATCAAAATCGTGTGTAAAACAATCCTTTGATAGTACAAAAAGAACTAATACCCATAAACTTTGGAGCAATCTACACTTGCAATTCTTCTTTGAAAGGTCTGCCTTCTTTGCGTTTGAATCTCGACAGTTACACTTGATGCCTTGGTCAGCTGAAGACTTCATGTGGTTTCTATAACTGTTGTTTAAGCTTGCCATTTCATGCTTCTCAACCAATTTGTATGCAATGTATTCTAGAATATCTGTCCATTTTAAAGAAGTATGGATTTTGTTGCGTCTTTGTTCCCTAACTGCGTGATCATACCTGGATAATCCGGTAACAAACTGGTTATATGTGGGTTCCTTATGTGTTGTAGCTGGATAATGTACATGGAAGCTCCTCCTATACGCACATTAATAGCCCACCCAAAGCTGGAAAGTCCAATGGGCAACCATACCTTATCTGGGAAGTAGAATATTCTTGCGCGTTAAAACTGGCCCTTGAGGCTTGATGAACTAACTACTTCTTACCTTGTGCGATCCTAATGAAGTTGTAGATGCAATGCGATTGGCGTTCCATAGTGTATCTCTCCCGACTTCTTTCACACTGGACATGAATGTGAATCATGTAACAGGCGCTCGTGATCAATCTTCTCTTTACATTTTTTAGAGAATTTTCGGGTTGGCCTATGTAGTGGTCATACCTATAGGGATTGAGTATCAAAGATACTAATACTGTCACGATCACAGTTCGCCCTCCGTAAACTATCGTTTCGACACCTAGTCTGTATGACTAGGTAAGCCTAACAAAATACGAAGAAAGAAACAATTGCGGAAGGAAAATAATTAAAAACCGTTCAACACAGAGATAACAATCAGGGATCTCTCCATATCCCGAGGATCTTTTAGTATCCTCAATATGTACGCTGGCGATCTCTCGGTGTCCCGAAGATCTCTTAGTATCCTTAATATATATGTAGGGAATCTTTCGGTATCCCAAAGATCTCTTAGCATCCTCAATATACGTGCTGGGTATCTCTCGGTATCCCGCACTACAGTCCAAATCCATATATGTGTAGGGAATCTCTCAGTATCCCAAGGATCTCTTAGTATCATCAATATACGTGTTGGAGATCTCTTGATATCCCGCACTACATCAATATATGTGTAAGGAGTCTCCACGAATACAAATCCATAGTCCCAAAGTAAACAGGCAGGGGGATCTCCTAGGATACCGTCCCATAGTTCCAAAGTAAACGCACATCAGCAACATGGAGAATAATTAATTCAATGCAAATTTCATACCATGGTAAAACAGGTATTTCTAATCTAGCATGCTGCACATAATCCAAATAAGGCAGTTTGATCAAATAAAATAATTAAGTCAATTAGGCATGCTTCCCTGAGCTAACAACGACTTAAAGGTCAAGTAGTATAAGCAGGAAAGGAATCACAAATAAAGTTACGTAAAGAAAATAGGAATTTTCAACAATTAGCAGAAGTACGCACTCGCCACCTCATGTACAAGGCATTTCTAATATCAACAATACCAAATCTTAATGGGTGTTCCCCCACACAAGGTTAGGCAAGCCATTTACCTAGAACCATCTCAAAGATTAATTTGAATCTACGCTCTTGCCACGATTACTCGACTCCAAATGACCCAAATCTATTTAATTCAATTGCATAATATAAATAACACTTCAAGTAACTAATTTCACTAATAAATTCTAAGCTAATACATAAAATTAGAAAAAAATGACCAAAACGTTCTCGGACCCACGTCTCGGAATTGGGTAAAACTTACAAATTTAGAATCCTCATGCTCTCACGAGTTCATGCATACCAAAATTACCAAAATCAGACCTCAATTGGTCCCTCAAGTCACCACTTAGAGCTCTCCAATATAATTCCCTAATCCCTCAATTTTCTTTCTTAATTTCCACTAATACCACGATTAAAAAAATGGAAAAATGATCACAAACTCAAGTACTGAAGCTTAGGTAGCTTACCTTACTGATAACCTCCGATTTCCCCTTGAAATGCACTTCCCTAGCTCACTCCCCGTATTCAAAATTGGAGAACTTAGCAAAAATTTGCGAAGGAAACCTTATATACTTTTTGACCAAGGGATTCTGCACCTGTGGTCCATTTCCTGCTTCTGCGGGCTAACCCACCACATCTGCGAGAATGTTTTTTATGGTTTTGGACATCCTTCTGATGGTTTTATTGTGTTAGATTGTAATCCTTCTACGTATAACTATTATGTTGACAATTGTGTTATGGCATGTTATTCTGGTAACAATGATGTTGATATTATTATATGGCATGCAATATTATGTCACATAGGGCAGGATCGAATGAATAGATTGGCTAAGGAAGGACATTTGAGTTCTTTCTCTAAAATTGAGATGACAACTAGTGAAAATTGTCTTGCCATAAAGATAACACGTAAACCATTTGGAAAGTCTAAGAGAGCTGATTTTCTATTGCAATTAACCCATTCTGATATTTGTGGTCCAATGAATGTGAGGGCTAGGACTGGTGCTTTATATTTCACTACGTTCATTGATGATTTCACACGCTTTGGTTATGTCTTTCTGATCTCTCATAAATCAGAAGCACTTGAATGCTTTAAGAAATATGTGAATGAAGGTGAGAATCAATTAGACAAAAGGATTAAGACCTTAAGAACCGATAGAGTGCGTGAATATCTTTCAGAAGAATTTGAAGTATTGTGCAATGTAAAGGGAATCATCAGATAGTTAACTATTCCATACACACCTTTACAAAATGGTGTAGTAGAAAGGAGGAATAGAACACTGTTGGACATGATAATGTCCATGATGGCACATGCAAATTTACCTATCTCCTTTTGGGGAGATGCGTTATTCACTGCAACTAATATATTAAACAAAGTGCCTTCTATATCAGTTTCTTCCACTCCTTATGAGCTATGGACTGGTCATAAACCAAACTTAAAGGATTGACGACCTTGGGGTTGTGCTGCATATATAATAGATTCTTTTAGCAAGTTTGGTAAATTAGGTCCAAAAGGCAAGAAATGTATCTTTATAAGATATTCAGAACACTTCAAAGGGTATATGTTCATTGGCGAATTAAAGGATGGAAGTGTTACTGAGATTGAATAGCGTGATGTCATATTTTTGAAAAATAATTTTCCAGAGAAGGGCGAGGTAAAGAATGAAGAGCCTCTTTATGAAATGTTGAACTCAGATAGTCAGCAAGAGTCTTTTGACACAGTTGATAATCAAATTTATCAAGATCTTATTCTTGATCTGAGTGAGAGTAGGAGTGGGAACTCTAAATCCCGAAATCCTTCTGACGAACCTGAATTTCAACTACGAAAGAGTGCCAGGAAAAATATACTCAAACATACTTATGAAATTGAAGATTATATTTTGTTGTTATCTCTCACAGAGATGGATGAACCAAAGTCTGTGACTGAGGCTTTATCGAGCCTAGGAAAATATGAGTGGATGAAAGCAATGAAACAAGAATTAGAGTCCATGAAAACCAACAAATTCTGGGATCTAGTTGATCTTCCGCCTGGGCGTAGAGCCATTGGGAACAAATGGGTTCTCAAAGTAAACACAAAGCGGATGGGTCAATAGAAAGATACAAGGAATGATTGGTGGAAAAAAGCTTTACTCAAGAAGCTGGAATAGATTATGAGGAATTATTTTCACCAGTTGTGAAATTTACATCAATTCTCTTAGTTTTGGCTATTGTTTAACGTTTGGATTTGGAATTACATCAAATGGACGTGAAGACAGCTTTTCTCAATGGATAACTAAACGAAGAAATCTACATGGAACAACCTGTAGGCTTCATATTAAAGGCCAAGAAAAGAAGGTCTATAAATTGAAAAGATCAATTTATGGCCTGAAGCAATCTTCAAGGCAATGGTATTTGAGATTTCACAAGGAGGTGATCTCATATGATTTCACCATGATTGATGAAGACCATTGCATTTATGTAAATAAGTCCAATAGGATGTTTGTAATTCTTTCTCTTTATGTAGACGATATTTTATTGGCCGGAAACAATTTAGAGTATTTTAAAACTGTCAAGTCATGGCTTTCAAAGTCATTTGACATGAAAGATATGGGCGATGTAGACTATATCCTTGGAGTTAAGATCCAAAGTGACCGTTCCAAATCAGGAAACTTATATAAAAGAACATTTGGAGCATTTTCGCATGAATAATTCCAAATCCATGGATACTCCTATAGCGAGAGGTCAAACTTTAAGCCTTGAAATGTGTCCTAAGACTGAAAATAAAAAGGAAGACATGTCTCGAGTTCAATATTCAAGTACTGTCGGGAGCTTGATGTTACTCTATGATGTGTACTCGCCCAGACATTTGTTATGCCGTAGGTTTGGTTAGCAGGTATCAAATCAATCCTGGAAGAGATCATTGGAAAGATGTGAAGAGAATTTTGAGATACCTGAAGGGAAGTGCAGATTATTCACTATGTTATAGTGGAAATGATTTATACTTGAGAGGATATACATATGCTGATTGGGCTGGTGATTGGAATGATAGAAAATCAACATTCAGTTATGCCTTCTTACTTAATGATGGTGCTATATCATGAAAAAGTACGAAACAAACCTGTACAACCATTTCAAAAATGGAAGCTGAGTTCGTAGCTTGTGCATCTGCAGTATAAGAAGTTTTTTGGTTGAAGAGATTCTTTGAGCATTTGAATATTACACAGAACTCTCAGGGTCCCATTACTCTATATTGTGATAGTCAAGCGGCTATTGAATATACAAAAGATCCTAAGTATCACAGCAAGACCAAACACATTGACATCAAGTATAACTTTGCAAGAGACATAGTAGCAAGTGGAGAGATAAATTTACAGTACATTCCTACGCAAAGCTTGATAGTTGATCCTTTTACAAAGGCGATATCTAGGGACCTGTTTGAGAAACATGTTATGGATCTAGCTTTGCAAAGGATATGAACATATGTATGTATTGTAATATGACTTTAGAATTATAATATGCTCATCAATATTTAACTCTTGAATTTTTGCTTATTTCTCATATGCATGTGATGAATGTTTTGTTGATAAAGTGTGTCAAACAAGTCGCGAGATTGCCTCTCTCAGACGAGAAATCGCCTCTTATATTAAGAATCGTGAAGAGATGGGACCTAATATAACCTTGGATAATGTGAGGTTATATTTACTTGTAGAGGTCGTTCTTGATAGCTTACGAATCACTAATAGATTATGACTTGTTTTGTAAGCCAGATACGAGTTTCTCTAAGAAGATTATTTGAGGATTATTGAAGTAAGAAACTCGGTTTAGACACTTGAAGGTTTCTAGACCAAGGTCTGTACGGTGTTGGATAATTAAAATAATAAGACACACGCGCCAATATAAGGTGAGAATACCGTAACATGTGTTTCATACCACGTGTGCTATCGACCAATAGGATAATAAATAATGAGTCTCTGCTTCTTCATTGTGTGCGATCTTAAAGACGTTACATCCACTTTTATCAGAATACCCGTTGACCTTTACTGTTTCTTGAAGTGCCAATCAATTTTGCTTTTTTAGCATGTTACTGATAGCCATAAGTGATTCGGCAATGCAGTGTATGTCTAGGAAAGCAGTTGATTTGGAATGGAAATATTCGAGTAGAAAGGGAAGACGACTAAAAATTAGTAATTTAACTTGTATTCATAGGTCGACCATTACACTTACCATGAGGTTATTGAGTGTAATTGTGGATAAAATATTATATGAGAAGTCGAGTTTGCCTCTTTTGAGGATGAAGGATCGAATAAGTAGCTACTGCAATAGCGAATGATATCTGGGGTATTGCGAGTAATAATATCCTCATGCTAGTAGTGAATCCTTTCCATATGTGATTGAATTTCTACATAGAACTTTAGTACAACCATTAATTGGTTTTGGAGTATTATATGCTCGCAGGTCGCACCAACTATTTACCGGTATAAAAAGTGTGTTAATGACATCGGTCTAGCACACTGTGAGCGAAGTGGGAGATGTTGGATTATGGGTATGGGTCGCTCCATGTGGGCTGACCCGATCCAGTTAGGAAAGATAAGGGAGAGAGTTAAGGGAAGTTACCACTAGACCACAACCTCTCCACTAGCCTGAACATGGGTGAGTGGTGGGTTATCTTACTTAACCGCTATTACTCTCCCTATTTATATGAAGGAGATAACATAGAACAAAGGGGGAGTAAGTTTTTTTCTCTATCGTAAAAATTTTCTCTGACTCTCTTCTTCTTTAAATGAAAAGCACACACAAGTAAGGACATCTAATTGGTGGAAGATTAACTTTGTTTCTAGGGATTCAAGGTTCGATTTGGGGCAATCGTTTTGATAGTGAATTCAACAATTCTTCCGCTGCATTGACAAGTATGCTAGTAGTGTTCTCACCCCGTTATTATTAGTCTAACACTTATATTCATTTTCCTTCACAAGATCATGCAACAGGATTCGAGGTGTGCAACGCATCTTTTGGCATCCCGTGTCTTACAGAGTAATTCTTTTCTGAGTTCGCTTGCTATTATTTTCAACAATATAAGGTTCCCTCATTTTTTGCCTATACTTCATGTGAAATGGTTGTATCGGTGCCAACTTACGTGCAACTATTTTACTAGATATATTCTACCACCACTGTACGGTCTTCACCTTGCGATGTTTTATTTCTTTCTTTCTTTCTTGTTTAATGTATATCTGAGTGATTAAAGGAAATGCAACATGGCATCAGCAAACAAAGTAATACCCAGCATTAAACTCATTGCTTGATTACTTGTGAATAATATTTTAGGTACTTATTTTAAATCTTATTTACTAATAAAATATATTCTACATATATTTAAAAAAAAAAAACATTAGTAAACTGACCTTGCAGGACATGAGAGGTGCTCGTTTTTGCTATTCCGCTATATTTATTTTGGTTGCTAATTTGAAATCTCTTTGCCTTATTTTAATTAAGCTGGCTCTGGGACATGAAATATTTAATTGGTAAAGATTTTAGCTGATCTTCTTCGCTTCTGAGACTCTGTTTGTAGAGTGGAATTCTGATTACCTTGACATAAGCATGTCTCAAACTTGTAAGGTATTCATCTCTAATCTCTATATCATTCGCAGTTGAGATACAAATATCAGGTCTATACCATTGCGCATGTATCCCGTTTCAATGGATACAAAAAAATTTAAAACTTATAATGTGTTTGAGTTTATAAAATAAATATTAAAAAAAATATTGTTATAAATACACTTCAATTTAAGGTGAATGTCTTTAATTAGAGAGATTCTAGAGTTCTATTCTTGGTAGATAAATCATCCTCCTTCCTATAAATAGAGGTGCCCTCTACCATTGTAAATCACTCCTAACATTCTCTAAGTATCAATAAGAAGAACTCTCTCTACTCTTCTCTCTATTTGCTCTTGTTCTTGAGTTATTGTTCTTGTCTTTTATATTATTTCATAACACGTTATCAGCACGAGACTCTACCATCTCAAGAACCATTCTCGAAAAATCTAAGGTATTTCCCTCTTCCTAATTTAATTTTCGATTATGTCTGATATTACAAAAAGAAAGTTCGTTGCCCTTGAAATTTCGGGCAAGAACTATATGACATGGGTGTTGGATGCTGAAATCCACTTAGATGCTATGGGTCTCGGAGACACCATCAAAGATAGAGAAAAAGCATCCACCCAAGAATGTGCGAAGGCCTTGATTTTCTTGCGCCATCACCTTGATGAAGGTTTGAAGATTGAATATCTCACCGTCAAGGATCCACTCATCTTGTGGAATGGCTTAAAGGAGAGATATGACAACCTGAAGTTGGTCACTCTGCCACAAGCACGATATGATTGGGCTCATCTGAGGCTCCAAGACTTTAAGTCCGTTTCTGAATATAATTCTGCAATGTTCAGAATTACTTCTAAATTGAAGCTATGCGGGGATAATATCTCCGATTATGATATGCTTGAGAAAACGTTTACAACGTTTCATGCCTCCAATATGGTACTGCAACAACAGTACAGAGAGAAAGGCTTTACAAAGTACTCTGAACTGATTTCTCTTCTACTAGTGGCTGAGCGAAATAATGACCTGCTCATGAGAAATCATGAAAATCGACCCACTGGGTCTACACCACTGCCTGAAGCAGATAAGGTGCACTCTCATTATGCCAAACATGAAAAGGACCATGGTCATGGTCGTAAACGGGGTCATAGCCAGGGACGTAGACAAGGAAGAAATTCCAATGAAGTCCGTCAACCCCCAAGGAGAGATAACCGCCGAAAGCAGAAACGGGGTCATGAAGATCCTAAGGCAAATGGTTCAGAAACTATATGTTATCGTTGCGGTGGGAAAGGGCACTGGTCAAAGACTTGCCGTATACCAAGACACTTGGTTGACCTTTATCAAGCATCTCGAAAGAGAAAAGGCCCTGAAACAAATTTTGTCTATGACGACAATGAGGACATCACCCACCTGGATGTGGCAGACTTCTTTGAGCAACCCGAGGGGAAAATAGACCACCTAATCGGCGATGGGTCCGTGATGAAAGAAGATGGAGTTATTTGATTTTGTTCTACTTATTTGTATTAGTTAGTGAATAAACTAATAGTCATTAGTATTAGCTCGTATTAGTTAGTTCATGATGCAATGTTAGCAGTAGTTCTTTAGAATATCTTCAATATGCTCAAATATCAATAAAACTTTTATTTTCCAGTAGGGGTAATCGACTAGCCTGAAAAACTAGTCGATTATCTACTATTTTCGCATTAAAACTGAAAAATAATTGATCAACAATCGATTGTCTTTGTCTAACAATCGATTGTCGTTGAGACAGTGTAATCTGGAATTTTTCAAAAATCATCCACAATCGATTGTCTTTGTCTAACAATCGATTGTCGTTAAGACAGTGTAATCTGGAATTTTTCAAAAATCATCCACAATCGATTGTCTATGCATAACAATCGATTGTCTTGAAACAGTGAGGTCTGGAATTTTTCAAAATAGCCAACAATCGATTGTCTATGCATAACAATCGATTGTCTTAAGACAGTACGATCTGAAGTTTTTCAAAATAGCAAATAATCGATTGTGTGTGTTTAACAATCGATTGTCAATGTTCAACAATCGATTGTTTGTAAGTAACAATCGATTGTTTGAAGAAAACGTTTAAACTGAAATTTTCAAACTGCAAAGTAATGGATAACATATCTGATTTTGTTAGTCAACTGTTAGCAGCAGATTTTGAAAATATTATGTGACACAAAAGAATTGAACTTGTTTATTCTTATGTTCTTGTATCTCTTTTGTATGTCAAACTATGGGATAGCAAATATGGATATCTCACAAAGCGAACTTGGATCAACATCCAACTGTAAAAGTATTTGCCTAGTTGATTCATGTACTACACATACAATACTCAAAGAAAGGAAGTATTTCTCTCAACTAAATATGTGTAAGGCAAACGTTACTACAATCTCTGGAAGTAGTAAATTGATTGAAGGCTCCGGAAGAGCAATTGTAACTCTGCCCAAAGGCACGATGTTAATCATAGAGAATGCAATGTTCTCCTCCAAGTCTAAGAGAAACTTGTTGAGTTTTAAAGATGTACGCCGGAATGGCTATCATATTGAGACAATGGATGAAGATAATCTTGAATATCTCGTCATCACAAAGAATGTCTCCGGCCAAAAGAGGGTTATTGAGAAATTCCCGTCTTTATCTTGTGGCCTGTATTGGACAAGAATTAGTGCAATTGAGGCACATTCAACAGTAAACCAAAGGGTTACTGATTCCAATACCTTTGTACTTTGGCATGATCGATTGGGACATCCAGGATCGGTCATGATGAGACGGATTATAGAAAGCTCATATGGGCATCCGTTAAAGAATTTCAAAATTCTTTCGAATAATGAATATCCTTGCACTTCGTGTTATCAAGGCAAGTTGATTATCAGGCCATCACCAACAAAGGTTGGGACTGAGTCACCCACGTTTCTGGAACGTATACAAGGGGACATTTGTGAACCTATTCACCCACCTAGTGGGTCGTTTAGGTATTTCATGGTCTTGTTAGACGCATCCTGTAGATGGTCTCATGTGTGCCTGTTGTCATCACGCAACCTTGCGTTTGCGAAATTAATGGCACAAATAATTCGACTACGAGCACAATTTCCAGATAATCCAAGCAAGTCCATTAGACTGGATAATGCTGCTGAGTTTACATCCCAAGCATTTAATGATTATTGCTTATCAATCGGGATAAAAGTTGAACATTCTGTAGCTCATGTTCACACTCAAAACGGTCTTGCAGAATCGTTAATTAAACGCCTGCAGTTGATTGCAAGGCCATTACTTATGAGAACGAGGCTGCCCACTTCGGTATGGGGTCACGCCATCTTACATGCAGCAATGCTAATTCGTCTCAGACCGATGAATTACCACAAGTATTCCCTGTTGCAATTGGTTTTGGGTCATGAACCCAATATATCCCATTTAAGAATTTTTGGATGCGCAGTATATGTGCCTATAGCACCGCCATCCCGCACCAAAATGGGTCCGCAAAGAAGGTTAGGAATATATGTTGGGTTTGAATCGCCCTCCATCATTCGCTACCTCGAAACATTGACAGGCGACTTGTTTACTGCACGATTTGCAGACTGTCGATTTGATGAGACACTTTTCCAAAAATTAGGGGGAGAAGTTGGTGAAACCAAACGGGAAATTTTGTGGAAAAATGCATCATTATCTCATCTTGATCCACATACCTCTATTTGTGAAAGAGAGGTACAAAAGATTATCCATTTGCAAAGAATAGCAAATCAAATGCCTGACGCATTTACGGAATTGAAGAGGATAACGAAATCCCACATTCCCGCGGAAAATGTTCCAATCCGTATTGATGTCCCTGTTGGACAATCATCTAGTGTCATATCCAATGAGTCGAATGCACGCCTGAAGCGTGGCAGACCATTAGGTTCCAAAGATCGAAATCCTAGAAAGAGGAAAAAGAACGATCAAAATGACACCACGAAAGAATCTCATGATCTAACAAATTCTGAGATTCATGAAGAATCCATTGAGCCCAAGACTCTGGAAAATACGGAACTATCCCTAAATCCAATTAATATTGAGGCAAATATTAATCGAGTGGATATTGTAGTGGATAATGCCTTTGCTTATAATGTAGCATCTAGCATTATGCAAGAATGTGAGGATCTCGAACCTCAATCTGTTGAAGAATGTCGAAAAAGACAGGATTGGCCAAAGTGGCAAGAAGCAATTCAATCAGAATTGAATTCGCTGGCAAAACGTGAAGTTTTTGGCCCTATAGTTGAAACACCTAATGGTGTTAAGCCTGTCGGCTATAAATGGGTTTTTGTACGCAAAAGAAATGAGAAAAACGAGGCACAAAGATATAAGGCACGCCTTGTTGCACAAGGTTTTTCGCAAAGGCCTGGTGTCGATTATGAAGAGACATATTCGCCTGTAATGGATGCGATAACCTTTCGTTATCTCATAAGTTTTGCTGTCCATGAAAAGCTTGACATGCACTTAATGGATGTGGTTACTGCCTATCTTTATGGCTCACTTGATAATGAGATATACATGAAAATTCCCGATGGACTCAAGATGCCAAACGCGCATAACTCAAAATCTCGGGAAATGTTCTCAATTAAATTGCAAAGGTCCTTGTATGGTCTAAAGCAATCTGGACGAATGTGGTATAATCGTCTTAGTGAGTACTTGTTAAAAGAAGGCTATATAAATGACGCCATTTGCCCGTGTGTTTTTATAAAGAAAACAACATCGGAATTTGTTGTACTTGCCGTATATGTTGATGACATAAACCTTATTGGAACCCCTAAAGAACTCCAAAAGGCAATTGATTATCTAAAGGATGAATTCGAGATGAAAGATCTCGGAAAGACTAAACTATGTCTTGGTTTGCAAATTGAATATTTGGCAAACGGAATTTTTGTTCATCAATCTACCTATACAGAAAAGGTACTGAAACGGTTTTACATGGATGAAGCACATCCTTTAAGTACACCGATGGTTGTTCGATCACTTGATGTGAACAAAGATCCATTCCGACCACAAGAAAGGAATGAAGAGCTACTTGGTCCTGAAGTACCATATCTTAGCGCAATTGGCGCACTAATGTATCTTGCAAATACTACAAGACCTGACATATCCTTTTCAGTTAATGTCTTAGCAAGATTTAGCTCGGCTCCTACGAGGAGACATTGGAATGGGATCAAACACATATTGCGGTACCTAAAGGGAACTACCGATATGGGCTTATTTTATGGCAAGAATTGCAGCCCGGATCTTGTTGGTTATGCTGATGCTGGATATTTGTCCGACCCACACAAGGCTCGATCTCAAACGGGTTATGTGTTTACCTGTGGAGAAACCGTCATATCTTGGCGATCGACTAAGCAATCAATTGTGGCTACTTCATCTAATCATGCCGAGATAATTGCTATTCATGAAGCAAGTCGGGAGTGTGTGTGGTTAAGGTCGATAATACATCATATCCAAGACAAATGTGGTTTGAAGTGTGATAAACTACCCACAACTTTGTATGAAGACAATGCAGCATGTATAGCTCAATTGAAGGGAGGATTCATAAAAGGAGATAGAACGAAGCATATTTCACCAAAGTTATTCTTCACACATGATCTTCAAAAGAATGGTGATATCAATGTTCAACAGATTCGTTCAAGCGACAATATGGCTGATTTGTTCACAAAATCTCTACCAAAGTCAACCTTCAAGAAGCTAGTTCACAAGATCGGGATGCGAAGACTTAAGGACATAAATTGATGTTCTTATCAGGGGGAGTTTAATGCGCGTTGCACTCTTTTTCCCTTACAAGGTTTTGTCCCACCGGGTTTTCCTTGCGAGGTTTTTAACGAGGCAACCAATAGGCGCATATTCAAACATGTGCACTCTTTTTCCTTACTTTAATTTTTCCCATTGGGTTTTGTTTTAAGGTTTTAACGAGGCACATCATTGAATAGACATTCAAGGGGGAGTGTTATAAATACACTTCTATTTAAGGTGAATGTCTTTAATTAGAGAGATTCTAGAGTTCTATTCTTGGTAGATAAATCATCCTCCTCCCTATAAATAGAGGTGCCCTCTACCATTGTAAATCACTCCTAACATTCTCTAAGTATCAATAAGAAGAACTCTCTCTACTCTTCTCTCTATTTGCTCTTGTTCTTGAGTTATTGTTCTTGTCTTTTATATTATTTCATAACAAATATAAATTTTTTAAAAGTTATGAATATTAATCTTATTTAGTGGCCGTTTGGACATAAGAACTGTAAAATTCCGGAAAAAAGTGAAAAAAAATTAGAGGAAAAATGGTTTGAAAATTAGAGTTGTGTTTGGACATGAATATAATTTTAGGTTGTTTTTGAAATTTTGTGAGTGATCTGAGTGAAAATATTAAAAAATAATTTTTTGGATTTTTTTAAATTTTCAAAATATGTCAAAACCATCTTCAAGTGAAAATTTAAAAATTTATGACCAAACACTGATTTAAGAAAAAAAGTAAATTTTTTTTCGAAAAAAGAAAAAATTGTCTTATGTCCAAAGGGCTCTTAGTCAGGTCAATAACAAGAAAACTGCAATTAAATAAGTAGCATCTCTTTGATATTGTGATGAAGTCCTATCACCCCGTTATAGAATTATGAGTTTATATATATATATATATATATATATATATATATATATAGAGTCTCAATTTATATTCAAGATTTAGTCACCTAAGACAATTTGTTTTTGTTACTTCCTTGGTGAATTCTTGGAAAGAAATATGGAGAGGATATTTTACTTCAACTCTACTCATTTTATATGCCCATTAGAATGAAATATCTCTTGAATTTAAGAGGATTATTAGACAATATCATCCCAAAAATACAAAACTATATTTCTTAATAATATAAGCTATTCAAAACTGCAAAAAGCCTTTTGTACAAAACCTATACATGCATATAACCAAATATAATAAATTTATAATAAAATCAAATAAGATAAAATTAAAATAAGACCAAATATTAATTTAAAGTAAGCTAGTTGAGTCTCGTTTTATATAAGAGTGAACAACAAAACTATTATCATAATTACTAATTTAGATTGACCCAATCAACTGCTCATCTAACTTACAACATGAAAATATTGGAACAACAAACTTATATTCGGCGTGTGAATATACCAAAAAATATCTTTATAACTAAAAATATAAAACACACCAACACTGCTCATTTTGATTCAAAAGCATCAGAAACAAGCGAATAAAAATACAAAGCAGGTTAAAGGAAAAATAGAAACTTAACTACTGCTTTAGTTGCCTTCAACTAATATATATTTTTTTTTAAATACACATTAAAATACAGACATTACAATGTAGACATTGCATGACAAAAAATGCAATGGTCTAAAAACATATGCAAAATTTATAAATAAATAATTTTGAACTGATAATCGTACATGAAATATTTATAGTCAAAAATTAAAACTGACAAACGTAAATTACGAGATGAATTACGAGATGAATATGAGGCTAGAAGTCCTCCTATTGTACTTAATATCATGATAGCTATATTGTTAAGTTAATGAATGAATGACTTTGTGGTTAAAGGGTTCAAAAGGGATTCAATCCGAGCTTGTTGTTTGTCAAGTTAAATAGTAGTTTCTTTGCTGATGTTTATGCACTTTGTTATGTAGCTTGATTTGTATTGTGGTGTTGATAGTCTATAGGTGAAAGTTGTATGGGTTCGTGCTTGTTGATGGACTTGGAAAAGTAATTTTACGAGGGAGATGCTACCCAAATTTTCATAAACGAGCTCCTAGTTTAAGTTGTGGACTCAGTATTTACTCAATACTGATTTTGAATCTTCTTACGCTATGTTAGATTGAGTTGAGCTGTCTGAAGAATTAATTAGAAGGCATTAAGGACTCAATGGAGATAAGGTATGTTAACGATATCCTTTCTTTCCTTTTGGCATGATCCATATGATACAACGAAACGTGCAATCACGCAACTTTCACAAGTGACTCTATTTTTAGAAGTAGGTTTGCCTATGTTTTTGATTCCCGATGTGTCCTATTATTTTATTGTCTTTTCTGGATCTCGTAAAATACGTAAGTTAATAAGTTTATCCGATGGAATAATGGTCTTATGACATTCCGAGAGATATTATTGACTTACTTAATTATGCATTGTATTCATTTATACATGTACATTGATCCATGACCAGATGACATTATATACGCGCATATTATGTACATGGGGTATGGGGAAATGTTACATCATTATATATGCACCACCACAAGATCTACCTGTATACGTTGATGATTTCGTCCACAGAGACCGAGATGATTTGATGGGATGCCTCAGAGGCTTGATGATGTTATGCACATATATACCTATGCATGATATGACATTTATACACACATGTATGACATTATAAATAATTCATGATTCACAAAGCTATTCAGACTTATTGGTTGAGTTCTTTACTACATGTTTCTTTCATGTCTTTTATATAATACTTTTCATGCCTTACATACTCGGTAATTTATTTGACTAACGTCACTTTTTCCTAGAGATGGTGCGTTTCATGCCCGCAGGCCTCGATTGACATGTTAACAGTCCTCCTAGTAGGCTATCAGCTCAGCAGAAGGTGTTGGTGCACTCCAATTGCTCCGAAGTTGCTATTTTGTCAGTATAGTTTGGACATGTATTGATTGGAATGACAGGGTTTTGTCCGAGCCTTTATGATGTTTATGTACTCTTCGAGGCTTGTAGATATATGTCATGTCAATGGATGATTATATGGCCTTTCCGGCCTATGTTTTGAGTGTACAAATGATCATTTCAGTTGTATAGGCATGTACGTCACATGTATGAGTTTGTATACCATGTTGGGTCATTTTATGTCTAGTATTCTCTTATGTTTAATTCTAGTTATCCCATGACGGCCCTTCTGGCCCACTTACCCATGGCCGTATGATAAGAAAGATATGTTACGTTGGTACTCGATTGAGTAAGCACTGGGTGTCACCGCAGCCCAGCGGTTTGGGTCGTGAAAATCTACTAGTCGTGATGACACCTAACCTAACCCACTAAGTAAGCCAAACAACAATTACACAATTCCAATGAAGATAAATACGAACTCATTAAGTGAAATAACTGAACTTCTATACATTATCCCAGGGATTGGTAGTACAAATCATGAGCTTATATGACTTAAAATTTACAAAGTTTGTACGAATATAAATACATCATCTGTTCGAAATATACATAAACAGATTTGCAAATATAAAGCTACCAAGGACAAGTGGCAGCTATATTTAAAAATCAAGTATATCTTCAAAGCTAGCTCCCACCATACACAACAACTTCAGTCCCAAGATTAGCACGAAGGGTGCAAAAGTGTAGTATGAGTATAACCTCAAGATAAAAGTAGCGATGAGTTCGGAAGATTGTCGGAGTCCAAAATGAATAATCAATAATAACGTGAGATATGAAGATTCCAAAAACAAAACAAATCAAATAATACTTTGCTCAGCTTGATCATACTTACAGAAAGATAGACATGTTTTTCAAGTATAATAGTCAAGTCCAGATTTCATCACTGAAATTAATTTATCATGAATTTATCAAAAGAGCTATATTTTCCCAACCAAAACACCAGATACGAGTTTTTGTTTACCAATTAGCATGAGCAATGATATATCTCTAAGACTATATGTCAATATACATGTCAAGTCATCAAATGTCATATACCGTCTAGCATGAGAAGAAAATACATTTGTATGCATATATGTCAAATATACATATCAAAGCATAAAATGTCATGAGGAAAATGTGTCTCTACACCTACATCTCAAGTATACATATCAACTCAATATCAATCATCAAAACTAATCACACTTAGCACGCTCACAGTGGTTGGAACGAGGCCATAACCACCATATACACCAATACATAGCACTGAACGGGTGCCTGACATAAATGCCTATCACTAAAGCACATATACAAAATATTGTGATTGCATCCACTGCTGGCATGTCAGACTCCAGATAGGAAGATCTTACTCAAGTGCAAATTATATTTACATAGCCTAAATAGTCGGGTCTGGTGCACGCATTGCCCCAAACCAATATCCCAAATATGAGACATGCGTACACGTCACTTCATGATCAATACCAACTTGACTCCATGGCCCAAACTCACTCATTAACCATTCAAGTCTTAGAAAATAAATCTCACAATACTCAGTTCAACAGTGTTGCACACAAGAGACTTCAACACCATATGATGAGTCAAATAAGAAAGTACTAAGAGAGATATGTCATACACGGATATAGCATCATTATGGAGAAAATGTGTACAATTAAGGTAAATAATTCAAAAAAAAAAAGAAGAAAGAATAGTCCTATAAGGTCTCAAACAATTAAGCACATAACTTAGACATGATTTCTAACATGAATTATAACTCAAAGAATTAAACAGGTATAGAAACACAGATATAACATGACATGATAGCAAACTAATCTCATACTAGTCGAAAAGCCACCTGAAATAATGAATATATCGATGCATGCACACACGTCTATCACCTAGCGTGTACATCACCCCAATACCTTTCATATAACATAGTTCACATGCTTAAATACCCTCAAATTCAAGTTTAGATTACTTATCTCGAACATGAGAAATTAAGTACTAAGCCGGCCAAACAATATTCTAGAAACGCCATCCCGTGCGAATCAACCTCCGAATGGCTCAAAACAAGCCAAAATCAACTTAAAAACACCAAAAAAATAACATACAAAACAAACCCAAACAATAATGGTCGAATCTGTTATCAAATACTCAAAGTTATCCAAAACTTCAACCTGGTTTCACACATCGAGACCCAAAAAAACTCATATATTCCGATGATCCACTCGAATATGAGTCCAACCATACTAATTTCACTCAAATCAGACTCCAATTCGATGTTCAAAACTCAATTATTCACTTTAAGAAAGTTTAGACGAAAAGCCCAATTTCTTTTTTAAAATCTTCAATCAAACGCCAAAATCGAAGATAGAAAAATTACTTATCCCAATCCATGTGGTGAAACTTCTATACAAAATCACCAAATCGAGCTCCAAATCTCAAGTTGTGATAAGATAAACAAACCTTTGAATATATAACGTTATGCCTAGGTAGATTATCTTCTATCTGGGGACTAAATTCCCGCTTCTGCGGAATCACATATGCAGCCTCAATCTTGCTTCTGCGAAAACACCTCAACTCAGCCCATGTTGCTTCTGCGACTTCGCTCGGGGAATCGCACATGCGGATGTACAAATGAGCCCAAGTCCCCTCATATGCCAGTTCACGCCCACTAGACCATTTTTTTCTTTTGTGATCAATGTCCTCGCATCTGCATCCAAACTTTCGCAGATGCGGAAGCACCCGCACCAAAAATTCTTCAGCAACGCAATACGAGACAAAATGATACAAATCACGTCAGAAACTCACCCGAACCCCTCAGGATCCTGTCCGAAAAATACCAACAAGTTCCAAAATATAATGTAGACTTACTCGATGCCTCAAATCACACGTAATCACATTAACATTACGAGTAGCACCTCAAATCAAACTTGATAAACTTTTGAACTTTTAACATCCAAAACTCATGCCGAACCTCATCAAACCAACTCATAATGACCTCAAATTTTTCACAAGAGTTCTAAATGGCATAAAAACCTATTCCAGTTCTCAGAACAATAAGTGAAACCCGAGATCATCCCCCCAGGTCAAACTTATAAACTTTCCAAACCTTCAATTTGCGAACTTCCACTAATTAGCTCAAAACCTTCTAGAAATACCCAAATGCAAATACGGAGATACGCCCAAGTTCAAAACCACCATACTGACGTAACGAAGCCATCAAAACTCCGATCAAAGGTCCAATGGCCTAATCCTATTTTCTTTTGGTTTCCATTCCTATTCGGAATTGGATTCAATTTTCATTCCTATTTAGAGTTGGTTTTGGCTTTGAGAGAAAGCACCGCTCATGATCTATAAATAGGACAATCTCGGAGAATTGTTCTATGTTCATTAGTACATATCTTTGAAAGACTTAAGCACCTAAGAGTAGTTTTTGAGAGAATTCTCATCAAGAGAGAATAAAGTATTTGTTTTGCTGCAGATTTTTATTCCGACCAGCCAAATTTAAATTACGGTTTCCGATTTGTTAACCAATGGATTCGGCTGAAATTTTGACTGAGTATTTGTAATATTTTGGAATTTGATTTAAACAGTGGAGATCATATTTCGAGGCATGCAACATCTAATTTCGAGCCCCTAACAGCAGCTCCAATTTTATGGCTTGTTCTCTTTCTTCAATTGATTTATCGTTGCTCTTGTTGCTCCGTGTTTGGAGCTTGTTGACCAATGTGAAAAATTTTATAATCCTCTTATTATTAAAGTAAAGCTTTTTAAATCTTTGCGATCCCGTAATTTTATCTTCGATTTGAAGGATTTTCTACGTTAAAATTTATTGTTCTTTATCTTATTTTTACCGTCAATTTAAAGAATTTATGTTCTTTATCTTCTTTTTACCTACATTAAAATTTGATGGTTTTTATTTTTTTATTTTCGGATTTGCAAGATAACAACATCAACGAGGTAACCCATACAAGACTTGAGGGGACAATAAAATAGTTGCTGCACGGCCTTAAAAACACAAATGATCACTACTAGAAATTTAAAAAAAATGATCATAAAAAGTGATCAAAATTGATTGCTTACAGGTTAAAAGCGACCAAATAGCATTGGTCAATATTTTACTGATTATTTTCATTTTAGAAACTAAAATTGATCGCTAATTGGTCTCTAAAATAATATATACATGTTAGAATATATTTCAATGTATTTATTCCTTATATTATAAAAATATTAACTACTTACATTTATATCATTTAAATAATAAATATAAAGGGTAATTTTTAATTTTAACTAATGTTGAATTAAAAATAGATCAACTTTAATCGTTAATTTTTCAAAAGTTATATTTAGCGATTAAAATTGATCGCGAACTTTTTAGTTAGTCTTTATCTGCTTTCCATTTCATAAAAAATCAATTTTAATCGATAATTTTAAATTATATTTATTTATATTTTATAATTTTTAAATAATATTATAATTATTAACATTTTATAAGTGCATCCCTTTTAGGGAACAATGTTAATCGTATTCTTTGACCCAATAAGTTTGATTAATCCGATTAACATTTAACAAAATTGTCTGGTAAAAAGCGATAACATATATTTAAAATAATTATTTAATTCTTTTTTTAACTTAATCGCTAAATTTAATCGTTTTTTTTTGTGGTAATTTCTAGCGGTGGACAACATTCAACATCTCGATGGCTATAACCAACTACTACTATTATATACAAGCTAAAGCAAAATTGAACTAGTAATGTGTCTGGTTGCTTACAAGTCTCGAAGCAACCAATACAAAACAAAAAGAGTCAGCAAAGCACAAAACATGAAAGGCTAAAAAGCGGGAGGTAAAGCAGCAAAACTATCCTTAGGATCGATTCTAATTACAGAAATTAAGATTGTTGTTGACTCCTTTCATTTAGCCTAGCAGCAACAGTTACAGAAGCAGCGACACCACCAGGAGTAGTGGACATGTCTTGTTTGTTGCGGATCTCTGCGCCTACCACTCCTTCTGCATCCTGCCTTGTCGCTGGCCTATCTGCTGGTAACACGGTAGTAGCACCCTGCAAGAGGAAGTCCAAATAACGTCGCATGAACAAACAGCAAGAAAATATTATCTCTAAAATTCATTAGGGACACGTTGCTTCTTACCGATAAGACATCTCCAAGCTTAACTTTATCCTCGTCTCTCATCATAGATTCATTATAGGCTGCAGCTGACTGAGCAGTCGCTGCAACTCCGCCAGGAGTGATGACATTGCTGCCTGTTGCTCTTATTTCTGCAGCTTGGATTGCTGCTGCATCGCTTTGATCTACTGGTTTGCCCGGTATTGTTTGTGCAGTTGCTTCAAGAGCTTGTCCTATTGTTATCCCTCCACTTCCCAGTTGCTGTCCTCCTTTGCCGCCACTGTCTTGTTGTTCCTCTACTCCTCCTCCACCTTGAGCCATCCCTCCTGTTGGCTGGATGTGTTGTCCAACTACCTGAGGATGCAACTTGTTAAAAACAGTAGTTTTATACAAATACTGAAAAGCTCCAAATCTTTTATTCTAGTAATATTCAACTAAAATACTAGTTATATCAAATTAGTAACTAATGAAGTTGTTATAATTAAAGGAAAGCCTTTGCGTGAAAATAGTCTCAAGTCATGAGAACAACCTCTTATAGAAAGAGATAATAAAATTGCATAAAGCCCGAACCCGGACACAGAGGAATACACAATTTATGAGTTCCTACGAAATTTCGAGTTAATATACATACTAAACTGATTGGACTTTTACATTTAATGAATTTTTCAATATAAATACAAATTCTAGACGAAAACTATTGGTTCACGGGAAGCCGTATGTATTGAATTAAATTTCCGCCCCCGCCCGCACACAGATGAAAATAATCTCTTACCGAGAAAGAGATGATAAAACCGCGTAAAGACCGAACCCCGCACATAGATGAAGCATAGTGTATCAGACTACTCCTTTTGCATTTTTAGAATAATTGAGATGTTAGCTGAATGGTGTAGTTTTTACTTTATTAGCGTATAAAATTTTAGCTTAAATAAAAGGAACCGTATTCAATATATTGGAATAAAATTAATCATACAACGTTACCTGGCCGGCAACTGATTCAGTGATTATATTAGCTCCAGGAACGGCAGTCCCAGTGACGGTGACACCCTCTCGAGCGGCAACATCAGTAACGTCACCAGGTTTAACAGCACCAGCACTGATATTATAATTAGCTGCAGATTGCATGACTGCTGCTGGACCACCCCTTTGCGTTTGCCCAAGCACGGCCGTTTCAGCACTCTGCATCATGGCTGCATCTTCTGGCTTAACAGCCTTCTCCCCAAGTTCGCCAGAGACCCCAAAAACGTCGCCGTATTTAATAGGGTCCCCTGCACCCTGTGGCCTTCTTGGTTGTTCTTGACTCATTATTTTCTTGGCTAAAATACTCAAGACTTAATTCACTTCGAATTTCAATAAGATGCTGGATATGGCTCGCTCGAGAAAATTAAGACAAAGATATAAATGTAAAAGTAGGCTTGCTTGGGTGGAGACGTACGATGATTTTTGGGACAAGTGGCTACTGAAGAACTGTGTGGTGTCGTTAATGTTAGATGTGGCAGCCAAAGAGCGAAGCTTAGGAGGCAGCAGACCACTTGTCAAACTATGCTTTCCTTCTGGCAGCGGGTTATGTTCCTTATCCACTGTTTTGCATAATTTCTTCCGTCAGTCACCTATATTTCAATGCAACCAATTATATTACTGCTATCGTGTTTAACTACAAAATAAAAATTTCGATTACAGCTTATTTTTAAAAGTATTCGAGTCATTGATAATTAAATAAAAATATTTTTATAATAAGAAAAAAAAAATTAGAATAAAAAAATGACATAACAATCCGTATAAAGCAAAGTAAATAAATATAATCCAATAATAATCAAAATATATTTATACAAATGTCATTTTTCTTCCTTCAATAGCTATTTCTAAGTACAACACTTCTTTTTTCTCATAATCAATTCATTATGAGCATTTGATGAAATTAATAAAACACTATAATTGATAATTGTAACTGTTTCGTGAAGATTTTGTAACTTTTCTATTTATTCATGCTCATTAATTGAAGATTAACGAATCTATAATTTTTGCTGTCTTGATTCATTCCGCCAATGTCTCTTCAAATTATCAAGAGACCCGAGAAACCATTTCTTCTTGTCTCCTATATGTTTTGCTCGTACCTATTAAGACCCGCATTGCTTTAAGTACTCTTTTTCAGCTGTCACTTCCCTAATGATCTACGTATCTTGCCATATCAACCACATAATTAACTTCACGTGTAAATTTATTTTTTCCAATATAGATTGTCCCCCACTTGCCAATTATTCAACAATTGAATATTTGGGAAGTGGATCTCATTTATGGCAGGAATTTTTACTGCCGCTTACCACGTATCATTATACCTCCTTCTGAACTGATGCATCGTATGTCACTTTCATTTAATGCATGTGACACATGGAAATCATCGATTGGCTCTACGACTCCACAGCAGGTTTTATGGCTTTTATGCGGCTACTTCAGTCACGAAGTGACATTTATCATAATGACGTCTCCATCATCACTTTTTTATGACGGTTGCGTCTGCGTATAAATACATATTTTGCCTTTACTTTCATGAAAAACTTTCTTCAGCGTCCTTTATTCATATCTTATTCTTGTTCTTCATCGAGTTCTACTCCTCCACACTACTATGTCTTCCTCAAACCCCGATCCCCAAAAAGTTCTCATCGTAAATGAATTCCCTATTGCTCCTACCAGAAGTAGGAGATGTGGGAGGTTACATAGTTTAAGGAGCTGTTTCTACACGGGGTTTTTCGTCTCAACCTAGTTTTACTCCTCCATCATCTTCTAGAATTAGGGCTTCTTTTTCACATAGATCCTCTGCTAAAAATAGGGAAGCTAGTGAACCTTTAGTTGATAAGATCATCCATGCTGAACTATCCTTCTATACTCTTAGAGAATCGATTAGAAATAATGTTACTTTTATGGCTTATCATAATGAGGCTGATGTTTACCTTTTCCAAATTACTGAAGGTTTGATTTCTGTTCTATGTAGAGACTGTCATTGGAAATTTGATTTCCAATTCTGGTTCCCAATGAAAATCAAAGGATCACCTCTTTTAAAGTTAGTTTTTCTTTTGTGTATACACTTCACATTAGGTTTTAGGCTGCCTATTGACTCAGTCATTATTGAATTTTGTCATTTCTTTATGTTTGTTTAGGTCAAATATTACATCACATATTTTCATACGTGAGAATACGTCGTATGCCAATTGATATAAGCTCGGAAAGGAGATCATTTTTGAAAGTACATACCATATGTTCATCATTCTATCTTGGAGGTTATAAATCTTTAAGATCATGAATAACAAGTACAAAAAAGGGTTGGAAAGCTTAGACGCAAAACGAACTGAAGAAAATAAGTTCACTGAAAATCGGCAAGTTTGGGATGTTATAACATATACTTTTAGGGTGAGACTAGGGTGATTAACATGATAAAGAAGTTATGTTATGAGTTATTTTAGTCCTATGATAGTCGTGTGCTATGTTTCTACATCAAGCGAGTTGTGGAACAAAAGTTGGCAAAAGTCATCACAAATTGCATTTATTATGAGCTGAATTTTAGGTCAAATGTAGATGCATTTTTATCCCAATATGCTTGTAAAGAGATGATCTACATATTAAATTGAAGATCTACGAGTATACTTTCTAACACATTAAACTGTTCGTCAATACGACATCAGACTAGATAAATATTCGCGTTTTGCGAGACTGTGCCAAGCAGCTCTTTATGGGGCCCATATAGGCGGTTTAAGACATATGGATATATATAAGATGCATCAACCCCGTTTTAAGTTATTATTTTCAGTATATTCAGACATTATAACCCTAGAAAATCTCTCTCAAGCTTCTCTCATTATCTTAGACCCAAAGAAAGGGCAAACAACACAAATCAAGTGTCGGGAGTCCCGTGGCGCTAGTAAGTTTCTTGTCTTCTTGTTGTTTCTGAATTTTGGGTGGTTCCAGCTCGTGTGGAAGTTTGTTTTAAGTGGTTTATGTTCTGTAAAATACTCTATCATGATTTTCATATCAACCCTAGGATATTTCAAGTCTTTCAAATGGATTCCACCATATTTCCACATCAAAAGTGAAGAATAACACCTCTTTGAGGTTGTGTTATTATTAAGGATAGTTGTGGGTTGTTCTGTACTGAAAATTGAAGTTGTTGCTACTGGCTAAAGTGAGTATAACAGCCTACTAATTGTGCTTGAGCTTTCTTGTATGCTGGTTAAGTTGTTAGGATGATAATCTACTAGATAACACTTGGATTAGCTTAAATCACTCCTATAATGTTGTATTGCCATTGAGGGATGTTGTTAGCTAAATATAACTTGGATTTCGGTTTGAAGATACTGTAGGAGGTATGCCTTTTATGTTCTTGCAGGTGCTTATGTTTATCTTGATATTGATTAAGTTAAATGGTTGGACTAGAGATGAACCAATGGATAAAGTTTCTAACTGAAGATAGTTGGAAATCATGTTAATGATGTTGTTTACTTAATGTAAGAAGTCTATAAGGGGCGATATAGGTTATACAGATTTCAATCGGAGCTTGCCGCTCTTTGTAAAGTAGTTGTTAATTGTTGTTGCTATATGGTGTCTTGCTATTGATATTTATATATTGATAGATTTATCTGGTTGTTTTTGTTGGTATATGGTATTAGAGGAGGCCCTTCTTACAGGGGAGATTCTTCCCAAATTTACGTAAATGAGCTACAAGCTTAAGTTACAAACTTAGCCTTTGCTCTTAAATCTCCTTATACTATGATAGATTGAGTTTACTTGTTTGAAGAGTTTCTTGGAAAGGATTAAGGACTCAACGGATTTAAGGTACGTTAATTCACTTCTTTTTTTCTTTTGGCATGATCTAAAGTGAAATGAATACACTATTTCATAATGGATCTACTCCTAACACTAAGTTTGTCCATGTTGTTCTTTCCTTATAAAGTTATTCTAATTAAGTGTGCATGATTCTTGAATCCTATTGAGGTTCATATTGAGGGTATAGATGTCCATAATGTTAATCGAAGGTGCAACGACCTTAAGTCACTCCAAAAGGTTTAGAACGTGATTCAATGAGTCTAGCAAACATTATATATAATATCTATTTTACTCTACCAAGCCTCAATATAGTCAGCCAAGTATGGAACCTATTGTACCACCACTGATCAGTTGGATTTACCGAGCTCCACATGGCCGGGTACGATTCTACCGAGTCTTATGATGGCCGGGTACGTTTACAGAGTCCTATTTTGAGGTCGGGTACGATATAATGATGATGATGCCCACAGAGGCGTATGTTTTCAAAAATTTATGTATGTATATATATATATATATATATATATATATATATATATATATATATATATATATATATATATATATATATATATATATATATATATATATATATATATATATATATATATATATATATATATATATATATGTATTATGCATTTCATGTCAGCATCACTAGAGGCACTCAGATGTTACAGGTTGTATCTTCTCTATCACTCTTTACATTATTATTCTTGTTTATGCTTTCCTGCCTTACATACTCGGTACTTTATTCACTGATGTCCATTTTTCCTGGGAACACTGCATTTCATGCCTGCGTGACTGATAGGTTGACAGTCCTCCTATTAGCCTATCAGCTCAGTCAAGGTGTAGGCGCACTCCACATTCTCTGGAGTTGCCTATTTGGTCAGTATGCTTTGGATATGTATTGATTGGTATGGCGGCGCCATGTCCTGGCCTTTATGATTTTATGTACTCTCAAAGGCTTGTAGATAGATATCAGGTGTATGGATACTTGTATGGCCTTTTCGGCCTATATTTTCAGTTTACACATGGTCATGTTGGCCTTATAGGCCCGTATGTCATATGTATAAGTTTGTATATCATGTTGGGTAATCATATGTTGAGTATTCCCTTATGTTTTATTCTTGTTATCTCATGACGGATTTTATTGATCATTTACTCATGATAGTATGATAAGAAAGATATGATAAAAATGGTACTCGGTTGAGTAAGGCACATGGTGCCCGTCGCGACCCTTCGATTTGGGTCATGATAGTAGATTGGACCTATTGTATGGAGGGATGTGTTATGCCTTAGGTATTTTGCTACCTGGCTCAGTTACCCTTCACCTTTTATCATCTGATCCATCTCTACTCTCTCAAATTATTCTGTCATGGGATTTTTACTCTCGTCGCAAGAAGTAAAAGAGTTTTAGGTCTAATTTATTTTTTTAAGATTAAGACGTCTGAATATGAATACACGTCTGAATATCAAGATGTGTATTAAAGTTAAGACATCTTAATTTGAATACACATTTGAATATATTAAGACGTGTATTGAGATTTGAGTAGAAATAATTAACACTGTTTGATTTTTAACATTTGAATGTATAAAATTTAACTTTATTTGGAAATTAATAAACATAAGATTCAAATTAAATACTAACTAATCTAATATTCTATTAATAAAATATATAGTTTTTAAAAATATGATAGTCGTTGGCGGTGATGGCTAACGAGTAATATCGACTAGAGGTGGTGGTTGGTGGTAGTTTTGGTTGATGATGGTGGTTTATACTAGTAGCTAGTAGTTATTCGTAGTGGTGGAAATTATGATTGAGGATGTTGGTGGTGGGTGGTGATAGTTTATAATTTCGGTTGGTGGTAGTAGTTGCGATTGAGGAAGATGGTGGGCAGTGGTAGGTTATATTGATGGTCGGTGCTAGCTATATTTGTTGATGGTGATTGGGTGGTCAATTGTGGTAGTTGGGGCGGATGAGTGTTGATTGTGGGTGAGAATGACGGTGGTCGAAGTGATGGGGATAGTACGCGATAATGGTCGATAATAGAGGCTGTGATTGAGAATAATGGTGGCGTGGTGCTGGCGGTGGAGGTGGTGGTGGTGGCGGCATAGTGGTAGTTGATAATGGTAGGCAGCGGTGGTAGTTTTATTTTTGGTTAAAAAGATGCATTTCATTATTAAACTACCCGGTTAGGGTGCCAATTGACAGTAGCTGTGGTGGCAGTGAATAATGAATATATAATAGCATCTTAATGAAATTAAGTCACTATTATATTTTAATCATACACACTTATTCAGACCCATTAAATGATTGTGAAGTAAAAAAACAAACACACTTAATGATTAAGATCTGAATAATTAAGATTCAGACTTTAAAAACAAACACACTTAATTTCTGAATCTGAATGAATAAGATTCATATATCCATTAAGTGCAAACAAATGAGGTCTTAGTCCGCCCTGAGGATGATAAAGATCGCGACTGATATGCCCAGTTTGTCGCTGCTCCAACAAGTGGGTTAGTAGGCGAAGAGAATATGCCCTTCCATGAGAAGTGAAACTTCGCACATGAGTTTTTTTTCTAGTTTTTTACTTTTTTTTGTGTAGACCCTGTATTTCTCGTATTTGTTTTACTTTTCTCTTTCAGCAACTATGCGAACTGTCGAGAGATTTTTAGTTTCCGTGGTTGGGTAGAAAAATTGTTAGCAATTGTTCCTATGGAAGTAAGATCTTGGAAGTATCTTTCAAATAGATTTTGTTGGAAGGTTAAGACTTACGATAACTTTTTCTCCCACTTTCTCCTTTTTTATTGTTCTTGCCTTAAACCTTATTAACCCTTTTTATTAGGGTTTCCCATTCGGCGTGTGAGTGCTAAGTCAATTGCTGTCTCTAGGATTTCTTTAGCAAGACCTTAGGAAATAATTTTGACTTCTTCATTAAAAATAAAGGTAACAGACCACAGGATTCTGAAGATGAAGAGGAGAGAGAAGAAGGCTCATTGATTCATAAGCCACAAGCCTGAAGATGGGTCGTTACTGATGACAAAACTATACCTCCTCCTCATCCTATTTTTGTGTTTGAGATTTAGAGTGCTACTTTAGTAAGTTCTTACGAAGAAATGCTTGCAGTACCCCTGGATTCTACTATACACTTTTTCTCTGGTGGATTTAATGATGAAATCTTTGGCTTAATTTTGGAGGAAGTGTCTCTTGCATCTCTCCCTGTGTCTGCTTTGATGGAACCTCAGTTGTATGTTTCTAGTGCTGCTGCTACTACTCCACCCATGGCTATTCTGAATTCTTTAACCATTCCTACTATCACAACCTTTCGTGTTGAAATTAGCTCTTCTAGCGGAAGTAGAACGATGAAACAAGTTACCATTAAAGTCCCCATAGACGATAACCTTTTGAAGAAATGAGGCCAGGCCGATGTGTGTTTGAAATCACTAATAGGCCCAGTTGAAAAGTCTAAACTGGACAGTCATAACTCTCTAACTTGGATGAATGATATTGTGCATTCATCTTTGAAGGTATAAACCTTATTAATCATTTTTATCTCATGTGATTTTTTTATTAGCATCACATTTCTTTTTCTTACTATGTAGATGAATCTCATCGATGTGGAGATAATGAAAAGGATCATCCATATAGAGCAGCTAATGCATGACTATCATACTGAGGCAGATAATTGGAAAGGGCAGTACGAGATTCTTCAGCTTGAAATGGATGTTTTTGAGAAAAACAAGTGTACCTTAGAACATGAAGTAAAGGTTTTGGCAGCACAACTAGCAGTTGAGAGGGCCTCTTCTAATCAGGTGGGACAAGACAAGAACCTTTTTGAGTCTTCTTTTGTTGAATAACTTTCTAGGGCCAAAGAAGAGATTAGAGGTCCGAAGGACCTGTTAAATAATAAAGAAGTTTACATTGATGAGCTTTTTCAAACGCTCACCCAAGATCTACAAGATCTCTGTGTGTCTTCCGATAGAGTTCAGTTTTTGGAGAATTCACTTGCCCCCTTACATGCTTTTTATGATGCTTCCTAAACTGAGAAGGAAGAACTTAGGAATGAGATTGAACATTGGGAAAGAGATTACAAAGCTCTTGATGGCAAGGTTGCTGTTGAAGTAAGTTGGATTTTTTTGAATGCATGCCACAATACTCTAATAGAGGCAAGCCGGGAAGGTTTTAACTTGGCTGCCGAGATAGAAAAGATCAAGGAAACAATTGAGAAAACCCAGCAAAGCCAAATTTTTTCTTCACCTGTGATTGACACTTTCGAGTGTGAAGAGGCTAATCCCGGTAAAGTGGTTGTTCAACCCCCTTCTGCTCAAGTTGCCCCTCCTGGTCCTGATGACTGTTATTGGTTCAGATTCTACCCCTTAGTGAAAGTTCAAGAAATTTGAAGTGTTGTCTTATTTTTTTTGTTGGAGGAATACTTGGTGGTCTAATTCTGGTCTTACTTTGGGGTGATGTCTGGAAGGTTTTGCCCCTAGTCTGTTTAGGGGCCTTTTGTAAAGACAATAAGGTTAGAACTAAGTTCATACTTAGTTTTAACCATGCTATGATGATATTATAAAGTTTTTTATCCCACTTTTATGAGACATTTATTTCGAGTTTCTGTTTTGCTCTCTTAGGGTTTTCCCTTGCCTTTTTCTTTATATGTTTGGTGCTTTGTTTTCCACTTAATTTTAATGTTTGGGTTTCTGCTTTACCCTTTGCTATTTAACATTTGCATTTGAAAATGCTCTGTAGATTTCACGACTTTTTGAACAAGCATGAGTTATAAAAGAGGACCCTTTTATATATGATGTTTAATGAAGAATACTTCTCAACTTTATAATGGTGTAAACATATGAAAGAAAAAATAGTAATACACATGTTTCTCCGAATAAATTTGAAGAGAATCTTGTATTATCTGTACTTTAAATAATATTTCACACGTATTTAGGTATCATCCCTAATTTTTGCATAATTGTTTTCTTTACAATAGATATGTAAAAATATTCAAGGGTATAACTTTGAAACCCACGACTAAATATTTCCTTTGACCTATACACTCGTAAATTTTTTAAATTTACATCCATGAGTGTATTCTTCATAGGTTTGAATCAGGCTTGCATTTTTGACAACTCGTGATTTTACTCTGAACTTTCAATTTGTTGGGTAGACTTTAAACTTGACTTGAATTCTGTTTATTTCCAGTCTTCTTTTCCTTTTTCTCATATATAAAGTCCCCCAAGTGTTGGAACTTTGAAGTATGAAATCTCGAGCACTTGATTATTCCTTCATATGGTCTTTTCCTGAAAAAGGAAAATATATGGGGCTTGAAGGCAAATATAATTTAGATGATGACTGCTTAGCCTTTTAAATTTCCATCAGAAAAGTTGTAACCCTTGATCGGAAATTATGTTATTTCTATGTGTGTTTTAGGTCTAATATCACTATTTGGTGCCCGCTAGATTTTTGTCTATCATCTAAAATGGTTACTATACTTTTAATTGTCAAAAATAAAAATCGTTGTTGACGGATACCTAAACGTGGGTATTTCCTTTCCTTAGAAGTAGTACTTCTTTAGATGAACATCATACCAACTCGAGGGCGGAACCTTGCCATCCATGGTTTCCACTTTATATGCACCTTTGCCTAGTGATGCCTCGAACCTTGTAAGGTCCTTCCCAATTTGGACTCAACTTTCCTGTATTCATTGCTCTTGTGGATTGAAAAACTTTCTTGAGTACGTAGTCCCCAATCTTGAAGTATCTAAGATGAGCTTTTCGATTGTAATATCGCTCAATAATTAATTTTTGCGCGGCCATCCATATCAAAGCTGTTTCTCTCCTTTCCTCAAGCAGATCAAAAATTACTCGTATCTTCTCTGCATTTGACTCTTCGGTTGCTTTGGTATACATCGTGATTGTCTCTCCTATTTAACCCAGAATTAAAGCTTCAGAAACATACACAAACGAGAATGGTGTCTCTCCTATTTACCCCCGAGCCCAATTATGTAATTTGGTTTGAAAGACGACCTCAATTTGAGGTCTAAATCTCACTTTTATAAAATTTTCATATTCTACCCAATTTCTAATTTCCACCATAAAATTTCTAGATTTGATGTTAAAACTCATAAGAAAAGGAATCGAAAGAATGTTGATTAGAGTTGCTTACCAATGATTTTGGGAAGAAGAAATTCTTGAAAAAGCGCATCTAGAATTTTTGAAGTTGAGAAATGGTGTAAAATGAGCTAACTCCCCTTTTTCCCTTTTACCCAGTCGCAGAAAGCACAATCGTGAACTCTTGTTCGTAATTGCAAGCTCTTATTCACATTTGCGAACACCACAAATTCAAAGCATGGATCGCAATTGTGACCAGTGCATCAGAATCCTAGAAGTCGGAAACGCAAAAAATTTCTCGTAAATGCGAAGGTGACCCCTATCACAAAATGCGCCCACAAGCTTCGCAAATGTGAAGCTGGCCATGTAGCCAGTGGTCGCAAATGCGATCTGAATCATCACAAACTCCACCTTTGACTGTTAGCAAATGTGAATCTCTTCCCCGCACATGCGAGGTCCCCCAGAATGCAAACCATTATTCACAAATGCGAGGCTCATAATTGCAAGTCGGACCTTGCAATTGTGAGATCTGCAACATACACCAAAAACATGCACTGCATCAGCAGTCCTCAAACTATTCAAACTCAACCATAGCACATCTGAAACACACCCCGAACCCTGGGGTTCCAAATCAAGCTTACACACAAGTGTAATAATATAAACTTGCCCGTACGATCAAAATACCAAAATAATATCTAGAACCATGAATCAGACATCAATACGCATGAAATTCAAGAGAAAATTGTAAGAACCTCGTGAACTATAGCCAAGTGTCTGAATCCTATCAAACCAACTTCAAATTGAACCAAATTTTGCATATAAGTATAAAATAGCAGACTCATTTCAAGTCCCAAACTAAGAATTCGAACGTGTATAGCCATAAAGTCAGCCTACGGTCAAGCCTAGAAAATTTCCAAACATTCAAACTGCTAACTTCCGGCAAAATAAGTCAAATTAAGCTAGGAACCTTCGAATTTAATTCAGGCCATACACCCAAGTCCAAATCACAATATGAACCTACTGAAATCGTCAAAATACTAATCCAGATTTGTTTACGCAAAATGTTGACCGCGGTAAACTCTAGCCTCATTTTTACTTAAACTTTTTATTTTTATCAAAATTTCATATAAAATCTTTTCGAAAAGTGACACGCACCACGCACACACACCAAGAAATATCAAATGAAGCTAATAGAGATCTTAGAGTACGAAATAAGGGCTAGATCTCAAAATGAGCTATCGGACCATCATAACATTTGACAACTTACCCTATATATTTTCTTAAATGGAATTTTGTTATTTTTATTCCTTTTTTTTGGGGTGGGGTGTGGGGGGATGGGGGAGGGGGGAAGGGTGGGTTTCTGTATTTGATTCACCTTTCCAGTTTATTTGGATTTACACCAAAATATGCCTAAGAGACTAAGTGTAGAACAGTTTACCAAAAAAAATTCATATTCAGTATTCAAGCTCGACGGTCCGTAATTAAGGGAGAATTGATTATCCCAACACTTCGGTAATATTCCTTCCTATTTAACATGGCTAGCTCGATAAACTTCTCATTTAATGAAAACATGGAGAATCAGAGATGTAGAAAAGAGAGAAACTTCATCTCTTTCAGAATCAATATATGAACAAAAATGAATTATGTGTTATGTCCTCTAACAAGAACCCTCTAGAAGACCTATATCCAATATTACTGACCCTAATATCATGGGTCAGTCATACAAAATGGACTGGGCTAAAAACAGACCCGAAACTAAAGCATGCCCAAAAATAAAGTAGCAGCCCAATGTACAGTATACATACAATACACAATAATGATACAATAAAAACACAACAATTATCAATGTATGTGTTTAGGCTTAGAAGCTAAGTAGTCTTTTAGTTCAACACCCCCCCTCAAGTTGGAGGGGGAGACCACCTTCAACTTGAACAAAAGACGATGATGAACAGTGCCAGGCAAAGGCTTGGTGAGAACATCAGCCAACTGGTGAGAAGTGGAGACATGAGAGAGGGAAATCAGACCATCAGTGAGCTTGGTACGAACAAAATGACAATCGACCTCAATATGCTTGGTCCGCTCATGAAAAACTAGATTCTTAGCAATATGTAGGGCAGCCTGATTATCACAAAAAACAGAAAAAGGAAAGGAAACAGAAACACCAAGATCAGTGAGCAAGCGAGAAAGTCAAGATAGTTCAGCAACCACTTACTGAGTGCCCTGTATTCTGCCTCAGCAGAGGATAGAGAGATCACTGGCTGTTTCTTGGACTTCTAACTGACCAGGCTGTCACCCAAAATCACACAGAAACCAGTAACAAATCTGCGAGTGTCAGGGCAAGCTGCCCAGTCACTGTTTGAAAAGGCAGTCACTGAAAAATAAGGACTGTTAGAGTAGAAGAGCCCCAAATCCATAGAGCCCTTAAGATACCTAAGAACATGTAGGGCAGCAGACATGTGAGGTACTCTGGGAGCCTTTTCTGAATTGGTCATCCAGGAAGAGATTGAGGGCAGAAAGTTCAACAACATCATCTCCAGTGATAATAATGTCATCCACATACACTACCAGAACCACAAGACACCCAGGCTGGCCCTTGAGAAATAAAGAGTAGTCATTCATAGAATGGAAATAGCCTCTGGAGTATAGAGCATGAGACAATTTGGCATACCACTGCCTGGAAGCCTGTCTCAATCCATAAAGAGATTTTTGTAACTTGCACACAAGAGGTGCAGAAACAGAGGGATCAGAAGAGGCAGAAACACACAAACCTGGAGGGAGCTTCATATAGACCTCCTCATCAAGGTCACCATGCAAGAAGGCATTATTAACATCAAGTTGAAAGAGACCCCAATGTTTCTTAACAGCCACAACAATTAAGCATTTAACAGTAGACATGTTGACCACATGGGAAAATGTTTCTGTGAAATCAACACCTTCAGTTTGAGTGTCACCCCTAATGACAAGCCTAGCCTTGTATCTTTCAACACTAGCATCAGCCTTATATTTAATTTTATAAACCCATTTGCAGCCTATGGGATACTTACCAGGAGGAAGGGGAACAATATCCCAAGTATGGTTGGCATCCAAAGCCTCAAACTCCTTGCTCATGGCATCCTGCCATGCTGGGACTGATGCAGCTTGAGAATAATAGAGAGGATCAGATTCCAAAGGAGAAGAAGAGGAGGAAGAGCCAGAAAAAGAAGGTAAGTGACAAACATAATCATTGAGATAAGAGGGAGGATTATGTTGCCTGCCAGAGCTTCTGTGACCAGTAGGGGCAGCAGAGGAAGAAATAGCAGGAGGAGAAGTATCAGGATTGAAAAGATTACTGGAGGCAGAATGGCTAAGATTAGAAAGTAGGGAGGAAGAAAGGGAAGAGGGAACAGGACTGGAAGTAGAAGGAAAAGAAGCAGAAGGAGAAGGGCAAAGGGGAACAGACAGATCAATCTCAGAGTAGGATGCTCAGGGGAAGAGACAGAAGGAGAAGGAAAAACAGAAGTACCAGAGGTAACAGCAGAAGCAGAGTCAAAATGAAAACAATTTTCATGAAAAATAACATCCCTGGAAACATAACACTTCTTAGTAGTTAGGTCATATAGCCTGTAACCCTTTTTGGCAAAGGGATATCCCAGAAAAGCACAGGAAATAGCTCTAGGTTTCAGCTTATCTCTCTGTGGGATAGGTACAGTGGCATAGGCAAGACAACCAAATGCCCTTAAATAAGTAGGGGCCTTCCCATACAATATTTCATAAGGGGATTAGTTGTGAAGGATTCTGGATGGAATCCTATTAAGCAAGTAGGTAGCAGTCAATAAACAATCCCCCCAAAAATGGATAGGCAATTTGGATTGAAAAAGTAAAGCTCTACAGGCTTCAATGAGGGTCCTATGTTTTCTTTCTACAACACAATTTTGTTGAGGAGTGTGGGGACATGTAGCTTGATGAATAATGCCCTGTTGATTGAAGAAAGAAATACCAGCAAGACTAGACCCCAATTCCAAAGCATTATCACTTCTGATAGTTTGTATAATAGCATTTAATTGAGTCTTAACCATACACAAAAAGGACTTAAGAAGGCTGAAAGCATTGTTTTTCGACCCCAGTAAATGTGTCCAGGTTGCTCTTGAAAAATCATCAACTATAGTAAGAAAGTACCTTGAGCCAGAAGAGGTGGGTGTGTGATAAAGGCCCCAGGTGTCTACATGAATCAGTTGGAAAGGTCTACTGGTACTGATTGAACTATCAGGAAAAGGAAGTCTAGTTTGTCTAGCCATAGGACAAATAGAACAAGGAAATGGTTGTTTGGAAGCAAAAGGAAAGGACAAAGCAGGAAATGTGTTTCATGTTTGCAAATGGAATATGAGCCAGACTTAAATGCCAAATATAATTCATGTCATTTGCATCAGTTTTATTATTACAAATGGAACTATTTACATTGGAATTCAAAACAACAGATTTAAGGTCAGAATAACAAACATGAGTACAAGAATCAGAAATGGAGCATACAGAAGCGAAGAACAAAAATTAACAGAAGAAGGTGAAGAGGGCACCCAAGCAAATTTGTACAGACCAGCCTCCTCTTTACCAAGATCCAGAGGCATCTTCAAAGAATGGGCCTGTAACATGTGAAGGAAACAGGAAGTTGCAGTAAACATGACAATACAGTGCAACTGTTTTACTAGTTTGTGGACATAAATTAAATTGTGTTTGAAAGAGGGAACAAATAGTACATTATGAAGAGTGATGGAGGGAGTTAAAGCAAAAGAGCCTGTGGAAGTCACTTTCACTTTATATCCATTAGGAAGGGTTACAAGATAAGGTACAAGTAAATGTGTGATATTAAAGAGTAAGTTCTTATTAGATGTCATATGATCAGAAGCCCCTGAATCTATTATCCAGGAGACAGAAGCAATATGAGTAAGTAGACAAAGTTTGGAATCAGAAACAGGACTCTCAGTAAGCATAGTACCAGCAAAATTGGCAGCACACATAGGAGGAGAGGTCTGAGCAGTGGAGTCACCCAACTTGAACTGTTGCAGCAGAGTCATCAATTGATCATAATGTTGCCTACTCAATCCAGGGATTACAGAACCATGTCCATCCACATTTGGGACAAATTAATTACCCTCAATGTGATTTCCAGGAGCATTAGAAGTGTATCCATCAGAAGAGGGGAAGGAGGTGAAATCAGCACCAGTGGTTACATGGGCAGCAACAGTTCTCTTCCCTTTGTTAAACATGGTGCTTTGTGGAAATCCATGAAGTTTGTAACACTTATCAATTAACTGCCCAGAATTCTTCTTTAGTTACAAGAGTTCAATTCGAGGAAAGCATAAAATATAGGAAAGTCCCAGGTTAAATAAAAAAAACTAAGACTTTAAACTAAAATCTATAATAATGAACCTTCAACTTCAAACTCCTATTTGAACAACTTTATTATTGTTATTGATCCATTTGTATCATTAGTAAACTAAAATAGCTTCCTCAATCTCGACGATTGCTTATTCATAGGCTATTATGAGTTCAAGACAGGCCGCTATGGTGAAATTGGTAGACACGCTGCTCTTAGGAAGCAGTGCTAATGCATCTCGGTTTCAATATCTACAGAAGAGAGGTCCTCTGGATTGGTCAAATGTAACTCTCTGGGCATATTGTCTGAGAGGAAAAGAGTTGGGCACTGCAACTTCACTGAAAGAAGGTGTAGAATTTTTGTTTGTGTTGACACTGAAGGACATAGAATCAGGATTGAACTGGGAAATAGACTGAACTTGTCATTGTTTTTCATCATTGAGGAGAATGCTATAGACACTGTAAAGGGTAGGAGAAGGCTGCATCATCAGCAAGTTGCTCCTTACCCCCATATATGTTTCATTAAGGCCCATGAGGAATTGAAACACCTTATTCTCCTCATCCTCCTTTATGAGGCAAGTTTTGGCAGCATAAATACATCTTTGGCCATGATTTGTACATACTGCTCCTAACTCATCCCACAACCCTTTGAGTTTGTTAAATATGGTGCTATATCTAGAGGTCCTTGAGAAGAGTGAGAGAGTTCTCTTTTAAGTTCAAAAATTTTGGTCCTATTGGCTGTGCCATATCTGGCTTCGAGTTGTGCCTATATACTCTGTGCAGTCTCAGAATATTGCACACTCTCAGCTATTTGAGGAGACAAAGATGCAGTCAACCAGTAAATTACCATATTATTGCATCTGTCCCATAATTTTTGTTCAGCCAGGTTAGTATCTGGTCTGGGACATGTACCATCAACAAGACCAATTTTGTTCTTAACGGACAAGGCAACTATCATCTTCCTCTTCCAACCTCCATAACCACTACCCGAAAAGGGAATAAGAACAAGGGAAACACCAGGAACATCAGAAGAGTAAACAAAGAAAGGGCTTGTAGGGTCAATAGGTGAGGGATTAATAGGATTCATATTTGTCATCAGAAACAGAACAACAGTGATGAGGAGAAATTGATTCAATATATGTGAACTACACGATACAACAGATTTTCCAGCAAAAACACATGCAAGCTCTTGACGAGAGTGAGAATAGGATTACCCGACTTCTACGCTACCGGAGAAGAACGGCCTTCAAAAATTCAGAGAAAACCCTAGCTTTGTTCAGTGTAAATCCAACGCTTCTGAATCTGCCGGAATCAACCGCGAAATGTGTCGGAAGTTCACCCTAAACACCACGCTTGAAGAAGAAACAACAATCCACAGAAAAAGGCTGAAAATATCTCCGATTCCACCAACAAATCGAAAAAAAATCCAGAATCACCACTGATAATTCAATAAAGCTGGACCGGAAGAACTAAGAAGAGAGAGGATACATCCGAGAAAACAAACCACGATATGATCCCATGAAAACATGGAGAATTGGAGATGGAGAAAAGAGAGAAACTTCATCTCTTTCAGAATCGATATATGAAAAAAAATGAATTCTGTGTTCTGTCCTCTAACCGGAACCCTCTAGAAGACCTATATCCAATATAACTGACCCTAATATCATGGGTCAGTCTTACAAAATGGACCCGGCTAAAAACAGACCCAAAACTAAAGCAGGCCCAAAAATAAAGTAGCAGCCTAATGTACAGTATACATACAATATACAATAATGGTACAATAAAAATACAACAATTATCAATGTATGTGTTAAGGCTTAGAAGCTAAGTAGTCTTTTAGCTGTTAAAACTATTCTACTCTTTTTTAAAATCTAAGATGCACAATTGCGAATGCTAGCTTTGCCATCTTGATAAACTTCTGAGAAGAAAATGTCACGAAAACAGATTCATTACAACAATCCAAAATAATCACAATGTTCGAAATCTTTTGGCCACAAACTATTTCAATCGTAATCTTGGTTTTGCAGGAATGACATGAAATATCCAGAGGACATATTGATCGAAACATATCTATAAATCATGGAGGTGAAGCTGGCCTTTTGCAACTTTGATGCAATTTGCAACAAGTTAAAATGGACAAATATCATAGCTAGGGTTAGAGTAGGATTCCTATCTATATTTCTGGTTGTAAATTAGCTTGGTACTTTTGATTGGAATGGAATCTCTACAATTTCTGAGATGCTGCTTTTTTAAGTAATTTGGATATAATGTGAAATTATCCATAAATCACCATTAAAACTTTAAAGGAGCAAATGCAAAATTATTTACTTGCTCTCGCTTCTTCGTCTGTGCTCATCAAGCCAACTTTGCTTTTTAGGAGGTGAAAAACTCTCTTTGTTTCGTTTTATATGGCAACATTACCATTTCCCAAGTTAAAGAGGTTTTTCTTTTACGGTGTTTTTTTAATAAATATTTTATTATTTATTATGATATGTGAAACTTTTTATATAGTTTCCAAATATATAAAATTTAATTTTTAAAAAACTTAAAAAATTTATGTTTAAATTTACGATCAAAATTAAGAACTTTGATTTTCGTACTCTGAAATCTTGTCACATTAACTAAAACGTAGGGAATATTAATTTTATTTTAAAAAAGAAATTCTTTTTACTAAAATTTTCTATTGATTACCCAAAAGATTCACAAATTATGGATAGTTAAAGCAATCAATGCATAATTGCACGTGGAGTACATTTTCCACATTTATAAACCTATTAATTGGTGAAATTAACCGGGCAAAAGGGATAAGAGGATTATGGGATATAGTTGGATATGTAGGCTATTAAACCCTATCAAATTGGCCATTTAAAGGTTACCTAAAAATCTTCCTTTTTTTCAGATAATCTATCCATCAGCTTCACTTTGTATTACTAACGTTCTCTCGATATCCAGACCCTACTATTAAGGTTCAAGTTCTTACTTGTGTTATATCCTGCCTTATTATTTTTTCAATACTTGTTAAGTTTATCTCTACATCTACTTAACAACTCACTAAAATATATATATATATATATATATTGCTACTTACTAATCTTTTACCTGCAGATAAGTCAAAATATTTAAAATCGACTTAAAAATAATAATACAAAAATTATTTGACTACCCAAAATAATAACATTTTGTGATGAGGGCCGTGCATAACTTGATAAATACCAAATTACCATATCGAAATAAAAAAAACTTAATATTTTGTATGGTATTTGATTTAAATTTTTAAAAAATTAGATATTAGGTATGATATATGGTATTTAAAAAATAATACCAAAATATATACCAAGTTACATAATTAAAAACATATTACTGATTATAACGTACTAAGTTACATAATACTTTTCTTTGGCATTCATAATGCGGCAAACACTAAAACTCATAAACTTCTTTAGAAAAGTAAAAGAAACAAATTAGACGGTAGATTCTGACTCTTATATTCAGCAATTATCTCTAAGCAAGTAATAAGACATTTTCAATGATTATATTCATTCTTTTATGTATCTTTTTTTTTTCTCTATGGATTAATACTAACTAATTTTTGACAAAATTTTTTGTGAACGTTAATATTCAAATCGAACAAATCGAAGTTATCATACTGAATGAGTTGAAACTAGAAGGAGAAAAATCAAAGCATACCGAATTAAATTAAATACCGTATTAATATAACATTTTATGAAATCAAATACCAAAATAAAATTCAAAATATTTAATTATTGCACCATATCAATTAATATGCACATATATAAGCATGTCTCTTCAATCACAGGCTATCTATTACTCCCATCTTCTGCCATCCCCTACTCCCTAGCTACTCTTTCATCTCCCATCCCTGGTGGCGCCACCATAAATCACCACCATCGCCAGCAAAATAATGCCAAGAATTCTTCAAAAGAAATTCTACCATTGCTTCCCAAACTTTAAATGCCTTCCCACAAATCTCTCTGTATCTTTCGAAGAAGAAAATGAACAAACTATCAAAAGCTTCAACTCTGTTTTCGACATTCCCTCTGATTCCACCACTTCTAAATCTTTCACTAATTCCTCCACCTTAGCAGAAGATTACATCTTTTCTTCAATTGAAGATTCAGAATATTCTGATACTGATTCCAACAATATTCCCGATTTCTCCAATGTCTTTGCATCTCAACGCTTCTTCTTCACTTCTCCAGGTAACTCCAACTCCATTGTCGACTTTCCGACAACCCCTTCGCCGGAGAAGAGAGAAGAGGCGGTGGTCAACGGCGGCGTTGCTATTCAAACGTACTCGCCTGACCCGTATTCCGATTTCCGACGATCAATGCAAGAAATGGTGGAAGATCATGAGTTGACTGACGTGAAAGCTAATTGGGAATTATTGCATGAACTTCTCCTCTGTTATTTAAACCTTAATCCGAAACAGACCCACAAATATGTCGTTGGTGCTTTCTCGGATCTTGTTGTTTCTCTCATCACGTCATCGAATGATCAAGAAAAAAAGGACGAAAGGTACAGCTAGGCGATGAACAGTCACCCATCTTATTGTAAAAATTGAATAGATTCAATGGACTATCATTAGGATCTTCTAAAACGGTTAACTAAACTCATCGAGTTGTATGGAAAGATCAAAATATCGTGAACTTCTTTTCCGGAAGAAGATATCGGAGGAATAAGCAACAACTAACGACTACAGTCACGGCAGATTCAGTTCAATAGCTACTAGTTTCAGTAAATTCGGTAATTTTTGTGTGGAATTTGTGTTTGTATTAAAAAATCCATTAAATATATAAGAATATTTAGTTTGGAATCCATTAATCCGTTCATCTAGTTGGTATTGTATATGAACTTGAAATTTTCATAGGAACCCGTAGACTTAAAATATTGGATCCATCTCTGACTACGTCCCATGAAAATTGCACGATATAGAGTCATCGTCACATTGGTTGGTTTAACTTTTTTTTTTCTATCTAAACATGTTTTGGAAGTTAGATATAGTGTTAAGATTTTTGTTGGATGGCTTTTTGTATGGTGTAACAAAGTTTGACATGTTTTCTTCTAAGAAGACAGTTGGAAAAAGAAAATCTAAGAAAACCAAGGAAAGCGTGGATGTTAATGTGCCTCGATGCATGTAGTTTTTGTAACGTCTTATATTAGCACCTTGCGGTGGGAGTATTGTATAATATGTTAGCAGTAAAAGAATGTTTTTCTCGTTTCAGTGAATGTTTGAATTATATTGGGAAATGCTACGGATTCTCGATTTTCTTTAAATTAATTAAGCAGAAAATATTTATTGTGTTAGGGGAAAGTGCATGGACAAAAGAACAGCTTCTTATGTTGTCCTAAATCTTGCTTTGTGGTCCAGACAACTTTTGGAATTGTTAAGCTGCTTTTTAGTACACAAAAGTCACAAGCAACTTCTGGCTTTCCTTTGTCCTCTACAGAGCTAAGTAAGTACTGCTGCTGGACTTCTAATTTAATTTGGCAATCCATTGTACTAAACTTCTGTTATGCGCGAAGTCTGAAGAAGAATCAGATCATAAAAATCTATTATTTTCCATAATTAAGCAATAAAACAATATATGTGTTTTTATTTTGTATTGCAAGAGAAACCCCTCTATATAAGGTCATACATTGTGCCATCGGGTCGTTGATTTTGGTAAGTTGGTTGTAAATTGATAATTAATCTACTATCACATATACTAAGAGTGTAAAAACAATACAATGTTAGAGCTTAAAAAAAGAAATTAGGAGCTAATTCTTTTCACACACACTATCCTGGAGGTAGGAGTGGTTAAATGGTTCAAAGAAAATAGTTAAACACTCATATTATCCACTAAAAAATGGGTCGGATAATGAATTTTTTAAAAATATGTCAAATATGGATAAGAACCATATTATCCATTTAAAAAATGGATAACCAATGAGTAAACAATGAATAACCAATGGGTTTAACTTTTCCATTTGTAAAGCCTAAAATTGGGTGTTCCTCAAGTTACGGAAACTAAAAATTTTCTCAAAAGTGATCATGTACAAGAAGTCATGGATAATATGGGTATTCTATATTATCCGCCGGTTAACCTGTTTTTTATCCATATTAAATGTGGGTCGGTCGTATAATTGATCCGTTTTTTCATTACCGGTTTTCGACCCAAACCATATCCTACCCGACCAGTTCGTTTGCCACTCCTACGTAGAGGTGGCAAAATGGTTAAAAGAAACAGTTATCCACCCATATTATTCATTAAAAATGGGTTGATTAATGAACTTTTTAATAACCGGTCGAATATGGATAAGAACCATATTGTCCATTTAGAAAATAGTTAACCAAATAGATAACCAGTGGATAACTAAATGTGTTTTAACTTTTACATTTGTAAAACCTCAAATTTCTCAAGTTTGGGAAACTAGGAGTTCTCCCATAAGTAGTTATTTTCAAGAAGTTTTGGATAATATGGGTATCCATATTATCCGCCGGATAATCCATTTTTTATCCGTCTCAAATACCAGTCGGATCAGATATTTATCCGTTTTTTTAATTACCCGTTTTGACCCATTCATATAGACCCGACCCGCCCGTTTGGCCCCTACGCTATCCTTTATCTTTCTAACTGTGCAGTTTTTGCTTCTTTTTGTGACTTTTCTATCATCTTCAAAGGCTTGCTATATGATTCAATGGCATTTCATTTTCTACACTAACTTAAAGAGAAGGAAAAAAAAACAAATCAATAAGGAGGTAGGTTGGCAGGATAGATTTTCCTTATCCTTCAATATTTATTTAAAAAGAAAAAAGAAATCCAGATAAACCAGCTAAACAAGTCAACAACTAGCAGACAAACTCCAAAGATAATTTTGTTACTGTATTTTTATATCATGGTTTAATTAATAAGGTGCTAAAAGATGAATACTTAAGATTCCAATAAATGAATAAATAATACAAGGTGCGTGATTTTGGGCATGAAATGAGTATCGTGACAGTTGATAATGAACCACCAGCTTTCTATAATATGGTATCCAAAGGCTCTAGTAGTATGCTAGCTATTTAATTAATCATGTTCTTATCATCTTAGGAAAGTAGTTATTATTTATTTCTTCCAGCGAAGCTTAAGGGTAAGAACCCAGGCAACACCAGCTTACCTACACATTAATGCGATTATTTGCTCACAATTGTTTTCCTGAAGAAAGTAATTAAATAGACAATTATTTTGATAAAGAGAGTAATTAAATATTACTATAGTTTCTATCTTCAGCCAACAATGAGGAGAAAGTATAACCACAACCTACAACCTATACAATGTATGCAAATAAATGTGATTTAATAAATTAAAGGTAGTATAATAATTTGCTTGTTTGATGAGGAGAGGTATAGAGATGGAGCTTTCTCGTAGTTTAGATAACAAGAGAGTAAGAAAAAAATTAACCACTGACAATAATTGTGAGCTTTAAAACGTGATATAATAAATGTATTCTTAATTCGTACACTTCATGTAATATCAAGGCAAACCATAAACCAACATATAGCGCCATACGACAAATAAATAGCTTTAGGAGAATGTGTAAATATGTGTTACACTATTAGGATGCCGGATGAGTGGAGGTGGAGTATAGTGGTGCCCTTGTACAAGAACAAAGGGGATATCCGATGCTGCAACAACTATAGGGGTATCAAATTAATAAGCCACATGATGAAGGTTTGGGAGAGGGTGATTGAGGCGCGGGTGAGGGAGGTGACATCTATTTCTGGGAACCAGTTCAATTTCATGCCGGGCCGCTCCACTACAGAGGCTATCCACCGTGTCAGGTGGCTGGCGGAGCAATTCAGGGATAAGAAGAAGGACCTTCACATGGTGCTTATCGACTTGGAGAAGGCGTATGACAAGGTCCCAAGGGAGGTGCTATGGAGGTGCTTGGAGGTGAAGAGCGTGCCGGAAGCCTACATCAGAGTAATCAAGGACATGTACAATGGAGCTAAGACTAGGGTTAGGACGGTGGGTGGCGAATCAGACCATTTTCCAGTTGTTATGGGGCTTCATCAAGGATCGGCGCTGAGCCCCCTCTTGTTTGCCTTAGTGATAGATGCTCTAACCCGACATATTCAAGGGGATGTGCCTTGGTGTATGCTATTTGCTGATGATATATTATTGATAGATGAGACGAGGGTCGGTGTTATTGAAAGGTTAGAGGTATGGAGTCAGACTCTCGAGTCTAAAGGTTTCAAAATAAGCAGATCCAAGACAGAGTACCTGGAGTGCAAGTTTAGCGCCGAGCCGAGCGAAGTAGGCAGGGTCGTGATGATTGGTTCTAAGGCCATTGCCAAGAGGGACAGTGTCCGATATCTGGGGTCTGTGATTCAGGGGGACGGAGAGATCGACGGGGACGTCACTCATCGTATAGGAGCGGGGTGGTCAAAGTGGAGGCTTGCATCAGGAGTCCTGTGTGACAAGAAAGTTCCACACAAAGTCAAGGGGAAATTCTATAGAGCCGTGGTTAGACCTGCGATGTTGTATGGGGCGGAGTGCTGGCCCGTGAAGAACTCGCATGTTCAGAGAATGAAGGTTGCGGAGATGAGGATGCTTAGGTGGATGTGCGGACTCACCAGGCTAGATAAGATTAAGAATGAAGTTATTCGAGAGAAGGTGGGGGTGGCCCCGGTGGATGAGAAGATGCGAGAAGCGAGGCTGAGGTGGTTCGGGCATGTGCGGAGAAGAAGTCCCGATGCCCCGGTGAGGAGCTGCGAGCGGCTGGAGATTGTTGGCGGTCGACGAGGCAGAGGGAGGCCTAAGAAGTATTGGGAGAGGTGATTAGGCAGGACATGACTAGAATGCAGGTTTCCGAGGACATGACCCTTGATAGGAAAGTCTGGAGGTCTAGAATCAGGGTTGTAGGATAGGGGCTCCTAGAGTTTTCCGTACGCCTCATCCGGGGTTGGGTGTGGGTCAGCAGGGTTACCCATAGATGATTTGTGTTTTAGCTTATGTCCCCCCTATGGCTGTTAGTTATGGTAGTTACTGTATGATATTATTGCATGTGATTGTATTTATGTTTCGTATATTTAGATAATTATTTACGCTATTTACGCTATTTCTGTTGGAGTTACTAATGCTTTATTGTTTCTGTTTTTGTCTTTGTTTTTGTTTTACTGCTGTTTTTCCTTTTATCCTATGAGTCGGGGGTCGATTGGAAACAGCCTCTCTGCCCTTTGGGGTAGGGGTAAGGCTTGTCTTCATATCCCTTCCCAGACCCCACCTGGTGGGAGTATACTGGGTAGTTGTTGTTGTTGTTGTTATTAATGCATATAAGTTATATTAACTAAATTATGAGTTTGGCGATGTCAGAAAAAAGGGTATCCAAGGGGGATTAAAAACTATCACTATCACTCTATCAGCAATTAAAATATCTCTGAAAATTACATGCCTAATTAAGTCGGTTTAGGTAAGTGACAGCATAACTACTTTTTAACAAATTAATTTATCTAGGCATTATAAAGCTGTATTATTTATAAATTCTTGTGGGATTTGATAGCCACAAAGTTTTCTAAACAGTTTTTTGTCACCCTATTTTGAAAGGTGAGCTTAAGATGTAGTAGACAAATTTGACTAGAAGATTTTTGCTAAACTTTTGAGCAATAATCAAATTAAATAATTAGAGCTTATAAATCAAATCTAAATAGACCAAGCACTGTAAAAGTTGGATTAAGGTGAAGACAAAATGCATAGGATTGGGAACATAACAATGTCAAATTGGCTCAATTATGTATCTATCAAGGAATCTTGATTTTGTCCTTGACCAAATATCAAATTTGTAACTAACCTATATCATAGATAAAATAATCCTTTAAAATTTTCAAAATAAATTATTTTCTTAAGAAGAGAAGCACCAAAGACATGCTAGTCACTTGATATGTTGAGTAAATTCCAACTCTTCTTTAAGTTTTCAATAATATAATTTAGCTGGCATTGTAAATTTTAATGAGTACTATTTCCTCATTTTTGCATGCAAAAGAAACTAATTCTTTTTAGTGTACTTTAGTTGGAACTGTTTTGCCAAAAAAAAAAAATGAAAATTTTTACGTGAAATTCTTTTATTCAAAATTTTAAATCAAACACCATTGCACACATATTGCCGTAGAGGAGTAACAGATAGGCACACACTAGTAAGTAAAATCTACTACAATTGATTAAGAACAAATTAAAATAATGCTCTCTCCTGTTTAAAATAAGTGATTTTTTAGATATTTTTATACAGATTAAGAAACTTACCATTTAGCATTAATTAGTAATAGACTTGACCATATTAACCTTAACAATCTCACACAAATACTCGTAACACATATTTCAGCACTATTAACTCCAACAATAATATAGGAAAAAAATAATTAATTCATTCTTGAAATCTAAAAAAATAACTTATTTTGGATTACAGGAAAAAGTCAAAAGATCACTTGTTTTGGACCGGATAGAATAGCATATAAATGATGTGACTTGTATAAATTATTATTTAGAAGTTCATTATTTCACTAGTTAAGAAAATAAAATGAGTCTAGCAACCTTTACTTACATGCAATGCACCAAAATCTTAAGGAAAATGACACTTGTATTTAGAGTATTTTTATGCTTTGACTGCGCGAAGTTTCGGGGGTAATAAGTATTTAATTAATCCATGCCTTCTCACCTAATCACACGTGAAAGCTTGCAATTATCCTATGAATTAATCTCAAACGTATTTGGAAAAGCAGGTTGCCAAATGAAAATCGATTGGCAGTAATTAATCATAATGTTTAATAAAAATACAATGAAAGTGCTGACCGATTTTGTCACGAGCCGATAGTTGTTTTTAGCACTAACTTCAATTTTTATGTTCCAAGATCTTTCCTAGCTCTATTTGGCGTCATATGAGCGTGCATGGTCTATGTAATTTTTCAAAAGCTTTTATGTGAAATTTTAGAGAAAACGTAATTTTTGACTTCAAATAAGGTTTGGGTTGATCACGGTCAAAGTTCGTATTAATAAACGGCCTCGAATCGGTATTCTGACGATTCTAGTAGGTTCGTATGTGTTTGGACTTGTACGATATTTTGTTGGATGCCGGGAGACCCGATCACATTTCGCGCGTTATGTGGAAAGTTGGAGAATGAGTTTAAACTTTGAAAATTCTTGAGTTTTAATGAACGATTCATAATATTTTATGTTTTTTTGATGATCTGAGTGATCGAGCAAGTTTATAAGATGTTATTATATTTGCGTGCATATTCGGATCGGAGCTCGAGGAATTCGGGTGAGTTTCCGACGAGTATTGGTTGATTTTGGAACTGCTAGTGCAAGTTTGTTGATGTTGCTAAGTTACAAGTCTCTCATTTACAAGAACTTGGTGGCAATTAAAAGCATCGCTTTTGCGATAGCAGGCTGACAAATGCAAAAACAAAGCTGTGGGTTGGGATTTGCTTTTGCGAAGAATCGTCCGCATTACGGATTGTGTGTGGTCCACATTTGCGACCATTTAGTTGCTTTTACGATGGCTAGGATTCTCGGATAGCTTCGCAAATGCGAAGCTTGTACTGTACTTACGATGGTTGAGGGCTTCACAAATGCAAGATAATTGTTGCATATGCAACTTCTAGGGCACCGTTGCACTAGTCTGTTTTGCGATCAGTATTTCGCAATTGTGGACATCATAATTGCGACTAAGAGTTTACAATTGCACTATCTAGAGTTGGGTAAAAGTTAGAAAAAAATAAGACTTAGCTTATTTTACATCTTTTTCAATCCCATACTCTCCAGAAGCGATTTTTGAAGAATATTTTCTCCCCAAATTCATTGACAAGTAACTTTTAGGTAAAATATGTAGTTGATTCATCAACCTTGCACCCAAATCTACATTACACAGCTTTTCACCAGGGGTAACCTTTTACACACCCAACCTTTGTAGAGTGTGTCTAAGACGTACCACTTTGACCACGTGGTCAATGTGTATTTTTACCAACAAATGAAGCGCGTGAACATCAAAATTTATATATTAGATGTCAATTTGTTAAAATTTTCTTAAAATTTAAAATAGGGTCATCTTCTTCCTTGTTTAAAAAAATTACTAAACCTTCCATAGCTACTCCGACTCTCAAACCTACTTCTCTCCACTCGACCTACTTCTTCTCAAGTAGATCCACCAAAATTTATCACATCTTTTCTTATTGATTAATCCTTAGATTTGCTGTTTTTTTTTTTTTTTGAGAAATTGTAGTTAGATTCAAAAATAAAAACTCTTTGTAGCTCCACCAACCATTACAGCTAGGCCTAAGCTTATGTACAAAAGATTCTTCTTTTCTCTGGAAAATCTTAGCTTGAGCTTTAACATGGCTAAGTTAAATTTTTTAAAGGGTGAAGTTTTCAAATTTTTCCTAGCTGTCAGCTCAAGCTTTTCCAAATAAACACATTCTTTAATTTTGTTAATGGGTGAGTATACACATAATTAAATCGTAAAAACCTTATTGGGTGGTGACGACAGTTATATAGTGGACAAGATGAAGAAGATAGGGACATAATTGTAATTTTATATACTATATTTTTATTATTATTCAGTGACACGTGTCATGACCTTATTGGCATGTGGTATTACACATGCTTTGAAATTTTGGGTAAGAAAAAATAGTGTGTCTTAGACATACTATACAAAGGTTGGATGTGTAAAAGATTGCCCGTGGTGAAAAAGTGTGTATTTGGGATTTAGGTACAAGATGATGGGTAAACTATGTATGTTGCCTACCTTTTAATTAGTTTTCAAACAATTTCAATTAGTTTTTCATGAATTTTTAACATCAAATCCATGAATTCAAGGTAAAAATTAGGGGTCTTGGGTAGAGTCTAGGAATTTTATGAAGTTGAGATGTAGTGCTTAAATTGAGGTCAAATTTATCAATAAGGCACATAACGGAACTCGGGGATGCATGGCTAATCGGGAATTGATCCGAATCTCGAATTTTGACTAAGCAAGCCCGGGGTTGACCTTTTCAAATATGACAAAAATTGAATCTTTTTCATTTGTGGGTAGTTGCTAATGCTTGTTTTGAATTGTTTGAATGATAATTGGCTAGATTCGGTTAGTTTAGAGGCTTGTTCTAAAGAAAAAGTCATGGTTGACTATTCATTTGGTTGCGGGAAGAGGTAAGTATCGAGGTTAACTTTGACTGGAGGGAATTGGGACTTGTTGGTTCCATTTTCTATGTGAATTATGTGTGGGAGCAACGTATATGCACGGTAATAGGTGTATATGCACTGTCATGGGTTAAAGCATGCGGGTAAAATTTGCATATTTGTATCATATTGTTTCATTTATTATGCCTTCTATGTCGTAGATAGATCATTTATTCTTTGACGATTTGCTTTGATGTTTATTGCTTATGTTAAAATTGTTGTGATATTGAAAGCTGTGTTTGCTTATTCTAACATTATCATTGAGGTTGAAATTTGCTTCTTATCGTGCTTGATACGTTGTGTTGTTATTATTACTTGGTGAGGAAGACCGAAAAGTATGAAGGGTGTCATGCCTTATTTTCATATTGATATTATTGACTGAGTGAATGTAAGGATAGAATCGTGAAGGGTTATGTCGTACACATGCTTATTTATCATGAGATGTTAAAACACGAGGGATGATGCCGTGCATATACATTTTTATTGTGACCATGTGAGGATAATATTAAAAGCATGAAGGGTGATGTTGTACAATTTGTTGATTTTATTGCTTGACTTGAAAATGAGATATTAACTTGACTTGATGGTTAAGGTGATTATTATGAAAGATGTTTACTTGGTGACGTTTGCTTATTGTTCCTTTCTACATGTCCCTACCCTTTTGTTACTTTTGATATTTTATTTGTTATTCCATTACTTTATGTTTATAACTGCATGTATTTTTAGTAGGTATATTATCTTAGCTTTGTCACTGCCTTTTCGAGGTTAGGCTCGACACTAACAGAGTACTTTGAGCCTGTTCTACTCATACTATACAATTTTGCACTCCTTCTACAGATTTTATGGGTGGTCCCAATAGCATTTAATTAATTCTTGCTCGGACTGTCATACATCTGGAGACTTGAGGTACAGTTGCATGGCGTTTGTAGACCTTGAGGTCCCCTTTATCTTTTATATTGTTGATTTCATTCAGATAGTTGTATTTTATTTTGAACCCTCCTTGTAGCACTTTTTGAAGCTCATGTACTTGTGACACTAATTTCTATGCGTAGACTAGACTGTGTTGGTTTTAGTATATCAGATCAGTATTTTAGGCTTAGATTCATATTCGTTCACTTTTAAATTACTAAAACATGAAAAGGGTCGGAATAAAGTTGGCTTGCCTAGCAAATGAATGTTAGGCTCTATCACAACCCTGTGGTCAGAATTCTGGGTCATGACAAGGTTGTATCAGAGCGCTAGGTTACCTAAATCTCACGAGTCAAGAGCAAACTCAGTAAAGTCTGGAGGATCGATATGGATATGTATGTACTTATCTTCGAGAAGCTATAAGGCTTTAGGAAATTTCACTTTCTTTCTTCCTTGAACGTGCAACTTTATTCTATCGCTGAATTTTGAATCATTATTCTCTTAATCTGCAGATGGTGAGAACGCGTACAACATCCACAACTAATCTGAAGAAGGTGCAACCACTACCAGAGGCAATGGCCAGGGCTGGGGCTGGGGCTAGGGCAGAGGGAGAGCCAGATATAAAGGCAGAGCTCAGCCTAGAGTACGCAGAACAACACATGTTATTGACCCTCATATCGAGTAGGATAAAGAGATCAATGTTCAAATTGCACCAGTTGGACCAACTTAGGTCCTAGAGGGGTTCATTACTACCCCAATACATTCAAACGCAACAGTCTATCTAGTGGACCTTATTAAGATTGTGGCCCAAGCTTGTTGAAACACGTTCTCAAGGCACTAAACTAAACGTGAGTTCATATTTGTAGGTTTTGATAAATGACAAACGACGCGCAATTGACATATGACGAGGTCCAAGCACAAGCGCGCAATTGACACATAACGAGGTTCAAGCACAAGACGAACAAAGATCAAGTTTAAGCAAAGAAACAAAGTTATACATGAGTTGTTCTTTAATCGTGATCTTGATCCGACAATTGACTCAAGACTTGGCTTCTCTCGTAAAATCATTTTTATCAAATCATGCATATTTAACTTAAAACAAAATGATTTTCAAACATTTTATTTTAGCCAAAATTATTTTTAAACATGCCTCTCAAATTTGGACAAAGATAATCGATTATGTACTTAATGATAATCGATTATGTTAAGATAATGTACACCAGATTTACAAAGCTGAACAATAATCGATTATGTACCTTATGATAATCGATTATGTTAAGGCAGTGTGCATTAGATTTTTCAAAGCTACAAGATAATCGATTATGTACCTTATGATAATCGATTATGTTGAGGCAGTGTCCATCAGATTTTTCAAAGCTGTAAGATAATCGATTATGCACCTTATGATAATCGATTATGTTGAGGCAGTGTCTATCAGATTTTTTAAGACTGTAAAATAATCGATTATGTACATTATGATAATCGATTATGTTAAGACAGTGTAGTCCGAAGTTTTCAAAACATCAAAGATAATCGATTATCCTTATAGCATAATCGATTATGTAAATGACCGTTGCCAAAGTATTTTTAAACTCTGAAAGATAATCGGTTATACACAATCTGATAATCGATTATGCTAAGTAAAAATCTGCATATGATTTTTTGAACGTTGTCAGGTAATCGATTATACGATTTGGATAATCGATTATTCTGCTTAAAATCTGGGAATGATTTTTGAACGATTGGAAGATAATCGATTATGCAAATCAGATAATCGATTATCTCAGCACAAAATCAGCAATTCATGATTGGCAATTAAGCAACGGTTTTGGATGTTTTGTACACTATAAATACAACTCAAAATCAGTCTTCTAAGTATAACAACTGATCACATTCTTGCTAAGGCTTACATACTCTCATATCAATCATTTTCTATTCATTTAATAAGGTTTTGAGAGCCAAACTCTTGACGAAAGTTGTTGTGTTCTTGAGCGTACTTATTTTACTCATATCTACTCTTAAAGAGAGTCTTGTCTTGAGTGCTAAGTGTTTGTATACACTTGAAGGGAAGTGTTAATCCCTTGTGTTTGTAAGAAGGAACGTTGTCATTCCTTCTGTTGAAGTCTTGAAGTGTGGTATCTTCGAGCAAAGGTTGTTGAGGCTTGTGTGACTCAAGTTCTCAGTTTGTAACGGTTTGTTAAGTACCCGTAAGCTTAACGGAGTTAGTGGAATCTCGAGAGAGTCTCTCGGAGACTGGACTAGCCACAAGTTGTGGTGAACCAGGATAAATTCGGTGCGTTCTTTCCTTGTTATTTATTTTCCGCACTTATTTCAATCCTGCAATTTTTAATTTCGCAAGTTTACATTGTTTTTTATCATAACGCTATTCACCCCCCCTCTAGCGTTAACCGTATATTCTAACAATTGGTATCAGAGCCCAACTCTCTGAAAGACTTAACCGTTTGAGAGAAACAATCCATGGCTTCTACTCGTGACTTTAATGCAGGAATAGGTGAAGGACAATGCTCCACCAGACCGCCACTATTCGATGGCACAAACTATACGTACTGGAAGCAGAGGATGAGAATATTCATCCAATCGAATAATTTTCATCTGTGGAAGGTTATAACGAAGGGAGAACAAATTCCAACCAAAAAGGTTGAAAATGAATGGGTTCCAAAATCCGAAGATGAATACGATGCGGATGATATCCGAAAAGTGCAGAACAATGCTAGAGCCATCAACTTATTGTATTGTGCTGTAAATGCTGATGATTACAGAAAAATATCATGTTGCACAACGGCTAAGCAAATGTGGGATAAGCTGGAAATCACTTACGAAGGTACGGACCAGGTAAGAGAAGCTAAAATTGATTTTCTAACCCATGCATATGAACTGTTTCACATGAAGGAAAGCAAGAGGATCGATGACATGTTCGAACGATTTTCAAAAATCGCCAATGACCTACATGCTCTTAAGAAGACCTTCACGGATAAGGAACTTGTCCGAAAAATTCTCCGAAGTCTCACTCCGAAATGGCACTCCAAGGCCGACGCGATTCAAGAGTCTATCGGCATTTCAAATGTCACCATCGACGGACTAAGAGGTAATCTTAAAACCTATGAATCTACTATACTTAACCCTCCTTTTAATGATCAAAGGAAAAAAAGAATCGCTCTCAAGGCAAGCACGGCTCAACCTCAAAATGATGAGGACTCAAACAACGGAGATAACGAGTTCGGACTCGTTATTAAGAGGTTTCAAAAGTTCATGCGAAAAGAGTATGAACGAAAAGGCAAACAACAAGGAGATCAAGTAAAGTGCTATGGATGCGGAGAAATCGGGTACATTAAATCAAATTGCCCAAATGTCAAAAAGGAGAAGAAACCCTTCAAGAAACAACGAGCATACATATCTTGTGGAGGCGACTCCGGAGACGAATCAAGCGACGATGAAGAAGACGAAACCGCAAATCTATGTCTCATGGAACACGAAGACAATCAAGAAGAGGTATGTAAAATTTCTTTTCTCTTGAGGAAATGCAAAATGCTTTTGATGAATTGTATAGTGAATTCATTAGAGCTTCTGAAACTGTTAGAGACGTAAAGAAAAATTCTTCTTTGAAAGAAAAAGATTTTGAAAAACAACTCTCTTTGAAAGAAAAGGATTTGGAAAAATTGATTTTGGAAAATGAGAAGTTGAAGGAAGAAAACAAATTTTTCGGCAAGAGAAGCGCCGACAAACCCGAGAGTTCTAGTAAAAATTGTATTTCTTGCACGCATCTAAAAGATGAAGTAGAAAGACTTAAGGGCACCCTAGATAAGTTCAATTCTTCTCATAAAAATTTGAATGATGTTCTTGTCAATTTGAAATCGACCAAACATGGCATAGGTTTCAAAAACGAGCCTAAAGAAAAAGTTGAAGCCATCCCCAACAACCTAAGGCTCAACCTAGGATAAATAAAATAAACGTTCAACCTAGATATTACAATCCTAGAATCAACATGCATGCTAGACCAAACACTAGAAGAAACGTTGAACAATTTAGAACACCTAGAAATGGCTTTCAACAATCGCAACCTAGAGACACTCGACCTAGAAATAATTATTCTAGAAACGCTGCATATCCTAGAACAAACAGTAGGAGAAATGATTTTCAAGAATTGCGCAATAGCCATATTGTCAAAAATAGAGCAAACGATTTTCGTACCTCCAACTACTACCAACCTAGAAGAATGCATAATCCTAATGTCATTTGTCATTATTGTAGTCGAATAGGACATATTGCTCCTGCTTGTTTTACTAGACACAGACACTTCACCGCATGTCAACCACACCACCACGTTACACCTAACTCACAAGGACCCAAAACAGCTTGGGTACCAAAAACTCATTAATTTGTCTTGTAGGTGTGTTTGAAGGGATCAAGTGTACTTTGGTACCTTGATAGTGGATGCTCCAAACATATGACCGGAGACGCATCAAAATTCCTTCAACTAAAACACAAGGAAGGAGGAAACGTTATTTTTGGAGATAATAACAAAGGGAAAATTATCGGCATTGGATCGGTCGGTAAGGATGAATCTTCTTCCATTAAGCATATATTGCTAGTTAAAGGTCTAAAACATAATCTTTTGAGCATAAGTCAATTATGTGACAAGGGAAATCTTGTTTTATTTGATTTGGAAGAATGCTTAGTTTTTCGTCGTAGTGATTTTAAAATTATTCTTCGTGGTATTAGAATTGATAACATCTATATGGTTGATCTCGAAAATTCTTCATCAAAGTATATGAATTGTCTTATGAGTAAAGAAGATGATATGTGGTTATGGCATCGTAGAGTAGCTCATGTCAACATGCATCTTTTAAACAAATTGGTTTCACAAAATTTCGTTATTGGTCTTCCAAATTTGAAATTTGAAAATGAAACTATTTGTGATTCTTGTCAAAAAGGGAAACAAACAAAAGCGTCTTTTAAATCGAAAAATATTGTTTCAACTACTAGACCATTGCAACTTCTTCACATAGATCTTTTTGGACCATCTCGCATTGAAAGTCTTGGTAGAAATCGCTATGCTTTTGTTATTGTTGATGATTATTCTAGATTCACATGGACACTATTTCTTGCTCACAAAAGTGAGGCCTTTCATAATTTTAATAGTTTTCTTAAACGTGTTCAAAATGAAAAGAACATAACCGTCACTTCCATAAGAAGTGATCATGGGGGAGAGTTCGATCACAATCTCTTCACGGACTTTTGTGACGAACTCGGTATTGAGCACACCTTCTCTTCTCCACGTACACCACAACAAAATGGAGTGGTGGAACGGAAAAATAGGTGTCTCGAAGAGATGGCTAGAACCATGCTCGATGAGGCTAAGATTCCCAAACAATTTTGGGCGGATGCCGTGAGTACCGCATGCTACGTTTTGAACAGAGTAGTCATTAGACCAATACTCATAAAAACTCCCTATGAACTCTACAAGGGAAGGAAACCTAACCTATCCTATCTTAGAGTCTTCGGTTGTAAATGCTTTATTCATAACAACGGAAAAGATAACTTGGGAAAATTTGATGCCAAATCGGATGAAGGAATTTTTCTTGGTTATTCAACACGTAGCAAAGCATATAGAGTATTCAATAATAGAACCGAAACTGTTGAGGAATCCCCTCATATTGTGTTTTCCGAAAATAATGCTTGCTTGGCGAGAAAGGATTCTGGTTTTGATCTTGCAAATATTTTAAACAAAATAAGTCCTCAAGACAATGTACAAGAGAAAAATCCAAAGGAAATTCAAGATGAAATCTTGGAACAATCATCGGAGGAAGCGCCACCACTGGAGAAAGAAACGAAACTGCCCAACGCGTGGAGGACAATCAAAGACCATCCTCTCGACAAGGTAATTGGCGACATTGAACAAAAGGTAAGTACTCGAAACACTCTTAAGAACACCTTAGGACACACTTCTTAAGAGATCACGTTCTCAATTGGCCGACATCTTCTCAAAGCCTTTAGAGAAAGAGTCCTTTTCCGAATTCGTAGTGAACTCGGAATTCTTGACTCCACATTGATCTAAGTCATGCATTGCATTTTTCCTTTCACATAATTACTAACTTGAGCGTCGGAGGCGCCTAATTCTCTTTTGCAGGTATCGCCCTAAAGGCAGGGGGAATTATAAAGCACTGGTGCAGAATAATCGATTTCTCTTAAGAATAATCGATTTCTCTTAAGTACATATTCGATTATCAAGTATCACTAATTGATTATGTTGACATTATTTGTTTTATTGTCCCTTTTATGTAATTGCAATATTGGTTAATCATTAAACTAGTTATTTACTTATTTTTTGCTAATGTCAAAAGGGGGAAGAATAAGGGCTATGCACTTAATATTTATTGGCATAAATTGAGGGGGAATTCATATATTGAGGGGGAACTAATTGCATATCTATATACTTGTCTTGGATCGTCATTATGAATTATCTAATATGCATATGTCGATATTGGTTTGCCATTATCAAAAAGGGGGAAATTGTTGAAACACGCTCTCAAGGCACTAAACTAAACGTGTGTTCATATTTGTAGGTTTTGATAAATGACAAACGACGCGCAATTGACATATGACGAGGTCCAAGCACAAGCGCGCAATTGACACATAACGAGGTTCAAGCACAAGACGAACAAAGATAAAGTTTAAGCAAAGAAACAAAGTTATACATGAGTCGTTCTTTAATTGTGATCTTGATCCGACAATTGACTCAAGACTTGGCTTCTCTCGTAAAATCATTTTTATCAAATCATGCATATTTAACATATAGCAAAATGATTTTCAAACATTTTATTTTAGCCAAAATGATTTTTAAACATGCCTCTCAAATCTGGACAAAGATAATCGATTATGTACTTTATGATAATCGATTATGTTAAGACAATGTACACCAGATTTACAAAGCTGAACAATAATCGATTATGTACCTTATGATAATTGATTATGTTAAGGCAGTGTACATTAGATTTTTCAAAGCTACAAGATAATCGATTATGTACCTTATGATAATCGATTATGTTGAGGCAGTGTCCATCAGATTTTTCAAAGCTGTAAGATAATCGATTATGCACCTTATGAGAATCGATTATGTTGAGGCAGTGTCTATCAGATTTTTCAAGACTGTAAAATAATCGATTATGTACATTATGATAATCGATTATGTTAAGACAGTGTAGTCCGAAGTTTTCAAAACATCAAAGATAATCGATTATCCTTATAGCATAATCGATTATGTAAATGACCGTTGCCAAAGTATTTTTCGACTCTGAAAGATAATCGATTATACACAATCTGATAATCGATTATGCTAAGTAAAAATCTGCATACGATTTTTTGAACGTTGTCAGGTAATCGATTATACGATTTGGATAATCGGTTATTCTGCTTAAAATCTGGGAATGATTTTTGAAGGATTGGAAGATAATCGATTATGCAAATCAGATAATCGATTATCTCAGCACAAAATTAGCAATTCATGAATGGCAATTAAGCAACGGTTTTGGATGTATTGTACACTATAAATACAACTCAAAATCAGTCTTCTAAGTATAACAACTGATCACATTCTTGCTAAGGCTTACATACTCTCATATCAATCATTTTCTATTCATTTCATAAGTTTTTTAGAGCCAAGCTCTTGACGAAAGTTGTTGTGTTCTTGAGCGTACTTATTTTACTCATATCTACTCTTAAAGAGAGTCTTGTCTTGAGTGCTAAGTGTTTGTATACACTTGAAGGGAAGTGTTAATCCCTTGTGTTTGTAAGAAGGAACGTTTTCATTCCTTCTGTTGAAGTCTTGATGTGTGGTATCTTCGAGCAAAGGTTGTTGAGGCTTGTGTGACTCAAGTTCTCACTTTGTAACGGTTTGTTGAACACCCGTAAGCTTAACGGAGTTAGTGGAATCTCGAGAGAGTCTCTCGGGGACTGGACTAGCCACAAGTTGTGGTGAACCAGGATAAATTCAGTGCGTTCTTTCCTTGTTATTTATTTTCCGCACTTATTTCAATCCTGCAATTTTTAATTCCGCAAGCTTACATTGTTTTTTATCATAACGCTATTCACCCCCCTCTAGCGTTAAGCGTATATTCTAACAAAGCTGATATAGAGGCAGAGCTCAGCCTAGAGTACGCAGTTCCCTAATAGAGGCAGACCTTATTAGGTGGTGACTCTTCAAATGCAAACCTAGTTCCCAAAAAGAAGGAGTTGCCACTCCAAATTTCATGAACCCGATTTCGTCAAAAAAGGGGCGCGACAGCATGGAGACTCTGCTGGGGAGTTCTTTTTAAGCTTCTATCATTTCAGACTATTATGCCGAATTCATGCTGCTTTGCGCACAATTATTTGTTTATTTTTAAGCATTCCATTCCCTTTTGATTGCAAAACTGATTTTTCTACCGTGGATTTCCCCATAACCCAAACGGATATCGTCATGTTCTGTGCATTAATTTGGAGAACAAAATGCTTTAATGCAAATTGTTGATATTAAATAGTAGAGTCTGGTGGGGGTGAGGGCCTAACCTTCTGTCTTGTAGAAATATGAGGAACGAAGTCCCCAGATTCTGCATGGTCACCAACATCCACCCAAAACAGCTAATCTGGTGGAAGGATTTTCATTCCAGTGATCAGACTCTTGTCCGGAAATATTTGGAGAACCTACCTTATCTCCTGGAAATCAATCCCAACAACAAGATCATAGAAGCTGCTACTTTATTCTGGAATTGCGAGAGGTCTATGTTTCGCATCAGGGATATTGAAATGACACCCTTATTAGAAGAAATAGGGGGATTGGCCGGTATACCATGGGAAACTTCGGGTTTTTTAATGCTTGAGAACCGCAAGAGAAGGGGTTTCCTCAAGATGATGGGTTTGAAGAAAAATCCTAAACTGACATTCTGAAAGACTCCTATATCCTTTTTTATTATTTGTACGAAAGGTACGGTTATAGAAAATCCTGACGCACCTATCCTGACGAGTTTTCCATCACATCATTGGGACATATTCACACAAAAGGTCTTTGTGTTTATGTTTTTCTTCATAGGATTGATCATGTTTCCAATGAAGAAGGCAAGAATCCATACCAGACTAGCTATGGCAACTAAAACTCTAATGGAGGGAATTGACGGGCAACTATTGAGCCTTGTGACCATGATCATTGTAGAAATAACGAGCCCTAGAAAGGTTTCAATGTGGAGCCAAACACTTCAAAGGCTGTAATTTGCTACTTCAACTTTTGCTCGTGGAACATCTCTAAAAAGGTGAATACCGGCAAGAAATTCATCAAAGAGACTGGGATGACCATATCGCTTTTCATCATCCAAAGTGAATTAATTACATGTCCAACATGTTCTCCCAACTAGAGAATGCTAGAAAATGGGTCGAACTCTTCGAAAATCTAACTGAGGACCAGGTACAATGGATGTTCGAGTGGTTTCCGGCCGAGGAGTTCATTATCCAATCCAAAGATGCACTTTTCCTAATACTAATTGGCTTAAGAGGAACGTTCCCTTACGTACCTCTCCGGGTTATGAGACGGGAGGTTAGGAAGCAGGTTATACCCATGGTCGACAAGGTGAGTCACTTTCGAGCCAATTTCAAGGATGACGATAGCCCTTACAATTGTCAGGCTCAGCATATGTGGTACTGCAAGATTGTCATGGGAAGGAATACCATCAAGGCGGATAGATACCATGCTGGTTATGCTCCCTATTATTCATGCTGGTTAAAGGATAAGCATGATGGTTTGGGCTAACCTGGGTTTCTCCGAGGTCATAGGATCATAGATGAAAAGGCCGAAGCACAACTCAAGTACAATCAATTGCAGAAGAGGATCCGGGAATGGGAAAGCGAGCACCGTGAGATACAGGAAGCCAATCAAAAACTAATTGAAGAGTGGAAGGATATGGCTGTCAACGCCGATAAACGATTGGGATATTTAGAGCAAGGTATTGTAGAGTTGGAAAAGAAATTTCTCAAGAGGGTCGAAGACTACCGGAATGCTGAAGGAAATGAAGGCGGACATATGGCCAGAGCCTACCTACTGCTCGGACTACGTGAGTTAGGGAAGCTATTTGATGGATCCAAGGACACCGAATCTAGGGAAAGTCCCTCTGAGACCAAATAAATAGAAGTTTTCATTTTTAATGAAATGTAATAAGGCCAATGACTACTAGCAACTTTTATTTCCTGTTATTTAGTATCGATTTGTGATTCGTCCACTTTTTAATCAATGAAATGAGACATTTAGCATTCCAAGTTCTCCAAATCAACCTGTCGCTAGGCATACCTAGGGCAGAAAGAGGTCCCCAAATTAGGATATGCCTTACACTCCCGCACTATGCATTTAAATATTGCGACATTTTTATAATCCTCACTAACTTGTTACCTTTTGTTTTTACTTTTTTGTGTATACACCTCCCCAAAGGTTAGTTCGTGAACTCTAGCAATGTCATCCTATTTCACGATATCTAGGGGCCATCTACCTACTCCTCCTCTCAGTCCAATTAGACACCAGAACAAATGGAAGATGGAAGATTTGAACAATGCCAGAAATGAGAACTTAAATGAACGAGTACAGGCCACTCATGGTCACGGAACTCTAGTTCCTAAGGAAAATACACTAGGTGATCATTCACATCAACAGAAACAACCCCATATACAGTTGCTAGACCATCCCAGCAAAGAAAGGTGGGGAGACTTATCACCACATCGAGCGTGTTAACACCGTTGACAAGGACAAACAGTGGGACAACAAAATTGAGAGCATATTGAACTAGAATGGATAAGAACATGTCAAAGGACTTGGCAAGAACCTACAAGGAATCGCTAAGCCTATAAAACTAAAGAAACATGGCACCACCTCTGGTCTGGGATATGAGTATACCTGGAAAGCATTCAATGACTGGTCGCCATCATGGCGCTGCCCTTACTATCCATTGGAGAAGCCAATACTACGCTTGTAACATACTTCCCAACTGGCCGAAGTTATCTATTGGTCGGAAGAAGAGAAAGCACTAGCAGCAGTGAGGAATTTGTACCTGATGATGTGGATTGTTGTATCATTTTCAAGGAGGAGGGGGGAGGCCCTTCCATATAGGTTGTATGCAGAGGAGCATGCCTCAATACCTGGACCATTAGAACCACCAAAGCCCGACGATCCTAAGGGTAGGAAGGTTGAACAAGCATCATGCACTATTGTTTATTTCTTACTAGTTAACTTTAATTTCGCATTTTAAATTTTTTCAATAAGATCTTCAATGTTAAAAATGATTATGCAATTTATCAAGGCATTTCGACTTTTCTTATGAATCAACACTTACTCTTATTATTTTCTCTCATTACTTTACTTATACAGCATTACTATTACTTATCTTGACAAACTAATGACTGTGACATGCAATGAGACAACGCAACAAACAGACATAGATTCAGAGGAAGATGACATACCGGAAGAGATTGTTATGGAAGTTAATTTTGAAAACAAACCAAAGTCCAACCTGGATGAGACCGAAATTGTTAACCTGGAAAAGAATGTTAAAGAAAGACAAATCAGCATTCACCTATCGTCAATTGAAAGAGGGAATACACAGAATTTCTAAGAGAATATGAGGACATATTTTACTGGTCCTACAATGACATGACTGGTCTAAGTGCAGCTATTATGGCACACAAACTGCCAACAGATTTGATATGGCCACCGATAAAGCAGAAGCTGAAAAAGTTCAAACCTGATATAAGTTTGAAAATCAAGGAAAAAGTTACCAAGCAAGTCAAAGCTAAAGTTCTCAGGATAGTTCAGTATCTGACATGGTTAGCTAAAATTGTGCCGATACCAAAGAAGGATGGGAAGGTTAGAGTCTATGTCAACTACCGGGACCTCAATCGGTCCAATATGAAAGATGGCTTCCCTTTAACAAACATACACATCCCGATTGACAATTATGCAAAGCATGAATTGCAGTCATTTTTGGATTGTTTCGCTGGTTATCATCAGATCCAGATGGATGAAGAAGATGCTGAGAAAACGAATTTCATTACGTTGTGGGGAATGTACTGCTACAAGATGATTCCATTTGGGTTAAAGAATATAGGGGCCACCTACATGAGGGCTATGGCTATTATTTTTCATGATATGATACACAAGGAGATCGAGGTGTACGTAGATGTCATTATCATCAAGTCCAAGAAGGCCATTAACCACGTGAAAGATTTGAGGAAGTTTTTTAATAGATTGCATAGGTACAACCTAAAGCTGAATCCCGCAAAGTGTGCATTTGGGGTTCCGGCTGGAAAATTACTTGGGTTTATTGTGAGTCGTCGAGGAATAGAACTGGACTTATCAAAGGTCAAAGCTATTCAAGAACTGCCTTCGCGAAAGAACAAGAAGGATATGATGAGTTTCTTGGGGAGACTCAACTAGATTAGGCAGTTCATAGCACAATCTGCAGTTATCTGTGAGCCAATCTTCAAAATGTTAAAGAAAGACACTACTACTAAATGGATGGAGGAATGCTAGAAAGCTTTCGATTGGATTAAGGAATACCTGCCAACACCACCAGTCTTAGTCTCGCCTGAGCCAGTTAGACCTTTGCTACTCTATATTGCAGTATTAGATGGTGCATTCGGTTACGTCCTTGGGTAGCATGATGAAACGGGAAGGCAAGAGCAGCTCATTTACTATCTCAGCAAGAAGTTCACTTCGTATGAAGCCCGGTACTCTCCATTAGCTACTTGTTGTGCTCTAAATTGGGTGGCCCAGAAGTGGAGACACTAATTTTGTGCATATACTATATATCTCAGATAAAGGATGGACCCTTTGAAGTACATCTTTCAGAAGCCCATGCCCACCGGCAAGCTTGCCATGTGGCAAATCCTGTTGAGTGAATTTGACATTGTCTATGTAACTCAAAAGGCAATCAAGGGACAGGCACTAGCAGATCACTTTGCTGAAAATCCAGTAGATGGAGAATACGAATCCTTGAAAATGTATTTTTCTGACGAGGAGGTATCATTCATAGTAGAAGATATTGTAGAATCCTATGACAAATAGAGAATGATCTTCGATGGAGCAGCAAATTTCAAAGGAGTCGGCATAGGAGCAGTCCTAGTATTAGAGACTAGTCAGCATTATTCGGTATTTTCCAACTTCAGGTTCCCGTGCACTAAAATATGGCCGAGTACGAAGCCTGCATCTTAGGGCTCAAGGTAGCTATTGACATTAACATAAAATAGTTAATTGAGGAAGAGGTTCACAAAGACAGAATTCACACATTTTCCCAAAATCCAGAATGAATTCGTTGATGCATTGGCTACCATGCCTTCCATGATACAACCTCCAGACAAAAACGTCATTGCTCCCATTCTAGTAAAGATCCACGAACAACCAGCTTATTGTGCCCATGTTGAAGAAGAGGCAGACATAAAGCCTTGGTTTCATGATATCAAGGAATATTTAGCAAAGGGAGAATACCCAGAGCTTACAGGTCCTATTCAAAAGTGCACCCTTCGGAGGTTATCCAATAACTTCTTTCATAGTGGAGGAATGCTATACAAGAGGACTCATCATTTGGGGTTACTAAGGTGTGTTGACACAAGGAAGCATCTAAGCTGCTAGAAGAAATCCATGCTGGGACTTGCGGTCTACATATGAACAGTTTTTCTAAGCCAAGAAGATACTCCGGGCTGGCTACTTTTGGATGATTATGGAAACAGACTGCATCCAGTATGCCGGAAATGCCACCACTGCCAGATATATGCAAACATGATAAAGGTACCTCCAAATGAGCTTAATGAAACAAGCTCACCATGGCCGTTCGCCGCTTGGGAATGGATGTTGTTGGACCGATCGAGCCAACCACTTCCAACAGGCACAGGTTCAACCTAGTAGCAATCGACTATTTCACCAAATGGGTCGAGGCAGCATCTTATAGAGCAGTGACTAAGAAAGTCGTGGCAGGCTTTGTCCGCGACCATATCGTTTTTTGGTTCGAGATTCCAGAATTTATCATTACTAACAATGGCTCCAACCTCAACATTGACTTGATGAAAGCTATGTGTGAAACCTTCAAGATCAAACACAAGAATTCCACAGCCTACATGCCTCAAATGAAAGGAGCCATAGAAGCCGCCAACAAAAACATCAAGAAGGTATTGAGAAAAATGATAGAGAAACATAAGTAATGGCATGAAAAGTTATCATCTGTTCTGCTAGGATATCGCATCACGGCTCACACATCAACCGGGGAAACCCCCTATATGCTGGTTTATGGCATAGAAGTCGTCATTCCCGCTGAAGTAGAATTCTCTCTTTAAGAATAATATAAGAATTCGAGCTTGACGATGTAGAATAGGTGAAGAGTCGTTACGAGCAACCAGCTCTTATAGATGGAAAGAGACTGAATACAATTTTCCACGGTCAACTTTATTAGAACAGAATGTCCAGAGCCTTCAATAAGAGAGTCAAGCCGAGACAATTCACACCTGGGTAGCTGGTGTTAAAGAAAATTTTCCCACATCAAGATGAAGCCAAGGGGAAATTCTCTCTCAACTAGCAAGGTCCATACATGGTTCACAGGGTTCTAACAAGAGGCCCTTATACTTGCCGAACTGGACAGAGAAGTTTGGCCAAAACCAATCAATTCAGATGCAGTCAAGCAATACTATGTGTAATCTTATGCTTTCCTATATGATGTAATTTGAACTACGTCTAACATGATTCCCGCTTAAGAGGGGATATGTAGGAAACCTTATGGGTTTGGTCACAATTAAATAAAATTTTCATTTCCACCCGCAATTGGAAACTGGGGCAGAATTTTGAGGACCCTCAAAATTCCGAAGTAATTTTAGCCAGTCATCGCAAGTAGCCGTTAAAAGCATCAACCCGTTAAACTAGGGTAGAACTTTGAGGAGGACCCTCAAAATTCCGTAACAAGAGTAGTTGCAATGTCTTGAGCTACGTCCCAGTCGTTGGTTCATCTAAAAGATATTTCTTTAGTATATACTTAAGTCATATTTTTTTACAAATTCATGCATATTTATTATCGAAATTGCTTTTTGCAGCAACGCTACCTCCAATGATACATATTGTATCACTAGATCAAAGCCGAACAGGTCAAGCAAGGCCAGCAGGAATACGAACTAACCTCTCCTCTACAAAACTCATGATTTTTCTTTGGATGCAGACACTTGGATTGCAAAAGCACCTAACATACTATACACTCACAAGACAAACATTTATCATGAATACAACTCTTAGGATTGTCGCACTTACCGGTATTTGTTATCCAAGCACGCCGATGATATTCCCTATAGCAGAATGTTCCCAGCAATCACGGCATCGTAACTTGCTATCAACTAAGAAAATTTGTTACCATTTGCCACTTTATTTTATTTATACATTGCATAAGGCTACCACTCTGCCTTCCGAGATTAAACATGTCTCCGTCTGCATTTTCTGCATTGCAAGGTTGCCATTCTGCCTTCTGAGACTAAACATTATCTATATCTGCATTTTCTTCATAGCATAAGGCTGCATTCTGCCTTTCGAGACTAAACACCGTCTCCATCTGCATTTTCTACATTGCATAAGGCTGCCATTCTACCTTTCGAGACTAAACAATGTTTCCATCTGCATTTTCTTCATTGCATAAGGCTACATTCTGACTTCGGGGACTAAACACTATCTCCATCTACATTTTATGCATTGCATAAGGCTATCATTTTGCCTTTCGAGACTAAACACTGTCTTTATCTACATTTTTCTACATTACATAAGGGTAGCATTCAGCCTTCCGAGACTAAACATTGTCTCCATATGCATTTTCTACATTGCATAAGGCTATCATTCTGCCTTCCGAGACTAAATATTGTCTCTATCTGTATTTTCTTTCATATCGTAAGGTTACCTTTCTACTTTCGAGACTAAACACTGTCTCCATCTGCATTTTCTGCATTGTATAAGGCTACCATTCTGCCATACAAGACTAAACACTATCTCTATCTACATCTGCATGGATGAAATATCGCCAGTTTATTTATGCTTGCATGGTTGAAAGATTGCCACCTCATTTATAGTTGCATGGATAAAAAGATCGTTACCTTATTTACATCTGCATGGCTGAAATATCGCCAATTTATTTACACTTGCATGGCTAAAATATCGCTACCTATTGCATTTCATGGACTGAAAGATCGCCACTTATTGCATCTCTTAGGCTAAAAATCGCCAAATTGTCGAAAGGCATCATTTTTCGGATACACCATTGCATAGCCTAAGAATGCCACGCCATGGCCTGAAGATTACTTTTATCTTTGCATATCATCATTCAAAATCATCATGGTTCGGAGGCATCATTCTCACAGCCCGAGAGCATCATTTTATAGCTTGCGAATCTTTTATTACATGCATCATGGCCGAGGACATCATGGTCTAAGGACGTCATCCTAACTATTCAAAGACAACATTCATGGTCCGACGAGAATTTGCATCACGTTTAGATTTGCGTACAACATATGCTTGTATTGTTTATTTACAGGAAAACCGGCAAGCAACGGCCCTCTCGGCAAGAGTGATCCCGTTCCAATTCCCGCAGCCCTATCAGACTTTAATCTTTTGCCCTGTCCTAAATATTATGTTCGTTCTTGAACGTCTCCATTGGCGGATGCTGAACTACATATGGCCTGATTCCTGTAAGACCAGAGAAATGTAGGCAGCTCAAAAACTAGATCATGGCCTAAGTCCCCTCCATTATGTTCAGTAAAAATTGGTCATCATATCTTTACCCGAACTCTTCCATCCTTCCCGGGTAAAGAGGGGTAGCTGTTGATACCTAAATTTTTTTGTATTTTTTAAATATGCAAAATACATTCAAAATAGCATGCATATCCATATATATAGGAGTATGTCCCAGGGTTTTATTATTTTTTCTTAATGTTTAAAGATTTTTAAATTAATTTATTGCCCTATTTTATCAGGAAAAACCCAATAATTACTCCTAAAAATTATTATTATTTTTGATTCATTTATTAGATTCTCATATTTATGCTAAAATATAACTAACATATTTTTGCATATTTCATAAATTTATTTGGTATTTTTAAAGTGAAATTACATGTAGTTGCACTATTGGCCTCTTTAAGATTTAATTATAGTTATAGTTATAAAATTAACTCCAATATTTTTAATTTTTTTTTTAAATTTAGCTTTCATTGATAACAAAGTAATGTACATCAGTGATCATGATAGTAGTTTTGGACTAACTACTATACTAATACAAGAATCATATTCTCTAGTCTAACTATGTATATACAATCTATAGAATAGTATGTAAACTCAAAGGCTAAGGAAAATAATTGAGTTTGCTAAGTCCTAATTGCCATTTCTTGTGTCTGCTGCCTCGTATATGAATCAACAGAACAATCTCATGGCATATCAAATCCTCCAAATATGTGACACCATCGAATCTCATTTGGTTCCTCATTTTCCAGATGAGTGCAATAGTAGTAATGAATGCAGCAGCTGTAATCCATTTGTGCCATTGCCTGCTCTTGGCTAAACTGCATATCCAGTTTAGTTCAGTCTCCCAGCAGCCTACATTCCGAGAATATCCTAACCATTTGCAAATTCTTTTCCACAGACTATTTGTTCTTGCACAACCAAAGAAGAGATGATTAAAATCTTCCACTTGAGACTTGCAGAATACACAGTCCATTGGGATATGAATGCCCATTACCTGCAATCTATCCACAGTAGGAAGACTGTGATGAGCTGCAAGCTAGGCAGTAAACTTGTGCCTAGGCAGCACATTATCAATTAGCAACAAATTTTTCCATGTGACTTTTGTAAAACTGGGCAGCAGTGATGTATACAGTTTTTGTATGCTGAACTTGTTAAGTTTGCATACACTTTGCAATCGAACAGTAATATCACCCTGCAGCTGAGGACATTCCAAAATGAAGTTTCTACAATCCATTATTTTCCTTATAACCCAAGATGCTGTGTTAGGAATGTTAACAGAAGATATGGTGTCTTTCTTGATGTAATAAGCATGAACCCATCGCACCCATAAACAGTCTTTTTTGTTTGCCAAATCCCACAATAGCTTTGATATGGCAGCCTTGTTCCACATAGATAAATCCAGTATATTAAGTCCTCCAGCAGACACTAGCTTGCAAACTTTATCCAAAGCCACCAATGCTCTTCTTGAGATACTTGCCTTACCAGTCCAAAGAAATGTTCTACACATAGCATCAATAGTTTTGAGGACCTTCTTAGGCAGAATAAAGATTTGAGCCCAATATGACTGAATGCCAAACACCACTGCCTTTATCAGTTGGCTTCTTCCAGCATAAGAAAGGAATTTGGCTGACCAACAGGTGATTTTTTCTGTAATTCTTTCAATGAGAGGCAAGTAGTGTCGAATGGCCAGCTTCTTGGAATCCAGAGGGATTCCTAAGTATCTAAATGGCAATTGTCCTTCAGTAAATCCCAAGAGACTAATCAGCTGCTCTTTAGTCTGCTGTTGGATCCCAGCCAAGTAAATAGCACTCTTGCTAATATTAGCATGAAGGCCAGAGGCTGCTGAGAACTTAAGGAATGTGTTGTGTTATATCTGAATAGACATTTCATCAGCACGACAGAACATGAGCAAATCATCTGCAAAACATACATGAGAAATGTTAAGCTTCCTGCACCTAGGATGGAAGTTGAAATTTCCATCCTTATACAGCTGCTGCAATAGTCTGTTTAAATACTCCATGGCCAATACAAAGAGATAAGGTGACATAGGATCCCCTTGTCGAATACCCCTCTTAGCTTTGAATGGTTTGGTGAACCCACCATTCATTACTAAGGAATAAGATACAGAAGAGATACATGCCATAATCCAATGTGTGAACTTTGCAGGGAAGCCCAAATCAATGAGAATCTGTTGCAAGAAAGACCATTCTAAGGTATCATAAGCCTTCCTCAGATCAACTTTGAGGACACATCTAGGTAAAATACCTTTTCTAGAATACCCCTTGAACACTTCATGACTTAACAGAATGTTATCAATAATACATCTCCCCTTAATAAAAGCTGACTGTGCAGGCCCTACTAAGTCACCAATGACCTCTTTCATTCTTCTAGTAAGTACCTTGGATATAATCTTGTATAGTGTAGTGCAACAGGCAATTGGCCTGTAATCTTTGACAGTAGTTGGTGATCTGATCTTTGGGACAAGTGTTATAGCTGTTGTGTTGATCATATAAGGCAGTTCACTTGAAGATAAGAATCCTTTAAGAGCAGCAAAGATGTCATCCTCATCCTTAACCAATTAATTTAATAATTATGTATTATTAATCATTGTAGTGCCTTTAGTTCACTTCCAGAAATTAGTTTACTATTTTTATAAAATAAATGAGGGAAAATTAACTATTTAAATAATAGCCCATTTGCATTTCAATTTTAGCCGAATTTGAACCTCTAATTAGACCCAATCCTAAAACCCAATTACCCAGCCCAAATCCTAAACTACCCGACCCAAAACCCTTTAAAAATGACCTGCCCGGATCCCTATTCAATCTAGGTTGTTGATCACAATGATCAACGACCACCATTTACCCTTTCCTTTTTTAATTTCCCATTACCCCCAAACCTAGTCATTTTGCACCTGTAGCCACCCTTGAATTCCCCCTTCTCCCAAATTCTCTCTCAAGCTTCCTCAAAAACCCTAGTCGCCTCCTTCCACCTCCACCCTAAAGTTGCTCGTATCCATGGCTTCCAAAACCATTAAGAGCATGTACTTGCTTCCTACGACTCCTACACGCATAATTACTATGGTCTCAAGGTCACACCTTAAGAAACTTGGCCCATACTTTGTTTCATTCGAGTTTTACAGTTGTCTTTGACCTTGCTCTGGCCATCCATGGCTGTTCAAGCCCCATATCGACTTCTCCGGCTCAGATAAAAGACTTTCCAAGCCTTCACACCACCTGGGTTCTTCTGAAACTCTAACCTTTGAGGTTCTTCTGATTATTTTAGATCCGTTGTAGATCTGTGTTTTCTCTAAGCTCTTAAGTGTCTCCTTAGAGTTCCTTTCAAAACTTTACCTCCGAAATCTTGACCTTTTTCAATTTAGGGTTTTGTTAAGTCATTTCAAAGATTTTCTAATTTTTAATATGTTTTACTGTGTTTCATATGTTGTCCTTCTACTGTTTTTATGTTGATTCTTCTACTTTGTTTCTTATAATGTTCTTCTATCGCATTTTTATGATAAAAGCCTTAGTACTTCGTAAGGTTTGTAATTCTATTTTCTTTGTTGATATTTCTGCCTGATTTACTTATTTTCATCTCTACACTCGATTGATGGGGAAAACCCTAGATTTTGGGTTTAATTCGAGTATTAAGACTATTTTCTATGTGATTAGTTTGTTCCTCATCTCTGAACTTGTTTGGTTTCAAAGTCCTAATTTCTTTAAACCTATGCAAGTTTCTGAAGTTGTTTCATCTATTACTTGATTGAGTTCGAAATCTTTGCCTTTTGTGGTTTTGATTACCTGCTATTAGTAGAATTGACCATATTTTCAAAAAAGGTCTTTAATGGACTTTTTTGTTGCTTTTGATACCCTCTTCTCCCTATTACTAAGTCGACCTATGTGACTACCATGTGTCACTATCTACATACTTTCTAGTTATTATTCCTTCTTCTCTTCGCCATGGCTTAACCTTATATGCCTACTGATTGGAACTCTTTATATATGCTAAATTTCCCTCTCAAAATAACCTTTAATTGTGGACTGATTTCAGACCTCCTTGCGAAAGTTTGATTAATTCTTTCCCTGTCTTACTACTTTCCCTGTTTCTTAGGTTGATTTGAAAAGCTTTCCTTAGCCTTTCGATTCTATATTTCTGACTTGGTTTATTTGTAACTTTGAATCCTTGACTCCTTGATTTACTATGTATTGATTGATTTATTGTGTTTCTTGCCTTATTTGGTCAACCATGTATTTGAAAGAAACTTCATCAATTCTTCCCTTAATTAGACCCCCTATGTATTTACCCCTGATTGCCTACTTTGCACAATATGCTTACTTGATCTCCTTCCTTAAAAGTTTTTTCCCTTTACCATTTGAGTTCAAAATCCTTAATAAAATAAGGATCTTATACTGATTGATTTTAATTGGTACACAGTTCCATAATTATTTTCCTACCTTCGTTTCTGCCCCATTTCACACTATAAATACCTAGGTTTTTGTATTGACAAAACACACGAACACCCTTAGTTTTCTGAATTCACACTTACATTCAAAAAACATTCTCTCTTGTTAGTTGTACTGTGGCCTGTTTTCTAGTCCTGCTACTGCTTCTACTATACTTTGCCTCTTTAGAATTAGTATGTCTTGTTTAAGATTTTTAGCAATCATCAATAATATATTTATTTAATACCTCTACTTGCATGTCTGCTTACTGTTTGTGCTCAGTTCAGCGTTTACCCTAACATGCTATAACTTCTTCTTACTATGAACACCAAGCCGCCCTACCCCAATGTGTTTGGATGCTAATGATTTGTTTGAGGCATGATGGTATTAAATATTATTTTCCATGGCTCAAACTTGATTCCCTTGGAATCATAACATCTATTTCACCATCATGTGTTGTGTATTCTTGGTGATTCGATAAGCATAGCAACACTCTCTATTGCTGTGTATGCCCAGGATTAGCTAATGGCTATGTTCATAGGCTATTTGGCAATTTCCCCAATCCCTGAACCCTTTATATGACTTGTTTATGACTATTCCCAGTCCCTTTTCCCCTTTTCTTTACTTTCTGAGTTCTTCAAAACTCTATCTCTTCACTTGCACTCTCTCTTAGACGTTAAGTTTTGGCCCCCTCATGTGAGCCTTTCCTTGGGATCCAATGAGCTCCCTCTGAAGTTGGACACTTGGGGTTGGCCCTTCCACACTGCATTTGTCCCTATTCCGGTAAAACAACTTGGGTGTGAGAACTGCGCAGAGTCCCATTAAGGCTCTTAGGGAACTTTTGACGCACTCAGATTGGAGAAAGGCTTTTGATTAGTAGTCTTTGAATTGGTCTATATCATAATTCATATAGGAAGTCTGATTAGGCTCTCCTTTGGTTGTAATTTTTTTTGCTGTTTATGATGTAATTTTTATTCATTATGGTTTGTAGTAACTAGTAATAAACGCTTGGGGCTGGCTAAAAAAAGGATGGGGTAACTATGTATGCAAAGGGTAGAAATCATGCTTATAGGTCCATTATAGTTCTGCATATTCAAATGCATATAGAAATCATTCCTATAGGTCCATTACAATTTTGCATATTCAAAAACATATAGAGATCATGTCAATAGGTCTATTACAATTCTGCATATTCAAATACGTACAGAAATCATGTCTATAGGATGTTCTAATTTTGCATATTCAGTTACATATAAATAGCATGCCCATAAGGTTTTAAACCAAGTTTCGCGCTTAGGTATATCAACAAGTTTTAAAGCAGTTCTGCATCTTAGACACCATGCATATACATTCAAAACAATTTCTGCATCAGATACCATGCCTATAGGTTTGAAGACTAGTTTCCACACCCAGATGCTATATCTATAAGGTTTAAAATCAGCAACACATAGAAATCATACCTATAGGAGTTTCTAGTGAATCTGATTCGCTTCACTCAGTGTTAGGTTAAAATCAACAATAATGGATACTGTCAATTGCAATCCCTCACTTAACCAAAGTTTAGAAAGCATGCTATAGGGTTTGAAAATAATTCGATTCGAGTTTTAATGTCATATTACCTTCTAAATTTAGTAGACATCACGCCTATTGGATCCATCCTAACACTTAGGCAAGCTATAGGATAATGACTATTAACCAAATTTGTTCTATAAATTACAACTAGCAAGCACGCCTGATTCGGGCTTCTTATCTGAATTATGTAATAAACCAGCCTGCCTCAACTTTTAAGCTCTCATATTTTGTAATTAATCATACCTAAATCAGTATCTGAAAGTCATGCTAATTATTTGCTTTTCTGTCCAAGGAGGTATACCTGAGCCTCTGTTTGTTTATATGCTTCCTCTAAAATGTGCAATATGTGTTTTGTATGTCGCCTTAGATTTTACCTTTTGAAACTTCATATAATCCAAATATCTCTCCCCTTTTAGTATTATCAGTTCTAAGTGCCTCCGGGATTGATAATAGTGGGAAGGGTAATAGCATGCAATAAGTAATCGAGACCATTCTATGCTTTAATACTTTAACAGGGTAGAAGGGTAGACATGGATATGATGACCACGCGATAATGTCATGTAGCCCCTCATTGAGGAGTGATTACCGGACATTGCGTGGGGTAGTCCATATTTTTAATAAACCTAGGACTCCTTTTTCCTTTATTCTTTACTTCTTTAGCATTGTATCTCTTTTGTTAAGAATTAGCTTTTCTAATTGCCCTTTTTGAACGTGTTTACTTTCAAACCTATATGTGTTGAAATCCCATCTTATTTGAGCGTTATTTATTTATATGTTGACTGTACCCAAGTTCACAATATTTTTCTGGCCAGGAACCACACTAGTGGATTCTGAGGGGCGCCTAACACCTTCCCTTAGAATAATTTAAAGCCCTTACCCTATCTTTGATTACTCAAATCGAACCCTTGTTGTGTCCTAATGCACCTTAATCATTAGATGGAGACTTTTCAAATGCAAACCCAGTTCCCAAAAGGAACTAGTTGTCACTTCAAATGTTATGAACCCGATTTCGTGAGAAAAACGGGGCGCGACGCTTTTTATCTATCAAGGCAAATCTATATGTTTGTTCAAGGATGAATGTTTCTTTTAGAGGTGGAGAAAGTAACGATCTGAAAGGTCATCTTGAGCACTATTATTAATATTTGTGTTTAGAGATCTCCCATAGATCTATTTGGTATTACATGATCTGCGTGCATGGACTGCTTCGTTTTTCGAAAAGCTTTTATGTGAAATTCTGAAGAAAACATGCTTTTTGACATAAAATAAGGTTTGGGTTGACCATGGTCAACTTTTATAGTAATCGACATCTCATATGTATTTTGAAGATTTCGGTAGATTTGTACGATATTTTCAGACTTGTACGCATGTTTGGTAGGTTACCGGGAGACCCGAGGTCATTTCGGGCGGATTATGTGGAAGTTGGGAAATGAGTTTAAACATTGAATAATCCTTAAGTTTTGATGATCGATTCACGATATTTGATTTTTTTTATGCTTTGAGTAAGCAAGCAAATTTATATGATGTTATTACAATTGTGTGCATGTTTCGATTGGAGCCTAGAAGGTTTCATGTGTGTTTTAGATAAGTTTTGATTGATTTTGAAACTGCTAGTGGAAGTGTGTTGGTGGTGCTAAGTTGTAGGTCTCGCATTTGCGAGAACCTGATCACAATTGTTAGCCTCATATTTGGATGTTAGGCCAGAAATTGCGAAGAGGGAGCTAGGGTTGGGTTTCTCTTTTGCGAAGAATTGTCCGCATTTGCGGACTATGTGTGGTCTACATTTGTAACCAATTAGTCACTTTTTTTAGGACTGGGATTCCCAGATAGCTTTGAAAATGCGAAGCTTGCACAACATATATGATGGATGAGGGCTTCGCAAATGAAAGGCAATTGTCGCATTTGCGACTTCTAGGGCATTGTTGCATTGTTGCTTTTGCGATCAGTGTTTCACAATTGCAAACATTGCAATTGAAAACAAAAGCTTGCAATTTAACATCTGTAGCTGGGTAAAAGTTGGGAGTAAATTGGACTTAACTCATTTTACATAAATTTTCAACCCCAAACTCTCTAGAGGCAAGTTTTGAAAAGTATTTTCTCCCAAAATTCATTGGTAAGCAACTTTAACTAGTTTTCAATCATTTTCAATCCCTTCTCCATGAATTTTAAATACCAAATCCATGAATTCAAGATAGAAATTAGGGGTTTTTGATAGGATTTATAAATTTTGTAAAATTTAGATTTAGACCTCAACTTGAGGTGGGAATTCGAAACCAATCACATAAATGGACTTGGGGTGAATGGGTAATTGGGATTTGATACGAACTACGGATTGCGACGAAGTGGTCAGGGTTGATGTTGTTGTATCTTTAAAATATGTTCAAAAATTGAACCTTTTTTCATTTCGTGGGTAATTTCTAATGTTTGTGTTGAATTGTTTGAATGATATTTGGATTGATTCGGCTGGTTTGGAGGCTTGTTCGAAAGGAAAAGTCATGGTTTAGTATTGATTTGGTTACGGAAAGAGGTAAGTGTCGTGGTTAACTTTGACTTGAGGGAATTAGGACTTGTTGTGCCCATTTTCTACGTGAATTATGTGTTGAACATGGTGTATGTGATAGGTGATGAGTGTATATGCACTGTCATGAGTTAAAACATGTAGATGGAATTTGCCTATTTGTATCATGTTGTTTCATTTACTGTACCTTCCATGACGTAGATAGATCAATTTTTATATTCACTCTCGCTTTTATTGTTTATATTGAAATTGTTGCGATATGGAAAGTTGAGATTGCTTATTCTTACATTATTTTTTAGTATGAAATTTTCTTTCCATCGTGCTTGATACTTTGGGTTGTTGTGTTGTTTCTTAGTGAGGAAGAGCAAAAAATCACGAATAGTATTACCGTTCCTTATTTGCATATTGAAATTATTGATTGAGTGAACGCTAGGATAAAAGCACATATAATAATGTCGTGCACATGCCTATTAATCATGAGAAGTTAAAACACGAAGGATGGTACAATGCATATGCATTTTTATTATGATCATGCGAGGATAAGAGTAAAAGTACGATCGATGATGTTGTACACTTGCATTTATGATATATGTTGAGGATGAAATAAAATTATACATGGCGATGCCCTAAAATTTGTAGAGTTCATTGATTGACTTGATAATTGAGAATATCAACTTTACTTGATGGTTAGAGTGCTTATTTAGAAAGAGGTTTACTTGGCGACTTTTGCTTATTGATTACGCTTATTGTCCCTTTCTACATGTCCCTACCCTATTGCTACTTTTTATGCTTTTATTTATTATTTTGTTGCTTTCTGTATATAATTGCTCAAATTTATAGTATGTGTCTTGTCTTAGCTTTGTCACTACCTCATCGGGATTAGGCTCGATACTTACAAAGAGCATTGGGTCGGTTGTGCTCTAATACAGTTTTGCACTACTTCTGCATATTCCGGTGTTGGTTCCAACAATGTTTAATGGAAGATTTCTAGGACTATCATTCATCTGGAGGCGCCATGCATAGTTGCACGGTGTTTTTAGACCCTACAGTCCACTTCTTATCTTTTATATTGTTTTATTTCTTTTGGATAGTTGTATTTTGTTTCAGATATTGTTTGTAGCACTTTTAGTAGCTCATGTACTTATGACTCTAGTTTTAGGGTGTAGACTTAGATTCATATTCATTTTCTTTTTAAATTACAAAAACTAGGTAATTATCGGACTAGAGTTGGTTTGCCTAGAAAGTGAATGTTAAGCATCATCACGATCCGGTGATCGGAATTTTGGGTCGTGATAGATTTTGATTCAATCTTTACACTAATTATAACTTTCCATACAAATCTCTCTGATTTACTAGCTAGTTGGTGGTTTTTTCAAGTTTGGAGTCGGCTGCCCTACTAGGTAAGGCAAGTTCTTGTCAATTGTTTTTCCATCTCTTCTACCGTATTATGATTGTAGGCAAGCTCAAGACAGTTGAGCTTCAATGGAGTTTTCTAGAATATTTTGAGAGAAGGGGAAAGAGAGAGAGAAAGAAATGATATGCAATGTACATTTTGGTATAATGAGAACTCTCCAATCAATTCTATTAGTTTCCCAGTATATATACATATATGAAAATGTAAGTCAAATGATCTATTATATCCACTAACTATACATTGTATTATGAATAAAATGAATGGAGAATGTGATTAATAATTATTATCAATAACCTCCTCAAGTTGGAAGTGAGGTTCTCACAGCCAACTTGCCGAGAACAGTTGAATGTTTGACCCCTATGAGGGCGTTAGTAAGAATGTTATCCAACTGATTGTGACTACCCACATGATGAAGAAAGATTAGGCCTTCTTGAAAGTTGTTCCTTACAAAATAACAATCTATGCAATGTGTTTGGTTTTTTCATGAAATATATGATTATGGTCAATGTGTATGGCTGATTGGTTGTCACAAAACACCTTAATTGGACTAGATTGAGCAATAGTAAGTTCGGCAAATAGTCTGTTTAACCATAGAAACTCTCCAACTACCTTCCTGAGATATGTATTCTGCCTCAGTTAAGGATAGGGAAACAATCTCTTGCTTCTTAGACTTCCAGCTAATAAGACTATCTCCTACTAGAACAATGTATTTGGTGACAGATCGCCTAGAGTCAGGGCATGCAATCCAGTTTTAATCTTAGCTTTGACAGAACAATCAGAATTGTTGAAAAAGAAGATGCCTTGAGTAGGATCCTTTATACCCAAAAAATAGTGAAGTTTTCCTAAATCTTTTATTCTAAACCTTTTATCCATGAATGCTTTTAAACTTGCAATCTCTTCTGAGCCAGTCTAGTAATTATAACATCATCAACATACACAGCTACAAATATTATGGATGAGGAAGTTTTCTTGCAGAAAAGGGAATAATAATTTTCATAATGTTGGTACCCTTTTAAAGATAGTGCCTCAGTTAGTTTGGCATACTATTGCCTAGTAGATTGTTTCAAGCCATATAAAGATTTGTTTAGCATGCAGACCACCCTGCTTGAACTGCAATGACAAACTACAAGACCACGAGGAGCCTCCATGTATACCTCCTTATGTAGGTCTCCATAGAGGAAGGCATTATTCATATACAATTGGAACATGTCCCATCCCCTCCGAACATTAACTATAAGTAGCACCTTAACATTTGTCATTTTCACAACATGGGAGAAGGTTTATGTGTAATCAATCCCAGTTCAGTATATCCCTTTGCTATCAGCCTAGCTTTGAACATTTTTAGATTCCCGTCTGTTGTATGTTTAACCTTATACACCCACTTGTAACTTATTTCTTGTTTGCCAGCTGGTAAAGGAACTAAATCCCAAGTATGATTGGCATAGAGTGCCTCAAATTCCTATGTGATGGATGTTTTCCATGAAACATTGAGTGTTGTATCTTCATATGAAGATGGCTCACTATCATGACAAACAATTTTGTATGTGGTAGAAACCGGGCTCGTCTATGACATGGTAGATCAGGATGAGAACATAAGGGATTGAAGATCAATCAACAGTACCACCGGGCCAAGGCCCGAGATCAAAATGTTCGAGCTCGAGAATATTAAGTCGGTGATCCTACACCCTACCCTGACCCTGAACGAGCTAGATAAAACATTGTCAGTATAAACAACATAATACCGAAAACAATGGGAGACCAACATAACAAAAATTCAAAATATCTATGAGCGGTCGGGTATTACGGCGAGAATCCCGAAATGTATCAATAAAGAGCCGGCAAATCAGCAAATTAGAATATCTTTACCTTTTATAGAACTGTACCTAAAGCAAGACTCCTCTTCTATATATATATATATGGGGTTCGATTACTTGTAAAAGACATTGTAGCAATCATTCATAAACAATATACTGTTATTTTCTCTTAGAAGTTCTTATTCAATCGTGTCTTGACACTGATCGAACTGCATTCTATATAAGGGTGGCTCACCTCTTAATGTTGTAACTATACATTTTGTGTGGTTTGAATTTACTTTATCAAACTTTGCTTCAATTGTAATTTAATTTATTAGTTTGTATCAATTTAATCAACGTATGCTTAAAACCACTTACAAATTTAGTTGTTATCTAATTTTGAGGGTAAATAGTTTGGTACCCACCGTGGAGCTAAGGATAATAGTGGTTATTTGATACAGATTTTCCTTAACACACACTACTTTACACTTGTTCTTTGACGTGACTCTAACTTCATGTAAAGGCTTAAAATGTCAAACTCGCAATTAGCACCTATACCTGTTGATAATGAGTTCGGTCATGATGGTGAAAATAACAACATAGTGCCCGTTAACAAGATATCACCCATTGCTCCTATTATAATTCCAGTCGTGAACCTACTAGACGCTAACTCCCATGTGGCTATCGATACAAACCTATCTACTGACCCCAAGAATAACATCCATGGTGGAGCACGATTAACAGCGCAAAATTCTCAAAATAATGGAAGAGATAGGATCAATCTACGGATAATTTTTGAAATATTGTTGGCTTAGTAGGCAGCGGTAGCTCAGTTACAGAACCAAAGTCGTGCACCGAGCAAAATTGAACACGATTTGTTCCGAGAAACCACCCGCAAGAAGAACTAATTAAAGATAGGTCGAATGAAAATGAGTCGGGGACCAACCCCGAGATCATATAAATGCTCGAGGAGCTGAAAATGGATAGAATCGGGGGAGAATAAAATCGAAGCAAATGACAAAATAGTAGTAACCTACAGACCCAAGGTCAACGGAATCCAGGGTGTGTCGTCGATACTGAAAGGCCTGGATTCGAAGAAGTTTGTACATAAATTTTCCCTCTAAGTGGGGCTCCGAAGTCGATCCTTAAAGAATTTCACATGCATGAGATTCCTAAGTATATACAATGACTGACCCAAACGAGCATGTCACTTCCTACACACGCGCCATCAAAGGGAATGACTTGGAAGATGATGAATTCAATTATGTTTTGTTGATGAAATTTGTAGAGACCATGTTAAAGGGAGTTGTGATATGGTATTACAACTTACTTCTTAATTCTATTGACTTATTTGCTATACGTGTAGACTCTATCTTGAAAGCACACACTGGGGCAATGTCGAGAACAGGAAGTCAGACCTATTCAAAGAAAGACAAAAGGATAATGAGATGCTCAGAGAGTTCATGTCCCGGTTTCAAATGGAATAGAAGGACCTGCCACCGGTCTCTAATGATTGAGTCGTTCAAGCTTTCACCTAGGGGCTCAATGTTCGAAGATTGGTGTCCTCACAATAGTTGAAGCAAAATCTGATAGAGGTTGTTACTTGGGCCAACGTGTATAGCTGGTATCAATAAAAATTGAGCCTAAGATAATCAACTTGGGGCTTCTTCTGGGTATGTTTATCCCATTAGACCTATCGATAGATTCACAAGAGATAACGACCGTAAATTAAGGTCAAACTGGGATCGATACCAGCCGTACAATATAGATCAAAGAAGTAGTGGGTCCAAATAGAATTCTATGCAAAGTAAAAGGAGAATTGATCGAGGTCAGAGCATCTAGGTACTCACGAGCATGAACGGTTTCCACAGGCCCAAAAAGCACCAAGGTTATCAGAACATAACTTGAATGTTGATGATTCTGCCATTGTATCAGCTATCGAACGCATCAAGGACACCATATGTGTATATCAATGGAACTTACGGCCACATAATACAAGATTGCTTACAGTTGAGGGACCAATTATTTAACAACGGGTATCTTCGAGAATTCCTAAGCGACCAAGCCAAGAATCATTTCAGAAATAGGGATTCCAATAAATAGACCGAACAATAAAAACCTTCATATATCATTAACATGATTATTTATGGGGTCGATGTTCCTCAAGGGTCGATGTTAAAACGCACCAAAGAATCCATCACAGAGGAAAACGAATTTGAGATGACATACCTAAAGGAACTTTGTCTTTAAACGATGAGGAAGCAGAAGGGATCGTGCAGCCCCACAATGATATACTGGTAATATATGTACTTATAAATAAATCTCGAGTTCAGCATGTGTTAATTGATCTAGGTATCTCGGCCAACATCATCCGATCGAGAGTCGTAGAATAGCTTGGCCTATAAGATCAAACTGTTCCTGCAGTCTGAGTTCTAAATGGATCCAACATGGCATGTAAACTACTAAGGGAGAGATAACATTACCAGTGAATGGTGTTGGGACCATCCAGGGTATCCATCGATCCCACCACTTCTTCACACACTAAAGACAGACGAACAAAATATGTATACTTAGAAGTATTGGAGATAGCGGTAAATGGAGTCCTGCTCTAGGAAGAGCAATGTACGCAATTTCCAATTTACTATGTTAGCATAACTCTAGGTGAGGTGTAAAGTAGATACCCTCACTTAGGAAAATTGGCACTCGCCTTGCTAAGTGCCTCCAGGAAGATGAAACCATATTTTCAATGTCATCGTATATGTGTTATGACTACTTACCCATTGCAAAATATAATGCATAAACCTGAGCTCCCGAGGCATTTGGCCAAATGGGCCATGGAAATTAGCGGGTAAGATATTGAAATTAACCTAGATAGCTATTAAATCTCATATTTTGGCAGATTTCGTGGCGAACTTTATGACGACCCTAATATAGTTTTTGGTGAACTCGGGGACGACTTCAGGGATATGGACAATCTTATGAACGGAGCCTCAAATGCAAAAGGGTCCGAACTTGGTATTGTGTGAAAACCAATGACAAGAAACATAAGTAGACAATCTATTAGGACCATGAAATTGACTAAAAACGAGGTTGAATACGAGGCGATGAGTGCTGCTCTCAAACTAGCCAAAAGCTTAGGTTAGAGGTGATCGAAGCTAAGTTGACTCCTTTATAATGGTGAACCAAGTTATTAGGAAATTCTAAGTCAGAGAAGAACCTATGCAAAGGTACCTGGATAAGTTGTAGGTGACATTACATCGATTCAAAGAATGGACTTTGCAACACGTACTTCGGGATTAAAATATTAAGGTCGGCGCCCTTGCTAGCTTAGGATCGTCTGTCCAGGACGACGAGCTCAACTCAAGGGCAATTGTAGAACTCATCAGATTGGTGGTGGAAGAGGGCCACGCCGAGATAAACTCCACAAGCATGACTTGGGACTGGAGAATAATATATATAGAATATCCTAAGACCAAAATACTACCCTCGGATCCAAAATAATTAGGGCTCTGCATATGAAGGCAGCTCGGTTCAGCTTGTCTGAAGATGTAACCTTATTTAGAAGAGCGTTTGATGGTCCACTAGCAATATGTCTAGGACTAGGAGAAACCAACTGCATTTTAAGGGAAGTTCACGTGGTCACTTGAAAAAATCATTCAGGCGCCGAATCATTGGTTCGAAAAACAATCAGAGCCTGCTACAACTGGATCGGAACAGAAAAGGAAGTGAAAGAGTTCGTACAAACATATCACAAATTTGAAAGGCTACGACCATCCCCACTCGGGGACTGTTATCTTAGGCAAGTCCGGATAACTCAGGGTGACAAGCCCACTGTTCAGCACCCAAATTAAAAAGGCTATGACCGAATTAAAATGGATCAAAGGTGTACGAGACCCGTAACAAAAACAACAAAACCTTAAAATTTCTTAATTGGTTCTAAAGGCTACATTCGGCAAGCTATAATCTCAAAAAGTATAAGTACTTCGGGGAAAGAATTTTTGGTCACACCAAACCCCCACAATGCCTTGACATAAAATAATATTGAAGGCAAGGCTTGTTCGAACCTCCGAACGTAACCTAACTATTTCATTCTAAGGCATTTCAATCTTTGCAAATATAAGTAAAAAAGCATTGGAAAAAAACTCAGAAATTGCTGAAAGGAAATGAGCTTTATATACATATCCAAAGTTTTTACGAGGTCTAAAATGACCTTGATACAAATTCTTACAAAGGCCAAACGAACTCAACAAAAAGATAAATACACAATTAAAAAGATACAAAAACAAAGAAAAAAATGTGCAAGGCATTTAAACGGCCTGGTCTCCCCCGGGACCATCGGGGTCTCTTCCACCCTCGGACTCGCCCAAATCTTCATCATTTTCGGGATAGGCCAACTTTTGTCCTCGGCTTCGAGCTCCTAGGAACTCTCAATCTCGGCTAATAAGTCAAAACCCCGAGCATGAATTATCGAGGGCCTCCCTTCGAGATTGCCGCTTCAGATGCTCGATGATATCCTTTGCTCGAATCTGAGTAGCCCAAGCATCAGCCTTATAAATGGCCACCATCTCACTGGCATTAACTTTAACCACCGCGGCCTCTAACTTGGTCATTTCAAGCTCCCTGGCCAGATTTTCTTGATTGGAGTCGGTTGAACTCAGCTATCACTGGAGCTTCTGAATCTTTTTGGCATGCAACAAGGCCTTTTTCTTTGCAGCTCAAAGCTGGACCTTAGCCCAAGCCATTTGTGGTCGGTCATTCTTCTTTTTCGAGGCCACTGGTCCATGTTGCTTTTCCATTCTTCAATCTCAACTTTTACAACATCCATTGCTGCTCGATCTGATCAAGCTTATATTGGACTTGTGGGTTCAGACCATTAGTCATCGTGTCTGAATCATCGTCAGTAACCTCAAATACTCTTCTTACCTGCTCGACCAGGTTGGCATGCTTTTTCTGAGCCACCTCTAGTTCAACTTGGAGGCACTTAGCCTCCCCTTCACGTTGCTTGTTGAGTAGTTTGAAAGCATCTCTCTTATCAGAGAGCCCTCAAACCTTGGCCTCATATTGTTTTAACGCTTCTCAATACCGAAGAAAGGTCTCATGATAAAGCACCAATGCCTACAAACACAGAGAAGAAAGTTATGATCATCTATAAATTGGTCTAAGTAAAAATTAGAAGACATCAAAAGATATCTAAAGTTACTCGATTTAATATCTGTTGAGCTTTATTGAACAAGCACGGTGCTTCCACCTCGCTAATATTGACATGGTCTTCCTTGGTCACCAACCACCGAAGATAAATGGGCAGCCATATGGGGGAAGACAAGACCAACGCATCCCCAAGAACCGAGATAATAATCGATCTCTTCCGGTCACGATCCATATTTGAAGCTGGGAACTAGTTGATTAGTTTCGGGCATCAGGAAGGCCCGCTTTTTCACAAGAATGGACTCTTCCTTGGCACTCTAAGTTACCAAATTCGGTAACATCCTCAATGGCAGTAGAATCCATGGACTCAAGGAATGAAGGCGACATAGAGAGGTTTGTCACCCCGAGTGCATCCTTTGGGCCACTGCCCATCGCCCGAGAAGCACCGACCATAAACTCTTCATTGGCCTCCATAACTTGAGCCAATATGGCCTTTCCCCTCTCTGTTTCAGAAGTCACAGCCACGGCCACTTCATCGGCCTTGCCTCTCTATGGTTCGGATGCCCTTTTTCTCTCGAACTGCGATCGCACATGGGCCACCAGTTCAGAGGCTTGCTCTTCTTCTTCTGACTCGTCCCCCAGCTGATGGAGTAAGTCGGATGAGGGTGCCCGAGCACTAATATTCTCGTTATGCTTGTGAACCAGCCTTTATTTGCTTTGTGCTTCTCTAAGCTTCGAGAACTCGAAGCCTTTTTCTCTTCTTTTCATCACCCTATCTAGAAGCAGGGAACTCGTAGGGGTAATCCTCATCACCAGATGGAGGCCTCATTGTAACATCCCTGGAAAGACCTGCAAAGGGAAACAAAACAAGTAATAACTGAGAGATATGAAAGAAACATAAGTGTTATTCACTCACGAAAGGAATATCACCATGAAAACGGGCCTCCCATAGGCCCTTCAAATGTTCAGGCCATGAGCTCTCGGAATATAGATTCTATTGCACGATACCCACGACCTATTCCTTGAGTCGAGGGACTACATTCGGGGTCCGAGCAATAGTTGCACCACCACCAAACACTGATAAGAAAGAAAGAAAGAGAGGAAGGTTAAATAAACTGTTGGAAAAATGAAATTTTACTTACGTTTTGTGTTTTACATCTAGAGGAATGACATGCACTCTACTCGGATCAGGTCTGAGGCCCTCAATCAGACAAAATAACCTAGCTAGCCTTGATCATAATCTTCATCGATGCTTGATAATGGGGCTTTACTAGCCCGGTGCGCGAGTTTGATAATTCCCCCCCCCCCCTCCCCGAAAAAGTCGGGGACTGTAAGGCGCATGAGGTGGTCGACGGCGAACAAGCATCCATCGATCTTGCTCACAAAGAACCAATCCTCTAGAATAAAAGGTGAACTTGACCAAGAATACCTTATGTCTTTTGCAGAAATAGATGATAACAAGGTCAAACTGGCCCATCGTAAAGGGATAAGTATAATCACTTATGTAACCCTCGATGTGGGTGGTGATATCTTCCTCGGGTGCGGGAACCACCACATACTTATCAACCCATTTGGAGTTCTTTTTGACTGTGGGGAGAACTTTTTGAGTGATCGAGTACATGTAACTCGATACCTTCTCACACCAGCCCGGTATGGATGGAGATTTTTCAACCTTAAAATCAATGGTTATCGAGAATCAACCAGGGATGAATGTGCTCAAAGGAGGTTCTGCCGCTGGTTTCTCAATGTTGGTGGTGATATCTTCCTCGAGTCGGGGAACCACCACATACTTATCAACCCAGTTGCAGTCCTTTTTGACTATGGGGAGAATTTTTTGAGTGATCGAGTACATGTAACTCGATACCTTCTCACACCAGCCCGGTATGGATGGAGATTTTTCAACCTTAAAATCAATGGTTATCGAGAATCAACCAGGGATGAATGTGCTCAAAGGATGTTCTGCTGTTTGTTCCTCAATAACAGTACGTGGAACGGTCTCCTTTCTGGCGACCGTGATGTAGAAGTAGTGTTTTATTGGAACAGTTTTTGAAGTCTTTACCATTTCTTTTTAAAATAAAGGAAGAAAGAAGAAGAGGAAGTTAAAGCAGTACGCTTGATGATTTTGGGTAGAGACAAACAAAATTTTTCACAAAGGATCTCAAGAAATCAGAGTATTAGAGGTAGAAAATAGAGAAATTTCTGAGAAATAAGGATAGAGAGTTTGGAAGTAAAATTTGAAGGAATAAAGAAAGGGGTACTTATAGTTTTTATTCGACGCTTCACATCTAGGAGTGGCTGACTGGAAACTGACGAGCATTTAATGTCATTAAGACTTGACTAACGTGACGCTTCATTTATTTTGTCATTTCTATCGTGGGGTATCATGGTGAGTATCGGGAGCTCATATCGTTTCTCGCCGTCTATTTTCTGAGAAACGGGGGGACTATCTATATGCGGTAGAAATCAGACTTGTCTATGACATGGTAGATCATGATTGGAACATGAAGGATTAAAGATCGACCCCTTGTCCCACCGGACCAAAGCCCAAGATCAGAATGTTTGACCTCGAGAATATTAAGTCTGTGATCCTGGAATAGACCCTAACCCCAAACGACCTCGAGGAAACATTATCAGTATCATAAACAAAAGACCGAAATCAATGAGAAACCGAAATAACACAAGGCCAGAATATCAGCTATGGCGAGAGTCCCGGCACGTATCAATAAGGAACTAGCATATTTGCAAATTAGGAGATTTTACCTTTTCTAAATTGTACCTAAAAAAGGAGTCCCATGCTATATAAATGGGATCGGATTACTTGTAAAATACATTGTAATAATCATTCAGAAATAGTATATTGTTATTTTCTCTTAAAAGTTCTTATTCAACTATATCTTAACACATATCGAAATGTATTCCGTTTAAAGGTGGCTTGCCTTCCAAGGTTGTAACTGTTCAATTCGCATGGTTTGATTTACTTGATCAAACTTTACTTCAATTGTAATTTAATTTTCTCTTTATATCAATTTAATCCACAAATCTTTAAAAACACTTAAAAATTCAATTGTTATCTGCTTTTGAGGGTAAATAACTTTGCACCAAATGCTAACTTTCAGAAGATAAAATATCAGCGGTGATGTGATGTTGATTAGAGAATAAGGCAATTAATGAAGGAGTGCAGTGAGAAGTAGTAGGCAGTTAACTCTTATTAGACAATTGATAAACATAGTCTTTTAAGTAAACAAAGGTTTGATGAGTTCTATTATACTTTCTTAAAATTGGTGCTTCGGATTGTACAGGTGCAGATGAAGTTTGCAGATTGTTGTCACCTGGAGATGTAGAATTAGATGTATTTGGAGAGAGTGTATCACTGGTGGAAAAAGTCTTAAAGTAATGTTACATGTCTGTAGATGTGACACTAGCGGAACTTCGTCCAGTATCATAGGAGAATGCTGACTACTATCATCACAATAGTTAGGAAATAAAACTCACTTAAGGAAAACAGCAAAGAAAAGATTTTAGAAGACATAGCAAATGAAAACACATTTTCATGAAAAATCACATCTCTAAAGATATGTATTCTTTTGATGGCTAGGCTTAGTACCTTGTAACATTTTGTTCCAAATGGATATCCTACAAAGATGTGAGGAGTAGTTCTTTGTTCAAATTCGTCTCGATGTACCTTGGGTATGGTGGGGTAGTAGAGACTATCAAAACTTCTCAAGTGAGAGTAGTTGAGCTTCTTTTGATATAGCAGTTCAAAAGGACATTTTTTTATTTAGGTAAGTGGTTGGCAACCTGTTTATTAGATAAGTGGTTGTCGAGATAAACTCTCCCCAATATTTGGTTGATAGTTTCGAGTGAAACATAAGTGCTCTAGCAGTTTCAAGAAGATACTTATCTTTTCTCTCTACTACATCATTCTATTGTAGTGTATAGGGACAAGTTTGTTGGTATATGATCCCTTTGGACTGGTAAAACGAAGAGGCATCATGGCTGGAGAGTTCTATGCCATTATTGGACCTAATGATCTTTATAGATGTATTGAACTGGTTTGCAATCATGACTACAAAAACTTTTAAGGCTTTAAGAGCATTAGTTTTGCTACTTAACAAGTGAGTTCAAGTGGATATGCTATAGTCATCCACTAAGATGAGGAAGTATTTGTGTTTATCATGTGTTACATGGTAAGGACCTCATATGTCTATATGCAGCGGTTCAAATAATTAGGAAATGGTGCTCGTTCTTTGAGAAAGGTGGAGTCTAGTTTTCCTTACCATAGGGCATATGGGGAAAATAAATGGTAGTCTTGGTGCAAATGTTGCAGGTATAGAGGATATTCCTCTCATTTTAATAAAAGGAATATGACTAAACCTATTTTGCCATAAAGAATTTATATCATGTTTATTAAACACACATGACGGCCCATACTAATTATTTAAAATGGGAGTATTTACAAATAGTGGATTGTGACATGAATGAGTAGGACTAACAGACTCAGCACTATTTACACTATAAGCAACAACACAATTGCAACAAGAAACCAAAACAGTAGAGGGTAGGACAATTTTTTACCCTTTAAACACCTGAAAAAGAGGTAATATAGTCCCTCTTTGTTACTGCCAATCACTTGAGGCCTCTTCACTAAAGGTTCATGCAACCAATAGAATGAATCACTAAAGAATATAATACATCTAAGGTACTACAAGGAAGTGAACAACAATTAAATATATTTGAATGATGGAACATAAAGGACCCTATGTAAGACAATGTCTGAAGAAAGTATCACATCTCCAAATTCAAGAACTTTTACTATATATCCATTTGGTAGGCTTATCAGTCGAGGATAGGGTAGTCTTGTGATGTTAGTAAGTACATTTTTATCAAAGGTCATATGTTTAGATGCTTCTAAGTCAATGATCTAAAGGCTATCCTTTGATTCAAAATATTTGCATGAAGGGTTGTCAAAAGCAATGGAAGAGAAGTATAGACTACAATAACTACAAAGTTGACACTATTATTGGTGACATTGCTATTGCTGGGAGATCCTCCAGTATTCCCTACTTGAAAGTGTTGCAGTAAGCTCATTATCTAACCATATTTTTCTTGTCATGTTGACATTCTCATTTTCATCCTGTAGTCCCTGCTCATCTACATTCTCATGAATCATATCAGCTTGAGTTCCATGCACATTTGCCACGGAGCCTTTTCCTCTACTGAACTTGTAATTCTGGTTGTGATTTGGATTGTTCCCCTGATTGCAGGACTGATTATTGGCACGATTGGAGTTCTAATTAGTGTATGAATTGCTTTGAGGATAACCATGTAACTTATAACACTTCTCCCTGGAATGCCCTGGTCTTTTGCAATAGTCACAAAATGGCCGACCCTTGTTATTGTTGTTGATTGTGTAATGTGCCTTGAAGTTCCTGTCTCCAAGTAGATTCTAATGTTCTGGACTTGCATTCACATGCAGTGAAGTAGACTCCAAATTCAGTTAACTATTAGGTTTGAATTCCCTTTGTTTTTCTTATTCCATTAGTAGAGAGAGCCTATGCCATGGAAGGCAGATACTTCATCATAAGAATACCCTAGCACTATTGTGTAGACCTAATTCAAGCACATTAAAAATTGGATAAGTCGTTGATCATGCTCTAACTTGTGCATAGTTTCTTTTTCTGCACACGTACAATTGCAGCTACATTGAGATTTTGCACTCAAAGTGTTAAATTTCTCCCATAATCTCTTCATTCGTGCATAATACGTGGTAATGTCTAAGGATCCGTGGACAAGATCATTAATCTTTTTCTGAATCTGATATAATTTTACCCCCATTTGTTTGGTCATAGCGGTCCTATAATTCCCTCCACAACTCGACTGAGTCATTCACATATTCTACACTATCAGAAACTTTCTTCGCGAGGGAATTGAGGATCCACTAGGTTACCATGTCATCACACCTCTCCCACAGACGAAATTGGAGCGAATTAAAGCTAGGTATTCTATATTTCTCATTAATAAACCGTAATTTATTTTTGTTCGAGAGGGCTCGCAACACACTTCTACTCCAGGAATGATATCCAATTTCATCAAAAAGAATTGGTACTAAGGTCACTCCAGGACTATCCGAAAGATGAATATAGAGAGGACTACCTGCATCGATGACTACTTGGTCATTTCTGCTTGTGCCAGACGTGGTTTCTTTAGTCTAATCAATGTCCATGTGCGAAGCTCCACTTTGGTAAAATTACGGAGTATATCAGTCTACTCAGCGAATAGATGTATTAATTAGGTCAAAAAATTTCAATTTGGAAAATATTGCAAATTTGAACAGTAATCGCTAAAACCCTAGCAAGCAAAGAAAAGTATACAAATTTGGGAACGAAGAGTGGAGATGTTGATTGGATCCGAGCTAATATACAAGCTCTGATACCATATCATCGGTTGTGGGTAAGCTCAAGACAGTTGAGCTTCAATGGAGTTTCTAGAATATTCTGACAGGAGAGAAGCGGAATGAGAGAGAGTGAGTGAGAACATCGACATGCATTGTACATTTTGGTATAATGAGAACTCTCTAGTCAATTCCATTAGTTTCCAAATATATATATATATATATATATATATATATATATATATATATATATATATATATATATATATATATATATATATATATATATATATATATATATATATATATATAAGTATGAAAATGTATGTCAACTACGCTAACTAAGCTAACTAACTATATCCATTATCTATACATTATATGATGAATAAAATGAATGGAGAATAGGATAAGTATACTCAATATATCGTGTTTTTCGTGAATTGATGTGAGTCGTAGTCTCTAGTTTATCTCAATGATTGTTGCATTACGTATGTGAGAGGTCTAACCATATTATAAAGTAGTAGTAATATTCTTGTGATGAGAGTCACTGCAAAAATATACTGCGATTATATTACTCGCTTTGTATCGAACAATCCATCATAAGAAATTTTTCAGTGGAATTACTTGTAACGTATATTTGTTTATGTTACCATTAGTCAATTCTCAATTGATATTCATGTCAATCTGAATTACTATTTGGTTATCGACATTTTCCATGAGAAGAGACGAAAACAGTGGGACGGAACAGTAGAAGAAAATTAATATTGACATCTATCTAATTATTGGAAGTGGCCATGCAAAAGATTGAAGATCTATCTGTATATTGAGACGTCACCTCAATCAATTCAAGCCTGATATCATATATGGACTTTGCTATTTTTATGTTTCTTCACAGATGCCTTTCGAATATCTCACAGTCGACATATATACTCCATGTTTAAAGTAAACAGCATTTCCAAATTTGAAATATCAAATAACAGAAAGATAGATACTATTATTCATACTTGTTTGTAGCCTGTACGAGTACTGTACCCCTTTATTATTTATTATTCTTCCATGGTTGAAGGCTTTCAGAAAATGCACAACAAAACAGGAAAAGAAATACACAACTAAAAGTTATCCTATTTTGTCTTTCCAATAAAAATATAATGAAGCATTGAAAATCGAAAGGAAATTTTTAAGTTTCCCACATTAACGGAGGAAATGGACTATTATTTCATTTTATGGTCTTGGGTATTCAAGCCTCATGAGCTTATTTTCTTATAACATGATATTATTGTCAGCTTTTGAGGATAGTTAGACTCGAGTCGCATTTCAGAACTAATATATGGAACATGATTTTGGAAGAAATATATACGTATTCATGAATCTTATAAGGAGCCAGTTCGGATGGACTTATTTTAAGTCGCTTTTAAGTTAAAATAGATTTAAGCCATAAGTCAGGAATTCTAACTTTTGGTTTCTGGCTTATTTTTATCATTTTAGATTAAAAACAAGGGCTTAAAAACACTTTTTTACTCTATTCAAATACTATAAAATAACTTAAGAATTATTTTGGCTTAAAAATACTTAAAATAAGCCAATTCAAACGGGCACAGGATCATTTAATGTTGGCAACCATGCTTTATGTTTATGTTGCAGAGTTCCAACCATCCTTAAAAACAAATACGGTATACAATTTTGTATACGTCCTTCTTACCAAACCCTAAACCAATGGACACTTTTCTCCTTGCCTATCCCTAAACTAGAGGACACTTTCTCCTTCTCTAAAATGGATTCAAACAAAAAAAATTTGGCGGTGCAACAAAATATGAATCCAAATAAACATAACACAAATACAACAACTAATAATAGGTTTGATCGAGTTAGGGACGAGTTGTACAGATCTTTAGGACTGGAATCGGATGATAGTTTATTGAATGAAAGAATGGATCGATGTTGATTCTCACGGCAGCTTCGACAATGTTGTGCACTTAGATGATGATGATGAAAAAGCCGATGTTGATGTGCACTTAGATGATGATGATAATGAAGAAGTCGATGGAGAATATCACGGAGAAGCTAATGATGATGAGGATCAGGTTTTAGGAAATGAGTTAGAGTTATGCGTTGTTGATCGGAAAATAAAGAATGAATTCACCGAAGAGGATTTTGTTGTGGGTACAATCTCTGGAATGTGATATAGAGATAAAGATACTTTGTTTGCATTCTACAAAGAACATGCACGACTGAGAGGATCCCCTGTCATCAAAAGAAATTCCAACAAGAAGGGTGGTGACATTGCCAGGTATATAACCTATTGTTGTGATCGGACTAGGATTCGCAAAATCAAGTTTACCACCAAGAGTAACAATTGTAAAGCTGAGCTAGCTGCTGTTTTGGATGATTCTGATTGTTGACGCGTCTCTGAGATTTTTCACGATCACAATCATGAATTGCTCCAATCCGTATCACGCCTAATGGCTAGACATAGGTCTGTTTGTGATTCTTTGAAGAGGGATATTGTGCTCACGATCGATCTAGCATTAGAACTTCCACGAATATTAGACTTGCTAAGGTTCAACATGGTGGACCGCAAAAGTTGGGTTGCACTCCAAAGGGTTGTAGAAGTTATATTTTGAAGAGTAGGAATTTTGAAATGCAAGAAGGGGACACACAATCGCTGCTCAACGTTTTTCGTGAAATCTAGGTAAAGGGTAGAGAGTTTTTCTACTCAATCGACGTTGATAATATTGGTAGGCTGCGAAATGTGGTATGGGTGCATTCACACTATAAGGCAGTGTATGAGCAATTCTATGATGTGATATACTTTGATACAACGTAACTTGTGAATCGATATAATATTCCATGTGCTTCATTTGTTGGCATCAATCACCATAGACAGTCGGTCTTACTAGGATGTGATCTCATGTCTCATGATGATATTGATAGTTACAAATTAGTTTTTAGAACTTGCTTGATGCCATGGGAAATGTTCATCCAGATGTGATCATAACTTATCAGTGTCAGAGCATTAAGGTAGCCATTGTTGAAGTGATGCCAAATACAATACATAGGTATTGTATTTGGCATATATTCTCAAAGTTTCTTGTTTACTTAAGTGGTGTTCGTCCTTCTAAAATTGCACGTGCAGAATCGAAATCCATGGTCCTTGATAGCATTACTGTTGACGTTTGATAGAAAATGGACAGAATATATTGCAAGGTATAATTTTCATACAAGGAATTGGTTCATCAAGCTTTACTCTGAGAAGTAAAAATGGGTTCTTCTGTACCTTGATGTGTATTTTTTGGGGTGCTATGCTATCTACGCAAAGAAGTGATGGGATGCATGCCTTCTTTGATGGATATATTACTCGACAAAGCACTCTAAAGATGTTTGTTCACCAGTATGAATTAGCTATAGGAGCTAAGCATGAGAAAGAGTTGGAAGCAGAGTACACGTCAAAGGGCTTTCAAATTGTGTGTGAGTCAATGTTCAAGTGGAAGCAACAGGCAATTCAGTGGTATACGCGTACAGTGTATGAATTTTTCAAGACGTAGCTAAGGAAATAGTATCATTGTGAAGTCAACAGCTCCGAAGATCATCAAGTTGTCCCCAGAGTTGAGAAATTCATCGTTAGTGATTATTTAGTAATAACAAAAAATAATGAAAATCCAGTTGAGTACACTATTGAATATATACCTATCGGCGATTATTTTAGTTGCAGCTGTAAATGGTTTGAGTCTAGATGAATACTTTGTTTCAATATACTCAAGATCTTGTCGCACAAGCAGATTGATAAAATTGATGAAAGGTTTATACTGACAAGTTGGAGAAGAGATGTTATTTGGCCACACTTGTATCGGTTCCATCAAGTTGATTACCCAACCATGACGCCTGAGTATAAGACATACAAGAGCATGTTGAATTATTTTCACATGGCTTATGACATAGCACTGGTAACTAGCGGGAAAGTTCAATATGTTAAGCGTAATTTGAAGAAAATGGTGCATATTCTTCAAAACTGGGACGACGAAATGATCGTGCAAACCAAGACTAGGATGACTCAGAGGACAATGTTGATGGCACAACTCTATGAGATCCCCAGTACACTAATTCACGTGGCAAGCCGCGTTTGAATCAATATTGAGGAAGAATTGACTACTACTTTACAAGTTCACAGCCGCGTAGAGTATTTGGAGCTAGTAATGGCGCAAGAACTTGTGTTAGAGGGGGTGGCAGAGGTGGTGGCAGGGTTGGTGTCAATCATGGTGGTAAATGTTGCGATAGAAGTGATGGACGTAGGGGTAGGGGTAATGGGCAAGGCAGAGGTACAAACGTTGATTATGATGGTTCCCTAGGTGTGAATAATGTATAATTTTACAACTACATTTGATTTATTACTTAAACATATCATGTTTTCTTATAGTATTTATTTGATTTTAATTGCAGCAAATTGTCGCTACACAATCGCAATCAAGTTTGTTTGATCTCTATGCCGAGCCAGACATGGAAATATAATAAAGAATATTGCTGAAACTTGGAGTTCTCATCTATCCTAATAGCATTTTTTTTGTGTAGAACTTTTTGATTTTGAAGAAATTTTGCTTGTTTTGATTATGAAACTTAAACATATCAAATTTTTCTCTTATAGTATTTGTAATTACATATTAGCTACTACATGATTTTGGATTAGTTGCATTGTATTCTAACAAAGAGAGGTATTTGTAATAAGATAATTTAGCTTAACATAATTGTCTTCATATAGATGACTAGAGAATACAATAAGGACAAAAAGTAGCTATCTTCATAGGTATTGTTATTCTGTTGAATAATTTGGGTAATGACAATACTCAACAATATTTATAGAATTGAATACAAGCTCTAATAAATTCTTCTCTTTTTTTATCAACTCACAAATAAAACTACTTCTGAAAATAAGTGCTTAAAATACTTTTTTGCTCTATCCAAACACTACAACTATCACGGTCCGATATTTCTATCCTCGGAAGTCGTGATACCGCCTACTTGTAGAAGCTAGGCAAGCCACAAAATTTTGAATTTTTAACTCTTTTGTTTTAAATCCTTTTTACAACATATAATAACAAACAATAAAAATTCAAATAACAATGGAATATGAGATTAAGCGGAAGATTTAGAGAAAATGAACCAAAATGATAAGAAAATTCACATATGCCTATACCCGGAAATTGGTGTCACATCATTTACGGGCTACTAAGATTAATACATACAACTGGTTGAAAGAAAGTAACACTGTCTGTCTCGAATATAAGAGATAATAGAACATAATAAAAGATAGAGGAAACGTCGGGCCTGCAGACGCCTGCAGGGCTACCTCGGTATTTCGGTTGGCGGAAGGCTGGCTCCCGAACTACTAATGTTGTCCATGTGCTACCTCTATATCTGCACACAATGCAGAGCGTAGTATCAGCACAATCGACCCCGTGTGCTGCTAAGTGCCTGGCCTAACTCCGGTAAGGTAGTACCAGGCTAGGACCAAACTCCAGATAAATCTATGCAACTATATATATAAATACAGCGGATAAATAAACTGGAACGAACAACTAAAAACCGGGAAGGGGAATATATTTGGGGTAAAATAGATGAACAGAATCTCAATAAAATCATAAGGGAACCAAAATTTAACTTCTAACAAGGATAAAGAAAAATAAAGGCAGATTTCACTTTCGGTTCACATCTCGTTGCAGGCGTGCAACCCGATCCCATTTATCACATATTGTAGCAGGCATACCACCCGTTCTCATTTTATCGTATCTCGTGGTAGGCGTACCACCCGCTCTCATTTCATTATATTTTGTGGTAGGCGTACCACCCGCTCCCATTTCATTATATCTCGTGGTAGGCGTACCATCCGCTTTCATTTTAATATATCTCGTGGTACGCGTACCGCCCATTCCCATTTAATTACGTCTCGTGGTAGGCGTACCGCTCGCACCCATTTTATTATGTCTCGTGGTAGGCGTACCACCGCTCCCATTTTATTATATCTCGTGGTAGGCGTACCACCTTCTCTCATTTTATTGTATCTCGTGGTAGGCGTACCACCCCCTCCCATTTACAAGGCAACACAAATCACAAAGAATCCTGGAAAGGGAACAAAAGCAATATGATAACTTCCCGGCAAGGGAACAACAATCTCAAAATAAACATCCAGGCAAGGGAGAATCGGCTATCACCAATCTTATCTCAACTCCTACTCATACCAATAAATATCAATACTAAATAATAATAAAAATATCCACCAGAATAAACTAAATCGTTGGTCAATATCGAGAATACCCAATTAAAGCATCCGTAGTAGCATTTAAATATCAATATCTGTCAATTTAAGACCCACGATCATGCTCGACATCAACGCATAGATACTCGTCACCATACCTATACGTCTTACTCAACAAGAAGCATTTAGAAATTAGGGCACAACTCCTAATCCATCAAGCTAAGGTTAGACCAAACACTAACCTCAAACTTCTATGGCCACAACTCAAGTTTCAATTATAGCTTTACCCCTTGATTTCACTGCCAATTCGCTCCTACCTTGTCACAAGTTACTTAATTACATCAATAAATGCTAAATGAATCAATTTGAATATGAAAATGAATTTCCCAAAGTTTTTCCCAAAAAGTCAAAAATCGCCCCCAGGCCCACATGGTCAAAACCCGAAGTTCGAACTAAAAGTCGATTACCCATTCCCCTACTAACCCAAATACGTAATTTGTTTTGAAATCGAACCTCAAACCGAGGTCCAAATCCCTAATTTTTGAAAAACCTAGGTTCTACCCAAAACACCTAATTTCTCCCATGAAAATCATTTACTTGAAGTTGAAATTATGTTAAAAGATGTTAGTGATTGAAGAAATCTAGTTAAAAATGACTTACAATTGATTTGGAGAAGAAGAAATCCTTGGAAAAATCGCCTAAATGTGTTTGTGTTTGAGAGCATATGAAAAATGGGTTTTAGAATCGGCTAAGTATAAAAATTGCAGGTCTCAGATGTGGGAATTGCGAACCCCGACCTTTTCTAGCTTGGGAAATACAAAACAAGGTTCGCATTTGCAAACACTTCAGGAAAATGGAATCTTTGCATTTGTGAAAGACACGTCGCATTTGCGACACATAGGTCGCATTTGCAACCACTGGTCCAAAGGGAAACTTCGCAATTGCGAAGAGGATCTTGCATTTGCAAGAGGAAGCTGGCCTAGGCTGGTTTCGCATTTGCGATCCAGCCTTCGCATTTGCGAGCCAGGCTTCGCATACCAGCAAAATTTTCTGAAATGTTCTAAGTTCTAAATGCACCCCATGGCCTATCCAAAACACATCCAAGCCTCCAAACCAAATACACACATAACCTCAAAAACATCCTACAAACTTATTCGTACGATCAAATCGTCAAAATAACCTCAATAACAACGAATTGAACCTCAAAATTAAAGAATTTTCTCAAACTTCATAAAACAATAAATTTTGCAATTTAGGTCCGAATCACGTCAATGACATCCGTTTTCACACAATTTCACAAAAATATCTTAAATCATATATAAGACCTGTACCGGATGCCGGAACTATAACCTAGGATTTTGTCTTTCATCCCGGCATAGCTCGTGGCTTCCCCTAACATAACTTAGGACCTCTGTCCATCCCATCATAACCCGTGGATCCCCCTAGCATAACCTAGGATTTTTCTTTCATCCCAGCATAACCTGTGGATTACCCTGACATAACTTAGGATCTTATTTCATCTCGGCATAACCCGCGGATCCCCGTAGCATAACCTAGGCTTTTTTCTTTCATCCCGGCATAACCTGCGAATCCCCCTAGCATAACCTAGGATTGTTTTCTTTCATCCCGGCATAACCTGTGGCTTCCCCTAACATAACTCAGGATCTTCTTTTATCCCGGCATAACCCGTGGCTTCCCCTGACATAACTCAGACCTCTGTTCATCCCGGCATAACCCGCGGATCCCCCTAGCATAACCTAGGATTTTTTCTTTCATCCCTGCATAACCCGTGGCTTCCCCTTACATAACTCAGGACCTCTGTTCATCCCGGCATAACCCGCGGATCTCCCTAGCATAACCTAGGATTTTTCTTTTATCCCGGCATAACCCGTGGCCTCCCCTGCATAACTCACGACCTCTATTCATCTCGGCATAACCCGCGGATCTCCCTAGCATAACCTAGGATTTTTCTTTTATCCCGGCATAACCCGTGGATTCCCCTGACACAACTCAGGACCTCCTTTCATCCCAGCATAACCCGCGGATCTCCGTAGCATAACCTAGGATTGTTCCTTCATCCCGGCATAAACCACGGATCTCCCTAGCATAACCTAGGATTGTTCTTTCATCCCGGCATAACCCATGGATTCCCCCTGACATAACCCAGGACCCCTTTTCATCCCGGCATAACCTGCGGATCCCCCTAGCATAACTTAGGATTTTTTCTTTCATCCTGGCATAACTCGTGGATTCCCCTAGCATAACCTAGGATTTTTCTTTCATCCCCGCATAGCCCGCGGATTCCCCTAGCATAAACTAGGATCATTCTTTCATCCCGGCATAACCCGAGGATTCCCCTGACATAACTTAGTATCTCTATTCATCCTGGCATAACCCGTGGATTCCCCTAGCATAACCTAGGATTTTTGCTTCTTCCCGGCATAACCCAGGAATTTCTTCATAAACCATCCTCAGCAGGAAGTTTCCTATCCCGGCATAACCCGCAGATCTTTTCTTTCCCTCCCCGCAGAGACCTTTTCATTCTTATCCCGGCATAACCCGAGGATTCTCATCTTATCCCCCAGCAGGAACAATTTCACCTCTCCAGCATAACCTGGCGATCTTTCCAAGGGATACACAGTTTCGACCCTTATTGTGTTAATAAGGAGTATCATAGATATGTGTTACAAATAACTCACGAAATTTTCCAGTGAAAACGGGGCAGAAAATTTTGTTCGTTTGCTTGTTTTGTTGTCTGAGAAGGTGTCACCCTAAGGCACAAGATTAGGCATGATCCAGAGCATGAGTGTCAATTTAGAACAGAAGAAAAGAAAAGAGACAAAAGGTGAACTCAAAGTGATGAGGCAGAAAAAGATGCGAACTGCTCAAAATATAATTGAAGTCACAAGCTCAACAAGCTCAGCATATCCCGCTTTATTTCAAAATTGAAGACCGAGCCAGCAGCTGCAGTTAACGAGCATCAAGATTCAGATCGGAATCTGCCGCGAAAGATAGCCGAGACTCAAGATCAAGCTTCAAGAGACTCATAGATAAAAATCTTTTAACTTGTAGTTGATAGGTTTAGCTAGCTTAGTTTTTGATTTTCTTTTGCTGTAATAAGGAGTTTAGCAAGAAGAGACAACAACAACAGCAGCCAATCACAGTCTCGCGGTAGTCCCAACTACCAAAATTTCTAGAACTACACTGACCTGATTCCTTTATTGCCAAGGATATGTAGGCAGCCTTTGAAGCAAGGTTCGGTCAGAAATTTTTCAAAATGCTTCACATGGAGTATTCAATCAGACGGAAATCGCTCATAATTGCTCACTTGTCTTTGCACTAAAACTCTTCATGTTCCCGCGCAAAGAGGGGCACATGTGAGCATATTGTTTTTACCCAGTCAAACAAGCTCCTACAGGACTTAAAGTTTAGGATTTTCTTTCAAATGTTAGGATTTTAATTTTTTTTTTGGATTGATTGCATGCGCATGTTCATTACTTTGTGTTTTAAGATTGATTAGGATTTAATAAATTTGTTTGCAAATTAAAATATAAAATATATATATATATATATATATATATATATATATATATATATATATATATATATATATAGATGTATTTCGGGCATTTGAAATTATTTTTATTTAATTTTGACTTGGTTTAGTTTTATTTGTGATTTGTGCTTTTTAAATAAAGTTAGTAATTAATTTAAATTAAAATAAAAAGACAAAAAAATACATGTATACACATATACAGCCGCTCAGGCTGACCACAATTGGGCCAGAGCTGAGTGGCCCAACCTGCTTCTCCATTTCAAACAACACTACCCAGCCCAAAATGACTAGCCCTGATCCAGCCTGCACCCAACGAACCAAACGACACCGTTTCAAAGAGGGATCATCACAGCCGTCGATCTCGCCTCAATCTAACGGCCATTAAACCCCATCCACAAACCATATATATGTGTCCAAACGTCTCTAATATAGATAGATACCAACCCCCCCTCCTCGTACCATCTTTTCCGTTTGTAATGCCTCCGTTGACCACCCCACTACCACCCCCTGACCACCGGCCTACCACCATAATGCCGCCACCGGAAATCGCCTCACGGCGACGGCCGGTAACCAAACCTCCCCAGATTTACACCACTCAACCATCACGACCTCCCCTACCCCGTCCTGTGGTCAGTTCCCGTCGAATAAGTCCTCTCCATCTCGAATCTTCAAAAACAGGATCGTCGGAACCACCGTCTCCGTCGACCTTGTTCCAAACCCTTCCACTTTACACCATCGAACGACTAGGACACCCCCTTCCCCGTACTGCATCCCACTCCCTTGGAATCCCCCTCCATCATCTCATATATTCTCAGAAAGGTCGTCAGAAACCCTATCTCCGGCGACCCTATTCTAATGCCCTCCAAACTTACACCCCTAAGGCACCTCAATCTCCTCATTCCAACCGTGTAGGTCAGCTCTCTTGAATCTACATGAAACCCTTCGAATATCAAATCAAAGCCTAACCCTAAATCTCAAAACCCGCTGGAAATGGCTCAAACTCTTCCTAGGCAGTCCCTGGTCCTTTCTGTCCCCAACCATACTACCCATGACTCCCAAATATCCTCAACCACTAAATAAATCCCAATCTAAGACCACACCCAGATCTCAGAACTATGAAAGCCCCACCTGAACTCTTAAAATTGGTTGTACACCGTCTTAAGAGGTTCGAAACCCCTGTGAAAGGGGTCAAGAGCTGTTGAAAGGGTTTGAACTGGGCATCATAAAGAAGCTAAGTAATTCGTCTCTTTTGTATATATTTGCTTAATTATTTGGTTTCTTCTGTATGTATTTGCTTAAGTAGTTTATCTTCTTCTATTTAGATTGATCAACTTCTTTAAATAACTTCTTGTTTGTCCATAGTTTCACCTGAAGTAGGTTTAAATGGTTATGTGATGTTGTTTGTCAATATTCTGAAGTCCTTTCATCTCCTAAGTAGTATGATATCTTGCTAGCATTGGTCTCTTAACTCTAGAAAACCTAGTCTAGTTTATTGTTCAGTAATGTGATATTTTATGGCTTAATTGACATCCATCTTCTAATTCTTCACTTGTTTTATTCTATAATTTCTGGTGCCCCTAAGTATTTGATTGCCATAATGATTTTTGATTTTTCAGTATTGATATTGGTTTGGGGTTGGACCTTTAATTGTTCAGTGGTAGCCTTTACTTGCTTCCAAATCTTGCTCATGAACTAAGTACTCACCCTCTGCTGTGTGCTTTTCATTTTTAAGTATTTCTGAGCACCTTGATTGAACTATTTCTGAAAGCTAAGTGTTAATAGATGTATTCTTTCTTCTGGTCCTTTATTTTGATAATCCTGTATAATGTTTGGATGTGAAAGTCTACATTAAGGTATTTGTGTTGAACCTTGATAATTTCGGCTGATTGAACTTTCATGAGCCCATTTGTCTAAGGTTAAGATGTGACCCAAATTTGATTGACCAGGGTCAATTGTAACTAAACTAGGGTCAAGGAACTGACTAAGGTCAAAACTTCAGGGGGAGGGGGGTAATTTAGGAAAGGAAGTGAGGGTATAAGAGGGATTTGAACCTTTAAAAAATCTGATAGTAATTCCTTAGAACCTTCTAGCAAGAACTAAAGCACGATTCCTGCCTCAAACTTGAGGCACAAGTCAGGAATTGAAGTACTATTTAGGCAAAGTGCAAATTTGAGTTAAGGACTAATAGAAAAACAAGAGGATAATCTGATGCCCTAAGGCTTTACTATAAAAAGAACCATCTGGGCATTTTTAAAGGGATCCGGAACTTTCCTTTAGAATCCTAGAGATAAAAATACACATATGCATCTTGTTATAACTGGAGAAGCTATCTGTGCTGAGTTTGATCATTTTTGAGTTTAATTCTCTCACAATTCTATTGAAACCCTGGGCATATTGTTCAATTGGTTAGCTGTTTGCTTGACTGACTCATTACATTTCACTCATAGGCTCCTGTTTTGCTGAATTACAGGTACATTTCCTTGTTCATTTGATACATTGAGGCTCAAACATGAAATTTTCTCAAGTATGAATATTTGAGTGCATCAGCTTATTCAAAAGCCCTCCCCCTATTTATCCCCCTTAAGTTCGAATGTACAATAAGATGACTATCTTATGGTAATTAGACATTTGGACTGTTTCATTCTATAATAATTGAACTTTAGAGACTTATTTATTTGTAATAACTGGACATTCGAGTTATTTTCAAGTATGAACCATCGATAGTGCTGGTAGTTAATATATGGTTGTTCTAGATAGTTATTTCTTGTTTGTGTAGAAATCAGGAAATGATAGCTTAGAAATTATTAAACTCCAGTTATTGTGTATGATGTAGTTCACGTAATTTTTAATATGTTAACAGTGTTTTGTTTCAGATATAATAGCTGTAAATCAAAGTCATAATTGAATTTTGAAGAATTGGATTCATATACTCTGATTGACGAGTATATGAATCATTTGATTCAAATATATCGTTGAAGTTTGACATATAAAAAAACAATTATTAATATTTCCTTTGTGAGTAAGTAGATTTTCAATTTTGCATATAATTTTGAACCAAAAAATAGTTATTGAGAATTGGACTCTTGCGTCTAAATTAACACTGGGCTCATTCGCGAGGCCCAGTAGGCATCAAAATGTTGTAATCCAATAAGTTTTTTGGGCTGAGTGATTAAGGGACCAAGCCAGTCAAAATAGTTACTAGTCACAGCCTGAGAAATATGTGCTCCTAGGCTGGCCCAAGCGTGATTTATTACGTGCACTTGGCCACGAATGAAGCTAAGACGCATGTAAAGTTTGCCCAAGTACACAGTTTATACATATAAATGGTTAGTGTATTTAGGCACGGCTATATTAGATAACTAAACTCACGTTAGAATGTCCTTATCAAATAAAGTTAGTCGCGTTAATTCAAGAAAATACTATGCGATGGCTCCTTAATTCATTAAAACACATAGAAAAATAGGAAGTGTCGTTTTGCAAATTTCACGACCTTCCCATAAATGTCAAAGACGTAGTTGCTATTTATGTGACCCAAATCTTATTCTCAATGGAATTAAAATATGTCTAAAATTGCGGGTGCATTTATGTGACGCGATTCGCGACATGTTTAAATAACATTGCAAATTTTCCTAAAAAATGTTAAAAGCGGTTAGTAATCTAAAATTACGAGCTGATAGGTGTATCAAATCACATTTTAGCCACTTATAATGAGTTTAAGCGAGCGTGCTAGAACTAGGAGACCCAAGGGTGCCTAACACCTTCCCTCGGGTCAACAAAATTCCTTACTCAAGAATTTCTGGTTCGTAGACTTTAATTGGGTAGTCAAAATTTCCTCGATTTGGGATTTCAAGTAAACCGGTGAATTGAAACACCAAAATCCAAATTTATCCCAAGTGGCGACTCTTGAAAAAAATAAAATAATCACATCTCGAATAATGTCACTTTAATTGAGAAAACTCCTATACATGTGTCACATTTCGGGGTAACCAGGTGTAAGTATAAAAAAGGGAGGTGTGACATCTACTACTAAATGAAATTATGTTTTATATATATATATATATATATATATATATATATATATATATATATCCTTATTTGAAGTTCGTCTGAGTCAGGTGGTGAAATGCTATTTACCTTAAATAAATTATTTATTTATATATTTAAATGTGTCTATATATAGTTATGCCCATTCACACACACACAATTTTAATACCCTAACTTTTACATAAAGCCTAGAACCTAACCATGGATCCCTTTCCCAGTGCAACCAAACGTTCCCCGTCCGATTAATCCTCTGAAAACGACGAAGATATAAATCCATCTTTTGAAGTGATCATGACGGAGTCATATATCAAGCAAGACTATATGGTAAATGACATCTTTTTTAAAAAAAAATCTATATTTTTAAATGCTTGTGTTTTTCGACTTTGTTTTGCAAAAGAATTAGAAACGTAATAGGTGGTGTTTTAATTTGGTTTTTGGAGAGGGGCAAATCGGGTTTTCGACTTGGTTTTAATTTTTTTTATTTCTGAAAAAATATATTGTTGATATTTTTCAATATGTGTGTTTAGATTTTGTTTTGGAAAAAATATTTGTCAAATAATTTTTATTCTTCTTGTTTGCAGCATATTCCAAAATATTTTTACAACCACACTCCTGAATCACATAGCACAGCGGTTCTTCGATATGATGGCGCGCCTTGGTTATTGAAATTAACATAGGTAAATGGAGATTGTTCAAAGACAGATGTAAATATTTTGTGATGAATAATAAAATCAAGTGGGGCTGGTTAATTAAATTTGAGTTGGTCGAAATTACACAACTCTTGTTGTCTTCAAATTGCACTTGGAAGGCCTAGGAACTCTCCAAGATCCAATTGAAATTAACTGGTATTTAAATTTATGTTTTGTCTTCCCATTTTGTGTTATTTTTAACTTTTATTAGCTTTTATCTAGTTATGTAATAGGTACTTTTATTTTACAGTACATAATTACTAGTTATGTAATGTGTATTTTGTTTTGGGACTCTTTTGATTTTCCAGTTATCAAATTGGTATATTACTTTGGTATCATTTCATTACCCTAACTATATGGTTGGAATGTGAATAGTCTTGAGTTTAAAAAAAGGTTGGTAACCAAAATAATAAATGCAATACAACTAACACCACATTTTCCCTGAAATAATAAATGCAATTCAACTAACAACATTAATTATGATATTTCAAATAAAACCAGATATTGTGATAAAAAAAAATAGGCTATTTTGTCCGCTGACAGGAAAAATAACATTCAGTTCACCTAGATGGTATGACCAAAAATTGGTTGTTTCTTTCACTGACAGGAACAATACACCCTTCAAACAAAACCAGATAATTTGGCCAAAAATAGGTTATTTTTTTCACTGACGAAAAAATTAGCATTCAATATACCCAAATAATGTGGCCAAAAATACATAAATTTTCCTTTAATATGAATAGTACACCCTTCAAACAAAACCATATAGTATGACAAAAAATAGGTTATTTTTTCACTGACAGGAAAATTAGCATTCAATACACCATTTTTGATCATTGGGTGTTTGATACTCGCTTGGCCCCTATAAATATGGTCACATACTCAAACACTAAAGACCTAAAATACTCACATACTCAAACCTAAACTATGGATACCTCTCCCTCAACCAAACGAGCCCTAGTTTACTCTTCTACTAGCAACAATGACATATCTTACTCTTCTACTTCCATGATATTGAAGAAGAGAATCCTCCAACTTTTAAAGTGATTATGACTGATTCATGCATTGACTATGACGATCTGGTTATGCATCAGTATTGTATATAATTTTTGGATTGTGTTTAAGCTTTATATTATCAAAAAAGGTTAATAGTATTATTTTTTTTTCTTCTTTTTTCAGTATATTCCAAGAAAAATTCCAAGCATCTTCCTCCAACATTAGAACACGCATATTTGCACCAGCGTGGCAAAGAGTGGATTGTAATTATGAGCATTGGTGATCAAAAAAGGTTCAAGGTAGAGCTGGGGACATTTTGTGTTGGATAATTTTATCATGCGAGGTTTCGTCGTCAAATTTACGTTGGTTGATGTTTTACCACTGCGTAATATCATTAAGGTGGACGTAAAGAGAGATGGATATCCTATTTGTACTAATTTATTTTTTACTTGGTACTAGGATGTGTTTGTGCTAAATTCAAACCTTTAGTTATGGTTGTTGTAAATGTTATGTTAATAAAATTTCAATCTTCATATTACTAGAATTTTTTGTGAATAATTTATCATTCAAAAAATTAAATTACTAATAATTAAAATTATTTAATTATTTATCATTAAATGCACCAGGGAAAAGTTAAATGAGTTAGTGTGTTATTAATGTATAGTCTCATACTCTCATATACTCAAACACTAAAGACCTAAAAACACACTCTCCTATAAACACTAACTATGGACGCCTCTCACTCTACCAAACGATGCCTAACTTACTCTTGTACTAGTAAGGATGAAGAAGAGAATCCTTCGACATTTGAAGTGGTTATGACTGATTCATACATCAACTACGACGAGCTGGTTATGCAGTAGTGTTGTATATATTTTTTGGTGTTTAAGCTTTTTGTTTTCCAATAACTTACCAAAACTTTTTTTTTCTTCAATATATTCCAAGAAAAATCTACAAGTATCTTCCTCCAACAGATGAAACTATGCTTCTTCATTATTGTGGCAAAGAATGATTTGTATCTATGAGCGTCGGTGATCGAAGAAGGTTCAAAGAAGGCTGGAAACTTTTTGTTTTGGATAATTAAGTCAAGCGAGGTTTCATCGTCAGATTCACGTTGGTAGATGTTTCATCACTATATGTTGACTTCAATATTGAAGTGAAGGGAGAAGGAACTCATGATTATAATCTGACTGAAATTGATTAGTTTATAGGATGTGTTTTATATTTTTCTATCCCTTTATTATCTTTAACCTTTTATTGTTGATTTGGTTATGCTACTTGTGCTTTTGATTTTCTATAACAGTTTTCATTTCTTATGTTTGAAATCAATTTCAAAGACTATTTTTGTAACAACATATTTCCAACCAATTGAGAATAAGATCTTGGACTTAAATTCAACCTAATTCTACCTACACACTACTAAAACGATTAGAAATAATAAATGCTTCATTGAGAAGCTAAACATTTGAGAGTAATAAATGATGCATTGAATGGTAACCAACCAATCGGATTTTTTTGGAACGGAGAAGAGAAAGTTTTTGTGATTTTACTGAAATTTTTCATTAGGATATTTTACAAGTATAATTTATGTGAAATCCACATAATTCATAAACCACATATATTAACCGGCCAAAGATCACACCAAAGGTTAAACATGATCTCAATGCTAAAGAAGTCACAAAATTCGAACTTCATAGATAATGAAGAAAGTAAATGTGAAATAATCATGCCAACTTCATACATTACTTGACATTCAAAATGAGAAACAAAGTTCTCAAATCTTGCACACAAAATTAAAGAGAAATAACAAATTCTTTTCTAACACAAGATAACATAAGAACTACAATTAACATAATTACTTTCCAATATTTTCTAAAAGCTTTAACCCAGTAAATATACCCGTTAACGGAGTAGATAAAATAGCACTTGTTGTACTTTTATTTGTTGCTACTTCTTCACTTTCTTCAACGGTCGAGCTTGAAGATGACTCTTCCTATGAACAACTTATTTTCTAAAATTTGTTGAAAACTTCTAAGGATTCATCATAATATTGAAAAGCATGAAATTAGCTACCCTAGACTCCAACAAGCATTTTAACACACTCTGACCAACTTTTTTATATTTCTGACTTCTTACCACAAAAACAACTAACACCATAGAGTTGAGTTTTTGTGACCTTCAGCAGAATTATCAAATTCATCGAACGCCAATATGTCCGCATATTGGGACTTGAAAGACTGAAAGATGCTACGCTTAACTCTGATAATCATAGGAGAATATTCACTTCATGAGTAGTATATTCCTGACCTTTTACCAGAAAATAAAACATATACTTTTGAAGCACTATTCTTCGTCGAATGCAACCTTAATCTATTAACTCACACTTAGAAGAGGATAGGAGTTTCAATGAAGGTCAATTTAAGTATGTTATCAGGGGGTTTAAATGAGGGTTTGTTTAAGTAGGGTATCATGTGTTTAAATAGTAGGCCTTTGAAGACCTACTAAAAAATATACGGAATACACACTCAAATACTATACATATACAAAATACATAATTATATACCCCTTGAGATCTTTCATGTATTGAGAAAATAAATATATAATGGTGGGAAAGAAATAATCAAAAGGTTATTGAAAGGACATTTTGGGTATAAAAATTCAACTGAAACCCTAAATAGGGCGTAAAATGACTTAAATGATCCTATTTGGGTCAATCTAGCCAAAATCGGTGTGGACAAAAGGATTTATTCATTTAAAAATTACCCTTATGTACGTATTCCTAAAAATCTTTTGCTCACATTAAATTATATTGTAATATTTAATGAGGGGTAATTAACTATTTTTGTCTAGAATTTTGTATTTTCTTAACAAGTTTGCCAAAGGTAAATTGATCACTTATTATGGACCGAAGAGAATATTGTATATGCTTTTCTTATTACTAGTATTTGGACACGCGTATTGCGCGTGTATCCTATATCAATTAGTAAATAATTTAAAACATCACAAAACTATTAATATAAAAATAAATATTTGAGTTATAAAATAAAAAATTTAAAAAGATAAAGGAAGAAATCATGCTCCACAAAAGTGCTTATGTTTTATTGCTTGAACTTTCATTTAAGGATAAACTTAGATTATTATGCTGACCTCCCATTTAGCTATTTTAAATAGATTTAATCAACCTCGATTTGAATGCAGATAAATTAAAGCAGACTTTCATTTGTTACATATGAGGCGAAACTGCTATTTGTATTGTGCAATTAGTAAAAACAATATAAACAATAATAATATAAATTTTCTATAGTCATGGTAAAATGACTAAAAATAAACCATAGCTACTCGGCATCCTGATCATGTACAAAGTAAAGTTATTTCATATCAGAAGAAAAATTTATTAGATAACTGAGATAGCTAATCTTTAGGTGCAAGATTTCACCTTCAAATGATGTTAGAACTTAGGTCTTAGAAATCTATTTATAAATCTCTTGAAATTATAGGTAGAATCATATTCTTCTGTATAAATTGGGGATATAGTATGATAAATGGTTGTTTAGTATGGAATTTAAGTATCACCAAATCTAATAAGATTGAGTTAAAAGAGTTAAATGGTTGTTTAGTTTTTGATGGGTATTTTGATAATTTAATTCTCAATTTTGGATTTTGCACTTATAATATAATATGATATGCTGATTGATATCATTAATTTGATTGCTATAGAGATATATGTTTCATATGCATCTAACATTGAGAAGGTAACAAATTTAAAAACTGAGTCTTTAACAGGGCAGAATTACTACTAATTTCCTTCAACACTAATAATTCTTTTCCTCACCATCTCCTACCCCACCTTTTATATTTCTCGCGGCTGAAAACTTGAGAAGAGGAACTGTCCTCACATTACTTTTCTATTCATTACGTTAACAATAATGAGCTGAAGCTTTGAAAATAAAAAAGAAAAAATAAGTGGAAAACTTTACATGATTTTGTGAGAAATGTCTCTACATATCCAATCTTATAAATTCATTTAATTTTATTTGGATCAACAACACCCATATTCTGCTTTATTTATCTTCCAAAACTTTCCAACATTCAGAATGCTTCTTATAAAAAAGAGGGAAGAGAAATAATTAGAGTTGTATCAAAATTATTGTATTATCATTAGTATTATGGTTGTAGACAGGCTTTGGCACGTAGTAGCGTACCTAACAAAGTTAAAAGCTTGCTCCAAAAGATAGATGAATTAATTTCACTGTGGTAAAAACCTGGCTGGACGTAGTTCTAAGACGATAAAGTGACCTATCTGAAAAGCTTGACGATTCTTTTAGAAATGTGAGACAATCTAATGAGACACTCACTTTCACAGTGCTATTCAAGTGAAAGTTTAAAATTACATATGTAACCATAATACAGTCTTACATCCAGTACATTCTAAAATACTCTTTCTTTGGGTTCAAACATTCAAAAATGCTACTTGATGCACAAGTAGTACATCCATTCAGCTTCCTGACCCAAGACAAATTTGTTGTTGTGATGACCCAATAGGCCATTTTCGATTTTGATCTTTATTTTTGTATTTCGAAATCTCGATTAACTTCGTTTAGCCTTCTTCGATTTGTTGCATAGTCGTGTCCATTTTCCGGAAGATTTTTATGAGAAAATTGATGAAAATATGAAATCGAGTCTTTAAACTCGTTTGAGTTGACTATTGTCAACACTTTGTGTAAATGGATCCGGATTCGTGTTTCGATGGTTCTGGTAGGTCTGTATCGTAATTTTGGAACTTAGGCGTATGCCCAGAATCGAATTCGTAAGTCCCTAGCTTGATTTAACGTAATTTGCTGAAAATTGGGAGTTTAAAGGTTTGAAGGAATCATAAGTTTGACCGTAAATTGACTTTATTTCTATCGGGTATGAATTTTGATTTCAGGACTTGGTATAAGTTAGGTACAATATTTATGACTTGTCTAAAAAATTGGTGTAAAATGCAGTTGATTTGACGTGATTCGGATGCCCGGTTGAAAAATTAAATGTTCTTAAGTTTCTTTAAAAAATTTATTTGTTTTGGTGTCTGATTTATAGTTCTAAGTGTTATTTGGTATTTTGATCGCGCGAGCGACTTCATATGATGTTATTATACTTGTATGCATGTTTGGTTTGAAGCCCGAGGGGCTTGGGTGATTTTCTGATAGGCTACAGAGTGATTTTAAACATAGTAGAATAGTTGATGCCTCTTTTGTTACTGGTGATCTACTTCAGGTCTCGCATAATTTGCGAGTCCTGCTTTTGAGAACAAGGCTTTGCATTTGTGAGCATGGCTGATTGCAAGAATCTAGCATTTGCAAGTGAATGTTCATATTTGCGAACTTCCCTCTTCTACTTTTGTGAAGGCAGAGTGGCATTTGTGACTCACCATGTTCTTGGGCAACCTTTGCATATGTGACGGGATGGTCTGCATTTGCGAGGACATGGGTTTGCATTTGCGACCAAAACATTACATTTGTGACAAAAATATTGCATTTGTGATCACTAACCTTCTGAGAAGGGTTCGTATTTGTGACCTCTTTCTCGCATTTGCGATGTTTGCAATTGTGAACGATATCGCAATTGCGACATCTACAACCGATAAAAGATGGTAAAACAGGATTTAGCTTATTTCTTTCATACTCTCAACCCTAAACACCCTAGAGGAGATTTTTCCAAGAGATTTTCTTCCTAAATTCTTTGGTATCAACTTCAATCTATTTTTTTTTTCAATTATTCATAAGTTCTCAACATTAAATCTATGATTTTCATGGTAGAAATTAGGGATTCGGGTAGAATTGGGGGTTTATGGAAAATAAAGATTTAGACCTCTAATTGAGGTCGTATTTCGAAACTAATCACATAACCGGGCTCATGGGCAAATGAATAATCGAATTTTGGTCTGAATTTCAGGTTTTGACCAAGCGGGCTAGGGATTGACTTTTGCTGACTTTTTGAGAAAAGGGTAAAGATCTTAACTTTATGTATTGTAATTGATTTTCCTTGTATTATTTGATATTATTGAGTCAATTTTGGTTAGATTCGATTGGTTTGGAGGGAAATTTTAGGGGAATGGCCCGGTAGAGCGTTAATTTGCTTGTAGAGCGAGTTAAATGCTGGGTCTAACCTTGATTCGACGAAATAGAAACCCTTGAGCTTTGTGCTATGTGAATTTCGTGTGTAGCGGATTATATGTGAGGTGACGAGTGTATATACGCCGTCAATTATTTGTGTCCTTATCTACCTGTATTTCGTTAATTACTTTTTCCATGTTTTGATTGTTACATGCTTTAATTGTTTCATGTGTCTTAACTTGCTATTTGTCGTTTATTATTCCCGCCTTAAAAATATTAATTTTTCCATATTTCCATATTTCCATGATAAATTGCTACTTGTCTTAATTATATTACTTGAAGACTTTAACTAACATATATTTGACTTGTCTTGTTGCTCAGTATTAATTGTAGCCCTCTCGATTTGGTATGTAATTTGTTTTTATGTTTTTGTTTTCATACTCGCTAATCGTAGAGATTCTTGTGATTCGAGTTGTTAAATGGATTACACTTATTGATTTTATTTATGGATTGGCTTGCATACTGTAACAGGTGAAATAAAGGAGGATTGATATTGATATAATGGGATCGGGTTTCACACGGTAACAGGTGGAATAAGGGAGAATTGATATGGTGAAATAAAAAAAGGATTATGATATTAATTTTATTATATGTTGGATCGGGCTGCACGCTGCAACATATTTTACTTGTTATTATTGATATTTACATGGTGGAATAAGGGAGGATCATATTTGTAAAGTTGAATCGGGTTGCATGCCGCAACAGTTAATGTGTTTTGTATACCTTGTTGTATTATGTTGGCTTCAGTGTTTTCGTACGACACTTTAAGGGATTGTATTTCTGGTTTTACTGGGTTTCGAGGATTGAGTTCTTTTCATGACTTAACTGTCTTATTTTCCTGTATTTTCCTTTTTTGTAATTATTATTACACTTCGTACACATTATTGTGAGTGATCTGCCTTAGCCTCGTCACTACTTCGTCGAGGTTAGGCTCGACATTTACGGAGTGCATGGGGTCGGTTGTACTCATACTATACTCTACACTTCTTGTGCAGATTTTGGAGTTGGTTCCAGCGGTGGTCAGTATGTTCGGTTTGAATATTGGATGAAGACTTGATGTACAACTGCTCGGCGTTTTTAGCCTTGAAGTGCCCTTCTACCTTATCCTAGCTGTGTATTCTTTTCAGATAACTTTACTTTCATTCGGACCATTATCTGTATTATTCTAGTAGCTCGTGCCTTTGTGACACCAAATGTGAGATTGTATTTAGAAATTTAGGTTTTTATGAGTTTCCGCACTTTATTTCAATTCTATTTCAATTTATTTGGCATCAATTAGTTTTATTTGTTTAAAATTGCATAGAAAGCTCTTCTAAAGTTGGCTTGCCTAGCAAGTGAATATTATGCGTCACTACGGTTCTGATGGTGAGAATTCGCGGATCGTGACACTTATTAGCTCTTAATATAAATTTATGGCGTGGTATCAATTGGGGCAAACGACTATTAGAAAATTCAGAACTGTAAATTTCATGGTAATTCTTACGAGAGAAACTTGCTCATGAACAGACACCATATTTGGCACTTGTACATTATAAATGAGAGGAAAAACTGAATAAAATTGAACGTATGATTTTTCAGCTTTTTTGGCGAAACATAAGGACTATGCAAGCAGTGTTTGCTCTATTTTTCTATGTATCCATCTATTTGTACAATGATAACTTTTCCGGCAATGAATATTGACCAGTGAAGCAACCCCCTTTGACCGCCACAAATATATTTACTGAATTTCGACCCGTGGGCCAAGTCCAACGTATTAGATTTTCCTCGGAATCTGGTCACAACAAATTTACTTGCAAAATCCCCTTAATTACATAAGATATTTATAAATAAAAAAATTGATTATGTAATTTTTTTATATGTTAGACCTCCGAGCAAGTCAAATAATGTGTTACGGCAGATTTGTTAGACATCAGAAGAAGTTTTTGGAAAAGAAAAACAAAATTACTACTGGTTTTTGAAGAAAAAAACGTTTTTCTTTTTTTTTTTTGGAAATTTTAGTAGTTAAATTGGTTAATACCTATAGGGTTCAATTTTCCACATTGTAATCATCTTTCCTATTTTCCTAACCTTTCCCCTATGTATGATTTTACAAAAAGGACATTTTTATTTTGAGTTTTCAATTCAATACATAAGATTTTATTTATTTATTAATTTCAAACGCCCCTTATTGCAGCATATCTTTATCATTTGTAGGAGATCTAATTTGGAAATTTGAAGAAAAAAAATCACAAACGTAGCAGCAATAGGTTTTTTTACATGCAAGACAATTAAATAATTATATTCCTAGTTAAAAGCTTTAAACCCTTACCTAGAATCACGCATCTAAAGGGTTCATTTCTTTAAATATAAAACCAAAGGGTTTCAGTCTCCCAGCTAATAATGGAACTGTTATTAATTATGGTTTTATTGGTACTTTCTCTCTATTTCAATTATGGTGACTTTTTATTTGGTGGTATAAATGTGTATGCTTGTATAATAGTGCATACTTCGATGAATAAGTGATATTTATAATATACCTATACTACATAGTATATAATTTGTATAATACATTAATATTTATTTATTAAGTATATTATGAAGTATAAATTAAATATTATAGTATAACATATTATTTATTTGGATATATATATTATACGACATATATTCGGAATATAAAATATATCACACATTTATTGTATAAATATTATATATTTAGAGCACGTTGTACTTGTTTAAATATTATATAATATTCCTATTATATATAACGTATAAAAATGACTCATGAATACTTCACGTTCAAAGCCTTTCATTTTATTTAATGGTTGAATTTTGTGGAAGGGAGAGAAAATAGTGAAAAGGAAGAGAAAATCATGGCATAAATGATTTTTAAATTTATTATGACTAATTCATATTAAAAAGTTAATATAAATCTTTAAATTTATTCTAGAAATATCGACGAATCTCTAACTATTATATTCAAATGTAAATATAAAATTATTAAATAAAAAATGATCATACAAAGTATGTTTCTTAAATATTTACTGAATTTAAGTTACAATACTTCATGCATGCTTATGCCTTATAGGTCTAAATTTCGAAACAATTAGAAAACTTAAAATTTGAATAAAAAAATATTAAAATTCCCATTGTAATAAAATACAATGGGTAAGTGTTATTTATGGAATAAAAGGAAAAAATTATGGAAGAGAGAGGGAAAAGGAAATTGTAATAAAAGTGTATTTATATAGAGGGATCCTTTAGTTACTGAGTTACCAACGTCAAAGTGCTAAAAATATTTTTTTTTTAAATGAGCCTATTTTGGAATAAAGAAAGATTAGCATAATTTATGAGAATAGTTTTTAGAAAAGGAGCAACCATCACACTCTCCATAACTTTTAAAACAGAACAAGGGTGAAATATACTTCTATACAATTGAAAATAGTTTAAGTTTACCCTTCAATAGTTAAATTGAGACCTCATCCTTATACTTTTACATAAATAAACACCTAATTTAAATGAACACGTTGCAGCTCAATTATAAAAGAGCCAACCCCAATTTTAAAAGCACGGTTCAATTAAATATATTTCCTTAAACATGGTTTTATGTATTTAGAAATAACAAACCCTTCTCTCTTGAAAATACTTTTTGACATTCTATTCTCTACATGAATTAAATTAATATCTTAAGTTCTTGTGTGATTGTTATTATTTATTTATCCAAAGTATGGGTCGAATATTTATCAGTTGTGTGATTTAGCATCCTAGGTGGATTCACGTTGTCCATGTTAAACTCAGTTCTGTAAAAGAAAGAATATGGTCTTACTAACCAGTCTTGCATGAAGATTGTTGAGAAACCTTTGGGCTCAATTAGTCACAGCCATGTATACAAAAAATAAATCTTTGGCTTCCACATCTTCATTTGGAAATCTCTCCTTAGGGGTTGGAGAGTATGCAATACTGACATTCTTTGGCATCCCTGTAACTATTCAATGATTAATATTTGGCACTCTAACTCTGATTTATAACTCGGCCTCTCTTAGGAATTAATAGAGGACCCCCATTAGCAAGAATGATCAGAACCTTTTAATAAAAGACCTTATAAAAAATGAGGAATGAAATATCGATGGTATTTCCTTTGATTTGCTCGCTGACATTGTTAATAATATTGCTTTAACACATATCCCCATTAAAGTCTCTAAAATTGATAAAATCAGTTGGAGCCTAAACTCAAATAGTTTATTTACTACTAAATCTTGTTACAATCTTATTTCCACGGATAATCCTACTAACTCCTCCTTTAAATGGATTTGGAATCTTCGTTGCTTCAACAAAATTAAATTCTTTCTTTGACAATGCTTGCATAATCGTATTCTTTATCGTGTCCTACTAGCTCATATATGAATCAATATTGACTCAAATGTACGATTTGTAGACTTGGGTGGAAGGTAGACAACATATTTTATACAATGCCTTGTCTCTAATCGCTTTTGGAAAAATATGAGAATTACTAGCCTAAATATTAATAACAATAAAGACTGGCTCGTGTGCCTTAGAAATACTTTCATTCAGTGTAGTAATCACTCCATTAATTGGGAAACTTTATTTCCTTTCTCCATCTATAATATTTGGAAGAACAGAAACAATAATAATTTCAACAATCTTGATTTTAATCTTGAAACCCAAAAGGTTATTCATCAAGCGTGAGAATTCAATTTCTTCAAGGAAAAAAACACCTTCAAAAGTAACAAAACTCGAATTGATATCAAGTGTGACAAGCCACCTAAAGGCACGATCAAACTAAATATGGATGATGCTTTTTCTAGTAACAATAAGGCCGTTGGCTTTGGTGAAACCTTTCGAATATCAATGGAAACTGGATTGTGGTTTTCCATAAAGCAAGGCATACAAGATCTCCCATTTATGCTGAGTTTATAGCATTACACGAAGACTTAAGAACTGCAAAAGAGACGAACTTCCAAAATAAGAAAACTGAAACAGATTGCACGGAAATCATCAAACTTATATACAAGGATAGTTATAATTTTCTAACATTATTTCTGAATGCTGATGGTTAATGCACCAATTGAAACTCTCCCCTCTGAAGCATAATTTTAGAGAAGGAAATACAGTGGTACATATGTTGGCCAAGGAAGCTATTAGGTACCCATTCTCTACTAAATGTTTCTATCATGCTCATCCACCCTTTTATGTTGAGCAAGAAATGATCAAGAACAAGCATGATTTATGCATAGTTCGATGTTTATTTCTACTTATGTTTGTTATTATCTAGCAATTATGGGCAATGGCAATAAACTATGAAACTCTATTATGACTATGTAACTTTTGTTTTAGTAATATAATCTCCGTATTTACGTTAAAAAATGGTTTCAATAGAACTTTAAAAATAGATTAAATGGGTCAAATCGAATTGTACATAACATATTTAGTAGTTTAACCAAACAAGCTAGAAAAACTTACGATAATACATGAAAGAAAAGACTTTAGACCTATACTTCCCAAACTGAGAACTCAGCTAAAGCCAATTTTTATGGTGAAATGAGCCATGTGTACAAGGCTCAAGTACATATTCATTTTGGCATGCTAATTCAGCAATTACTAGTGATTTGCACTTCATGTTCACGAGCCTTGAACAGCAAGCTAAAACCTATTGAATGACTTTCCTCTCGTATGTTTAGGTTTCTCATTATGGATACTTCATTAGAGCTTACTCAACTTTCTTTGGCTCTTGTACTAGCAATATGGCGAAAGCAAGGGCTATTTTAGTAGGTTTAATTTGGTGTATTGACAAGGATATAAAGAGGTTGAAATTGAATATGACTCTCTAATTCTAATCAATGCAATAAACACAAGCTGGAATACCTTAGTAGATCGCCCATTTAATTGAACATATCATAGAGATGAGGCAAGAAGACCACGTTAAGTTCTCAGACTGTTACAGGAAAGCCAATTGAACACCCGACATGCTAGCTAATTGGAGCTTACATAGGAAATCTTCTACTTTTTCATGGAAGCTAACCCTTTACCTATGAAGGTGAGAGCATCTTTGAAAAATGACAGAAATCAGTGATCACGCCCAACTATGCCTTATAAAAGGATACGCGGACATTGCAAATATAACCTGAGTATTTATGCCCAGAGTCGAATCTACAGAGAATTAACCTATCAATCACTTTTGTTGGACGTACTAAATTCTTTAGAATCAACTTCCCCAAACGTCGGAAACAACAGTGATGGCATTTCTAATAACTAATACTGAAAGTAAATAAACAGTTGTAAACTAAGTATGCGTGAGTTGTAAACAATAATGAGAAGGTTCTAAGGTAGCGATTTCCCCTATTGATGGAATCCCTTTCGGTTACGCTTCATATAGATTCACTAAAACAGATCTATCAATCATGAGCACTCTTTTTACCATAAATCTCTCTCGAGTAATCACGATAATTTACTAGACGCACTCTCCCGAGATACGCTAGTTAACTTTGTTTATTACAGTTCACGTTAAATTTCACCCAAGGCTTTGTTATCCCTAATCCCTCCTTCAAACTCGCAGTTATAGATCCCTCTTATATTTTGGGATTGGTGTTGTTCAACAATTACCTAAATATGCACTCTCTTCCGAGTTATGCACACTAAATAAGCACAGCTAATTGAGGATGATGTCAATTAACTGCAACAAACACGTAGTTGAACAAATAAAGATTAACTGGCAAACTATATTAACATAATCAAGAAGTTCATCATTCAATAGGTTCCATCAAAACCTTGCACTAATTTTTCACCAAATTTTCCCGACTTGACACTTTGGTCCCTAAAGTGTTCACGTTCTGCCGCGGTCCCACCGCAGTTCGCCAGGACCGCGGCCAGAATGGTCCTCTGAATCTTTGGTAATGTTCTGCAGCTGTCCTACCGCGGTTACGGTCTAACAACAGCAGGCCAGGTTCAGTTTAATTTTGTCCCTTCACTTGGTGCACTTCGTGGGTATTGTTTGATTGGCCTCCTTTTCTCCATAATTAATCCCAAAAGTGCTCCATCGACTTCTTTTATTGGATATAGCCTGCAAATAATGAAAAGCACTAATTAGAGCATTTTGTTATCACCTTTTGCCATAACTCTATACAAAAAATGTGGTTCTTTAGGGCATAATTATAGTCTAATTCACCTATTATCAACACCCTGCACTTAAATCTTTGCTCGTCCTCGAGCAATTTGAACCACACTTCTAGGCCTATTTGTTTGATGCATTACCCTTTTTATGTCACACCTGCTATTATGAAAGAACAACCTAAGCAGTGCAACAGCCATACCTCAGATGAAGACTCTAATTCCATGCAACACCCATGCTTACTCTATGTACTCTAAACAGAAGTTGAAGACTTGCTTTTTCTTCTTAAGTTAAATTCCCTCACATCACATTTTTTTAGAAAAGTTCCACACACATGAAATCAAACAACAAGGAACTGCAGATAGGACGAATTCATTCACTCTCAGCAAAGAACATTCATATGCCACAGAGATACACCATAAGCTTGCCCTTTGTGTAATACTCTACTAATTGAATTGTTCGGTCTAAGATCAATAGGGCTTCATTTGGTTGTAATGTAAGCTACAGGACGGGAAGGATGCATTTAGATATAAAAGTGACTACACCTCCCTAAGCACTTTAATACATACATTTTCTCAACTAAACCTCATCCTTATGTCACCCCAAAATTCAACCTTCACATCAATGTAACTACCCCATTCTTCTTTAAGCACACTTGCATCAAGAGCCACCACTTATCGAGGAGTTTATATTTTTTTGTTTTCTTTTTTTTTTCAAGTGGCTGTTCCTTTTTCAAAACAGTGCACCTCTTTCCTTATTCAACTAGTTCCACTTGAAAGCCAAACCGACCACCCCACACTTTAACTTTTACAAGTTTCATAACAATTCAAGTGCTCATGAGAGGTGAAAATGTTCAAATAGATGGTTAATTCAAACAAATGGGTAAGGCTTGTAATGTGGTTGCCAAAGGAAAAGGATTATAGGCTCAAAGAGGTTAACTATGGTAATATGTATAGGTAGATTCATGATTATCCAGGCGACATAAAGAAATGCCTAAATCATCTCTAAGACCAAATAATTTCTATTTCTCTTTGCATAGATCGGGGCAAGTCCTAGGTATCTCATGCAAGCATAGAATACGTGTATTACCTCACATACACTTGGCATGTAACTCATTCTGAATTAGTTTGTCAACACATTTACATGAGCGTTCAAGTAAGACAAGGTGTGCAAAATTAAGGCATACTATTAAGAGTCATCACGTGAGCCTAGATGTCGCACCCTCAAGTTCGTTTTAAGAATTTGCAGGTATGTACACCACGAGATTCATTCTTTCCCTCACCCACCTTAGCCTAAAGGAGTCCTAAGGGCCCCAACATCTATTAAAGAAAAATCTACCTAACCCGGTTCAAGGAAAGCCCTTGGAAAGAACCGTGGTCAAAAGAAAAATCAAGGGTGAATTACTACGCTACCTAAAAAGAAAATAAAATAAAATAAATCTTTTTGGCTTTTTTTATATCAGACCTTAGCCCTCAAGAAACACGTTAACAAGTGTCTGTCGTTAGGCCAAGTCAGTAATGTCTAACATAAATGAAAACAAAAACAAACACATAAAACTACCACATACTTAATGCCTATCTACACAACATTACACACACTAAATCAAGTCTCCCACCCCACACAAAAAGAATATGGCATGTCCCCATGTCATAAACAATTAAAGCGCAGAAGGGTAAGAGAACTTCCTCGGTCATCAGTCGGAGTCCGAGACGATGTTGGGGTCCACGTTACAGGCCCTCCCTATAGCACGGAACCAAGCCATCAGCCGGCTCTTAGGCCTGGCTTGCCATCTAGACATGGCATCCAAATGCACATGCAGGTAATCCACCAAGGTGCGAAGTTCTGCCATCTCGTCCTCCCAAGGCGGTAACATGGGTCGGCTGGAATACGATCTAGAGAACTCCACCCCAGTTTGGGGTTGCCGAGAGGATCCGGTAGCATCATAAGATCTCCTGGGTGGTGCCTTGGGTGTTGGTACGTCATCATCATCGTCCAGCTCAATGGGGGTGGGTGCATTTCTGCCTACTTTGATCTTTGATGCTCTAAATATTATTTTTGGGGGTAAAGTGCCATCCGTAGGACTGGATGGGACATCGGCCAGCAGACATAACCTCGTCACAAGTGAGGGGAAGTAAAACCCCTTAGTCATCAGAGGTGACCGAAGTATCATTTCATCTCCAATGATTTTAGCAACATCAATGTTATTCCTAGTTACGAAGCACCAAACCAATAGAGCCCGTAAGTTGTTCACATCCGACGTGTTGCCCGTGGGTAATAACCTACTGCAAACCATAATGAACAAGCACTTAGCTTCCCATGTGAATGACTTGGAATGGAGGGTGATGTTCTCCTGTATCCAAACTGGCCGTCCCCCTGAGCATATTGACTCAATTAGAGTGTCCCAGTCGACCCCTGGAGAATTGTGGTAATAATCAGTTTCACCAGTAAACAAAGGCAGTTGCAAGACCTGGTGAATCTTTAGTACTAAGGCATATATCACTTTGCCCCGCATAATCACAAAACGACACATATGTTTCGGGCAGTTCGCGTAGAACTCCCAGACTATCATTGGGTTGGCCGTTTCAGGTTCCTCGAACAAAAACTCCATCCCCCTCCGGCAGATTTCCTTGTACATGTTCGGTTTTTCTGCATAGAGGGCAGCCTGTCAATAGCAATTTTAGGGACAAAGCTTTTGGTAGCTTTAGCATAAAACCTGTCCTGTGCCTCCTCGGACGTGAACCGGGTAGCATCATAAGTCGGCACTTTGGAAGTGCTTCCCGAGTTCCCACGCCTCTTTCGGGCCATAGTACTTGCGATCAATTCATCATGACGATCAGGGGCAGCCAAACATGGCCAGTCATATGGGTACTCAGACTTTGCCACCCGCTGTCCCCAAACAGTTTCCTTTTTGTCAAGCATCGCCAGTATAACCATCTAGTAAGGTGTCAAAGTAGATAACATCCACTATTGCCCCCACACCACTTATCAATGATACAATTCAATTCTGCCATATAAGACCCCCCCCCCCCCCCCGCCCCACAAGCTCCCACCAATTAATAACAGTTAAGTGTTACCGCCACCCACCCCATATAAAAATTTTCAACTAGGCACACACCCTCACATCTACACAAATCAACCCCAAACACCATCTACAACACCCAACTTGGAATTTAAAACCCCATTGCACCCAAAATCAAGAATTCTACACACTAATCACTACATAAGGCAAAGTACATAAAACATAAGAAAAATTAGACAACTTACTTGAAGATTACCGTGGAGTCTTGGGGACAAATTGGGGGGTTATGAAGGGGTCTGAGGTGAGGCATTTTGGGGGGGGGGGGGTATTGTGGAGAGCTAGGGTTTGAATAAAGAAAGGGAGTAAGAAGAAGGAATAAAAAAAATAGAGGTTTTGGGTTATGGGAAGAAGAAGAAGAATGGAGAAGAAAGAGTTTGCGAAGAAGAAGGGAGAAGAAAGTTGAGAGAAAAGATTAGAGAAGTGTAGTTTGGGTAGTTGTGGGGGGTTGTTTTAAGTTAGGGTAATTAAAAGGAAAAAAAGATTTTTAAACAAAATGTTTTCTGCAGATCGTACCTGGACCTAGTCCGACTATCGCGGTCCCATTGCGGTTACACTGCGACCGCGGTGGACCAACTTTAGAGAGAGTCTCTAACCGCGGTCCCACCGCGGTTACGCCGTGAACATGGTGAATAATCTTCAGAAAGGGTCTCTGACCGCATTCCCACCGCGGTTACACCGCGACCGTGGTGAACCAGTTCTTGGGTGCTAATTTCGGGGTTATTTTCATTGTTTTGCCCCTTAGGCATTAATTTTACCTCTTTTAATGCCTACCTTACCCATTTGATGCCCAGGATCATGATGCCAAGTCCTCCGCACTATCGTTAATATACATAATATGTTAGAAATTATACTTTTTTTACATGCCATTACAAACTACATTTACAACACATTCGTCAGTTGCCTCCCACACGACGCCTGATTTAACGTCGTGACACGACGTAAGTGAGCGCCTTTAAGGCTCGCTCGACCTCTGGGGTTCAGTCAGGTGGATCTCAGACCCTTCCTTTTGTTCGTTCATGCCCACATATAGTTTCAATATCTGCCCATTGACTCTAAATGTACGAGAGTCTTTCTCTTTGGCAATCTCTACAGCACCTAAAGGGAATACTTCAACCACTCGAAACGGTCCAGACCATCTTGACTTAAGCTTCCCAGGGAAAAGCCGCAATCTTGAGTTATAGAGCAATACCATATCCTCAGGTTTGAAATGTCGCTCAATAATGTTCTAGTCGTGTAACCTCTTTATTCTTTCCTTGTACAATCTTGTGCTCTCAAAAGCAAGATGTCTGAACTCGTCAAGCTCATGTAACTCAATGATTCTAGTTTTTCTTGCAGTCTCAATATCTAAGTTTAGTTGCTTTAATGCCCACCACGATTTATGTTCAAGTTCCACTGGCAGGTGACAAGCCTTTCCAAACACCAACTTCTATGGTGACATACCAATTGGTGTTTTAAACGGAGTTTTGTAGGCCTAGAGTGCATATATAGCTTTCTCTCCCAATCAGTTCTTGTGGCGTTCACAGTCTTGGTTAACACACTCTTTATCTCTTTGTTGGACACTTCAACATGCACACTAGTTTGTTTGTGATAAGGGGTGGCCACCTTGGTGCGTATATCATACTTTGCAAGTAACTTTTCGAAAGCTCTATTACATAAATGAGTGCCTCCATTGCTGATAATCTCTCTTGGTGTCCCAAATCGAGTGAATATGTTCTTTTTCAAAAATCCCACAACCACTCTTGCATCATTATTGGTCAACACAACAGCTTCTACCCACTTGGACACGTAATCCACAGCAACAAGTATGTATTTATTGCCAAATGAGCTAACGAAGTGACCTATGAAGTCAATCCCCCAGACATCAAACACTTCCACCTCTTGAATCTGGTTCATGGTCATCTCGTGGCGACGGGAAATGTTCCCAGTTTGCTGACATTCATTGCAGCCCTTCACCCATAAGTGTGCATCTTTAAACACTGTTGGCCAAAAGAATCCGGCCTCAAGAACCTTCTCAACTGTCCTGACCCCTCCAAGATGACTTCTATATGCCGATGCATGACAAGCCTGCAAAAAAGAAGATTGTTCTATCTCTGAGACACACCTCCGGATCATATTTGTTAGGATTTATGCCCGTCACTAGAGGGGGGGTGAATAGTGAGGCACGAGAATGTCGGTAAATTTTGCGGAATTAAAATTGCAGGAGTAAAGTAAGTGCGGAAAATAAAAGAGTAAGGAAAGGACACACCGAATTTATTATGGTTCTCCACAACGTGTGGTTACATCCAGTCTCCCGAGAGACTCTCTCGAGTTTCACTAACTCCGTTAAGCTTACGGGTGCTTAACAAACCGTTACACTTGCTCGTAGATGTACGCTCTACAAGACTTCAACTTGCTCGTGGATACCGCACCACAAGACTTCTTGCTCGAGGATACCTCACCTCAAGACTTCACTTACTAAGATTCAAGGAACTTAGCAACCCCAATGCACAATGAGAAGAATTGGTCTTCTCAAGAACTTCTCCCTTTTACAATGAAAACTCTCTAAGAAGAGTAGATAAGGAGATACAAAATAAGCTCTATGAACAACACAAAGTTGTCTCTCAAATGGCTCAACAAAAGCTCTAAATATGATGTAAAAATATTATCAATGTATTCAAGAATAATGAGAGTTGTTGTTCATGTAATCAGCTCCAAAGACCTCTATTTATAGAGTTTGGAGGTGTTATGTCCATTGCTCATGTTTAAACACAAAATCTGATTTTCAACAAGTTAATCGATTAACCAAAATAGATAATCGATTATCTAGTTCAAATGTTCAAAAAACTAGTCGTTGGAAGGCAACGGATATTAGGTTAATCGATTAACTAAGTTGATAATCGATTAACATGCCTTGCGTAAAGATCCAGTTTAAAACAAAGCTGGAATATACCAGAATATACCATTGATATACACTGGAGTATACCAGAGTATACCAGAATTGAGAACTTACTTCAAAAACCATTTTGGTTAAAATGAAAACGTTAAAATCATTTTGTTTGAAGTACATTAAAAATGTTTATGATATATATGATTGAATAAAATCATTGTATGCATATTAAAGCTGGAATATACTAGGATATACCAGAATCAAAGCTGGAATATACCGGAGTATACCAGAGTCAAAAAATACTTCAAAAACCATTTTGGTTAAAATGAAAACGTTAAAATCATTTTTTTTGAAGTATTTGAAATATGTTTATGATAAATATGATTTGATAAAATGATTTAATGCATATTTATGATGACCTAATGTTGAGCCAAAAGATAAGATAACTTAAACGTTGTTCTTACATTGGTTCTACCTAACAACCTACGCCTTGGGTCTTCGATCTTGAACTCTTTGGCTCGACTTGGCTTGTCTATGCAATCCCGTCATCAATATGCTTCTTGGCATCCAATCATGATTGTTTGATTCATCACCATTGATTTGTCAACTATCTCGATTGTTTGCTAATACATCTTCATCGTTTGTCATACAATATCGTTGTTTGACAATCGACTTCATTGTTTGTCATCATCGAAACCTGTACTTGGAAATCATTCTAATACAAACAAAGAACACATATCAATGATATACATGATTTCCAACAATTTTCCCCTTTCTGATAATGACAAACAATAGGAGATATGTATATAGGATTCCCCCTAAATTCATGCAAACTATTCCCCCTTAATGATAATTCCCCCTCAAATAAGGCATACTAGAATGTAGAGACATTCCCCCTTATTTGATACATATCGCCTAAGCTCTTCCCCCTTTTGGCATTACCAAAAAGAGAGTATACTAAGGCTACTTCCCCCTTTCGACATTTCCCGAATGTCAAAATAAAATAGGAAAGATCTTAAGGAATATGCATGATGAATTTTTGTCAAATAATTTAAAACAATACCAACTGTTAAAAAAATATATCAATCATTATTTTCAAAATGATACCAATTGCTATAAAAACATGATAAAATCAATTGGTTACCAACTGTTTGGAAAAACAAAAGAAACATTTGTTTTTTTTTTTAAAAGATACCAACATTAAAAAATATCAACTGTTAATTTTTAATAAATCAAGAGTTGTATTAAAAAAACATGAATCATTTATTTTTCAAGAATATACCAACTGTTATTCAAATCAAAACTAATATTCATCAAAACATGAATGAAATATTTTTAACAAAAACATGCTAACAGTTAATACATACCAACTGTTACCAACTGTTAAACAAAACAAACATTTCAAATGTTATTTTTATCAAAAAGATACTAATTGTTAACACATATCAACAATTAGGTTTTTATCAAAAAATAACTAATATTCATCAAAACATGGATCAATCATTATTTTTAACAAAAATAATTGATACCAATTGTTATTCAAAATAAAAGTTATCAAAACATGAAAAAAAAAATAATTGATACCAATTGTTAACAAAGACATATCAATCGTTAACACATATCAACTATTTACGTTTTTATTAAAAATATGATAACTAACCGAAATTCCCCCTCGATGCAATAAGGTTTCGTGCTTGGTGCATCTACTACGATATTGTAGTCTTCAAGCACACCTGCAAACGTACCTAAAAATAGGTTTTAGGTACCCAAACACTTTTGGGTCCTTGGGGGTTAGGCAAATAATAATCATAGCCATACGATAAATCCCTATGTTTTGTAAAACATATGGGTGCTATTTGTCCTGCCCGGTTGCAATAATGACATACTACGTTCGGGTTGTGCATGTGCCTTGGTTGTGCCAAAAACGTTCTAGGTGATCTAAAGTTGTTATTCCTAGAAGCGTTGAAATTCCTAGAATTATATCTAGATGGTCTAGAATAATTATTTCTAGACTCATTGACAAAAATCCTAGAATTATTTCCAGGTGGCCTAAAATGATTATTTCTAGGCTTATTAATAAAATTCCTAGAGTCGTTTCTAGGTGGTCTAAAATGATTAATTTTATTCTCATTTATAAAAATCCTAGAATCATTTCTAGGTGGTCTAAAATGATTAATTTTAGACTCATTAATAAAATTTCTAGAATCATTTCTAGGTGGTCTAGCATGATTGTTTCTAGACTTATTAACAAAATTTCTAGAATTATTTCTAGGTTGTGCAACACCATTTCTATCATGATTCTTATTTTTTTTACGCCTTTTATTTTTCCTGGGCTTTTTCTTCTTAATCTTTCTAGGTTGTGCAACACCATTTCTATCATGATTCTTATTCTTTTTACGCCTTTTATTTTTCCTGGGCTTTTTCTTCTTAATCTCTTCAATTGTTTTAGTCTCTTCTACTCTACATTTTTCTAGTGTGTTCCTAAGTTCTATGTTCTCTAATTTCAAAGAATTACAAGAAGAACAATTTGAACTTTGATGAATTGAAGAAGTTTCATTCATCTCCTTAATTGTATTTCTAAGATCAACATTGTCATTTTCCCAAAAATTATTTTTCTCTTCCAAAATTTTAATTTTAGCCTTGGCCTCTTTGGAGATTTTTGAAGACTTTTTCAATTCATCATATACTTCATGAAAAGCTTCTTGTAGTTCTTCAAAAGAGTAAGAGTTAGAAGTACTTACCTCTTCTTTCTCGTTGGCCATGAAGCATAGGGCAGCAGTTTCATCACCCGAGCTGTCCGAGTCCCATGTCCCACGCCTTTGGTATTTCTTCTTCTTCTTGTCCTTTGATTTTGGACAGTGTGATTTGGTGTGGCCAAGTTTTCCACAATTATAGCATGAAGGACTTGGTTCTTCCTTCTTAATTTCCTTCTTCATAAACTTATAAAATTTTTCAATTAAATCATTTGAAGAAGTATTATCATCGCTTTCCGAATCACTTACCTCTACTTTTTTTGACGATGAGGCTTTGAAGGCAATACCTGGTCCTGTCTTATCCCACAAAAAAGGGTTAAGAATTGTACTTTCATAAGTTTCGAGGTTACCTCTTAGTCCATCAATAGTGACATCCGTGATTCCTATCGACTCTTGGATGGCATTTGCTTTGGAACGCCATTTGGGAGTGAGACTCCGTAGGATTTTTCGAACAAGACCTTTGTTCGTGTATACTTTCCCGAGAGCATGGAGATCATTGATGATCCTTGAGAATCGTTCGAACATAATACCGATGGGTTCTTTCTCCCTCATTTTAAAGAGTTCATATTCATGTGTTAGAAAATCAACTCTAGCTTCTCGGACTTGAGGCGTACCTTCATAAGTTATTTCAAGCTTATCCCACATCTCTTTGGCGATTGTGCAGCAAGAAATCTTCCGATAGTCATCCGGGTTCACCGCACAATATAGCACGTTGATGGCTATTGCGTTTCTTTCAACCTTCTTGATGTCCTCGGTATCGTATTCATTTTCCTCCTTTAGAACCATGATTTCCCCAACTTTCTTTGTCGGCAATTGTTCACCTTTCTTGATGATTTTCCATAAGCGAAAGCTATTTGATATGATGAATATTCTCATCCGCTCTTTCCAATATGTATAGTTGGTTCCATCAAATAATGGAGGCCTACCGGTACAATGTCCTTCACTCATCATACCTGCGTTAAAAATTCTCAACACAAAAAAAATATATAGATCGTTCTCTCAATCGGTTAAGGATTTTAGAGAGTTGGGCTCTAATACCAACTGTTAGGATTTATGCCCGTCACTAGAGGGGGGGTGAATAGTGAGGCACGAGAATGTCGGTGAATTTTGCGGAATTAAAATTGCAGGAGTAAAGTAAGTGCGGAAAATAAAAGAGTAAGGAAAGGACACACCGAATTTATATTGGTTCGCCACAACGTGTGGTTACATCCAGTCTCCCGAGAGACTCTCTCGAGTTTTACTAACTCCGTTAAGCTTACGGGTGCTTAACAAACCGTTACACTTGCTCGTAGATGTACGCTCTACAAGACTTCAATTTGCTCGTGGATAACGCACCACAAGACTTCTTGCTCGAGGATACCTCACCTCAAGACTTCACTTGCTAAGATTCAAGGAACTTAGCAACCCCAATGCTCAATGAGAAGAATTGGTCTTCTCAAGAACTTCTCCCTTTTACAATGAAAACTCTCTAAGAAGAGTAGATAAGGAGATACAAAATAAGCTCTATGAACAACACAAAGTTGTCTCTCAAATGGCTCAACAAAAGCTCTAAATATGATGTAAAAATATTATCAATGTATTCAAGAATAATGAGAGTTGTTGTTCATGTAAAATCAGCTCCAAAGACCTCTATTTATAGAGTTTGGAGGTGTTATGTCCGTTGCTCATGTTTAAACACAAAATCTGATTTTCCAACAAGTTAATCGATTAACCAAAATAGATAATCGATTATCTAGTTCAAACGTTCAAAAAACTAGTCGTTGGAAGGCAACGGATATTAGGTTAATCGATTAACTAAGTTGATAATCAATTAACTTAGATAGGTTAATCGATTAACTAAGTTGATAATTGATTAACATGCCTTGCGTAAAGATCCAGTTTAAAACAAAGCTGGAATATAGAAGAATATACCATTGATATACACTGGAGTATACCAGAGTATACCAGAATTGAAACTTACTTCAAAAACCATTTTGGTTAAAATGAAAACGTTAAAATCATTTTGTTTGAAGTATATTAAAATTTTTGATGATATATATGATTTAATAAAATCATATTATGCATATTAAAGCTGGAATATACCAGGATATACCAGAATCAAAGCTGGAATATACCGGAGTATACCAGAGTCAAAAACTTACTTCAAAAACCGTTTTGGTTAAAATGAAAACGTCAAAATCATTTTGTTTGAAGTATTTGAAATATGTTTATGATAAATATGATTTGATAGAATGATTTAATGCATATATGATGACCTAATGTTGAGCCAAAAGATAAGATAACTTAAACGTTGTTCTTACATTGGTTCTACCTAACGACCTACGCCTTGGGTCTTCGATCTTGAACTCTTTGGCTCGACTTGGCTTGTCTATGCAATCCCGTCATCAATATGCTTCTTGGCATCCAATCTTGATTGTTTGATTCATCACTATTGATTTGCCAACTATCTCGATTGTTTGCTAATGCATCTTCATCGTTTGTCATACAATATCGTTGTTTGACAATCGACTTCATTGTTTGTCATTCATCAAAACCTGTACTTGGAAATCATTCTAATACAACCAAAGAACACATATCAATGATATACATGATTTCCAACAATATTGTCAACACATATTCTAAAAATATAAGGCACATCCCATAATACACGCGACTATCACGATAAAACTTTTTTCTTTGGACATATGAAAGGTCATGAGGAACTATACCACTGGCCAGGTAATTAGCAAAGTCTGCATACCATGGAGCTTCCTCAAGATTAGTAGCGAGCAGCTGCTCGTCTGGAAAGGTTTCCAGGATATCTTCGACCTCAACTGATTTTTCAGCACCTTCAATTCGTGATAGATGATCATCGACTTGATTTTTTATGCCCTTACAGTCACTAATTTCGAGGTCAAATTCTTGCAACAGCAGCACCCAATGAATCTGGCGTGGCTTAGACTCCTTCTTCTCGATTAGGTACCTGAGAGATGCGTGGTCAAGATATACAATTACCTTGGAACCAATCAGATATGATCGGAAATTGTCAAAAGCAAACACCACAGCCAGCATCTCCTTCTCAGTCACAGTGTAGTTTAGCTGGGCTCCACTCAGCGTTCTACTAGCATAGTATATTGGATGCATCAGCTTATCTTTCTGTTGTCCCAGCACTGCTCCCACTTCATAGTCACTAGAATCACACATGAGTTAAAATGACTGCTCCCAGTCGGGGGCAACTATGATAGGTGTTGTGACCAGCCTCGTTTTCAGCTCCTCGAATGCTACCCTGCAATCATCAAAAAACAAGAAAGGGTGATCTTTTTCTAACTTACAAAGAGGGTTGGCAATTTTTAAGAAGTCTTTTATGAATCACTAATAGAAACCGGCATGCTCGAGGAAGCTTCTGATTGCTTTGACTGAAGTTGGAGGGGGATAGCTTTGCTATCACATCTAGCTTAGCACGATCCATCTCAATTCCTTTGCTTGAGACCCGGTGTCCCAAGACTATTCCATCTTGTACCATAAAGTGACACTTCTCCCAATTCAATACCAGGTTAGTCTCGATACACCGTTTCAGGACACGAGTCAGATTTATCAGGAACTCATCAAATGAGTTCCCCACCACTGAGAAGTCATCCATGAACACCTCCATTATTTCCTCTACCATGTCAGTGAATATAGCCATCATACACCATTGGAATGTGGCAGGTGCGTTGCATAGGCCAAAGGGCATTATCCGTAAGGCATAAATGCCATACGGGCAAGTGAAAGAGGTCTTCTCTCTGTCCTCCGGTTCAATAGAGATCTAATTGTACCCTGAGTACCCATCCAAAAAACAGAAATGTGACCTCCCTGCCAATATGTCTGATATCTGATCAATATAGGGAAGTGGGAACTGATCTTTCCGGGTGGCTAGACTTCTTTCGATAGCCCCTACAAATTCTCCAGCCTGTGATGGTTCTTGTAGAGATCAATTCACTATTATCATTCTTAACTACTGTCATGCCACCCTTTTTTAGAACACATTGAACTGGGCTAACCCAGCTACTGTCAGAGATTGGGAAAATGATTCCCGCATCTAACCACCTAATTACTTCTTTCTTCACCACTTCCTTCATATTTGGGTTCAGCCTTCTTTGGTGTTCCCTGTAAGGTTTGTGTCCCTCTTCCAGTAGAAATTTGGGCATACAGTAGGTGGGGTTGATCCCCTTTATATTTTCCACCCAATGGCAGTCTTGCACTCCTTTAGTACCAGCAACAGTTGTTGAGCCTGCGCATATGACAAACTAGATGAGATAATAACAGGTAATGTGGAGTTAGGTCCAAGAAATTCATACCTGAGATGGGCGGGCAATGCATTTAACTCCAGCTTTGGTGGCTCTTCGATTGATGGCTTGGCTGGAGGAGTTTCTCAATTTTCCAAGTGCAAGGGCTCAAATTCTAAAGTTCTATCCTAGAACCCTCTACCCTCTAGCGCCAACACCCATTCCGTCAGATCCTCTCCATTTACCTCATCCAAATTTATACATGCGGCAAGGGGGTCCTCAATGGTTATCCTTTCATCGTCAGTCTCTACAATTACACCCACATCATCAATAAGAGATCAATTGGCGAATTCACTTGGTCGCCTCATAGATTGGTGCACATTGAATGTTATTTCTTCATCATTCAGTCTCATCTTGAGCTCCCCAGTATCACAATCAATTAGATCTCTCCCCGTGGCCAGGAACGGTCTTCCTAAAATTATGGAAATCTCTTCATTCACTTTGCAATATAGGATCACAAAATTTGCAGGGAACACAAATTTTCCTGCCTGAATCAGCACATCGTCCAGGATTCCAGAGGGTCGTTTCACAGTCCTGTCAGCCAGCTGCAACAACATAAAGGTGGGTCTAGCTCTTCCAATGCCCAACCTCTTATAAATTGCCAGGGGCATAAGATTGATGATGGCCCCTAGATCACACAGTGCCTTAGCAAAAGCAAAATTACCAATAGGGCATGGAATCGTAAAGCTTTCCTGGGTCAGGCAGCTTTTCCGCAATTGGTCTAGTCACCATTGCAATATAGGTCTGAGTAAGAGTAATTGTGGCCAAGTCTTGGAAATCAAACTTTCGGGACATCAAGTCTTCATCATTTGTGCATACCCAAGCATCTTCTTTAGAGCTTCAATCAATGGTATATTTACCTGAATTTTCTTTAATATGTCAAAGAAATTCTTGTATTGCTCCTCCTTTTTATACTTGGCCAGCCTCTGAGGGAAGGGTGCAGGAGGTCTCTTTTTCCAATCAATTGGGACTGATCTTTATTAGCTGCTACGTCAACTACTGGCTCCTGAACTATTTCACCTTCTTTCTCGGTCTCATTCTGAATATTTTTTTCTTCTTGAGCAGGCTAGACTGTCACCTCTATCAGTTTCGTTGATTCATCCAGCTCGATTGGCACTGGTATGAGTGTCTCAGCCTGTTTAGCTTCTCGAGACCTTTCTTGATATGCATCCAAATCTTTGCCATTACGTAGGCTCACCGTCATCAGCTGTTTTGCGCCTTGATCTTTTGGATTTATCTGGGTGTCTGCAGGTACTGTCCCATGAGGACGATTTTTCAGAGACATCAAAATTTGGCCCACCTGCACCTCAATATTCTCTATTGCTGTATCATGTGCATCCACTCTCTCATTAATTTTTGCATTAGACCCAATAACCTGCTGCATCATCACTTCAAGTCTAGAAAACCCGTCTTCTTGCCTTCCACCATGCTGCTGCTGAGGCGGGTGATACCCATGCTGTTGATTCTGATTATTGTATCCATGTGGTCTTGGATAAGGTGCCATATTGTTGGGGGTCTCATACCTACCATGTTCCCAGTGTTGAACTGTGGTTGTGCTGGCCTGTACTGTTGATTCTGTTGATCCCAATTCTGACCACCCTGCCGCTGGCCTCCATAATTAGACACATAGTTTATGTCTTCAGGGTAGTGATGATGATCGTGTTCTGCATTCTACTGGTTACTAGCTGGCTAACTAATGCAAGATGTGCACAAAGCCCCCATTAGTAGTATCAACAATATGTACCTGTTGTTTCTGCCCTGACTCTTCCACTTTTTTGGTGAGTATGCTCATCTGTGTCAATAAGGTAGCCATATTTTCAGCCATAAATTATGGGTCAAGAGGCACTAAGTGCACCATTGGAGTGATAGGGGCATTTCTGGTTGTCAATCCCGAATTTTGTGCCATCTTGTCAAGAAAACTCTGGCTATCTCTCCATGTTTTGCTCAAGAAAGCTCCACCAGTTGAAGCATCAACAATATTCTTCACACTATCTGAGATACGCTAGTTAACTTTGTTTATTACAACTAACTTTAAATTGCACCCAAGGATTCGTTATTTCTAATCTCGCCTTTAAACCCGCAGTTATAGATCAATCTTATACTTTGGGATTGGTGTTGTTCAATAATCACCTAAATATGCACTCTCTTCCGAGTTACAAACTAAATAGGCACAGCTAATTAAGGATCATATCAATTAACTACAACAAATACGTAGTTGAACAAATAGAGATTAACTGGCAAACTATATTAACAAAATCAAGAAGTTCATCCTTCAATAAGTTCCATCAAAACCTTAGACTAAAGTATTTAGCTACTCATAACAACGTAAACATAAAATACGAAAATATTATGGAAAATTGCAAGAAAAATAATAGATAAAGAAATATAATATTTTTGGGTGATCTCTCACACTTGTGTATCTTGCAAAAGTAATCTCCAAAATAAGTCTGGCCTAATGTGGCCGAATTTCTACACCTTATAAGGGGTTTTCACTAAATTTTCCCGACTTGACACTTTGGTCCCTGAAGTTTTCGCGTTCTGTCGTGGTCCCACCGCAGTTACGTCGGGACCGCGGCCATATTGGTCCTTTGAATCTTTGGTAATGTTCTGCCGCTTTCCTACCGCGGTTACGGTCTGACAGCGCCATGCCAGGTTCATTTTGGTTTTGTCCCTTCACTTGGTGCACTTTGTGGGTATCGTTTGATTAGTCTCCTTTTCTCCGTAATTGATCACAAAAGTGCTTCACTAACTTCTTTTATTGGATATAGCATGCAAAGCATGAAAAGCACTATTCAGAACATTTGGTTATCACTTTTTGCCATAAAACTATACAAAAAAATATGGTTCTTTAAGGCATAATTGTAGTCTAATTCACCTATTATCAACCAGCTGATCAACTTCCGAATTAGGACTACCAGAAAGTCATCAAGTGCTTATCCTTCCCAATTCTGGCTGAAGGAGTTTTCACAGGCTTTTAACTGAGCCTTAGCTATGTATTTCTTTGTTTTGTGCTCCTTGGTGTTTAACTAAGGGGCCAATTAGCTTAGTTTTATTAACCCTTCTTGCATCGAATCTTCCCTTTTTATTATTTTAACATACAGGTTGAGGTCATGCCTAACCTCTCACCATAATGGTGAAATTAAGTGGGGGAAAAAATCTTCTAATAGACTCTATTATTGAGTCCCAACTTAATTAATATCTTTTTACTCGTATGATTGTAATTCTCTTATCTTTGCTTAATTTATTTTACACTATTATAGAATAATGGGATGGATCTATTCAAATTTTCTCTCATATTTCCTTGATTCATCATATTTAAACAATAAAAATAATTATTTTGTCAAAGTCCTATGCAAGTACATGCGTTATCAAGTTCTAACTTCTACGAGCAATTCTTACATGATATTTTCAAAAAATTATAAAAGAAATTAATCAAATAATATGGATACCGAAAAGAAACCGAGATGATCGGTATGATTTCAAAATTCTAGTCTTAATTATATAAAATAAAGTAAATAAAAATTTATGCAAATTTTAAAATAAATAAGCAAAAGTTGAACCACTGACACTCCTAATAAGAAGTGCTCTCCTAAAAACGCATTATATGAATTATCTAATGAAGTGGATAAATAAAATAAATATTGATCAAGCTCATAGCTCGGTAACAATGGCACATCCACTTTCCTTCTCACAGTCCTCACCCCCGCTTCCCTCTTCCTCTCCTAAATTTCTTCACCTCAACACAACCGCCTCAATTAAGCCCACACCCATTTTCTCCCATCTCAAAAAACACAGTCTTTTCACTTCCACACCCGAAAAACCCAACTCCTTCACTATCCCATTAAAAGCCACTCAAGATTCACACTCCAACAACTCCTCATCCGAAACCCAGCAAAACCCACCAACGGATAGTACCAAAGTCACCACCGATCAAGACGCCGGCGGCGATGAGTTGTCGCCGTCGGATATGGGGTCGGAGATAAAGAAGCTGATGAAGGAGAGGGAAGAGAAGGGGACAGATTTGTGGAGTGGAGTGGCCGAGGAGATAAGGGAAATTGAATGGCCAGCTTTTGGTAAGGTGTTGAGTACCACTGGGGTTGTGATTGGAGTCATTGCTGGGTCCAGTGTCGTTTTGCTTACTGTTAATGCCGTTTTGGCCGAACTTTCTGATAGAGTTTTTGCTGGAAAAGGTGTTCAAGATTTCTTTGGTTGATTTTTTTACTAAGACAAGACTTCTTTGAAGAGTCTTCTTTTTTGTGTTTTTACCATTTCTTTTTTCCTTGGAATAATTTTGAACGATCTTTTCCCTTTTATTGTTGCAAAATTTGATTGAGAATACTCCAGTATATGATAGCTCAAAGTCAAGTTTAAAAGTTGATTAAGAAAGAAAATGTCTTGGTCTATGGCGCCTAAAAATACTAGTGCATAGTAATTTAGTTAATGAGCCTCTGATATTTTCTTCAATTTTTTGGACAGCACCAGAAGTTTAAACTAATATTAACGAAGATACGAACGATGTGAAGATGTCACTTACCTAGAAAAGAAGTTTTGTTGTCAATGTAAATAAAGTAAATATATGCATTATGGGTATGTATAGCACTTGATTAGCGTAGGATGAGAAGATGTCTATTCAAGAAAATAAAAGGCTTAGAGGAACTTTGACGAACAAGCAGCAACAGCTCTTGAAATTCCTGTTACAAGTCCACTGTCACAAGTGTTGTAGAAACAGTAAAATTATAAAAGCACTAAGATATACTTGAAAGGCCACTAAAGAAAAGAAAAGGCCTTATTTTTAGCAGTTTGATCAAACAGGAAGGGAAAGGTTCAGACAAGAACATTCTGCTTTGATTGGAAAATCCTCTTGAGACTATGGTATGCTAATCGAAGGACAAAATGTTCAAGGCTCCACGGTCATGTTCTCTGCTTCCCGTCTAACAGATTCAAAGAGCACAGAGGAAAGATATCGCTCCCCGAAGCTTGGGAAAACAACCTGCAATACCAGTTTCATGTGGCTGTAAGTAGTGGCAAAACAAACCTCGTCGCAACTTAGAATGTCATTCCATCATGCATATGACTAAAATTGGTGAAAATTTTCTCCATGCGGTGACAATAAGTCAACTGGATACTTGAATACTTCAAGCAAGAAACGATTACAATGCGCGCAAAACTGTCAAATTAGATATTCTACCAAAACAATAGAACAATAATGGCAGGAAGCACCAGATGGATCAATAAAGTAGCATAAAAAAGGTTGCAAAATTGGCAGTGTTTTGCTGGACAAGATGAAAATCTATGGCACAGACAGTCAAAATGAGCATAGAAGCAACAGGTGTCTTAGGAGCTTAAATAAAGAAAAATTTAGGAGTAGGAAGACAACAAAAGACAACATACCCAGTATAATCACGCATAGACGTATAGTGGGGTCTGGTGAGGGTAGTGTGTATGCAGACCTTGACCTTACCTTTGTGGAGGTAGAGAGGCTGTTTCCAATAGACCCTCGGCTCAGGCAAGCATAGGTACCACAATAATAACCAGAAACAAGACGAGACAACACCGAAAAACCATGTAAAAGCAATATGCATAACAAGATTTAAAATAAATAAAAATAAAAATAAAACATTAAGCCTACCATCAACCAAATATGAGAGTATGTAGTAATACTACCTATATGAATAACCTACTATCCTAATCCTAGACCTCCACATCTTCCTATCACGGGTCATGTTCTCGATCAGTTGTAGAGTGAATTCAGCAGTTGCAGATAGGCACAAGAATCTTGAGCATCAACAGCACAACAACAACAACAACAACTACCCAGTAAACTCCCACCAGGTGGGGTCTGGGGAGGGTAATATGTAGACGAGCATCAACAGCACAATGATAATCAATTTAGTGCATCTTTCTGGACCAAAGCGCTGCCAATGAAGTAAACAACCCTAACCATCATCAAACTACAGTCCTTCCTCAATGACATATCAAGTGTCTATCCCTACACAACCAAAACCCCAGATGTATTTTGAAGAGAGAAACACAAGAGACACGTGAATAATAAAATTTCTTTCATTATTTTCTGTTCCCTATGGCAACACAGAAAACAAGACTTTTTTTGTTAGATATGCAAAAATCAAGATATTTACGGACGACAAATATTAAATGAAGCATTTCCTACCTATATAAGGTGAACAAAAAACATTTCATTATGTCAATCACCTAGATACTCACAAACCACTAAATCCCATGAGTCCACTAAGATAATGATGCATGCCTTTTCTTTGTTTTAAATATGACAATATTTCAATGTTTTGCATAATAGAGTTTATCAGCTTCAGCTGATCACGAGTTAACTAGCATTTCATAAGAAATGATAGATACTTACAACAATGAGCTTCCCAGCATTTTCAGGGCGCTTAGCAAGTTTGATTGCTGCAGCAGCAGAAGCACCAGATGATATGCCCACCTGTAAAAATGCATACTTTCAGTATCCAAAACATGTAGGACGCTAGGAGTGCGCAAAACTGCGGCATGACTATTACAATGTTCAATAGCTCTTGCACACACTTCTCTTTTTCTTTCTTTATTCCTTGGAAGCTTTTTCTCTTTATCCTTTTTCTTTTCTTTTGCGGGGCGCGGAGGTGGGGGTGGGGGAAGAAGTAGGAAGGTTGGGAGCAGAGTTAAAGCAGTCAAACTTACAAGCAAACCTTCCTTCAATGCCAGAAGCTTGGCGGTTTCTATGGCTTCTTCACTTGAAACCTGATTTTATCAAAGTGAATAAATTCTGTCAAATGCTAGCACCTAAAGCCTAAAAAGGTCAAGATCAATAATGAGCAATAACTGAGGTTCATAGTGTTCCCATAGTTCAAGAAATTTGTAGGAAAGATATTCTGGGAAGTTCATATCTTACTTGAATTACTTCATCAATAAGACCAACTTCCAAAACACCAGGAATGAAACCAGCACCAATCCCCTGAATCTTATGTGGACCTAACGCATCATCAGCGAACCATATGTCAAATTGAATCAAAGAACTACATAACAATGACTTCTTAAATTGTTTATACAGCAGATATTTCAAGATGGTCCCAATGATTTTTTTTTTTTTTTTGTTGATAAAATGTAAAAGTGGACACTAGGAATTTTATTTTTGCTTTTTCCCCCCTCCATTTGGGGCGGTGTTGCATGACTTGGTAGCCACTTAGAAAGGTTAGTGCAATTTTCTTGCTCTTGTCTGACAAAAAAGCATCTTCTCCTTTGTATTTGGGTTGGCACAAGAGATTTGACCCAATGTCAAACAGGTCAAAGGCTCAGAATGAGACGAGTCAGGGATTAAGAATCCACAGGGAGAGCGGTGAGCGGAGAGAGATTGTGAATGAAAAGAATAAGGAAAAAGTCATCTCATGACTAGAACTGGCTCACTGGATAGAAAGCAAAAAAAAAAGATGGAGATAGCGATTTTATCTATTTTTCCTATTTAACTACTTACAGGTTTTGATCTAGTTGAATGACTGTTCTGTTTATAAAGTGATTTCTTTTCCATGTCTGGAGTTCAAAAGGAGCAGAGCAGGATTTTTATACCAAACTCTTATGACATTCAAGAGTGAAAATAACTTTACACAATATGGTTAAAAGAGTATCAGAGTGAAAATTACTTTATTCAATATGATTAAAAGATGGATACTGAGGATCGATACAGCCGATCCCAACTAGATTTGGATTGAGGAGTAGTTGTTGTATTTAGTTAGATATAAATATATAAATACTAGTAAAGAGATGAGAGTACAATGTCAGTTACCCTTGTTGGCATAAATAAATTATTAAAAAAAAGACAAAACATTACAGGTAGTTTGGCACTTAAAGTTAGATACAAATTTAATTAGGAATCCAAAGTATATTATATATTGCCCATGCTCTTATTTTTGGTTAGGAATATACAACTAAAAGGGGAGGAAGATGTTTAATAATGGATTCACATTTTTTGTAGATAGCTATTTACTATTAATGACCCCCTTTGGAGACATTAGATAGAAAAAATTATGTAATACTGATGCATGCTAAAGTATTACTAGAACAACATGGATATTTGAAAAATTAATTGTTCAAAAATGCCAAGAAATTTTCTTTCTACCTTTCTGCTTTTCCAAACTCACTTTGGTATCATTTAGAGTATCCCACTTTTGGTGTGTTGTTGCCTGGAGAGCTTCAATGCAACTTAAGTTCGATAGTTTATTAAAAGGTACAAGTAATGTCCTGAAATATTTAACATATAGCTCCTTTATTTTGGTTTGCACGGGGGCATAAGAAGAGATAAACAAGCTTCGAGGAGAAGGCTATGGTTTAAACCAGTACATGGACCTGGGGACAAGACTTTATAACCATATATCATGCAAGCGAAGTGAGCACTAAGACGCCAAGACATGCTAATCAGCAACCAAGAAGGGCAACTAAATCCTAAATCTTTAACAAGTATCATGTTTTTAGGGGGGGGGGGGGGGGGGAGCACCAGAATCAATCAATACGTCGTAGAATTCCTACAATTTACTAGATGGATCATGGGAATTTCAGAGTCCAGAAACTGCCTGCTCATCTGAATTACTTTTACATCCCGACTACTCATTTACTTTGAGATTTCCATATTAAAAGTCAAAATTTTAGCTATACCAGGCTCTAGGTGTTGTGCGAAATGTAGCCTTAGATACACCAATAGGTACTGTTACACGACTAGATGACCTTAGGTTCAACATGAAGACCACTTATATTGGACCTGTTAGAAAGCACATACAGTGCTGGACATTCAGCGCAACTAGTTACACCATTGAAACTTTCGGTCGCTTTGTAGACACCATCTATTTTTTATTTTTGATTTGCACCGGATGTCTGAGTCTCTTCGAGCCCCGACCAATTCCGGGGATGCACGGGCCCTCGGCAAGGATTTTCCCGCAAGTGCAGCACGGTTAAATCAAGTTTTTACCCAGTCCGATGGCCCTTAGAAATTGTTTGCACCCAGTGGGTTTCGAACTTGATACCTTGAAAGGGAGCAAATCCCAAGGCTCAAGTCAATTGCCACCAAGCCAACCCCTGAGGGTTATGAATGTCACTTAGCTACGGATTAAGGTGTTGAAAATCAGAAATAATGTTGACTACAGTAAATTAAGATAGTGTGAGAACCCATTAACTGATAATGGAAGACAGATCTCATATTTACAAGGTTCTCGCTCCCACAAACTTGAGTTGTGCTGCAATATGCACAAAGTGGAAAACTGAAAAAAAAATAATAATAATGGTTGAGAAAGAAGAAAAAGCTCACCAGGCTTTCCTCCAGAAAGAATAGCACTTTCAACTGGTTCCACGCCATAGAGCTATCATCCAATTGCAAAAGCAAAAAAGGAATCATTTTTACACGTCGTGATAATACCAAACGGAAATTCAGCATATAGAAAGAATTCAATTACTAATCATTAGCCCAATTTTTAAACAAGCTCACCTTTATGTCGGGGTTCTGCTCTCTTAAATACTTGCCTGAACCTGTTATTGTTCCTCCTGTTCCAATTCCAGAGACTAGAGCATCTACTTTCCCGTTTGAGCCTTTCCAGATCTCAGGACCAGTGGTCTCATAGTGTACCTATATTATGGTAGTATTTGAGTTAGCCCTTCTCCCATCAGAGAAAGTAAACTTTGGCGTGAGAAGAAGAGACCTTTGGATTTGCAGGGTTTTCAAATTGCTGAAGAATAAAGGAGTTAGGTGTTTTGGCCTTAATCTCTTCAGCCTTCTGAATAGAACCTTTCATCCCTTTTGCTGGATCAGTAAGCACCAACTCAGCACCAAAAGCACGCAGAATAATTCTCCTCTCAAGACTCATTGAAGAAGGCATCGTTATGATGAGTTTGTATCCTTTAGCAGCAGCCATAAATGCCAATCCTACTCCAGTGTTTCCACTTGTAGGTTCAATGAGGACACTCTTCACAAAGAAAAACAATACAAAGTCAGATTCAAATGCTAAACAAGATCGTAACCAAATCTTCAAAATACAAATGACTTCATTCCTCCTTGGAGATAATCATTGCATGTTCATCAAATTAGAGAACCACTCAACCCACAAACCAAATGGCAAAATTATTTCTAGAAACAAGGGTAACTAACCTCGCCAGGTTTGATCAGGCCATTCTCCTCAGCATCTGTAATCATACTATAACCAATCCTGGCAGTAGTAATAAACAGATAAGCAAACACAGTCATCCTTAATAAATACATAACTACTGTAGAGGAATATCCACAAGCAAAATGAAGTTTTACCTATCCTTAACACTAGAGCATGGCTCCATGCTTTCGAGCTTGGCAGCAACGCGAGCAACACACCCATCCACAACATTATTCAGGTACACCAAAGGAGTGTTACCGATCAACTGTGGGTCAGAGCCACAAATTATTAATACAATCTAAGCGGTCTACAAATTCAAAAGAAAAGCAATATTCGAAAGGTACAACAGGTAATAAACTTACTTCAGTTACATCCTTCGCAATTCCATTCTTTTCTCCCGCCATATTGTCAAGTTAATTCTGCAACAATTTAAAAGTGAAACTAAGCGAAAAATTATTTGCATTATAGTGCTTCAATTCATCATATCAGCTACTCATTTAACAAAGGTTTCTCATTTGAGAACCCTCTAAACCCGTCACACTCTACTCGGGCAACTTTCATCCTTAACATAACGAAATCAGTTTCCAATATTCAGGAAGAAAAAAAAAACTGAAAGGAACTAATAGAAACATCAAATTCTTTATAATTTTTTTCCTTCTCCCACTTCCACAAACTACAACAATTTGCCAGTTAAATTAGGAAAATAAATATACCCAAAAGCTCAGAACTTTGTATCCTAACAAATTCAGAAAAGAAGATGCACATTTCTTTTAAACTAATTGTAGATTACATCTTTATTCAATCAACACCAAGAATCCATCCTCCAAAGTTCATACATCTCAAAAAACCCAATTCTCAGAATCACTTTTCTGCCCATATTGAAAAAGAAATTCAATTTTAATTCCCTAATACCTTAACAAGTAAAGCTCGAAGAAAAAATTCCGATTAGGTGGAAGAAACAGCGATCTTGGCAAATGTATAGAGAACCAATTAAGTATAATCTATAAGAGGAATTAAAAGCCACAAAATAAATGGAGAAGAAGATTTACCTGGGATTTGACAATGACAAGAAAGGAGCCTGGTTGAAGATAGATTGGTCCTATAATGCAAATGTACGGTGACTCTTGAGGTGGAGAAATTGTTTGACTTGTATTATTAGTGCCTAAATCGTGCAGAATTGAGCTTCTTGCCTTTTTGTTCTTGTTTCAAACTTTTTTGCTTTTAAACTTTTAATAAAATCGTGGTAAAACAAATTCATATTTAATGCATTACACTTATCGATCTTTAAGTTATTTAGCTAATTACTCCTATCATTTTTATATATTATCAATATATAAACCTAAAGTGTTACTCTTTTCGACCCATAATAAACATTCCTTCCATTTAATATTAAATAATTTATTTTCTTTTTTAGTATGTTCTAAACTAAATGATGTATTTTTAAATTTGGAAATAATTCAATTTTAAATTTTTTCTGTTTTATCCATTTACCCTTATTGAGAAGCTTTTATAGTCACACAAATAACATGGTCCCACAAACTTTTTACCCCTTAAGCTTTTAAGACCACAAGTTTCAAAAATCTTCTTCTTCCTTTTTAAAAAATTTCGTACCGAGTCAGACTACCTCATATAATATGAAACACATATAGTAACTTTTTGGAAAATTTTATTTTGTGTTTCGTACAACTGACACTAGTTATATAAGTCGTCTATTTTGTCTCACAGTTTTGTGGACCTAGAAGTGTAAGATTAGGATCCACAAATTTGTGAGACTAAAAAGGAGTCTCATACAACTAATATAGTTGTATGAAATACAAAATAAAATTTCTCTAACTTCTTGCTTATGATACACCACTTAAGAAAATACTAACTCCTAAAAAAAGAAAAAATAAGTATTGAAATTATTTTATTGTTAACTTGATACACTAAAATATGTAAATAAAGGTAAATTATGTAAAGAAAAAGATACTTATTTTGAAATAAAAGGTCAAAAAATTATTTATTATGGATCGGAAGGAGTAAATAAGATATTAGAGCTTATAATATTGAACCCATCTATCTTTATATCAAGGTCTTTTATCTCCTTCCAAAACCTTTAAACTTACCTCGTTTATAACAAATGAACATAGACATGACTCACCTTCGACTCAGTTCCTATAACGAAGAAACTCAGCATATGCATAAAATGTTATAAAATACTACCAAAAAAATTAAAGAATACTTTATTGGTATATAAATTGTTATAATCAGAGCGGATAGCATTTCACTTGAGAGGTTTCAAAAAATTGTCACATTGGAACTTTCGGAAGGTTAATTTATATACGTCGTGACCCAAATTTGGTAGAGCTCAAAACCTCCACAAATTAAGTCCCACTTTGATCAAATTAATATTATTTTTAATTAGAAATTTTTTCCGTTTTACTTTATATTTTTTGTTATGCTTTAGAAAATGAAGAAGATGGAAAGGAAAATCATGGGAAAGCTTGAAAGTTTTTAACTGCCAGATGTAGCTCCTTTCTCTTTCTAATGTTACCATTGATAGCGTATAAATTGAAATTTTAACCAATCAAGACAAGTCTCAATTTTAAAACAACTCTTGTAATATTGAAAGTCTATTAGGATTATGTCATTTGTACCTTGAATTATTTTCTTGTATTTTTTAGGAAATTCATAGTCTATATAGGTTTAGGAAATTCATTGTTCTACTAGATTTGGAAAAGGAAAACCTATAGTCCTTGTTAAATTGGGAAACCTTTCTCATATATGTTAGAGACCTTTTGGGATCCATATATAAGGGTTGTAGTTGGGGATCCTAGAGATTGTATTGTACTTTTCTTCTCATTCATAGTGGAAAACTCTCTCTGTTTTTGCCCTGTGGATTAGGCTTAGCCGAACCTCGTTAAATTCTTGTGTTGATTTTCTTCTCTATTTGCTTTTTGTGTGATTGTGTGCTAGTTAACCCACGATATTTCACAACAATTGGTATCAGAGTAAGGTTACATATAATTTAGGGTTAAGATGTCTTCATCATCTTCAACAAAGTACGAAGTAGAAAAACTTGATAGAGGTTCTAATTTCAGTCTATGGAAGATTAGGATGAAATTATCGCTGGTGTTACAAGGATTATGGAAAGAAATTGATGAGGATTTTCCTAAAGATATGAAAGAGGCAAAGAAGGAAGACGTGAAGGAGAGGGCTTTGAGTGCGATCTTCATGAGCATTACAAATAGCATTCTTCGGGAAATTGTTGAAGAAACTTCTACAACAATGGCATGGAAGAAGCTGGAAGATCTGTATTCTAAAAATCACGGACAAACTACCTCTAACTGAGAAAGAGGTTATACAATCTCCGTATAAATGAACGTACACCTGTTAAACCTCACCTTGATGAGTTTAATTCAATTATAATGGACCTGAAGAATGTGGATATTAAAATTAAGAGTGAGGATCATGCTTTGATTGCGTTATGTTCTTTACCACCATCTTATAATACATTTGTCGATACGCTGCTATATGGAAATGACAGTATTTCACTAGAAAATGTTAGTAATTCACTAAAATCTAAATAGTTGAAAAAGAGCTTTCCAGACAACAGAATTAAGGGCAAGGGTCTTGTGATTAGAGGAAGAACACAAGAACTTTAACAAGAAAAACTCAACCGCCAGATCAAAGTCTAGAGCAAGGAAGCAACATTGTTATGATTGCTGGGAGCAAGGTCACTACAAGAGAGATTGTCCTAAGTTGAAGGAGAAAAAAAGAAGCAGAAAATAAATAATTCAAAAAATATTGTTGACACTACAATAATTCTGATGATAGTGACTATATAGGGAAAGTCTGTGCTGTGTGTCGTGGGAAAAATTCTTGGGTTCTTGATTCTGATGCTACTTTCCACATGTATCCACATAAGAATTGGTTTACAGCTTACAAGCAAATGAGTGGGACTATCTATATGGGAGATAATAATCCATTACCAGTAGAGGAGGGTTGATAACATCAATTTGAGAATGTTCGACGGAATTATCAGAAACATTGAGTATTGGCATGTTCTTCAAATAAAGAGAAATTTGATTTCTTTTTTGACTTTGGATGATTAAGCGTATAAATTTCACTCCGAGAATGGAATGCTTAAAGTATGTAAAGGCTCCATGGTACTCATGAAGGGTAAATTACATTCTAAATTGTATCATCTTCAGGCTTGTGTAGTTGAAGGAAAAGTTGTTGTAGCTTCTGGAAAAAATGATCTGAATCACTCTCAGTTGTGGCACTTGCGACTTGGCCATATGCGTGATAATGGATTGTCTTTGTTGAGTAAGCAGAATTTGCTGAATGGGTACAAAACTTAAGATTTGAATTTTTGTGAGCATTGTGTGTTTGGTAAACAGACAAGGGTAAAGTTCATCAAGAAGGCCGTGCACAAGACCAGAGACAAGTTAGATTATATACACTGTGACTTGTAGGGTCCAAACAGAGTTCTCTCCAAGAGTGGTGTTTGGGTATTTTATAATTTTGATTAATGATTACTCAAGGATGGTGTGAGTGTATTTTCTGAAAACAAAAGATGAGGCATTTTCGATATTTGTTAAATGGAAGACAATGGTTGAGAGGCAGACTCAAAGAAAAGTTAAGCGTCTTCGAACGAATAATGGGTTGGAATTATGCAATTCTAAGTTCTATAATTTTTGCAGCAGCGAGGGCACAGTGAGACTCTCACTTGTGTCAGAATACCGCAGCAAAATGGTATTACAGAACGTATGAATAGAACGCTTTGTGATATGACACGAAGCATACTTTCACACTCATGTATTAGCAAAGATTTTTGGGCTAAAGCAATCAATACAACTTGTTATTTGGTTAATAGATATCCATCCACAGCTATTGATTTCAAAACTCCTTTTGAGATATGTTCCGGTTCGCCTGCTAATTATTCAAATTTAAAGATATTTGGTTGTCCTTCTTATACTCATGTAAGGAATGGAAAATTGAGCCGAAAGCAAAGAAGTACATATTTCTAGGGTATGCAACTGGAGTGAAAGGTTATAGGTTATGGTGCACAGATCAAAAGACTCCAGGGCTAATTATCAGTAGGGGTATAACATTTAATGAATTTGCCTCACTGGATAGCCATAGGGAGAAAGCAATAGCAGAAACAGATCATGGTGTCAGTGACCGCATAAAGCTAGAAATTGAATCTCCTCTAGCTCAGCCCAGTAATTCTAAAGTAGAGGAAGTAGAGGAGGTGCAAAACACTGATCAAGATGAGAAACAACAACCGAATAACATTGCAACATGTAGAGAAGAGAGTGATCAACCGACCGCAAAAATTTACAAATGTAGTTTATTGTAATCTTCTTGGATATACTAATCTTGTGGGATTTTCTTTGGTAGTTGCAGAGATTGCTGATGCGTTTGAGTGTAATAGCTATCTAAAAGCTATTTCGAGTACTGAAGCACATCAACAGATTAGTGCTTTGCTGAAGAGATTAAGTCTCTTAACAAGTTTAGGCATTGCCTAGACTTGGTTGATGTGTGCGACAATGGATAGAGCCCTTGCGAGGGCTGAGGGCAAGGTAGAGAGACGTTGTTCCTATTGATGAAGAGAATTCAAGCCAGTGGGAAGATTTATTATTTGTGGCTTGAATTATTTTCTTCTATTTTCTAGGAAACCCATAGTCCCTATAGGTTTAGGAAAATCCATTGTCCTAATAGATTTGGTAAAGGAAAACCTATAGTCATTCTCAAATTGGTAAACCTTTCACATATATGTTTGGGACTTTTTGGAATCTTCGTATAGGAGTTGTAGTTGGGGATCCTAGAGATTGTATTGCGCTTTTCTTCTCATTCATAGTGAAAAACTCTCTCTGCTTTTGTCTCGAGGATTAGGCTTATCCGAACCTCGTTAAATTCAAGTGTTGATTTTTCTTCTCTATTTGTTTTATGTATGATTGTGTGCTAGTTAACCTATGATATTTCGCAACAGATTACTTGGTGGATACTCCACCAAAACCTAATTTATGGCTGTAAATAAAGCTAGATGTATCCTTCAAAGATGGTCTAGAAATTCTATTAAAAAATTATGGAATATTCACAAAGTGTTTCTCAAAGTCGCCGAAGTGATCAACAGAAGTTCCTCTGTTTCATGGAGATCAAATATGTCTGAGTAGGTCAACATCATCCTACGTTCGAGAAATATGTCGCCAAGTCTCTCGAATCATGTAGAATAAATCGGACGGAGGAATCAAGGGATAAATAGAGTTTGTAACATGCAATATTTATCAATAAAATCATTTTCTCTTTATAGTTGTTTGTGTTTACAGTTTTAGTTTTCTCTGTATAAATTTGTTACAAATAAAATTGGCATGCCCGGTGGGACTAGTTCTACCCTTCATCTCTTTCTCTTGCCAACTAAAAATTTCAAGTTTCAAGTTATCTGTTGTGGTGATCGGGTACTTCAAGTCTCGTCTTCACACTTCAGCAAGTATACACTTCGACAAACCTTGAAGTATGTGGCATTTGTAGACACTAAAATTTTAATAGATCAATATAAGTCATAGTTTAACCATAACTCTTATAATTACGAGTCTATTAGGGTTACTTGATAGCTACTTCACAGAAATCCTAATTTATGTCAATAAATAAGGGAACATGTATCCTTCAAAGACACACAAAAGATCATGGAATATTCACAAAGAGATCAAAAACATCAAATATTGTCTTTCTCAAAACCACATAAGTGATCAACGAATGGAGATCAAATAAATCTGAGTATGTCAGCATTATCCTACATTCGAGGAATACGCCGCCAAGGCCCTCAAATCATGTAGAATAAATCGGATGGAAGAATCAAGGGATAACATAGTTGTAAATCTGCAATATTTTATCAATAAAATTAATTTTTTTATAATTATTTATAGTTGCAGTTTTATTTTTCTCTGCCTAAATTTGTTGCAAACAAATAGAAATTTTACCAAAAAATAAACAACGAACTAAAACAAATCTTGGCCTTTCAACTTTAAAGAGCACACATGTCAGTCATCTAAGACTGTATTGATAAATACTAGAACAACCAGAAATTGAGCGGAGCCGTACCCCTTAAAAGATATGTTTTGCAAACTAGTTCATAAGCTAAATGTTAATTTTTTTACTTTAAATTTAATATATTAGCAAATTAGTTATTAAATTGCATATAATGTTCCTTCAATAACAATTTAGTCGTTAAAGTGTCATAATTGAAATCGTTTTAGATTCAACAATCTTTTAAGTATTAAACTTCGTATAAGAAAAAACATAAATTTGTTGGATAGCTTAGTCTAATATAAATAATTTATTCTAAAATAAATATTATCTGTTATGATTGGAACCAACAAGCTTAGAAAGAAAATATTGACTTAATTTTGAAACGAATATCTGACAACAAATCAATCATCATTTTCTAGTATTAGTTGATTTATATAAAGTTTCTATCAAATTGGCCCTTAAGATCCGAAGGGTCAAATTGCATCCTTTAGTGAACGAGAAAGACTGGCGGAAGTAGTGAACTAACCAAACTTTGAAGCTATCAAAATTGTCTGGAAGTCTATGTTCTTTGCTAGAATTCTTGTCCTAATTCATTTTTCCTATTTGAAAAGGAATACAACAATGTCAATGTCTTGTTAGTGTTGACTTTGAATATCCATAGTAGAAAATCAAACAAAAGTTAGAAAACAAAGTCCATTAACTAATCATTCCACGAAAAACCACTAGTCTGAAAGTTGAAATTCTTTGATACAACTTACCATTTTCAGTTTGGTTGTTCCTTTTTCCTCTAAAAAATAAATATAATAATTTTGGGGTAAATTATAATCATATAATTATGACTTTTTTTTCACAAAAGTTATATAAATATATTTTCTCACACAAATATAATAAAAATTTTCGATAGTATTGTCTCATTTCATATTTTTTTTATTTTCAGTCTAATAAATAATCATCCAATTAAAATAGGAATGATCCAACACGACCTAATAGCCATATATATAAACTAAGGCATTATTTGGCCATGAGTTTTGTCAAAAGAAATTTGGAATTTATTTTCAAAAATCATGTTTGACCATAAATTTTGCCCATATTTGGGCCAAATCTCAAATCCCAAAATCCCATAACTTGGTAATTATACGCATGTTATTCTAAAATAAAATTGGAAAATATATTTTGAAAACGTATGTTCAAACACATTTTCATCTTCAAACCAAACTTCTCCCAAATTAGATTTTTCAAAATAAATTTGAAATTTATGTGCAAACGCTAGCTAAAATAATACTAAAAGTGAATCATTTAAAATACGATACTTCTATCTTTTATTTTTTATTTTAAGATTTTCATTCAAATTGATAATAGCTTTTTATTTCAAGTGCTCTCTAATTATATCTTCTTCTCTTTTTCTTGTCAGACTTTCATGCATTTCAAACTATGATTTTTGTAGGGAAGGATCACTTTTAGTATTATTTTAGTTTTTGTATATGAGTATTGTCACGTTGGATTGGGTCATTTTTAATTTAAGGGAAAAAAATAAAGTTGATCGGTCAGCTGAAATTGATTGTATTCTCTAGCAAAAAAATATATAGAATCGTATATTATATGTGTCACGGCCCAAAATCGATAAAAAGTCATGGTGGCGCCGGACACCATTGTCAGGCAAGCCAACCAAAATACTCAATATTATTCTAATTTTTTGTTGTCTAAAATTATTTTTTCTTTACACATTAAATAACGAATAATAAAATTGACTGAAACAATCGCAATTAACAAACTTAATATTCAATAACCCAAAAATCCTCCTAGAACCCAATGTCACAAGTGCATGATCATCTACTGATAAGGAAATAAAATACAACATCCGACCAGAATACAGTAGACAGGAAGTAAATGCAGTATACTGCAAAGGACTGTACTAGTTACGGCCGTCTCGAATAACGAGTAACGCAACTCACCTAGTCCCAGAATCATCCGTGTTGCTACGGCCAGTAGGCCGCTAGAGTTACATGTACATGTGCAACAAAAATGCACAGAAGTGTAGTATGAGTATAAAAACAACGTGTACTTAATGAGTATCCCGTTTAATCTCGAATAAGCAGAGACGAGATGGTCAACTTCGACACTTACTAGTAGTCCAATAATGATGTCAATAATACATTTAATCGTAAATTTCTACAAACATGATATTTACCAAATAGAAGGAAACAAGTAAATAATTAATTCTTTTATAGAAAATTTTTAAAATTTCATTTTTCATTATTTTCCAAGTATTCTCAAACCATGAAGAGGCAATACAACCTTAATAATTCAAGGCAGCAATACAAGCATGCGCAAATTATGCCGAGGCGTACAACTCGCTCCAACAGAAAATAAATTATTCACTTGCCGAGGGTCGATCCGTGACTATAGATGCATCTATTTACTCTGCCGAGGCGTTCGACCCGTTCCAAAGTTAAACACACACAGACAATCAATCAAATAGTCAACAAGGAACAATTATCCACAGAAAAGCCAATTCTCTTTTAAAGATTTTTGAAAATGAAGTTTAATCTTTTGTGGGAATTCATTTACTAACTCGAGGTGATTTAAGCAATTCAATTGTCGATAAGTTTACAATTAATCCAAGTATAGCATGCTTTTGGGTCCTAGACTACCCGGACAATAGCATAATAGTATCTATGCACGGACTCTCGTCGTCTCGTGCGTACGTAGCCCCCATAATTAGGATCACATAACCAATTAACTCACGTATGGGGACAATTCTCTCTTACAAGGTTAGAAAGGAGACTCACCTCGCTCCGAAGATCCATAATCGGCATTGCGCGCCCTTCCGAAGACTCGAATTGATGCACAACGCTGCAAAACTAGCCAATAATTATTCAAATTCATTAATATATACTTAGTTGCTCATTATAATCCAATTTGTAGAAATTTCTAACCCCGATCAAAAAGTTGATGAAAACGTCCTTTGGGCCCACATGCCTGGATTTCCAAAATTTTCGAAGAATAAGTTTATCCATAACCTTATAAACTCAAATATATAATTTACTCTCAATTTCATACCCAAAATTGTGGTCAAATTCCAAGAACATTCATTTTCTAGGTTTTTATCCAAACCCCTTGATTTTCCTTAATTTTTATATGTTAATCTACCTGTAATCTATGTATTTAACTTAAGATGCGTTGCAATTACTTACCTCTTTGATGATGACGGAATCCCTCCTCAAATTCTCTCACAAATTGCCTAAGGCCAAGTGGAAAATAAGGAAAATGGGCTAAGTTTCGGATTTTATAACTGGACACAACCCTCAGATGTTGCAATTGCGACACTAGGCTCGCAATTGCGAGATCGCAATTGCGACAACTCGTTGACAAATGCGAACATCCCTCCCCTCGTGCCTTGATCGCAAATGCGAAGGAAAAGCTCACAAATGCGAACCCCCTGATTTTGCAAATGCGAAGAGAAAGGTCGCAATTGCCACTCCTACCCAGCCGGCCCAGGCTCGCAAATGCGAACTGGAATTTGCAAATGCGAGGTTGCATTCGTGACACAAGAATCGTAAATGTGATCATACTAGCACCAACAATCCTAACTCTTAGCAAATCACTCCGATGCTACCCCGAATCGCACCCGAGCCCCCGGGACTTCAAACCAAACACCCCCACAAGTCCATAAACATAACACGAACTTGCTCGAGGCCATAAATCACATCAAACAACACTAAAATCATGAATCAACCCCCAATCCAAGCATTATGAACTTTGAAATTTCCAACTTTTATTTTTAATGTTTAAACCTATCAATTCACGTCCGATTGACTTCAAATTTTATAGACAAGTCATATTTGAAAATAACGGACATACTCCAACTTTCAAAATCGGATTCCGACCCCAATATCAAAAAGTCCACTTCCGGTCAAACTTCTCAAAAACCTTCAAATTTTTATCTTTAGCCAAATGGCTCCAAAATGACCTACCGACCTCCGAATTCACTTCCGATCGCGCTTCCAACTCTTGAATCACAATGCGGAGTTACTCCCAGACTCGGAATCCCAAACAGACATTGATATCACTGAAATGCTCTTCAACCCAAACTTATGAAATTTCTTTCAAAAATGCTACTTTCCACAATAGGCGCCAAAACTCTCCCAGGTAGTCCAAAAACCCGATTTGGGTGTACGCCCAAGTCCGAAATCCTCATACAAACCTGCTAGAACCTTCAGATCCGGATTTCGAGATCGTTTGCTCAAAGTTCTATCCTAGTTAATTCTTTCAACTTTAAGCTTGCGAAATGAGAATTCTTCCTTCCAAATCAACTCTGGACTTCCCGAAACTTAATTCTGGCCATGCGTACAAGTCATAATACCTGAAATAAAGCTGTTCATGGCCTCAGAATGCTGAGCGACGTGCGAGAGCTCAAAACCACCGGCCAGGTCGTTACATTCTCTCCCGCTTAAATATATGTTCGTCCTTGAACGTGCTGAGAACTACACGAAAGTAGTCTGAAATTACTCTTTAACTTCTCATGCACCTTCTTGTTCTACCACAACTTAGTTGAGCCCATCAACTCGATCAATTTTGAAGGTATTCCCTTTTTATTCAAACAAATAAACCTTAGAGCCCAATTCCAACATGAATGCATAACTTTGCTGAACTCACACCTAGAATCACTTTACTCACCGGACCACCATATCATTTTCTGATCAACTTAGTCAAAATTCTGCGAATAAGATGCTCGTATTTCACCCCATGACATACACAGGTCTTACTATAACTCTTGCAATGCAGCCACAATGGAAGAGATGTGCAGAAATTCATAATCAACTGTCGAGTCAACCAATCATTGAGTCTATACTTCCGACAAGAAACATTACCTCAGCTGAACCGAATAATGATCTTTGTTCCTTAATATATTTCATGTAATCAGATTGCACTCATCCTAAATCCAACAATCTCGTCTCACCCAGCACGGACTGCTCAGGCAATAAGCCACCTCGACATGACCAAAAAGTCCCATATTGCCACAATGTGCCAATAGGCTACCAATTAGAATGCGATACAAAAAGGAAAATGAACCCTGAAAAGGAATTTCAATTACCAGCTCGTGAATCATACATTCAATGCAGGCGCACAGCTAATATGAGCTTTCCTCAGAAGATAGGAAATGAAGCACATAAAAACAGATATAAGGAACTATATTGAACATCACGCTGTTACGGCGCGCAACCCAATCCAAACATTATGCCCATGGGGGCATGCCACCTGATTCACACTTATAACTCTCATAAGGAGATATACATCGAGCTAAATTGCTCATTACAATAAAATACTGAATATCGGTCAGAAACACGCTAGGTGCATAATACCATCCCTGAGGGAAACATACGACACTATAGGCTACAAAACTCAAGCACAACTGACTGAATCTCAAGAGCCATCCTGCTCATATAGTATCATCGCCAAGCGGAACCTGAACACATAAGAAATTACCATAGCCGTCTCACAACTCATATGATGCAATACATCATTACTTGGGATGGCTGACGACAAAATAACACCCTTACTACTCATCCTTACGAGAGTGTTTTGCTGGAATGAACACAACTGGCCTGACATAGAGCCTATATTCATATTTAAATCCATCCAACGACCTCAAGTCGATCCTGATCGTATCAAACTAGGCCAATAACCTTTCAAAGGTCCATACTCACCCCTTTTCCAAAAACACATAGGCATCACCATTATAACCGGAGCAAACCTCTATAGTCCATAACCCAATAAACCGAGTTCCCTCCAGGCATAAATTCTCAAATTAATGATATTACCACAATCCTCATACTTGGTTTATATCTTAAATCAACCAAGTGAGTACGTTTCACGCTTATACAACCTTCCTATGGGACACGCTCCTACAACCTTCCAAAACACATAATAGGTCTGTGCACCCAAACCACCGGTCGCACTAACGCTGAAAAGAGACCAAGAATTCCTTAACTAGGATGCAAGGCCTTCCTTACAAAACACCAATCTCAATTGACGCTGAAGACAATACCAACTTACCTTAAACATCAAAATTCCTTTCCTGCTCATCCGAGCTCATGACGTCCTTGCCAATACCGAGCCGCAACCTTGATTCTCACTTTCAAGTTCCATACCACTCACTGCACCTAACATTCCAACTTACGATAGAACACGCTTTTCATCATATCTTCGGAACCACTATTAGGCTATCACTTCATCTTGTAAAAACTTTTCATTTAACTCATTTTCGGAGAACCATAGCAACGCACAGGTAAATTCTGACAGTTGTAAAATATTCAGATCTCTAAGTAGTGGTCCAAACCACCATAGCCCTTCTAGGATCCACCTCCGTATAATAAGACACAATGGTAGAATACTTTCCGAATAACACTAACTACGGCAGCCGAGAAGCCTCGCACGCACTGTCACAATTCACTTGCATAACTTGTTCATGCTGAAAGAACTGCTCATTACCAGCAATATGCCAACTCGACTATGGCTAACCAGTCCTTCTTCTTCCAATTTGTCCTTGATTATCATTGAAACAATGATAACCCCATTCAACACTTAACACACTCCATCTGCACTCTTCTCGAGTGACCCTGAATCACAAGACCATGCTATCTCAAATTCCACGAACCATTTCGTACCCCTAATTGCTACATCGCAAGTCAAAACATCATAGAACATTATGTGCCTCTTTCATAGGCTGCTAGCAAGCGTGATTCTTAACCATACCCATAGGCTCGAATTCATTTGGCATCACACATGTCTTTTGAATTCACTAGGACCGTTGTTGAGAGCCACCCGCTCTGACTTGGTCCCGAATATAATCAATTCCATAAATCTTCTAGCACATGAATACCCTATTGGTGAAGTACCTGGCATAATCATTCCCTTGGAATCTGTATTTTTGCAAAGCACAATCATGTATCCTTCCCCAAGTCTGAACATGGGCTAATGAGGCCAACGATACCCCACCTTTAATAATTCCTTTGCTCAATTTACCACCTATGTTCTTTTCCCGTAGCTGAGATAACTTATCTATATGCTAATAATCAGAAATCCCGTGAGTAAATAATCATGCAACCCCATCATAGGCGGTGGGACTCTCCACTTAGTTCGAGGCCATTATTACAAACCTCTAGAAGTTACGAGGATTTTTAATCTCCTATTGACATAACCTTGTGCAATCTACCGCCAAAAATCTTGATATCTTACTGTGGGAACCCTATATTTATACTCTGAATCATCAACAACATTCGCATGACCGATCCTTCCGCTGTATAACCATTAGAATTCTTCGCAGAAGCCTCACCAAGTCTGTGACGACTATCCTACTCACAGGGAATAGCCCACCTATGGAAATCACTTTCCGACATCTTCTAATGCTGCTGCACAGGGTATAATCACCATGACATCAACAACCCATCCTGAGTCCGAGTTAATCCCTCCAGCTGCATAAGTCCTTTCACCCCTCGTAGACATCAATTGAATGTGCGGCAACATCCTTCCCATTTAAAGCTACATTGTATACTTCTTCATTTCAATCATCTCCTTTCCTTTATACCAAGTCTTCTGCCACATAATAGCCCATACTTCGATATAACTCTGTAGACCCCAATCACCAATCACTAATATTCTCAAATCCCTTCGAACTGTCCTTAAGGTACATGGTCATCCTACTACGAAGCCCATATGTAACTCCGCCACTCTCCCACTTCGGAAAACTCGCTTCTTTAATCCACTACTTGACCTTTGCTTCATACACCTAGCCTTCTAGGAATTTTAGCCACCGTCTGACACTTTCCACACATCTTTCCTCATCCTTTGCTACTCAATTGTTGCCTCAATAAAATCTATCTTCATAGCATTAGAATCCACAAATCGTTACTAACTTTAAATTTTGACAGTGATCATCTCTCTTGAGCTGCCAATACTATAAATGCCAATTCAACCCTGAACCACCTTCCCTTGCGACATCTAATAGTCGTGTCTTTAATACTGACATGCGATATTTTGCTCCGAAGGCGAATTGTAGAATTTAGTGCATTCAATAGGGACAAAAACACCTCATTATAGAAGAAAACTACCACCACGCTAGCGTATACCGAGTCTTGATAACTTATCAACCCAAACCTGAACATTCTCTGCCCGATTGCTTTTCCCCTACCGAGAATAAAACACCGAATCTCTAGATTATGCACTGAGTAAACCTCCCATTCTAGTCATTAACTGCCTTGACAGACATGCAATCATCCTACCATCATAACAATACTGCGGAATAATCGCTCATAAGTATCATGGCAACCTGTGCCTAACCTCAAGGCTCTCAGAAGTACTGCTACTAAGCCCGAAAAAACAGAATATCCTTCAACAAGCCAACGATAACAGCTCAAATAACCCCGCAGGGAGAAATGCCCGCACCACATTCGTAGTGCCATTACAACTCTTCAATTATCGATTTATAACAAGCGCTTTGAATCTCATAAGATTGAGTAGAAAGAAATCAAAGGCATAATCCTCACAGGAATCAAATTGCAAGATAGGGAATCAAGAAGGGAAGTACTCTTAATAGTCCTCTAGCCTCCCGAGGATAAGTACAGACGTCTTACCGATCCGCGAGACTCTACTAGACTTGCTCATGACTCGTGAGACCCTAGGAACCTAGTGCTCTAATACCATGTTGTCACGACCCAAAATCAACAAAGGGTCAGGGTAGTGCCGGACACCACTGTCAGGCAAGCCAACCAAAATGCTCATTTAAATTCCAATTTTTGTACTGTCTAGAATCATTTTTTCTTTACACATTAACTAACGTATAGTAAAATTTATGGAAACAATCATGAAATCGTTAACAAACTTATCATTTAATAATCCAAATATCCTTTCAAAACCCGGTGTCACAACTGCATCAGCATCTACTGGAAAGGAAATAAACTACAATATCCGTCCGAAATGCAGTGGATAGGAAGTAAATGCAGTATACTTTAAAGGACTGTACTAGCTGCGGCCGTCTCGAATAATGTAACTCACCTAGTCCAAGAATCATCCGTGCTTCTACGCCTAGTAGGCTGCTAGAGTTACATGTACCTGTGCAACAAAAGGCACACAAGTGTAGTATGAGTACAAAAATAACGTGTACTCAATGAGTATCCTGTCTAATCTCGAAGAAGTAGAGATGATATGGTCAACTTCGACACTTACTAGTGGTCCAATAATGATGTCATTAATATATTAAATCGTGAATTTTTACAAACATGATTTTTACCAAATAGAAGGAAACAAGTAAGCAATTAATCCTTTTATAGGAAATTTCCAAAGTTTCCTTTTTCATTAATTTCCAAGTATTCTCAAGCCATGAAGAGGCAATAACAATATTAATAATTCAAGGCAGCAATACAAGCATGTGAAAATCATGCAGAGGCGTACGACCCACTCCAACAGAAAATAGACTAGTGCACTTGCCGAGGGTTGATGGCGCGCCTATAGATGCATGTATTTAATCTATCGAGGTGTTCGGCCCGTTACAAAGTTAAACACACACAAACAATCAATCAAGCAGTCAACAAGGAACAATTATCCACAGAAAAGCCAATTCTCTTTTATAGATTTTTGAAAATGAAGTTTTATCTTTTGTGGGAGTTCATTTACTAACTTGAGGTGATTTAAGCAATTCAAATGTCGATAAGTTTACAATTAATCCAAGTATAGCATACAATAGCAAAATAGTAGCTACGCACGGACTTTCGTCACCTCGTGCGTACCTAACCTCCAAGATTAGGAGCACATAACCAATTAACTCAACTACGGGGACAATTCTCTCTCACAAGGTTAGAAAGGAGACTCACCTCGCTTCGAAGATCCATAATCGGCATTCCACGCCTTTCCGAAGACTCAAATCGATGCACAACGCTCGAAAACTAGCCACTAATTATGCAAATTCATTAATATATACTTAATTACTCATTATAATCCAATTTGTAGAAATTCCTAACCCCGATCGAAAAGTTGATGAAAACGCCCGTGGGCCTACATCCCTGAATTTAAAAAAATTTCGAAGAATAAGTTTACCCATAGCCCCACGAATTCAAATATATGATTTACTCTCAATTTAATCCCCAAAATCGTGGTCAAATTCCATGAGAATCCATTTTCTAGGTTTTCATCCAATCCCCTTGATTTTCCTTAATTTTTACATGTTAATCTACCCATAATCTATATATTTAACTTAAGATGCATAGAAATTACTTACCTCTTTGATAATGACGGAATCCCTCCTCAAATGCTCTATAAAAATTGCCTAAGGCCAAGTGGGAAATGAGGGAAATTGGCTAAGATTTAATTAGTGTACACTACCCTAAGATGGCGCAATTGCGACACTGGGCTCGCAATTGCGATAACTTGCTCGCAAATGTGAACATCCCTCCCCTCCTGCCTCGATTGCAAATGCGAAGGAAAAGCTCGCAAATGTGAAACTAAATGCGAAGAGAAAGGTTGCAATTGCGACTCCTGCCCAGTGGCTCAGGCTCGCAAATGCGAAGGACTTCGCAAATGCGAGGTTGCATTTACGACCCAAGAATCGCAAATGCAATCATACAAGCACCAGCAATCCTAACTCTTAGCAAATCACTCTGAAGCTACCCCGTATCGCACCTGATCCCCCGGGACTTCAAACCAAACACCCGCACAAGTCCAAAAACATAATACGGGCTCGCTCGAGGCCTCAAATCACATCAAACAATGCTAAATCATGAATCAACCCCCAATCCAAGCTTTATGAACTTTGAAATTTCCAACTTCTATTTTCGATCTTTAACCTATCAACTCACGTCCGATTGACTTCAAATTTTGCAGACAAGTCATATTTGACATTACAGACCTACTCCAACATTCGGAGTTGAATTCAAACCACGATATCACAAAGTCCACTTTCGGTCAAACTTCTCAAAAACCTTCAAATATCTATCATTAGCCAAATGGCTCCAAAATGACCTACGGACCTCCGAATTCACTTTCGATCGCGCTCCAAACTCCAAAATCACAATACGGAGTTGCTCCCAGACTAGGAATCCCAAACGGACATCAATATCACTAAAATGCACTTCAACCCAAACTTTGAAAATTTCTTTCAAAATGCTACTTTCCACAATTGGCGCCAAAATGCTCCCGGGTCGTCCAAAAACCCGATTGGGGCATACGCCCAAGTTCGAAATCATCATACGAAACTGCTGGAACCTTCAGATCCCGATTCCGATGTCGTTTACTCAAAATTCTAATCCTAGTTAGTTCTTTCAACTTTAAGCTTCCGAAATGAGAATTCTTTTTCCAAATCCACTCTGGAATTCCTGAAACTTAAGTCTGACCATGCGTACAAGTCATAATACCTGAAATGAAGTTGTTGATGACCTCAAACTGCTGAACGACGTGCTAGAGCTCAAAATAACCGGTTGGGTCATTACGTTCTCTCCAACTTAAACATACGTTCGTCCTCGAACATGCTGAGAACTATGCGAAAGTAGTCTTAAATAACTGTTTAACTTCTCATGCACCTTCCCGTACTACCACAACTTAGTTGAGCACATCAGCTTGATCAATTTTTAAGGTATTCCCTTTTTATTCAAACAAATAAGCCTTTAAGCCCAATTCTAACATCCGAAATTCTATGCTCGACCTGTTTCCAAAATAATATCACCATATCAATCACTACACAGTACCCAAATATGGCTGGATAACTTTGCTGAACTCACACTTAGCATCACTTTATCACCGGACCACCACAACATTTTCTAATCAACTTAGTCAAAATTTCGCGAACCTGATGCTCCCATTGCACCCCATGACATACAGAGGTCTTACTATAACTCTTACAATGCCGTCACAATTGAGGAGATGTGCAGAAATTCATAATTAACTACCGAGTCAACTAATCATTTAGTCTATTCTTCAGACAAGAAACATTACCTCATGCTGAACCAAATAATGATCTTTGCTTCTTAATATATTTCACGTAATCAGATTGATTTGATCCTCAATCCAACAATCTCGTCTCACCCAGTAAAGACTGCTTAGGCAATAAGCCACCTCGACATGACCAAAAGTCCCATATGATGCCATAATGTGCCAATAGGCTACCAATTAGAATGTGATAGAAAAAGGAAAGTGAACCCGGAAAAGGAATTTCAATTACCCCGCTCGCGAGTTATATATGCGACGCGGACGCAAAACAAATATGAGCTTTCCTCAGAAGATAGGAAACAAAATACATAAAAATAGATATAAGGAACTATACTGAACATCACACTGTTGTGGCAGGCAACCCAATCCATATAACATGCCCATGGTGACGTGCCACCCGATCCACACATAGAACTCTCATAAGGAGATATACATCGAGCTAAATTGCTCATTACAACAAAACACAGAATATCAGTCAAAAATACGCTAGGTGCATAATACCATCCCCGAGGGAAACATACAACACTATAGGCTACAAAACTCAAGCACAACTGAGGAGCGATACATGATCTGAATCTCAAGAGCCATCCTGCTTATATAGTATCATTGCCACGCGGAACCTCAGCACCTAAGAAATTACCAAGCCGTCTCACAACTCATACGATGAAATACATCATTACATGGGAAAGCTGATGACAAAATAACACCCATGTTTCTCCTCCTTAAGGAGCGCTTTGCTGGAATGAACACAAGTGGCCTAACATAAAGCCCATATTCATATTTAAATCCATCCACCGTCCTCAAGTCAATCCTGATCGTATCTAACTAGGACAATAGACTTTCATAGGTCCATACTTACCCCCTTTTCCAAAAACACATATGCACCACCACCATAATCAGAGAAAACCTCAACAGTCCATAACCCAATAAACCAAGTGCCCTTCACGCATAAATTCTCAAATTAATGATATTACCACAATCCTCATACTTGGTTTAAATCTTAAATCAACCAAGTGACTACATGTCACTCTTATAAAACCTTCCTATGTGACACACTCCCACAACCTTCCAAAACACATAACAGGTTCGTGCACCTAAACCACTGATCACACTAACACTGAAAAGAGACCAAGAATTCCTTAACCAGGATGCAAGGTGTTCCTTATAAAACACCAATCTCAATTGACGCTTAAGACAATACCAACTTACCTTAAACATCAAAACTCCTTTCCTGCTCATTCGAGTTCGTGACATCCTTTCGAACACCAAACCACTACCCTGATTCTCGCTTTCAAGTTCCATATCACTCACTGCACCTAACATGCCAATATACGATAGAATAAGCTTTTCATCATAGCTTCGGAACCACTATTAGGCTATCACTTCATCATGTGAAAGCTTTTCACTTAACTCGCTTCAGGAGAACCATAGCAACTACAAGTAAATTCTCACAGCCGTAGAATATTTAAATCTTTAAGTAGTGGTACGAACCACCTAGCCCTTCCGGGATCCAACTCCACATAATAGGCCACAACGGTAGAATACTTTCTGAATAACACTAACTACAGCGGCCGAGAAGCCTCACACGCACCGTCATAATTACTTGCATAGCTTGTTGATGCTGAAAGAACTGATCATTACCAGCAACATGCATATTCGACTACGGCTAACCAATCCCCCTTCTTCTAGTTTGTCCTTGATTGCCATTGAAACAATGATAACCCCATTCAACACTTAACACACTCCATCTGCACTCTTCTCGAGTGACCCTGAATCACAAGACCATGCTATCTCAAATCCCACGAACTATTTCGTACCCCTAATTCCTACATCGCAAGTCAAAAAATCATAGAACATTGTGTGCCTCTTCTCATAGGCTGCTATCAAGGTTGACTCTTAACCATACCCATAGGCTCGAAATCATTAGGCATCACACTTGTCTTTTGAATTCACTAGGACCGTTGTTGAGAGCCAGCCGCTCTGACTTGGTCCCGAATATAATCAATTCCATAAATCTTCTAGCACATGAATACCCATTGGTGAAGCACCTGGCAGAATTATTCCCTTGGAATCTGCATTTTTGCAAAGCACAATCCTGAATCCCTCCTCAAGTCTAAACATGGGTTAATAATTCATTTGCTCAATTTACCACCTATGTTCTTTTCCCGTAGCTGAGATAACCCATTAATATGCTAATAATTAGAAATCCCGCGAGTAATTAACCATACAACCCCGTCATAGGTGGTGGGACTCTCCCACTTAGCTTGAGGACGCTATTACATAACTCTGGAAGTTACCAGTATTTTTAATCTCCTATTGACATAACCTTGTGCAATCAACCACCTAAATTCTTGATATCTTACCGTGGAAACCCCTTTTTTATACTATGAATCATCAACAACATTCGCATGACCAATCCCTTCGCTGTATAACCATTTGAATTCTTCGCAGAAGCCTCACCAAGTATGCGAAGGCTAACCTTCTCACCGGGAATAACCTATCTATGGAAATCACTTTCTGACATCTTCCAACACTGCTGCATAGGGTACAATTACCCCTAGTGGACGTCCATTAAATGTGCGGCAACATCCTTTCCATTCAAAGTTACATTGTATCCTTCTTCATTTCAATCATCTCCTTTCCGTTATACCAAGTCTCTTGATGCATAATAGCCCATACTTCGGTATTAATACGTAGACACCAATCACCAGACTAATATTCTCAAATTCGTCCGATCTCTCCTTAATGTACGTGGTCATCCTACAACGAAGCCCATATGTAACTCCGCCATCACTTTGGGCAAACTCGCTTCTTTAATCAACTACTTGACCTTTGCTTCATACACCTAGCCTTCTAGGAATTTTAGCCATCATCTGACACTTTCCACACATCTTTCCTCATCCTTTGCTACTCAATTGTTGCCTCAATAAAATCTATCTTCATAGCACTTGAATACACAAATCTCTACTAACTTTAAATTTTGCCGAAGATCATCTCTCTCGAGCTGCCAATATTGTAAATGCCAATTCAACCATGAACCACATTGCCTCGCGACATCTAACAATCGTTTCTTCAATACTGACATGCAATATTCTGCTCCGATGGCTAATTGTAGAAGATCATAACACCGACGAATTTAGTACATTCAATAGGGACAAGACACCTCATTATAGAAGAAAACTTCCACCACGCTAGCGAATACCAAGTCATGATACCTTATCAACCCAAACCAGAACATTCTCTGCCCGATTGCCTTTCCGCTGCTGAGAATAAAACACCAAATCTCTAGATTATGCATTGAGTAAACCTCCCATTCAAGTCGTTCACTGCCTCGACACGCAGGCAAACATCCTACCATCATAACAATACTGTGCAATAATCGCTCATAAGCATCATGGCAACCTGTGTGTAGCTTCAAGGCTCTTTGAAGTATTGCTGCTGAGCCTAAACAACATAATATCCTTCCACAAGGCGACGATAACAACTCAAATAACCCCGTAGGGAGAAATGCCTGCACCACATTTGTACTTCCTCTACAATTCTTTAATTCTCAATTTTTAAGAGGCGCTTCACGTTGCATTATATTGAGTATGAAAGAATCAAAGGCATAAGCCTCACAGGAGTCAAATCGCACGATAGGGAATCAAGAAGGGAAGTACTCTTAACAGTCCTGCAGCCTCTCGAGGATAAGTATAGACATCTCCATACCAATCCACGAGACTCTACTAGACTTGCTCATGACTCATGAGACCCTAGGAACCTAGTGCTCTGATACAATGTTGTCACGACCCAAAATCGACAAAGCGCCGTGGTAGTGACGGATACCACTGTCAGACAAGCCAACCAAAATACTCAATTAAATTTTTTTATTGTCTAAAATCATTTTTTCTTTACACATTAAATAATAAATAATAAAATTTACAGAAACAACTGTGAAATCTTTAAGAAACCTAACATTAAATAATCTAATAATCCTCCCAGAGCCCGGTGCCACAAGTCCATGAGCATCTACTGATAAGGAAATAAAATACAACATCCGTCCGAAATATAGTGGACATGAAGTAAATGCGGTATACTGGAAGGGACTGTACTAGCTGCGACCGTCTCGAATAATAGAACTCACTAGTCCCATTCCAAAGTTAAAACAAACACAGACAATCAATGAAGTAGTCAACAAGGAACAATTATCTATAGAAAAGCCAATTCTCTTTTGAAGATTTTTGAAAATGAAGTTTAATCTTTTGTGGGAATTCATTTACTAACTTGAGGTAATTTAATCAATTCAAATGTCGATAACAATTAATCCAAGTATATCATTCTTTTGGGTCCTAGACTACCCGGAGAATAGCATAATCATAGCTACGCACATACTCTCATCATCTCGTGCGTACGTAAACCCCAAAATTAGGAGCACATTACCAATTAATATACCTATGGGGACAATTCCCTCTTACAAGGTTAGAAAGGGGACTCACCTCGCTCCGAAGATCCATAATCGGCATTCCACACCTTTCCAAAGACTCGAATCGATTGACAATAGTCCAAAACTAACCAATAATTATGAAAATTCATTAATATATACTTAAGTACTCATTATAATCCAATTTGTTGAAATTCCTAACCCTGATCGAAAAGTTAACGAAAATGCCGTCGGGTTCACATGCCCGGATTTCCAAAATTTTTGAAGAATAAGTTTACCCATGACCTCACAAACTCAAATATATGATTTACACTCAATTTCGTATCCAAAATCATTTTCAAAATCCAAGAACATCCATTTTCTAGGTTTTCATCCAAACCCCTTGATTTTCCTTAATATTTACATGTTAATCTACCCATAATCTATGTATTTAACTTAAGATGCGTAGAAATTACTTACCTCTTTGATGATGACGAAATCCCTCCTCAAGTGCTCTCTAAAATTGCCTAAGGCCAAGTGGAAAACGAGGGAAATGGGTTAAGTTTCGGATTTAATAACTAGACACAGCCCTCAGATGTCGCAGTTGCGACACTGGGCCCGTAACTGCGATCTCGCAATTGGGACAACTCGTTCGCAAATGCGAACATCCCTCCCCTCTTGCCTTGAACGCAATGCGAAGGAAAAGCTCGCAAATGCGAAATCAAATGCGAAGAGGAAGGTTGCAATTGCAACTCCAGCCCAACCGGCACAGGCTCGCAAATGCGAACGAGGCTTCGCAAATGCGAGGCCGTATTTGCGACCCAAGAATCGCAAATAGGATCATACCAGCACAAGCAATTCTAACTCTTAGCAAATCACTCCGAAGCTACCCCGAATTGCACCCGAGGCCCGGGAGCTTCGAACCAAACATACACACAAGTCCAAAAACATAATACGGACTTGCTCGAGGCCTCAAATCACATTAAACAACACTAAAATACGAAATCAACCCCCAATCCAAGCTTTATGAACTTTGGAATTTCCAACTTCTATTTTCGATGTTTAAACCCATCAATTCCCGTCCAATTGACTTCAAATTTTGCAGACAAATCATATTTGACATTACAGACCTATTCCAACTTTTGAAATCGTATTTCGACCCCGATATCGAAAAGTCCACTTCCGGTCAAACTTCTCAAAAACCTTGAAATTTCTGTCTTTAGCCAAATGGCTCCAAAATGACCTACGAACCTCCAAATTCACTTCCGATCGCGCTCCCAACTCCATAATCACAATACGGAGATGCTCCCAGACTCGAAATCCCAAACAGACATCGATATCACTGAAATGCACTTCAACCCAAACTTATGAAATTGCTTTCAAAATGCTACTTTCCACAATAGGCGCCAAAACGCACCGAGGTTATCCAAAAACTTGATCTGGGCATATGCCCAAGTCTGAAATCATCATACGAACCTGCAGGAACCTTCAGATCCCGATTCCGAGGTCGTTTACTCAAAATTCTAATCCTAGTTAATGTTTTTCAACTTTAAGCTTCCAAAATGAGAATTCTCCTTCCAAATCAACTCTGGACTTCCCGAAACTGTATTCCGACCACGCGTACAAGTCATAATACTTTAAATGAAGCTATTCATGGCTTCAAACTCTTGAACGACGTGCTAGAGCTCAAAACGACCGGTGGGGTCGTTACAATATGTAACATAATACATACACACACTCCTATATATATATATATATGTATATATATATATGTATGTATATGTATATATATGTATGTATATGTATATATATATATATGTATATATATATACATATATATATATATATATATATATATATATATATATATATATATATTTATATATATATATCTATATATATATATATAAATATATATATATATATATATATATATATATATATATATATATATATAATTTTGGGTGACTAGCTATTCTCATGATAATAATGATATTCGTCTGCATTCCATTATGGAAAGGAAATAATCTAATGTTTACAAATCTATCCATGCCTCGTTATTAGAGGTATTAGCGGATCTTTAAAAATTCATGAAACTGATCAAATCGAATCATATTGTACCAAATCGTTATAAGATTTATTTTAATAAAATTATATATTTTTAAATTTATAAATATACAGAATGATAGGACATATTTTTAATTTATAAAAATAAATTAAAAAATACCAAGTTCTACCAAATAAATTTATATATAAGAAATATATTTAAAAAGTTGCTTGTCTTTTGGAATTATAGAAATAGCTATAAATGACCAAATATTAATATCCAAAGCCCCAACTTCCAAATATATTATACTACTCATATCAAAACTAAGAACTCGCTTGGCCATGAAATGTTTTTCTCCATTTTTTGTTTTTTTAAAACTTTTTTTCACAATCAGTATTTGGCCATAAAATCTTCAATTTTCACTTGAAGATGAATTTTGCAAATTTTTCAATATGTGAAAACTCCAAAAATTTATTTTTCAAAATTTTCACTCAGCCTCACAAAGTCAAAAAGAACCTAAAATTATATTCATGTCCAAACACAACTCAAATTTTCAACTACCATTTTCACTTGAATTTTCTTTTTTTACTTTTTTCAAAATTTTACAAATTTTATGTCCAAACACCCACTAAATTAGTTCTTAAATCTCGAGTAGCAAGCCATTTGGTATTTCAACTACTTCAGTAGCAAAATTTTCCTATCAAATGATTAAGACTTCTATTGTGATATGGAGTGCTAATCTGGAGCTCTTGAGTCCAAACTTGATTTGTATCTTTCAATTTGTGTGATTTATAACTTTTTTTTCTATATTATATTAGTAGAGGAGTTAGCCTTTGACTTCAGCTCTAGTTACTTCACCACCCGTCTAGGCAGCTAGAGGTAGGGGTATGTTGCGATCCAAAATCCACTAAAGGTTGCGATGGCTCGGACACCACTGTCAGACAAGCCAACTGTAAATACTTAATTAAATTCTCATTTAAATAATTGTGAAAACTCTGATTTTCCTTCAATTTTTTCTAGTAAAAGATACTCATATCAAATTAAATATAAATGTCAAGAAGTCAATAAAAAAACCCCATAATCATCCCAGAACCTGGTGTCGCAAGCTCTTGAGCATTTACTAGGGAATGAAATAAAATATAGTAACTTTCCAGAATACCAAGTGGATAGGAATGAAAATACAGCACGATACTCTGAAGGAGACTTTGCTGGCTACGGGTAATCTTGTTAAATATATCTCACCTAAGTCTCTTTATCAACCATGCCGCTATGCTACTAAGCCACTAGCCACACATGAACCTGTGCAACAAAAATACACATCAAGTGTAGTATGAGTACGAAAATTACATGTACCCAGTAAGTATCTCGTCGAATCTCGAAGAGTAAAGACGAGAGGTCGACTTCACACTTACTAGTGGTCCAATGATAATTTACAAGTAATATATTAAATCGTGGATTTTACAAAGATGGCTGTAACTCAATAACATAAAGCAAGTAAGCAATTCTTTCATTAATAGGAGATTTCCAAATTCATTTCTCATCATTTATACCTTTGCCTCAAGTCAGGAAGAAAACAATATCAACTTTGATAAAATTCAAGGCAAACAATAGAAGCATGCACAAGTCATGCCGAAGTCGTATGGCCCGATCCAACAATATTTAAATTATGCACTGCCAGAGGGTTGAATGCCGTGATCCATAGATTCATCTATTACCCCACTCGTAAATCATACACGCGACGCGATCAAATATAATAAAAAATCACCCTTCTTGCGAATCATACATGCAACGCAGGTACACATACTCAAACAGTCAATCAAGATATTCATCAAGGAGGCAATTATTCAAGGAGGTATAAATTTCCCTTTTTACAAGTCATGAAAATGAAGTTTAACTCTTTTAGAAAATTATTTACTACTTCGATTTGATTTAAGCAATTTAGACTATCAATAAGGTTGCACTTATTACAAGTAAGCATGATTTTGGGTCCTAGACTACCCAGACATAAGCATATTAGTAGCTATCACGGACTCTTGTCACCTCGTGTGCACGTGGCCCTCATAATTAGCAACACACATCCAATTAATTCACCTATGAGGACAATTCCCTCTTATAAGGTTAGAAAGGAGACTCACCTCGCTCCAAAGCATATATCCCAATTCAAGAATGCACTCAAACCTCTAAATTGGAGTCGAACGATCCAAAACTATTCAAATGGGGTAAGAAATAGTAATACATACTCAAAAGTTCATATTCTAATTATTAGACCAATTTCACAACCATGAATGCAAGGTTCCTAAAATTCATCATCGGGCCCACGTGCCCGGATTTTAGAAATTTTTGAATAATGTTATTATCTATAACCTAAGGATCAAGAATATATGATTTTTACTCCATTCCCTAACAAATTTCGTGATCAAAATTTTATTTTTATCAAACTCTAGGTTTTTCATCTAAAACCCTTGATTTTCCTCAAATTTTCACATATTAATCTACCTATAATCTATATATTTAACTCATGTTGTGTAGAAATTACTTACCTGAAAGTTCTAGGTGAGAACCCTCTTCCAAAAGCTCCAAAAATTGCCCAAGAGATGAAAGGAAAAGATCTAAGTCTCGAAATTAATAGCTGGATGACAAATGCAAGCTTCACAATTACGAAGATTGCATCACAAATTCGATCCTCGACTGGTCTTGCCCATTTCGCAAATGCAACAAGGATTTCGTAAATGCGAACTTTTCAGGCCTCGCAAAAGCGACTCATTTGTGGCATATGCGAAGCATCCCATGAGCCGCCCAAGTTCACAAATGTGAATAGCACCTCGCAATTGCGATGATTGCATTTGAGATAAAAACATCGCAATTGCGATCATACTAGTACTAGCAATCCCATTTCTTAGAAAAATGATCCGAAGCTACTCCGAAACTCACCCGAGCCGCCGAGACTCCAAACCAGCCACCCAAACAAGTCTAAAAATATAATACAAACTTTTTCAAGGCTTCAAAAGCGCATCAAACAATGCTAGAATCACGAGTCACATTCCAAATCAAACTTGATGAACTTTATAATTTCAAACTTCTATTTTTGATGCTTAAACCTATCAAATCACGTCTGATAAAGTGGACACAGAAGGACCGGGATTAGTGGAACAGGACCAGAGAAATTAAAAAATTAAAACAGTAAAACAGTGATAAAGTGAAGGACTTACTTTAAAACAAGCTTTTTATTCCATGAACAAGGGGATATTACAATAGGAAGGGATGATTACAAGAAGAGAGACGAAGAGATTATTCAAGAGAGATAGTGCCTAAAATTTTCTAAGTGAGAAAATTGGACCTGCCTCATATTACAAGACGAGAGTCTTTTTATAGACCTCTGACACCAAAAGAGTTAATCTCCTAGATACAAATGGACGGCTTAGATTTTGCCGACAGCATTGTGGGGTTCTACTTTTATGAAAGAGATATGACCCCATGTGAAAAGATAAGGATAAGATTCCTTATGACCCGGAGACCGTTTATGGGACCCAACCTATGGACACTAATTATGACTTGTCCTTAGTGGACAATAATTCGACCGACTTGTTTTTAGTGGACAATAATTAGACGCATACCCCTCAGTTTTTCCTTCTTTTGGAAGGTAGTGATAAAGTGGGTATTCACAGAACACTAAGTGGGCATTCCCACCGAATAGTAACTTGACTCTTCGGAAAAGTAACTATTAACTTGACTCTTCGGAAAAGTAAATATTATTCATAAAATCCTTCTAGATAAGCCTGAGCAATACCTTTAGGATTACACATGTCATCATTACTGGATTCAGCAGAGGAGGAGACTTCTTCAAGAAGTTGCATAATGGTTTCTTCATCCTGATTATCAATATCTTGAAGAGCCTTTTGAAGCTTCTTCTTCATTTCCGCCTTGGATGATTTGGATTGTGGAGTTGTCTTCCCCACGACAATTTTTCCCTTATCAGGAGTTGATACCTTAGGTTTTGGAACCCAACCTTTAACCTTTACTTCTTTGGATAGGTACCTGATCCTATCGAATTCTGCGATTTTGAAATCCCAGCTGATAATAAAAGAAATTCTTTTTTGAATATAAAATTTACACATTTTAATGTGAGAAGGGAGAGTAGTGATCTCTTGTGAAATTTGGAAATTTTCGAATTTCTTGAGGAATTGTTGTGGGAGGTTTTCTAATTTTCCTCCAAAAGTCTTCCACCAGTCATAGAACCATCTGGGGATGATGGCCTTGATAACTTCAGGACTGTATTTAATAAACCAAGTATGACCTGGTCTAAGATACATGAAATTATACCAAGCTTGTTGGTATGTATACCAGTTGTAAGTCTGGGGTTTATGGTTCATACTAAGACGTATGGGAGTAAGAAGATGGTCAACATGCCATTCGAAAGGAGATAAAATCTTTTTGATTGTAAACTGAGAATATAGGATGAAATCAGGGTTTCTATCAGAGTAAACATGTTCCACTTCAATGGAGTCTGTATCGACTAAGATAGCCTCAACGTAAAGGCGAGTGTGAAGGGGGTCAGGACTATCAATGTAGTTGGATGAATTATAGCAGGGCTTTATAAGGTCTTGGACTCGACCAGATTCAAACTCTTTATCGAGGGCTAAAATGGGAGAGACCTTAATGGTCAAGAATTCAAAAGTCTCAGTTGGCTGAGAAGAAGGTTTTTGAATTTGGACTTTAGGGTCCAGTGCTTGGGAAAAAGACTTTGGGGTCTTCATTTCATAACTAGATTTGTTCTGGACCTTAGAAGTGGATCCAGAGGAAGATTCAGGCTTTGGGCTTGGAAGTTTTGGGAGTTCTCCTAAAACGGTAAACTTATTTTGGCTCTGGGCCAGACTAGGAAGAGGAGGAAAATAGGGCCTTATTTGGGCCAAACTAGTAGGAACGAAAGGTCTAACTGTTGATAGTTGCCTTTCAGACTTGACGTTTTTGAACGGGCTAGTTTTTGACGGCTTCATGGCCCTGAAGAAATTCTCGGGTTAGAAAATCTGGAAGAGAATTATTTTCTCCTTTTATAAAATCAATTTTGAAATCAAAGCTAGATAGTAGAGCTTGCCATCTAGCAAATATTTGTTTTGAAACAAGATTTTTAACATCCTTTTGTAAAATTTCTTTTTCCGATTTGCAATCGACCCTAAGTAAAAATTCTTTGTTTACTAAATCATCTTGGAATTTAGTAATACATAGTACTATAGATAAAACTTCCTTTTTACAATACTATAATTTTTCTGGGTATTATTCCAGATACCAGAAGTAAACCTCACCAGTTGCTCGCAACTATTTGGTTCTATTTGCTGTTTTAGAATACCTCCGTATCCTATATCCGAAGCATCAGTTTCAACTATCATATATGCATCGGGATTGGGTATCCCTAAGCAAGGAAGATTTTGGACTAATCTCTTAATCTTCTTGACACTTTGGGTTTGTTCATCTCCCCACGGTATAGGATTCTTTCTAAGCCTAAGATACAAAGGCTCACAAGTTTGTCTAACTTTAGGAATAAAGTCAGCAACATAATTAAGACTTCCTAAGAATCTCTGAAGCTGGGTCTTATCCTTAATTTCATCAGGAAATTTGGACGAGAATTCAATGGCTCTACAGATAGGTTTGTAGGTACCTTGATATAGGTCATGGCCTAAGAATCTAATAGAGGTTTGAAAGAGCTTAATTTTCTTAGCACTAACAACTAAACCATTATTTTGCACAACTTTAAAAAATGTGGAAAGATGCTTAAAATGAGAATCAATGTCTTCAGAAAATATTAACACATCATCAATATAAACAATTGACATATAAGAATAAGGATTGAAAATATTATTCATAATATTCTGAAATTCAGACGGGGCATTTTTTAACCTAAAAGGCATAATATTCCACTCATAATGACCAAAAGGTACATTGAATGCAGTTTTATAACGATCCTTTTCATTAATCTGAATTTGCCAAAATCCAGATTTCATATCGAACTTACTATAAAGGTTTGCTTTATAAGTTCGTTTAAGGAGATCCCTTTTATTAGAGATTGGATGCCGGATCCATTTAAGGACCAAATTCAAAGGCTTATAATTAATAACAAGCCTTGGTGCACCCCTTTCCTTTTCTGCGCTATTATTAACATAAAAGGTAGAACAACTCCAAGGAGAGTTAGAGGGTCTAATAATACCATTATCAAGTAAATGGTTAATCTCAGTTTTGCAAATTTCAACCATTTCATGGTTCATTTGAATAGGTCTAGCCTTAGTAGGTATGTTTTGTTCATTAAACCCATCAATGTAGGGTAATGCAACAGAATGCTTTTTTATATTCCAAAAGGCAGTAGGAAGATTTGAACAAACTTCATTTTCAAACTTCTTTTGAAGGGAATCTATCTTAGACATTATTCCCGGGGTTTTAAAGTTTGTTTAATTCTTTCTATAGTAATCTCTTCTTTTAGAAAAGAAATATGATTAGAAAGACAATTAATTTTAAAAATAGTTTTTTCTTTTAAAAACCTACTCTCTGTAGGAGAAAGAGTTTGAACAAAAGGGAAAAACACCTCTTGACCGAGGATACAAGCATGAATGCCATCTATATCATTAGTAAAAGGTTTAAGTTGACTAATGAATGGTGTTCCTAGAATAATATCTTCATTGATATTTTCAGTGATTACAAAATCATTAGTAAAGCAAATATTGTTATTACAAATATGGGCTTTAGATAATTTGTAATCAATTTTCATTCTCTCACCAGTGGCCGAGTATAAACGAGTTGTACTCTTTTCAAGGTACTTAAGAGGAATAAGACCTTTCACTATACAGTTACGGTCAGCACCACTGTCAAATAAAGCAACCTTGTTGAGAACAAAATTTTTTGCAACAACAATTTTGACAGGAATATGTTCACTAATAGATTTAATAGTGGACACAGAAGGACCGGGATTAGTGGAAGGAGTATTATTAAGAAGACCTGGATCAACAGGTTGTTCTCCAGGGAAGTCAAATTCTTTTTCAGGAAAAGAGTCAGTCTTTTCAACAGTGTCCTGAAAGACTTGAGAAGTAAGGGATTCCATCTCGACTTTGTCAACTGTAAATACTTAATTAAATTCTCATTTAAATAATTGTGAAAACTCTGATTTTCCTTCAATTTTTTCTAGTAAAAGATACTCATATCAAATTAAATATAAATGTCAAGAAGTCAATAAAAAAAACCCCATAATCATCCCAGAACCCGGTGTCGCAAGCTCTTGAGCATTTACTAGGGAATGAAATAAAATATAGTAACTTTCCAGAATACCAAGTGGACAGGAATGAAAATACAGCACGATACTCTGAAGGAGACTTTGCTGGCTACGGGTAGTCTTGTTAAATATATCTCACCTAAGTCTCTTTATCAACCATGCCGCTATGCTACTAAGCCACTAGCCACACATGAACCTGTGCAACAAAAATACACATCAAGTGTAGTATGAGTACGAAAATTACATGTACCCAGTAAGTATCTCGTCTAATCTCGAAGAGTAAAGACGAGAGGTCGACTTCACACTTACTAGTGGTCCAATGATAATTTACAAGTAATATATTAAATCATGGATTTTACAAAGATGGCTGTAACTCAATAACATAAAGCAAGTAAGCAATTCTTTCATTAATAGGAGATTTCCAAATTCATTTCTCATCATTTATACCTTTGCCTCAAGTCAGGAAGAAAACAATATCAACTTTGATAAAATTCAAGGCAAACAATAGAAGCATGCACAAGTCATGCCGAAGTCGTATGGCCCGATCCAACAATATTTAAATTATGCACTGCCAGAGGGTTGAATGCCGCGATCCATAGATTCATCTATTACCCCACTCGTAAATCATGCACGCGACGCGATCAAATATAATAAACAATCACCCTTCTTGCGAATCATACATGCAACGCAGGTACACATACTCAAACAGTCAATCAAGATATTCATCAAGGAGGCAATTATTCAAGGAGGTATAAATTTCCCTTTTTACAAGTCATGAAAATGAAGTTTAACTCTTTTAGAAAATTATTTGCCACTTCGATTTGATTTAAGCAATTTAGACTATCAATAAGGTTGCACTTATTACAAGTAAGCATGATTTTGGGTCCTAGACTACCCAGACATAAGCATATTAGTAGCTACCACGGACTCTTGTCACCTCGTGTGCACGTGGCCCTCATAATTAGCAACACACATCCAATTAATTCACCTATGAGGACAATTCCCTCTTATAAGGTTAGAAAGGAGACTCACCTCGCTCCAAAGCATATATCCCAATTCAAGAATGCACTCAAACCTCTAAATTGGAGTCGAACGATCCAAAACTATTCAAATGGGGTAAGAAATAGTAATACATACTCAAAAGTTCATATTCTAATTATTAGACCAATTTCACAACCATGAATGCAAGGTTCCTAAAATTCATCATCGGGCCCACGTGCCCGGATTTTAGAAATTTTTGAATAATGTTATTATCTATAACCTAAGGATCAAGAATATATGATTTTTACTCCATTCCCTAACAAATTTCGTGATCAAAATTTTATTTTTATCAAACTCTAGGTTTTTCATCTAAAACCCTTGATTTTCCTCAAATTTTCACATATTAATCTACCTATAATCTATATATTTAACTCATGTTGTGTAGAAATTACTTACCTGAAAGTTCTAGGTGAGAACCCTCTTCCAAAAGCTCCAAAATTGCCCAAGAGATGAAAGGAAAAGATCTAAGTCTCGAAATTAATAGCTGGATGACAAATGCAAGCTTCACAATTACGAAGATTGCATCACAAATTCGATCCTCGACTGGTCTTGCCCATTTCGCAAATGCGACAAGGATTTCGTGAATGCGAACTTTTCAGGCCTCGCAAAAGCGACTCATTTGTCGCATATGCGAAGCATCCCATGAGCCGCCCAAGTTCACAAATGTGAATAGCACCTCGCAATTGCGATGATTGCATTTGAGACAAAAACATCGCAATTGCGATCATACTAGTACTAGCAATCCCATTTCTTAGAAAAATGATCCGAAGCTACTCCGAAACTCACCCGAGCCGCCGGGACTCCAAACCAGCCACCCAAACAAGTCCAAAAATATAATACAAACTTTTTCAAGGCTTCAAAAGCGCATCAAACAATGCTAGAATCACGAGTCACATTCCAAATCAAACTTGATGAACTTTAAAATTTCAAACTTCTATTTTTGATGCTTAAACCTATCAAATCACGTCTGATTGACCTCAAATTTTGCTTACAAGTCGTGTTCGACATTGCGGACCTACTCCAACTTCCGAAATCAGAATTCGACCCAATATCTAAAAGTTAACTCTTGGTCAAACTTCCAAAAACCTTTAAATTTCTACCTTTAGCCTAATGACTCCAAAATTACACATATACCTCGGAATTCACTTTTGATCTCGCTCCCAATTCCATGATCACCTCACTAAGCTATTCCCATACTATCCCACAAAGACATCGATAAAACCAAAATGCACTTCAACCCAAACTTATGAGATTCTTTCAAAAATGCTAACTTCCACAATAAGCACCGATACAATCCAGGGTCTTCCAAACCCAATCCGGACATACGCCCAAGTCTGAAATCATCATACGAACCTGCTGAAACCTTCGAATCTCGATTCTAAGGTTGTTTACTCAAAATCCAATCTTAGTCAATTCTTTCAACTTAAAACTTCCGAAATGAGAATTTTCTCTCCAAATCAACTTCGAAATTGTCGGAACACAATTCTGACCATGCATACAAGTCGTAATACCTTAGGTGAAGTTGCGTAGGGATTCTAACCACTGAATGACACGCTAGAGCTCAAAATGAACGGTCTGGTCACTATAGGGTCAGTCAGCTAGGAGTCGCCCTAGAGGGGGAGGCTGACAGGTGGCTCTCAAGCTCGTTTTTATGCTCCCCAGCTAGACCAGATGCCATTTCTTCCGATGCAATTATTAAAGGTATAGTCTTAGTTTTCTAGAGGGATGCCTCTATGTTATTTGACCCTAGTTTGTCACGACCTGGATTTTCCACAATCGGGAGTCGTGATGGCGCCTACTAGCAAAAACTAGGCAAGCCAACTATTCCAATTATTTTACTCTTTTCATTTTTAATCTCTTAACAATTGCAAGTTAACATATTATAAACATCAAAAATAATAAATGCGGAAGAACAAAATTTAATAATTTAGCTAATACCAATACAAATCCATAAACATAAACCACCCAGAATTGGTGTCGCAATCTCACGGACTATCTAAGAATACTACAAATAGGGTCTGAACAAGAAAGTACATGACTGTCTTTGAAACAGAAAAGAACAGAAAGAAACAAGATAGGGAGGGGACGCCAAGTCATGCAGACGCCTGCAGGACTACCTCGAATCTCCAATGGACCGAAGGCAGCAACCCCTAGCTAAGGTCTGTATACTCTAGTGCCGTGATTTACACAAAAGACTGTAGAGTGTAGTATCAGCACAATCGACCCCACGTGCTGGTAAGTGTCAAGCCTAAACTCGACGAAGTATTGACGAGGCTAGGACACAACAACCAACATAACCTGCAGTTAAGCAGTATCTAGCAGGATAACAATAATAGAAGCAATTAAAAAGTAATGGGGGAAGGGTAACATGCTATGGGTGAAATATCAACATAAAGAATCACAGTAATAATGGAATAAAACATTTAAGGCATCTAAACTGATAATGACAAGAAATCATAAAAAATATGCAATAAGTGTAAGGCATCGCCTTCCATGATTTTACTCACAATCCTTACCTATGCAATCAAATAATGAAAATGTGCACGACATCACCCTTTGTGCTTTATCTTTCTTCCTCACGATATAAATATTAGAAACATGCACGGTATTGCCCTTCGTGATTTTTCTCTCTTCCTCACCATATGCATCAATATCAATATAAATACACACGGCATCACCCTTCGTGCTTTATCACTCTTTCCTCACCAAATGCATAAGTATGAATGTGGACGTCATCACCCTTCGTACTTTAGCACTCTTTCCTCACCCAAACAATAGCAATAACAACATCCTGAAAAGGGAATCAATAATAAGAATAGATACTCCCGGCAAGGGAATCAATAATAAGAATAGATATGTCTTGGCAATAGAATAAACAATAAGAATTAAATACGTCCCGACAAAGGAATCAGCTATAACCAAACTTGTACCAACAATTAACTTCACAAATGAACCTCAACTGGAGCCAATCCTCAACAATAAACAAATACCAAGAATATAATCATAAGACTTGCTGAACATGGATAATCAACAATTTATACAGTTGTAGTGCTTATTAAGAAACATAACGATCACAATTTAAGACTCATGAGCATGCTTGACACCAACAAATATATACTCGTTACCACATCAATACGTCATACACTACACTAGCACATACAAAAAAAGGCACAATACCTATTCCCTCAAGCTAAGGTTAGACAAAACACTTACTTTGAACTTCCACAATCGAACTCAAGCCTCAAAAACCGCTTTTCCTTTAGAATTCGTCTCCAATTTACTTGTATCTAACCTAGATTAATTCAACAACATCAATAAATCTAAAGAATTCATAACCAAATCTTAATTATAAGTTTTCTATCATGTTTTTCCAAAAAGTCAAAAATTAACCCTAGGCCCGCTTGGTCAAAACTCGAGGTTCAGACCAAAACCCGATCAGCCATTTACCCACGAGCCCAAAATATGCAATTTGTTTCGGAATCCAACCCCAAATCGAGGTCTAACTTCCCAAATTTGTAAAACCAACAATTCTCCTAAAATCTCTAATTTCTACCCTAGAAGAACAAGATTTAGGCCTAGAAATCTAATGGGTGTTGATTGCAAGTGAAAGAATTGAGTTCAAGAACACATACCTATGATTTGGGGTTGAATTTGCTCTTCACAAATCGCCTAGGGTCTGATTTTGGTGAAGAAGATAAAAATATTGCTAAATTCCCATTCTGGTTCTATTTTAAATCGCTAGACAAACCTTCTTCTTGTTCGTGAGGGGTTTGTCGTATTCGCAAAGCTTATGGCTAGAATGGCCTACGCATTCGTAATGAGCCGCTCGTGTTTGTGATGGTCTATGTCCCCCTGACCATCCCATTCGCAGGCCTGGAAAAGCATTCGCAAAGAACAACTCAAAGTTTCCTTTAGCCACCTCCATCGCACTATGCTTTCGCATGTGGCCAGTCATGTTCATGAAGAGAAAACCTCCAATGCTCCGCATTCGTGATCAAGGCCTCATGTTCGCATAGAAGAAATTCCTCCCTAGCTCAAGTCGTGCTTTGCGTTCACGTGAGCTGCATAGCAAACACGAAGAACAAAATATTAAGACAATAGAATCATCAAAATAGCAGAAATCCTTAAGTTCAAAACATCCGAAAACTTATCCGAAACTCATCTGAGACTAGAAATAGAACATGCATACTAACGCAAAAACATCTTCACAACCGAGAACATTCACGTCATATGAAGTTCGTTTCTTACCAAATTTTACATGCACAACTTAAATACCATATAAGACCTGTACTAGGCTCTGTAACCAAAATACGAGCCTAATACCATCAAATTCAAATAGTTTTAAAATTTCAGAACTGTTGTAATTTTAGTTAAATAATTTCCTTCAAAAATTTATTTCTCGGGCTTAGAACCTATGCCCAAGTTCCATATTTTCCTACGGACCTTCCGGGACCGTAAATTACGGTTCTGGGTCCGTTTACCCAAAATGTTGAATGAAATAAACTTAAATTAAATTTTAAAGGCAAAATTGCATTTTTATCAAATTTTAACATGAAAGCATTCTGGTTATACGCTCGGACTGTGCACGTAAATTGGGATAAGATAAAAAGATGTTTTAAGGCCTCGAAACACAAAATTGACTTGAAAATCAGGTGATGACCTTTTGGGTCATCACATGGTTCCACCTTTTCAAATGTGTCATTGTATTTTTCTTGTTATTTGGATACGCCCCATGGGCCTCTTGTCTCTTATATTCATATATCTACGTCTGTGGGCGATACTATTGTTGTGGACTGCGTATATCGGTAGTATGTGGTGACAATTAGGGGTTTGGAGACCAAAAGGACCTTTTATTACTGTGTACGGTGGACTTTGATGTGATATTAGGCATGGATTGGCTATCTCTGTGTCAAGATATATTAGACTATCATGCTAAGTAATGTTGGCTATTACGGGTGTGCCACGGATTGAGTGACGAGTTTCGACTCATTTTTTCTACAGTAGGGTGATATTGTTTTTAAAGGGCCAGTGGATGATTGGCAAAGGTTTTCTTTCTTACCTAGCGTTTGTGAAGGATGTCAGTGCAGAGGTGCCTAGTATCAATTCTGTCCCAGTAGTGAGGGACTTCCACTATGTGTTTCCTGCAGACCTGCCGGGCATGCCTCCGGATAGGGATATTGACTTTGGTATTGATTTGGTGATGGGCACTCAGCCTATTTCTATCCCACCGTATCGTGTGGCACCGGCAAAGTTGAAGCAGTAACTTCAAGAACTTTTTGATAAAGGGATTATTCGGCCTAGTGTGTTGCCTTGGGGGTACGCCCATCCTATTTATGAAGAAGAAAGATGGAACAATGAGGATTTGCATTGATTACAGGCATTTGAACAAAGTTACAGTCAAGAAAAAGTATTAATTTGCCTCATATTGATGATTTATTTGACCAGCTTCAGGGAGCGAAAGTGTTCTCCAAGATTGATCACCGATCAGGGTATCACCAATTGAATATCAGGGACTTGGATACTCATAAGACGACTTTTAGAACCCGATATGGTCATTACGAGTTTCTTGTGATGTCTTTTGGTCTGACCAATGCCCTAACAACGTTCATGCATTTGATGAACATCATGTTTCGGCCTTATCTTGACTTGTTTGTGATTGTTTTAATTAGTGATATCCGAATGTACTCACGTAGTCAGAAGGAGCACGCTGAGCATTCGAGAGTTGTATTGTAGTGGTTGAGGGAGGTGAAGTTTTATGCAAAGTTCTTCATGTGGGAGTTTTCGACAGTGGCTTTCTTGGGGCACGTGGTGTCCAATGAAGGTATTCAGGTTGACCTGAAGAAGATAGAGGTGGTTCTGAGTTGGACTAGACCGTCCTCAACCAAAGAGATTCACAGATTTCTTGGTTTGGCGGGTTATTATTGTCAGTTTGTTTAGGGATTTTCATCTATTGCATCACCCTTGACCAAATTAACTCAAAGGGTACTCCATTTAAGCGGTCGGACGAGTGTGAGGCGAGATTTCATAAGCTTAAGACTTCCTTGACCACAAATCTAGTGTTAGTTTTGCCATTAGCTTCATATTTCTATACAATATATTGTGATGCTTCTAGAGTTGTTATTGGGTGTGTGTTAATGTAGTAGGGTAGAGTGATTGCTTATGCTTCTCGTCAGTTGAGGACCCATGAGAAGAACTACCATGATCATGATTTGAAGTTGGCTGCCATTGTTCACGCATTGAAGATTTGGAGGTATTATCTCTATGGTGTGTCTTGTGAGGTGTTTAACGATCATCATAGCCTCAATCACTTGTTCAAGCAGAAGGATCACAATTTGAGGCAGCAGAGATGGTTAAAGATGCTAAAGGATTATGATATCACTATCTTGTACCATCCGCGGAAGGCCAATGTAGTGGCTGATGCCTTGAGTAGAAAGGCGGTGAGCATGGGAAGTTTGGCATATATTCCTATTGGGGAGAGACCTCATGCAGTTGATGTTCAGGCCTTGGAACATCAGTTTTGTGAGGTTGGATATTTTGGAGACAAGTCGGTTCTTAGCTTGTGTGGTTTCTCGGTCTTCCTTGATTGATCACATCAGAGAGTGCCAATATGATGACGATGCCAGAGATGTGACTATTGGTTATGAAGGGGTATTGAGGATGCATGGCCGAATATGTTTGCCCAATGTATATGGGATTTGGGAGGTTATTCTGTAGGAGGCCCACAACTCGTGGTATTCCATCCATTCGGGTGCCGCGAAGATGTATCAAGATTTGAGACAAATTACTAGTGGAGAAGAATAAAGAAGGCTATTATGGGGTTTGTAGCTTGGTGTCTCAATTGTCAGCGGGTGAAATATGAGAATCAGAGGCCGGATGGTTTAATTCACGGTTAGATATTCAAGAATAGAAGTGGGAGCGGATCACCATGGACTTTGTAGTTGGGCTCCCACGAACTTTGAGAAAATTTGATGCTATTTGGGTGATTGTGGATTGGCTGAACAAGTCCGAACACTTCATTTCTGTGTGTACTACCTATTTTTCAAAGCGGTTAGCAGGGATTTACATCCAAGAGATTTTTCACCTGCATGGTGTCCTAATTTCCATCATTTCAGACAGAGGTACTCACTTCACTTTGTAGTTTTGGAGAATCGTGTAGTGAGAGTTGGGTACTCTAGTTGAGTTGAGCATAACATTTCACCCTCAGATGGACGGGAAGTCAAAAAGCACTATTCAGATATTGGAGGACATCTTGCGCGCTTGTGTCATCAACTTTGGGGGCTCATAGGACCAGTTCCTGCCGCTTGCAGAGTTTGCATATAACACTAATTATTAGTCAAGTATTCAGATGGCTCCATATGGCTATATATGGGAGAAGATGTAGATCTCTAGTTGGTTGGTTTGAGCTTAGCGAAGCTAGGCTTTTGGATACAGACTTGGTACATGATGCTTTTGGACAAGGTGAAAGCGATTCAGGAGCAGCTTCATACAGCACAATCGAGATAGAAGAGTTGCGCTAACTAGAAGGTTCGCGATGTGTCATACATGCTGGGGGAGAAGGTTCTACTGAAGTTTTCACCCATGAAGGGTGTTATTAGATTTTAGAACAAGGGTAAATTGAGTTATCGGTTCATTGGGCCTTTTGAGGCGCTTCAGAGGATTGGGGAGGTAGCGTATGAGCTGGTTTGCCCCCTAGCTTGTCGAGTGTGCATATGGTGTTCCATGTTTCTATGCTCTGGAAGTATATTGGCGATTTTTCTCATGTTTTAGATTTCAGCACGGTTGAGTAAGGCGGTGATCTAGCTTATGATGTTGAGCCAGTGGCTATTTTGGCGTTGCGGGTCCGAAAGTTGAGATCACAGGATATAGCTTCAGTGAAAGTGCATTGAAGAGGTTTGCCCGTGAAGGAGACTACTTAGGAGCCGAGCGGGAGATACGGAGTGGATATCCTCACCTATTTGAGGCTTCAGTTATGTTTCTTGACTCGTTCGATGACGAACATTTTAAGAGGGGGAGGATGTAACGAGCCGGACAGTCGTTTCATCAGTTACAACCCCGTTTCCCGCATTTCTGCTCCTTTGTATGTTGTTCAGTTTATTGATCATATCGTGTTGGGTGCGTTTTGTTCGAAGTGGTTTTAGAGTGGAATGAGACACTTAGTCTCTTAATTGGAATCTTAGGCTGGAAAAGTCAATCAGATGTTGACTTATATGTAGAGATTCTCGGATGTGATTTCTGATGGTTCAAATAGCTTCGTTAAGTGATTTTGGACTTAGGAGCGTGTTCGAAATGTAATTTAGAGGTCCGTGGTAGATTTAGGCTAGAATTGGCGAAATTAGAAATTTGGCATTTTTTGATCGGTAGTGGAAATCTTGATATCGAGGTTGGAATAGGATTCCGGAATTGGAGTAGGCACGTTGTGTCATTTGTGACATGTATGCAAAATTTCAGGTCATTCAAATGAGGTTTGATAGGTTGTTGGATCGGTTACAAAATTCGGATGTTTGGAAATCCTTAGGCTTGAATCTGAGGGTGATTTGGTGTTTCAATGTTGTTTTGAGTGTTCTACAGGTTGGAATAAGTTCGAATAGTGGTATATGACTTGTTCGTATTTTTTGTAGAGGTCCGATAGGCCTCGGGATGATTTCGGAAGGTTGTCGAAAAGATTGGAATTGAAATTTAGCAGGTTCAGCTGCTATTTTCTGGCATAACTGCACCCCCGAATTGGGGACCGCAGGTGCGAGCTGCACAAGCGGAAAGAAGATCGCAGAAGAGATTTTCATCACAGGAGTGGAAGGGTGGACCACATCTGCAGGATTGCAGGTGCGAGACCTGGGTCGCAAGCACGGTGTCTGAGGAGAGTAAATTCCGCATGTGTGGATTTCTAGGCACAGAAGTGGCCTCAGGTGCAAAATATTGTCCATAGATGCGGAAATCGCTGGGCAGAAATTTTAAAAAGGCCATCTTCGCAAATTTTAGTCATTCTTTCACAATTTTTTGTCGATTTTGGAGCTCCAAACTATTATTTCAAGAAGGAATCAAGTTTATTCATAGAGGTAAGCTACATGGGCTGTGCTTCTTGTGTTTATGGTGATTATTCCATTGCTTAAATAATGAAATTTCTAGAAAAAATTAGAGGAGAACTTTGGAAATTAGGGCTTGAAATTGAAGAGTTAAATTGGGGATGTAGAGGTCATTTGAGGTCCGTTTTTGAACATTTTGGTATGTATCGACTCGTGGAGGATAAGGATTCTAGTGATGTGATTTTTATTGGATTCTGCGGCATGGGCCCGAGGATTGGATTTGGCCAATTTCGGGATTTTTATGTCATTTGATTATTTTCGCGTAAGCTTTCTTTCTTTAGCATATATTGATGGCGTGAAAATGATTTTGAATAGATTTAGGGCAATTTGAGGCCGAGTTGAGTAGAAAAGGCATCGCGGAGTAGATTTTCATCAGGTTTGAGGTAAGTACTCTTGTAAATCTAGACATGCGGGTATGAAATCCATAAATTTTGTACTATTTTGATAAACGAGGTGACACACATGCTACGCGACGGGCGTGTGGGCATGCACGCGTAGGGATTGTGACTTGGTCCGTACCGTGGCAACTGTAGAGTTGCATATTTTGATAAACTCTATACGACATCTATGTGTTTTAGAAATGAATATGTTAACTTAGGATGATTGCCATATTTGGGGCCTTGTGCCGAACTTTTTGGACCCTCAAGTGTATTTTACTACTATCCTCACACTGTTTGGTTTTAAAACATATCCTCAGTCATAGTTCTTACCTGTTTATTGTTTGATTGAGTTTCATTACTCTACTTTCAAATATATGAAAACTGTTTGGGTTGAGTTCCCTGATTTTTTACTAAAATGCCTGAGTGGCTGCGAGGTTGATGACTGAGAGAGGTCGAGGACCTGATGGTGAGGATTATATATATATATATATATATATATATATATATATATGGATCGGGCTGCACGCTGCAGTGATATTATGTAAATGGATCAGGATTCACACCGCAATGATATTTATTGGATCGGGCTGCATCCCGCAACGATAAAACGCTTGGGCTGTTGGAGCCCCTCCAAAGTCTGCACACCCCTAGTGAGCGCAATGACTATCTATATTTACGGATCGGGCTGCAAACTGCAACGATTATCATTATGATATATCTATTGAGTGGGAGTGCTAAGTGTGAGTGCTGATTGATGAGAGTTGAGTCACGAGTAACTTGAGGCTTGCTTGAGGGGCCATATATATAAGTGATACTTTTCCCTAGGAGCTTGTTTATGAAATTACTGTTTTCACTCTTCATTTATACTAAGCCTCTGTTGAATAATATTGAACAAGTGTTTTAAATAACTTTCATTGAAAAATGGAGTTTTTACGAGATGTTCTGAAATTTAACTATAGATTTGACTTGTTATTTCTATGGAGATTCTATGTTAAACTATGTGCATGATTTAAATTCTTGTCACTGTATTTAGCCTTTATTTACTTTGGTTACTTACTGAGTTGGCGTACTCACGTTAATCCATGCACCTTGTATGCAGATCAAGGTGCCAAAGCATCCGAGTTAGGGCATCCAACAGCTTCTGAGTATTTTCCGGATATAGCAAAGTAGATGTACAAAGTCCACAACCCTAACTTTCTCTTTCCTATCCTTAGTATTATGTATTTCAGTGTTATTTTGTATTGAGAAGATAGTATGGAACAATATCTTAGTGGATCATGACTAGTGACACCAGGATCAGGCAGTGTTGATGTATTTGCATTTTTTTTACCACGTATTTTGTTATAATAAAATGAAAGACTTGTGATCATAATTGATTTGTAAATGACTTTATAAATGACCTTTATGTTATTAGTGTTAAATCAACTGGCCTAGTACTCTGATAGGCACCATCATGATCGGGGTGGTTTGGGGTCGTGACAGATTTACACATACTTTTTTTAAAAAAATTAGGATTTCAGATATCACGATTTCAAAACCGACCCGGTAGTGATGACACCTATCGTCAAACTAGGTCAGCCAATTTATTTCCAAATGCTCCATATTTCATTTAAAACTTAAGTAAAATCATGTTTTTAACAGAAATCCAATAAAAGATATAAAGTAGTATAGACATGTGATTTTTGACCCTCCCCGAAATTTGGTCTCTAGTACTGTACGAAACAGAAATGAATACAGAGATAACTTGTGATGCATTTAGAAGTTATAACACCATCCGAACAAACAACTACAGCTAGCTTACCAACCCCGCCTTACAAAATTATAACACCATGCCATCTTACAAATGAAATTCTAATCAGAAACATAAATGAACAGGTAGAACATTTGAAACAAAAAGAAATAAAAGCATAATGTACATATCAATCGCATGATCCTTGAAGAACAAAAATTGAGTCTCAACATTCATCATTAATCTTCCATGTGGAAAGTATAATTGCACTTCACATGTGATTCAAGGTGCAAGAAATACCTGGAAAGTTGAAAGAAAACAAGGGTGACTGATCAGCAAATACACAGCAAGAATCAGCAACAACAATCAGCCAAAACAAGCTCAACACCCCAGTAATAATGTATGGCCAACTCAATATCTCAGGTTCAAATAAAAAACAAACCAATAGACTTTAAAATGATTTTGTAAGCCAACTTCAAACCATTTGATACCCAAATGTGTCACAACTATTTCAGAAAAACTTGAAAGGAAATCAGAGTCACTAAGGATCCTCTGAAATAGTAAAAATTGGTATTTCTCTCTAACAGTTATAATATTTTTGCCTTAAAATATTCTAAAGCATTTCAGAGAATTAAGAGAAAATTTAGAAATCACTCAGGAAATCCAACGAAACAGTAGATTTTTAGCCGTTTGTGTTTTCAGATTTTTATTATCTCTCTATCTCTATGGTCTGCCCTCTAAGGCAAGAAAGAGTTACTTTATGTGCAGGCCAATAAGGCAACTGTGAAAGAAACAAATTCGCAACTTTAGTCCCCTTTGAATTATTATTTTAACGTAGAAATGCCTAAAATTCTGACTTCTTTTCCAAGTTACACTATCAACAATTTGAAATATCAAAGAACCCCTCCATAGAAGCTTCTATTTCTATTATCCAAAAGATTCCTTGCCCCAAACTTCCTAAACTACTCCTGAAGTGTCCTGTTTATTACTCTCTACCTTTTCTTTTGACTCTCATTTAGCCTATTGGACTAAATTCCGAGGTCTTTAACAAGTTTAAGCCAATAAAACCAATCCGAATTGATCAAATTATGAAAGTTATAAGACAAAAAAATGCAGAAACTCAAGGAAAATGAAAAACCAAATTCTTATAAAGAACCAACATTCCAAAATGACCTTAGGTGTTATTATGATATTTAACTTAACACCTAGGACTAAACATGGAAGCCAATCACAAAATTTGAGTTAACTCAAGGACTATATTGATGCATTCTTGACAATACGACCCTAATTAACTTAATTAACTCAGGAAACAAAATAAGACTGATGCCCTAATTACTCAGCAATTTGAACAAAATAATTCAGTTGACAAAAAAGAGAATAGGCGGAGGAAGGAAAAATAAATACAAACACGTAAACTTAGCTTAATTTCTCTGACAACCCTTGAAATCTTCATGCACGATTTAGCCGACTACGGGAACCCTAGATTTAGATTTTGAGGATTTGTGGAGGTGATTGAGTAATATTGAGTATGGATTTGGCATGAGGGAGGCATGGGGTTGTTTGGTATCAATTTGGGGTGGAGCAGAAGCGGCGCCGCCGTACACGGCGGCAGAGTCGAAACTTCCGGCTAATATTCGATCCGATGAGGAATGATTCGAAGGAAACTATTCATGAATTCAGATAGAGGAGGATGAGGGGAAGAGGTGGTGTTGTTTTGGTAGGGTTTGGAACAATGCCGCCGCCGGCAGCGATTTTCGGCCTGCGGCGCACGGCGGGAGGAGGTAGCGCTAGGTTTTTGCTTAGAAACAAGGTACGAGGTTCACGTTTAGGGGGTTTGGGTGGGGTGGGGGGGGGGTTTATACACTTATGTATTGAAGGTTCCTGAGCTCTCGACCGTCCGATTAAATGAAATAGACGGCTCTAATTACTTGTCCCAAAATAACGTCGTTTGGTTGGGGCGGAGGACTGGACCAAGTTAGGTTGGGTTTGGGTCGGGTGAGGGGTATTTGGGGCTGGTTTAAAATGGCCTAATTTGCATTCTTCTATTTATCAAATTTTCAGATTTTTAATTCACTTGTTTTTAATTTTTCTTTTTATTTTCATGCTAAAAAATTACCAAAACTCCTAAAATAATTACAAAATCTCAATTTTACCTATGAAATGCAACCCAATCCTATATAATTATTATCAAAACAAAATTAAAAGAGAAAACTACCTAAAATTTCAAAAATTAAAACTAAAAGAGCAAATTGATCCTATTTTGGTATTTCTTTTTATAAAATGACTGATTGCTAATTAATGCTTGAAAATGTCAAATCGACTTCTAATGCATATGCAACATTTTGTATTTTTTATTAAGTAAAATGCACATACAATATGCAAACAACTAATGAAAAATGCCATGAAACCCACAAAATTGCAAACAAATAACAGAAATTATTTTGTTTTAATTTATAGGAGCAATTCATGCAAGGAAAACATCACATGCTCACAGCTGCCCCTCTTTGCCTGGAAACACGAAGAGTTTTCGTGCAAAAACAAGTGAGTGGACACGAGCAATTTTTGCCCGTTTGAATACTTTGTGAGAAGCATTTTGAAACGCTTTATCGTACCCTGATTTAGAGGTTGCTTACATATCCTCGACTAAAGAGGAATCAGGTCAGTGTAGTTTTGGAGTGTTTGGTAGCTGGGACTACAGAAGCTGTGACCTAACTGTTGTAGTTGTTGCTTGCTAGACCCCTTATTACACCACATAAAAAAATAATAGAAGCTAGACTAAGCTATGAACTATGGATTACAAAAGAACCTATCTATATCTTCAAACTTGCTCTTGATCTTTGTTGCCTTGTTACTTTGTGTATCTCCCCGAGAAACTTCTTATTGTTTCGCTGTACTTCCTTCTGCGAAACTTCTTGTCGCCCTATTGCTACGTTTCTCTTTCTCCATGTTGATGCTTGGTTGTTGGATTTGAATTGTATTCCCTTGTTCTCCAGGTGGGCGTGCCAAAACTTGAAAAGTATTCTTTTGTTCTCCAGGTGGGCACCTGATTATCAAAACTTGAAACTTGAATAATATTCCCTTGTTCTCCAGCTAGGCGCCTGATTACCAAAACTTGAAACTTGAAAAATATTCCCTTATTCTCCAGGTGGGCGCCTGATTACCAAAACTTGAAATTTGAAAAATATTCCCTTGTTCTCTAGGTAGGCGCCTAATTACCAAAACTTGAAACATGAAAAATATTCCCTTGTTCTCCAGGTGGGCGCTTGTTTACCGAAACTTGAAACTTGGAAATATATTTCCTTCTTCTCCAGGTGGGCGCCTGATTATCAAAACTTGAAACTTGGAAAGTATTCTCTTGTTCTCCAGGTGGGTGCTTGATTACCAAAACATGAAACTTGAAAAGTATTCCCTGGGACTGCGTCCTGTGTTCGTGGTCGCAATAAAACAAACAAAACAAAGAAATTCTTTCTGCCCCAGTTTGGTGTTCGGTGCATCTGTGAGTGTTAATCAAATCCCATTGCTAGATATCTCTAAAGTTTACAGCTAAGTCCTGTTATCCAGGAGGGTCCTAACAACTCTTAACTGATGACACCTTTAAGACTAGGCTGTGTTCTCAAAAGGTATTATTTTCCACTATGTCTTGTTATTTGAGTTATATCTGCTGGGGATCTACTAAGGACTGGTAATTAAGCTACTTCCCATTACCCGGGTAGGTCCTGAAAACTCTTAATTAGATGACAACCTGTGTCTGCTGGGGACTAGTATTCAGAGCTACACCCTATATTTCAGGATGAGAACTCTCAAATTAAATCTCATTATCCAGGCGGGTCTTGAAAGCTTCTACAATTAAATCCCATTATCCATGTGGGTCCCGGCGACTCTTGTATGGGAAATATTTATACCTAACCATGTTACCCGACTATTTAGTTTTTAGCTAAGTCCCATTTTCTAGAAGGGTCCTGACAACTCTTAACCGAATCCAGTTTTAACATGCAAGTCACTTATGTTCTTGGTTATTCATAATTATCTCCATCCTTTAGAAAAATCCCCTTTTCAAGGAATGTCCTAAAGGTTCCCTATTAAATGGAAATTCTATTTTTCGGTTGTCTCTATGGAAGATGTTTGTGCCAGATTATGTTCCTTATTGAATTTTAACCACGTCCCATATTCCAGAAGGGTCCTGAGGTTCATATTCATACCCTCCATGTGCTTGCCTTCCCCCCTGGAGGATTTCCCGGGGATCTTCCGGAATTTTCTACCCCTGTTCAATCAAAGAAAATCTTGTTAGTTTGAAAAAGTGGAGGTTAGCTTGCGGTATTCTGAAGATGGCCTCCCCACTATCAAGTTCTGTTGTGTGCAGTTTTCCGTACTGATGATGAGTTGCCTGAGTTGCTTGGCTGACCCCTGAACCTTATGGATTTACTCTGCTCCCCCATCGTTGTGTTTCAATCCTGACCCTTTTTTCAAAATCCGTACATCCTTCCTGAGATTACCGAGTCAGTTTACTATGAAACCTTCATTGATACTTTCCCTTGCCATTTCAGCTTTTGTTGCCTTTGTTATGTTTTGACCAGTATGTGTTTTGCCACTCGGAAGTTGGTAGTAAGCTTTGAAATCTCTCTCCTGCTTGCTTCAATAAAATGACTTTGACGAAATATTAGAAGAATGGGGACTCGAAAGAAAATGAAATGCAATGACTCTGAATTATTTTGCTTTAGAGTAAAAGAATTCCAAATTTGGAGACTCTTGAGAGGAAAAGACAAGAAATTTATCTATGGAGGAATAACTGGTTTCTATGATCATGACATGCACTTCGGCTTAGTCGACCCAGTCTGCCCAAATGATCAACCTTCTACTGTATGCTTTGTCGTTGCAACCTTATTTAAAACCAAACCCTTTAACCAAAACCCGACCTCGCTTAAATTGCGGTGTCTTGAGCAGATTTCCACCCACAACCCTTTTCCAATTGCTTATTTCTTGCCATTCCTTTGCCTTATGGTGACAGTGAGGGTTTTCACCGATAAGACTCTCTCATTTTCATTTATCTTAACTCCCATCGCCTTACGATCCGGTGAGGGTTTTCACCAATAAGACTCTCTCATTTTTATTATTTTCCTGCTTGAACTGGAGTGTTGCCTTGGGGTATGAATCACTTCTTCTTATTTGATTCGGCATTTCTTAAAGACTGATCAGAAGGTCTTTCTTCGTAATGCAGGCTTTTGGACAAGGTTAGGAAGAAAGGGGTGTTAGAGGCTCAAAATAACTCAAATGGGTTTGAAATTACAACTTTCGGAATCAGATTTTCTTCTAACAATCACAACTTCTGTCCCTGTTTCTGGCTTGGAGACATTTGAATTTTTATTTGAATATGACCGAGCCGCGACGTTGCCTACGTATCTTCAAAAAGAATCAGGTCAAACGTAGTTCCTGCCGTTTCCTTGTTTTGGTGGTGTTTTCTTTTTTTTTTCCATTCCTTATTCTATTTCTTCATTTTTCTTTTATTGTTTTGTTGCTTTGTGGGTTTTACCTTCTCTCTTTTCCTTTTTTTTCTTTTTTTCTTTTCTTTTTCTCTTTTTTCTTTTCTTTTCTTTTCTTTTCTTTTCTTTTCTTCTTTCTCTCTTCTTTTGTTTCTTTTTTTTCTTATTTTCTCTTTTCTTCTTCCTCCCTTCTCTTTTCTCATTTTCTTCTTTCATTCTTTCCTGGTCTTTTCTTTTACTGAATTTATACTTGCGTTTCTGACTTTTGTTATTGATTTCGAAAGAGGGGTATGAAGGAAAATGATTAGAGCTCGAAAAGGGTTAGCAAAGAGTAAAGTGTTTAGATAGCCGAATAAAATGCCTTCGTCATTTCAATCTCTAAAAAACATGCCAAGTACAAAGAAACATGCCAAGTGTAGACAATGATTTGAACAAAGAAAATCATACATAGTATCTCTTAACTGCATCTGAATTGATGGTCATTTCTACACACTTGCCTTCCACATCTGTTAGATATAATGCCCCTTTGGACAACACTCTTGATACGATGAACGATCCTTGCCAATTTAGGGCGAACTTTCCCTTTGCCTATGCCTGATGAGGGAGGATGTGTTTCAATACCAACTGACCCACTTCAAACCTTCTTGGACGTACTTTCTTGTTGTATGCTCTAGCCATCCTCTGTTGATATAACTGTCCATGACATACTGCTGCCAATCGTTTCTCATCAATTAAGCTCAATTTCTCCAGACGGGCTTTGTCCCATTCCTTATCATCAATTTCTGCTTTGGCGATAATCCAAAGGGACGGGATTTCAATTTCAGCCGGAATTACTGCTTCTGTGCCATATACCAACAAATATGGAGTTGCCCCTATTGAGGTACAAACAGTAGTGCGATAGCCTAACAGTGCTAAGGGTAACTTCTCATGTCATTGCCTAGACCCTTCCTCCATTTTTTGAAGTATCTTTTTTATATTCTTATTGGCTATCTCAACTGCTCCATTCGTCTTGGGATGGTATGGGGTGGAATTGCGATGTGTAATCTTAAACTGCTGACATACTTCTTTCATCAAATGACTATTGAGATTTGCTCCATTATCAGTGATGAGTGTCCTTGGGATTCCAAACTGGCAAGTGATATTTGAATGCACAAAGTCGACCACCGCTTTCTTGGTTACCTCCTTGAAAATTTTAGCTTCAACCCACTTGGTAAAATAATCAATAGCCACTAGGATGAACCTGTGTCCATCAAAAGTTGTTGTCTCGATGGGCCAGATGACATCCATGCCCCAGGTAATGAAGGGCCACAGTGCTGACATTGTATGCAATTCAGATGGCGGTGAGTGAATCAAGTCTCCATGCACCTGACATTTGCACACGAAATTGATACAATCTCGCTCCATGGTGAGCCAATAATACCCTGCTCGGAGAATCTTCTTCGCCAAAACATATCTGCTCATGTTTAGTCCGCAGACTCCAGAATGTACCTCATTCATAATGGTTGTGGCCTGCCCAACATCTATTCACCTTAACAACAAAAGATGCAGCGTTCTTTTGTATAACACCCCTCCACTGAGGAAAAACCCTCTTGATTGACGACAGATTGTTCTCTTCTTGTCACTTTTGGCCTGTACTGGGTACACACCCATCCTGATATATTCTTTGATGTCGTTAAACCAAGGCTCACCGTCAAGCTCTTCTTCCACCATATTATAGGAAGCGTGTTGGTTATGGACTTGGTTATACAATGGATCAAAATAAGCCTTATCTGGATGATGTAACATTGACTCCAAGGTGGCTAAAGCATCAGCAACCTCATTGTGAATTCTCAGGATATGCCTGAACTCTACTGACCGGAATCGCTGATCAAGGTCATGCAAGCATTGCTGATATGGTATGAGCTTCAAATCTCGTGTTTCCCGCTCCTCTTGAATCTGGTGTACTAGAAGGTTTAAGTATCCCAAGACCAAGACTACTTGGACACCCATGTCTGCAGCTAACCTCAAACTCAAAATACATGCCTCGTATTCTGCCATGTTGTTGGTGCAATAGAAGCGGAGCTGAGCTATAACGGGGTAATGGTTCCCTGTTTCAAAAATGATTACCGCTCCTATCCCGATGCCTTTCATGTCGGCAGCCCCATCAAAAAATCATTTCCATCCCGATGCCATTTCATCAATATGCATTACCTCATCATTCAGGAATTATGTCTTTAAAGGTTCATATTCTTCATCCACCGGATTCTCGGCCAAATGAACAGCCACTACTTGCACTTTCATTGCAGTCCTGGTCACGTAAATAATGTCGAACTCGGTGAGCAAGATTTGCCATTTTTCAAGCCTCCCCGTGGGCATAGGCTTTTGACAGATGTATTTAAACGGTCCAAGAGTGAGATGAGGTAAGCGGTATATGATGACAAGTATGTTTCAACTTCTGGGCTACCCAAGTTAAGGCACAACACGTCTTTCAAGATGAGTATACTTTACCTCATAAGCTGTAAACTTCTTGCCGAGGTAGTATATAGCTTGTTCTTTCCTCCCGGTAGTATCGTGCTGATCCAGCACACAATCAAATGAATTGTCCAAGACTGTCAGATATAGAATCAAGGGCCTTCCTGGTTCTGGTGGGATCAAAACCGGTGGGTTCGACAAGTATTCATTTATTTTATCAAAAGCCTCATGGCACTCTCCTGTCCATTTAGTTGCAGCATCCTTTTTCAATAACTTAAAGATGAGATCGCAGGTTGTTGTGAGCTGAGCAATGAATCGATTGATGTAATTCAATCTCCCTAACATGCTCATCACCTCTGTTTTGTTCCTCGGAGGTGACAATTCTTGTATGGCTCTGATATTTGGCAGTGGAAAGTTGTCTTTTGGACTTGGTTTGTTGAGGTCACGATAATAGACGCATACCCTGGTTTTACCATCTTTCTTCGGCACAGGAGCGAAATTGGCTAACCATCTGAGATATCGTGTGACTCGGATAACCTTGGCCTCAAATTTCTTGGTAACTTCCTCTTTGATTTTCATGCTCACATCAGTTTTAAACTTCTTCAACTTTTGTTTGACATGAGGGCAGCCGAGTCGGTGGGCAATTTGTCAAGTCAGTTCTCAACCCTAGCATATTATCGTAAGACCATGCAAAAACATCTTTGTATTCAAGCAGCACTTCAATTATTTCTCCCCTAAGCTGTGGCTCCAGATGGACACTTATTTTGGTTTCTCTAATGTTATCTGGGTCCCCTAAATTGACTGCTTTTGTATCGCTCAGGTTTGGCTTGGGCGTTTTCTCAAAATGGCTCAACTCTTTGCTAATTTCATCCAATGCCCTTTCCTCACCATATTCTGACCCCTCCTCACATTCTATCTCTTGAATTATTACTTCTGAATTAGACCGAGTTTTAATACTGGGCTGAAGAGTCCTTATGCATGTCAGATCATCTGAGTCAGCATAAAAATAACTGTACAAGAAAGGAAATAAAAGCAAAGAAAAATGAAATCTATTAGTACTAAAGAAAGTGAAATTGCATTTCATTAAAATTGGAAAGATAACATGGTTTACACATCCAAACGGACGAAACATAACATCTGAATTACAACCCTGGATATAATCCAGATTAAACTGAACGAAAAATCAAAGCCGACTACCACGACTCCTTCCGAGTGGGAAGATGAGTAGCTTTCTAGTTGTTGACTTTTGCACGGGGTCCCACAAACTGCACATTTGTCTTGCTTGATCCTTCTTCGGTCTCTACCATGTTCACATCTTCAAGCAGCTTTTCAAACCTCTCGTGTAATTCTTTGTCAGAATCAACCGCATCATTGGCACTTGTTGTCCTCAAGTACTTCTTGGCGTCAGGTTTCACATGCTTGGTGAAGAGACGAGTAACAGGCTTAGGGAGGGCCCATGCTTTCTTTCTCATCTTTTTGGCTCTCTTGATATCTGCACTTGTAGGCTTGAACCCCAAGCCAAACGTTTCTAGGTTCATTGGAAGAGACACCGGCTATGTGATACCCTGAAGTGAGGCCCCCAAACCCTTTCCAGGAACAAACCCATTCTTTAGCATTTCAACTGCAACCATGACTACTGCAGTAGCTAATATTGGAGTTGGAACACGCTCCCCTTTTGGAACTTTCTTTACTGATACCAAGTCATGAACTTGATACACCCAGGGCCCTTTATCATCATCTGCTTCAATGAAGGGTACGATGGCGTCACTATGACCATACAAATGGTCTTCGCTGTGCACCACTATTTCTTGTCGGTCCCATTCAAATTTCACCATTTGGTGCAAAGTAGATGGGACTGCTCTAGCAGCATGGATCCAAGGTCGTCCTAACAACAAGTTGTACGAGACAGCCACATCAAGCACTTGAAACTTCATGGTGAAATCAATGGGCCCAATTGTCAATTCGAGTGCTTTGTCACCGACCGAATCCTTTCCCCCACCATCAAATCCTCGTACAATGATGTTGTTCTTGTGAATTCTTTCATTTTCCACCTTCAACTTGTTTATCCTGGAGAGAGGGCAAAAATCACAAAAGAATCTTCGCATTTTACCATGAGGTAAAGTGCCCTATTAGGTTCGGTGCCTTCTATTGGTAGTTCATCATCAGAAAATGTGACTATGTTCACCTCAAAAATCTTACTGGTTATATTCTCCAAAAGGTTGGCTGTAATTTTATTGGGAACGTGGGCCTCGTTCAGATTTTCATTAAAGCCCGACGGTGCTTGTCTGAATGGATAAACAATGATAACAACGAGATTTGAGCGGGCGTCTTTCTCGGTTGTTCCACAATAGAATAATCCTGCATTTTCATCTTATTTAGAAACTCTTCTGCCTCTTCTTCACTCGAAGTTTTCTTTACCAACACTGAACTATCCTTGGTTGGTTTCGATTTTCTCTATTCCTCAGGGGAAAAGCACCTCCCTAATCGGGTCAATCCATGAGTCTCACAAAATTCTTCTCTAACCCCGTTCCCTTCGTAGGTCACTATTACTCGATCATAATTTCAAGGTACCGTCTTGCTGTTGATTACTGGTAGCTGAACTGCATGTTTGATAATGACAGGCTCTGAACGAGCGCCTTTTACATTAACCGCGGGTTTACTAGCCATCTCTGGTACAACCACTTTTGCATTCTCTTGTTTCACCATCCTGTCATTCGGGGATTCTTTCTTGACTACAACAGGCTCACTGGTTGGTACGCTTTATTTGAGCATTGACATCTCGCTGGTCAAATTCTCACCCATCTTCCGTTCACTGGCTCTGATCACATGACAGTTTGTGAAGGCTTTTTGGGTTCTCCCTCTTTGTGCACTATCTCGATCATACTTGTCTCTTGATGAGCAGGAAACGAGTTTGATTAATGTTGGGTGCTTCTGGGGCTTGCACCTCAATCCGATGGGAATCAATGAGTTCTTGAATAACACACTTTAAATGCCAATATTTTTCTGTGTCATGCCCTGGGGCACCGGAACAATACTCACAACTGACAAAATAATCTAGATTTCTTGGGGGAGGGTTTAACAACTTTGCTTTGATCGGCCTCAACATGTGGAACAAGCTTGTATACCATTCTCCCAATGGAGTGAAAGTTTTCTTCTTCTGCATTCTCTTATTTTTTAGAGCTTGGTTGGCCCGGAAAGCTGGTCTATAGAGTTGTTGGTAGGATCTTGGAGGGTAGTTATTTGGTGGAGCTGGGTAATTATTTTGTGGAGCTGGAGCAGGCCATTGTGCGTGAGTGGGAGGTTGGGTATATGTTTGTGCATGATGGACTGAGAAATGAGGTTCCAACGATGAATAGTAATGTTATGGTCGGCCATATGGAGTGTGTGGATATATTTGGTGGTAAGGACGGGGTTGGCTGTAATGGGACGGTGCCCGGGGCATGAACCAAGTCCCTGACTCAACTGTCGCTACTTCTTCATTCTTCTTCTTTCCAAATTTCCCACTGTCCCACTTTGGATAGCCTAAGTGGTTGCTTTGATTGCAAAGTAACTCATGATCTTGTTGGATTTGAGTCCCTCCTAGACCATACTTCCCATTTTCACTACCTCGTTGAAGGATTTACCTACCGCTGATACCAGGTGACCAAAATATGTAGGCACCAAAGCTTGCAAGAAACAATCTACCATCTCACTTTCCATCATTGGGGGGTCGACCCTCGCTCTTGTTCCCTCCAACAGAAGCCATATTCTCTGAAACTCTCAGTGTGCTTTTTTTCCAATTTCATCAATGACAGACAGTCCGAGATAATTTCAAGATGATATTGAAAATGAAATGTGAATGCTTGTGCTAAATCATCCCAAGTGTACCACTGAGCATGATCTTGCCGGGTATACCATTCCAATGCTGTCCCACTTAAACTTTGACTGAAGTACGCCATTAGCAATTCATCCTTTCCTCCTGCTCCTCTTATTTTGATACAGAAGCCCCTTAGATATGCAACTGGATCATCGTGTCCGTCATATAAGTCAAACTTCAGTATCTTAAAGCCTGGAGGTAATTGCACATTAGAGAATAAACAAAGGTCTTTGAATGCCACACTTACCTGACCACCTAACACTCTCATATTTCAGAACGATTCTTCTAAGCTTCTGACCTTCCTGAGCACCTCCTCTTACTCGGGATTTTTGACTTGTTTTCAGCCTCCGCCGAGACTTCAAAACGAGGAGCATAAGAGTAAGGTTCATGGGCTTTGTAAGCTGGTTGTGGTAGGTAATACTGATTGTCATGAGGTTGAAGAAAATGCTCAATGGATGAATTGTGAAGTGTAGGAGGAGGAGGTGCCACAAAACGGGAGCAATTGGTGGAGGGGGTGAGGAACTGCTTTGTGTGGTGGAGTTGGGGGTGCTTGAGAAGTCGTACCCTGGTATTGTGGGCAGATGGGGAAACTTGGGGGTGGATCAATGGTGGGACGCTCATGTTCCTAGGTCGATGGTAGGACGAAGGTTGGATTAGTAGGATAGGTTGGTGGTGGCTGCCCTCTCACCCATGCCTGATACATCTCAGCCATCTGATGTTCAGTTTGTACATTTCCTCTCTCATTGTATTAACGTCCAACTTCTCTACCTCTTTCGAGGGATCAATGATACTGGCATTGATTTTTGATTGGCCATAATCTACTTGCTCTTGGGCCGAGTGTTGTTGGAGTGGGTTACCAGAATGTCGCAAGAACTAACCACATGTCTAGTTGGGAAAGACAACACCAAAACTCGTTAGTGGCTAGGTTTCCACACATAAGTGGCCACATGTTTGGGGATGAATGCACCTAGCAGTTATCTGTTTCTATTATGCACAAAAGTGGTTGCTTGCGTCATCCCAGCTCTTATCCTATGCCACCTTTCTTTTCACTCTTGTTTTTCTTTTTCTTCTTCCCTCCCAATTTGTTTTGCCTACACCCTTCGTTTCGTTATTCTCTCCTTTATTTTACCACTATTTCTCTCATTTTCTTCCCATTTTTCTTCCTTTTCTTTATTTCGTTATGGTCGAATCCTATGGAGATTGCCTACGTATCATGACCCCGCATGAACCAATCCGAGCGTAGTTCTGGCGAATGAATACAGAAAATATTTAGAAAACTTCTTCAATTTCCATAATGTAAAGTACTTGATTACATCTTAAAAAAAATTAACAGACTCCAAAACTTCTTCAATTTCCATAAAGTAGAGTACTCGATTACATCCTAAAAAGAAGAAATTATCAGACTCCAATTCAACTGAAAATAACAGACTCCGACTTAAAATGAAAATGACTGTCTCGACAACCTACTATGAACTTTGAATAAAAGAAAATACCGACTCTCAAATAGACCAACAGATTTGAATAATCACGAATACATTAAAGTCTCTAATGCTCCTGGGGCCTGGGGGACATCATTCGGTCTTGCCGCAGACTTGCATTCGAAATTTCCTTAGAGGTGGTGGAGGTCTTCCATTACTTGACGGACAAAGGTAATGGCGGTAGCGAAGAACATAGATCTTGTCATATCTTTACATTAGCTACACTTTATGGTGATGTAATCAGCGATTGCCCGTACCCTCTCTCTTATAGCGCCCTTTTCTTGCAACAATCGCCCAATTTGCTGGCCCTTGCCTCAAAAGTTCATTCGGCGACACGATTCAATTCTTGGAATTGGTGCAATCTCTTTCCAATTGTGCTTATTGCTGTGTAACAATGCTCTCTCTCAGCCTTGAAGTCCCTGGCTTGCTTGAATATTTTGTTTTCAACCACGATGACTTTCCACTTCAACCCAGCAATCTCATTGTCGTTCCTTTCCTTTAACTGTTCAATCATGCGGGCACGTTCCTTCGCATTTTTGGCCAATTGTTTTTGGGCCCTGGGCAGCTCACCCTTTGCCTTATTCAAATCAAAACCATATTCTGCTACTTTTCACATTAAATTGTCAATGAGCTTTTCATCCTTCGCACTCCTGGCGGGATTCTCCGCGGCTATTTTCATTTTCTGAATTTGGGCTCGGAGAGCTTCATTTTCTTTTGCTAGTAGTTTCTTTTCACCCTCATTTGCAGCTGCTTGCAAACCATTTGCGAATTGAAGGTCTTTGACTTGCTTTTCCAATTTCCCTAACGTGGCCCTCTTTTAATTCTCCTTGGCTAACCACTTCCATTGTTCTTGTGACGCCACAACAAATTCTTGGAGATGTGGCCTCTTAGTTGGCTTTCCGAAATCTATTTCTTTCTTATTCGAAGCAAGTTACCTTAGTGCAACCTCGCCTTTAGATAAGTCGCGTACTCGAGTGTCTGCCGTCAAGTATTGACATTCGCTCTAAATTTGACGGACTGATGCTTCGTAAAACTGACCATTGGGACTAATATCGACCACGTGGCGACTGTTGTCCTCATCCCTGGGAATCATTTGGCACATCTCTAATTGTCTTAGCACTCTGTACGGAGCAGAGGGTTGGATAATCCGGAGACCCATCAGAAGAAAATGAGGTTCGGCGGCTGGCATATATATGATTTCATCAACGGGAAGCCACTCAAATGTCCACTCTATTTGGTTTGCACTTATGGCACGGAGACGTGATACCCATTATGTAGCGCCCTCTGGTAATCTAAACCCATCAAACCTATTATAAAATTCCTCTATGCAGCTTTTCGTTGACGACCCATAACTCATGAATTGAGGCAGATGGCACAAGTGTTCAATCATCCATATTGTAACAACAGGTTGCATCCTTCAAAGAAATCTCCTCCGGCTTTACAGGCGGTGAGAGCACGGAAGATTTCGGATAATATTATGGGTGTGAGGTGCTCTTGGCTTTAGTGATTAAAGTGCTGAAAACCCCTGATATCCATTTATCGATATTCCCGACTTTGTGTGGAAACACCAAAAGGCCCAAAATGAATGCCATAAATGCAAAACACTGATGTTCCTCCCATTTGAGTCGATTTCCCTTGCTAAAAATATTATTTTTCGGGTCATTAAATCCCTATGTGCCCATACCTCTGATATATAAACTGTGGGGTACAAAACCCAGCTGATAGGTCTGGATTGTGCACCTTCCTAATGATCTTTATTGAATCCAAGATTTTGTGTACGGTGATTGCCCTTGGTGCAATCAAATATTGATGCTTCAGAGGATTAGTGGAACCTCAATATATCCAGTTATTTCTTCCAGGGTTGGAGTAAGTTCAAAGTCCGAGAAATGAAATACGTTGTGGGCCGAATCCCAGAATGTAACCAATGCTTTTATGATGTCTCCTCTAGGATTAATTTTCAACATCTCAGTAAGTTCTCCCAAGTGCGTGTTAACCCTGTTTTGCCCCGATTTACCTAGATCATTCCACCATATGTGTACATCCAAAGGAATCTTGTTCATGACTGAGATTGGCAAATTTTGATTTGTGCTCATTTTGCGCATTTATTAAGGTGATTAAGCAAAAATCATAATTTATCGGACTCAAAACAAAATTTAATTAATTATTTCCAAATATAAAATTCTGGCCTTGTAAATACGGCCTTTCAGCACTTCCGGGGGAAGATTTTAAGGTTTTGCCTACTACCGACCAAAACTTTGGAAAATAATCCCTGGCGGCTGTTCTCGCAAAAACAGCCTTCCGGCACCCTTTTAGGGACACTCGGCTAATTTTGACAAAACCTGCTTTATTTATTAGTCATAAACAAAATCAGATTCTTTTGGCTATTTCGTAAAAATGAAGTTGAGCCCGACGGGGGTTGCCTACGTATCTCATACCCTATGAGAATCAAGCTGGAATAGCTCGGGCAAATAAAACTATTTTTGAAAACAAGACTCTTTTTTCTTTTTTTTCATTTCATAGGCAAATAAATAAGCTATTTTTGTGAAAACAAGACTCTTTTTCTTCTTTTCTTTGGCAGTTAAAACAAACTATTTTTAAAAACAAGAATTTTTTTTTTCTTTTTATTGGAAAATAAAACAAACCATTTTCAAAAACAACACTCTTTTTCCTTTTCTTCTTTTTCCTTTTTTCCTATATTCGGCAGAGTTTCGGCACTATTTGGACATTGGTTTTTTTCAAAACAGGCGATTAACCCTCTTTACTCTCATACTGCTATTTCTCTTTTCTCAACATTTCCCCAATATTCATAAGCCAGTCAGCATGCAAATTTCGGAATAAATGCACAAGTAGCACGCAAAATGCATCACGATGGTCCATTGTTTTGGGTGCACCTGTCCTAGCCGGACCCAACTCCTGTGTTGAGTCCTCTAAGTCAAAATACATGATGCAAGTAAGCGCTCCTACTAGGGCTCTAGCATGTGGTTAAGTTATTCTAGGTTTAAAACCTTGGCATAGTGTCTAGACTATGTACTCGAGCGGACAACTCGAGTCGAGGAGGGGGCTACGTACCGAGAACCAAAAGGCCATCCAGCTTTGTAACTTATCCGAGCCTCTTTCTCATTTGAAGATATGACACTAACAGAATAGCGAGTCTCGACCAACGAGCACATCCCCGAAGATGAGAAGAGAAGGGTTTCGCGGCAATTTATATACACTCCAAGTGGTATTAAAGCGGTAAAACAACATTTAACACATTGGGAACAATTATGATATAAAATCAGATAATGATAACGCTAGATACAAAAATTATTTAAAGCTCGAATTCTTGAACCCTAAACTAGAGATTCTAGGTTCAGTCCCCAGTAGAATCGCCAGAGCTGTCACATCTCCTTTTTACACTACACCCCGTGATGGCGTAGATAAGGTAGTTTTTTCCAATTAAAGAGATAATTGAAACGGGATTATTTATTCAAAAAGCGAGCCAGAAATCTGGGATTCTGTTAACCTGGGAGAAGGTGTTAGCCATTCCCGAGTTCCGTAGTTCTAGCACGGTCGCTCAACTGCTATATTTGGCTTAATTATCTGGTTTTAATGCATTTTTACCAATGTGCATATTTTAAACTTCAACCGCTTTTATTTAATTTTTAAGGAATGTTGCAACGTCGTCAAAACGTGTCTCAAACTATGTCACATAAATGCACCCATGGCTTTTGAAATATCTTAACATCTTTGGGATTTGGATTTTGGTCACATAAATGTGCACCCATAATTAGGAAGATACATTATTTAGCTAGCGCGCCTAAGGCAATCTCATATTTTTAAATTTGTGAGGGCCACAAAAATTCGCTAAGTGGTGCACCTCGGATTCTAAGGGTTCGAATTGAAGCTAATGAACACGAGTTGTCGTGCTAGCCAACGCTAAATGTGTTGAAAGTTCCACTTGAATTAAACTAATTAATTAAAACCAAAATGTAACTAGAGAACCTATGCAAAATTATAGGGGAAGGCTAATTATTTAAAGCAAAAGGGTTTCACACGAGGTATCGAATTAAAGATCAAGGGGCTGCCCTTCATTTGGGCCCATTTTGAATGGACAAGTTGATCCAAAACAGACAATAACCTGCTGAATCTGTCATGAACTTCTCCTATTGGGCCAACGCAAAGCCCAGTTCTATACATCCCCACATCCACTTGACCAAAGTAAACCCAATTAATGAAACTATAAGAGGTCAAGGAATTAACCAATGAAGTTATTTATGAACTTCACAAATTAAACAAGTTCAACAGTTAATAAATTACCTATGGAACAGTATCAAGTGAGACCTAAGACAATGCTTATTAGTTCAAAATGAGGCATGTATCTAGATCATTCCTGCCTTTGTACTTGTGATCCAAACACAACAGCAAGCCTTATTAATTGAAAATCAACACAATACTACTTGCAGCCCAAGAACTGTTGTCCAGAACAGAAATGAATACAGAGATAACTTGTGATGCATTTAGAAGTTATAACCCCATCCAAACAAATAATTGCAGCTAGCTTGCAATCCCAACCTTACAAAATTATAACACCATGCCATCTCACAAATGAAATTCGAATTAGAAACATAAATGAACAGGCAGAACATTTGAAAAAAAGAAGAAGAAATAAAAGCATAATCTACATATCAATCGCATGATCCTTGAAGGACAAAAACTAAATCTCAGCATTCATCATTAATCTTCCATGTGGAAAGTATAGTTGCACTTCACATGTGATTCAAGGTGCAAGAAATACCTGGAAAGTTGAAAGAAAACAAGGGTGACTGATCAGCAAATACACAGCAAGAATCAGCAACAACAGTCAGCCAAAACAAGGTCAGCACCCCAGTAATAATGTATGGCCAATTTAATATCTCAGGTTCAAATAAACAACAGCCCAGCAGAATTTAAATAGATTTTATAAACGAACTTCAACCCATTTAATACCCAGATGAATCACAACTATTTCAGAAAAACTTGAAAGGAAATCAGAGTCACCAAGGATTCAATGAAACAGTAAAAATTGGTATTTCTCTCTTAGTTATAATATTTCAGCCTTAAACCATTCTAAAGCATTTAAGAGAATCAAGAGAAAATTGAGAAATTACTCAGGAAATCTAATGAAACAGTAGATTTTTAGTCATTTGAGTTTTCAAAATTTTTTTTAGCTTTCTATATCTAAGGTCTGCCCTCTAAGGCAAGAAAGAGTTACTTTATATGTAGGCCAATAGGGCAACAGTGAAAGAAACAGATTTGAAACTTTAGTCCCCTTTGAATTATTATTTTTAGTTAGAAATCCCTAAAATTCTGACTTCTTTTCCAAGTTACACTATCAACAATCTGAAGTATCAAACAGCCTCTCCCTAGGAACTTCTATTTCTGTAATCCAAAAGATTCCTTGCCATAAACTTCCTAAACTACCCCTGAAGTGCCTTGTTTATTACTCTCTACCTTTTCTTTTGACTGTCATTTAGCCTGTTAGACTAAATTCTGAGGTATTTAACAAGTTTAAGCCAATAAAACCCATCCGAATTGATCAAATTATGAAAGTTCTAAGACAAAAAAAAAACAGAAACTCAAGGAAAATGAAAAACCAAATTCTTATAAGGAACCAACATTCCAAACTGACCTTAGGTGTTATTACAAAATTTAGCTCAATACTTAGGACTAAACATGGAAGCCAATCACAAAATTTGAGTTAACTCAAGGACTATATTGACGCATTCTTGACAATGCGACCCTAATTAACTTAATTAACTCAAGAAACAAAATAAGACTGATGCCCTAATTACTCAGCAATTTGAACAAAATAATTCAGTTGAAAGAAAAGAGAATAGGCGGAGGAAGGATAAATAAATACAAATACGAAAACTTAGCTTAAATTCTCTAACAACCTTGGAAATCTTCATGCACGATTTAGCCGACTCTGGAAACCCTAGATATAGATTTAGAGAATTTGTGGAAGTGTTTGAGTAATATTAAGTATGTATTTGGCATGAGGGAGGCATGGGGTTGTTTGGTATCAATTTGGGGTGGAGCAGAGGCAGCTTCACCGTATCGGGGGAGTCAAAACTTTCGGCTAATATTCGAGCCGATGGGTAATGATTCAAAGGAAACTATTCATGGATTCAGATAGAGGAGTCTGAGAGGACGAGGTGGTGTTGTTTTGGTTGGGTTTGGAACAATTCCGCCGGTGGCGCACGACGGGAGGAGGTGGCGCTAGGGGACAAGGTATGCGGTTCATTTTTGGGGGGTGGGGCGGTTTTATACACTCATATATCAAAGGATCCTCAGCTCTTGACCGTCCGATTAGAAGAAATAGACGGATCTGATTACTTGACCCAAAACGACGTCATTTGGTTGGGGCGGGGGACTGGACTGGGTTAGGTTGGGTTTGGGCCGGGTGAAGGGTATTTGGGGATGGTTTAAAGTGGCTCAATTGGCCTTCTTCTATTTATCAAAGTTTCATATTTTTGCATCACTTGTTTTTCATTTTTCTTTTATTTTCATTCTTAAAAATTATTTAATCTCCTAAAATAATTACAAATTCTCAATCTTACCTATAAAATGTAACCCAATCCTATATAATTATTATCAAAACAAAATTAAAAGAGAAAATTACCTAAAAATGTAAAAATTGAAACAAAAAGAGCAAATTGATCCTATTTTGGTTTTTCATTTTATAAAATGTCTAATTACTAATTAATAAAAAGTTGATCGGCTTCTAAATGCATATGCAACATATTTTTATATTTTTTATTAAGTAAAATTCACAAACAATATACAAACAACTAAAGCAAAATGCCATGAAATTCACAAAATTGAAAACAAATAACAGAAATTATTTTATTTGAATTTATAGGAAAATTCATGCAGGGAAAAATCACATGCTCACAAAGTCAGGTTTGCTTTGAACTGGCAAGAGTCATTCATTAGGACAAAAATATTGCCCGTTGGCATTTTTTATAAGTGTTGATATCATCAATATATACTATGTGTGATCTGTTTGCTTATCTTCAATTGCATGTTTGTACTTGGATTTTTTAAGTATTGGTATGACGAAGACATTTTATTCTGCTACCCAAACATTTTTATCCTTTTCTACCCATTTTGAGCGCTAATTTTTTTATTCATACCCCTCTTTTGGAATCAGAAATAGAGTTAGGAACTAAAAAAGGAAAAGAAAAAAAGAAAAAGAAGAAAAAAAGGAAAAGAGAAAAAGAAAAAGAAGAAAAAAAGGAAAAGACAAAAAGAAAAAAAAAGCAAAAAAAAAAAAGAGAAAAGGAAAAAATAAAAGAGAGAAAAGGAAAAGAAAAAACAACTTTGTCTTTTGAAGTACGTTCGACCTGATCCTTGTCACCACAAGATACGTAGGCAACCTTACGATTCGGTAATACCAAATAAAATATTTCATAATCTCAGAAGTCAAAACTGGGGTAATTTTTCTTAGAAGTCCCATCAAAGTAAAAATTCAAAAAAAAATCCCCAAAATCCAAGAAACTGGGGCAGGAGTTTAACTTTGCCAAAATATCTGATTCCAAAACTTGTAATTTTGAACCCTTTTCATCTTAATTTATTTCGAGCCTTCATGCCACCTTTCTTTTCAACCCTGTCCAAAAGCCTACATTATGGTCCAAAGAAAGTCCGTCCGACCAATCTTTAAAGATGTCAAATTAAGTGTGTGGTGAAAGCATGATCTTCCTTTATCATGAGTAATACCTTATTCTCAACACAAAGAGAGAAAATGATAAATTGCGAGAGTCTTATCAGTGAAAACCCTCATGGCGCCGTAAGCCGACGGTGAGTTGAGAAAAGAACAAAATGAGAGAGGCTTGATGGTGAAAACCTTCGGCGAACTACAAGTCGATTGAGGATTGTTGATCAGATGGGACAATTGAAGCACTGAAGCCCAGTTTTACAGCGAAGAGGTACAACAAGAGTTGAATATTAGACTTGCTTGAGAGGTTAGGCCACTTTTTCCAAAGGTGCATGTCATGGTCATTAGAGTTGGTATCCACATCTGATAAGTTTCTACTTCGTAATTTTTTTATTAGGTATTATCTCTTTTCCTTGTCCCTTATTTTGTTCCTCTTCTTTTGTTTGAGTCCCTTCTTTAGTCTGTTTGATCAGAACTAGAGGGAAGTGACTTCAAAATTTACTACCAGCTTTTCAATTGCACAAAATGAATTTGGCTAGCACATCAAAGTTTCATAAGACGGGGAAAAGTGGTATGCGCATTGAGTTGATAACAATCAACATGCTTTGGGATTTATGTAAAAAAAAAATGCAAGGGTTCGGTAAATGTAAATCCATGAGCAAAATGTAACAGATAGAAGATATTGGGAACGAATGGAGCAGAGGTGTTTTCTGTGATAAGGGTTAAAAGAAAATGGGCAGTCGATAACAGTCGAAGTCCTCCAGGTTTAAATCAAAGTTATCATGGAACTGGTAGAAGCAAACACTCAGCAATGATTCCACAAACTAACCACCACGTTTTCACACTAACAAGATTTTATATGTTCGAAACAGGGGAAAGAAATTTTTTTAATCCATAGGTACCTCCCATGGAAAAGCATGGTACAAGGAGCAAGAAATTATGTTCAGAATCCTCCAAGGTGAGAGCATGGCTTTGGTAAGGTCATTTAAAATTTCAGGGCCCTTCTGGATAATGGAATTTAGTTTTTAAATTATCAGAATCTTCCTTGATAATGGGATTTGATTTAAAAGTTTTTAGGAACCTCCTGGATAATAGGATTTAGTTCTTAATTTTTAGGACCCTCCTGAATAATGGGATTAAGTTTTTAAATTTTCATAACCCTCCTAGATAATGAGATTTAGTTTTTAAATTTTTATCACCCTCCTGGATAATAGGATTTAATTTTTAAAGCTTTCAGGACCCTCTAAGATAATGAGATTTAATTTAAAGTTTCCAGGACCCTCCTAGATAATTCTATTTAGTTTTTAAATTTTTAGGACCCTCTTGGATAATAAAATTTAATTTATAAAGCTTTCAGGACCCTCCTGGATAATGGAATTTAGTTTTAAAATTTTTCAGGACCCTCTTAGATAATGGGATATAATTTAAAATTTTCAGGACCCTCCTGGACAATGGGATTTAATTTTTAAAACTTTCAGGACCCTCCTTGATAATGGAGTTTAATTTAAAATATTTTGGACCCTCCTGGACAATGGGATCAAATTTAAAATTTTCAGGACCCTCCTGGATAATGGGATTTAATATTAAAATTTTCAGGACCCTCGTAGATAATGGGATTTAATCTAAAATTGTTAAGACCTTTCTGGATAATGGGATTTAGTTTTAGAGGCTTTCAGGACCCTCCTGGATAATGATATTTAATTTAAAATTTTTCAGGACCCTCCTGTATAATGGGATTTAATTTAAGTTTCGAAGACCCTCATGGATAATGAGATTTAATTTAAAGTTCTGAGGACCCTCCTGGATAATGGCATTTAACATAAAATTTTCAGGACCCTCTGAGATAATGAGATTTAATTTAAAGTTCTCGGGACCTTCTTCGGCAATGAGATTGAGTTTTTAAGTTTCTAGGACCCTCCTTGTTAATGGGATTCAATTTAATATTTTTTAGGACCATCATGGATAATGGAATTTAATTTAAAATTTTTAGGACCGTCCCAAATAATGAGATTTAAGTTAAAATTCTCAGGACCTTCCTAGATAATGAGATTTAATCTAAAATTCTAAGAACCCTCCTGAATAATGGGATTTAGTTTAAGTTTTCGGGATCCTCCTGAATAAAGGGATTTAATTTTAAAAAATTCTCAGTACCCTCCTAGATAATGAGATTTAATTTTAAAAGCTCTCAGGACCCTCTTGGATAATGGAATTTAATTTTAAATTTTCAGGACCCTCCTGGATAATGGAATTCATTTTTTCAAAGTTCTTAGGACCCTCTTGGATAATGGGATTTAATTTAAAATTTTCAGGATCCTCCTCGAAAATGAGATATTATTTTAAAATTTTCAGGACTCTCTTAGATAATGGAATTTAATCTAAAATTATCAAGACCCTCCGGGATAATGGAGTTTAGTTTCAGAGGCTTTCAGAACCCTCCTAGATAATGAGATTTATTTTAAAAAATTTCAGGACCCTTCTAGATAATGGGATTTAATTAAAATATTTCAGGACCCTTCTGGATAATGGGATTAAATTTAAAATTCCGAGGACCCTACTGGATAATGGGATTTAATTTAAAGTTCTAAGGACCCTTCTGAATAGTGGGATTTAATTTAAAATTTAGGACCCTACTATATAATAGGATTTAATTTAAACTATTTAGTACCTTCCTGGATAATGAAATTTAGTTTTTAAGTTTCCATGACCCTCTTGGATAATGGGATTAAATTTAATATTTTCAGAACCCTCCTGGATAATGTGATTTAATTAAAAAAATTCAGGACCCTCCTAGATAATGAGATTTAGTTTTTAAATTTTGAGGACCTTCCAGGATAATAAAATTTAGTTTTTAAATTTTTAGGACCCTCTTGGATAATGGGATTTAGTTTTTAAATTTCAGGACCCTCTTACATAATGGGATTTAGTTTTTAAATTTTCAAGACACTCTTAGATAATGGATTTAATTTTTAAAAGTTTTGAGGACCCTCCTGGATAATGAGATTTTGTTTTAAGATTTTCAAGACCCTTCTGGATAATGGGGTTTAATTTTAAAAAAAATTCAGAAACCTTCTGGATAATGAGATTTAGTTTTTAAATTTTCAGGACCCTCCTAGATAATGGGATTCAGTTTTTACATTTTCAGGACCCTATTAGATAATGGGATTTAGTTTTTAAATTTTCAGGACCCTCCTAGATAATGGGATTTAGTTTTAAAATTTTCAGTACCCTTCTAGATAATGGGATTTAATTTTTAAAAAAGTTTTCAGGACCCGCCTGGATAATGAGATTTAGTTTTAAAATTTTCAGGACCCTCCTATATAATGAAATTTAATTTTTTCAAATTTTCAGGACCCTCCTAGATAAAAGGATTTACTTTTAAAATTTTCATGACCCACTTATATAGTTGGGTTTAATTTTAAAATATTTTCAGGACCCTCCTGGATATTGGAATTTAATTTTGAAAAATGCAGGACCCTCATGGATAATGAGATTTAATTTAAAATTTTCAGGACCCTTCTGGATAATGAGATTTAATTTTTAAAGCTTTCAGGACCCTCCTGGATAATGAGATTTAGTTTTTAATTTTTTAGGACTCTCCTGGATAATGGGATTTAGTTTTTAAATTCTTAGAGCTCTTTAGGTAACAAGATTCGATTAACGCTCACGGATGTACCCAGATTCCAAACAGGGGTAGAAAATTTTCCTTTATCTTGTCCGTTTTGTTGTAGTGTCAGGCACCCACCTGGATAATAAGGGAATACATTTCAAGTTTTGAAAATCATGCGCCCAGCTAGATAACAAGGGAATACATTTCGAGTTTTTGGAGATCAGGGGCCCACCTGGATAACAAGAGAATACATTTCAAGTTTTGTCAATCAGGCACCCACCTGGATAATAAGGTAATATAATTCAAGTTTTGGCAATTAGGCACCCACCTGGAGAACAAGGAAATTTATTTAAGAGTTACTTTCAATTTGCAAATTCAAGAAGCATCAGGAGCCCGCCTGAAGAAAATGGTCCACTTTTAAGACTCATATTGAGGATCAAGTTGAGATTCAAAGAAGACTCAAGACAAGAAGTAGATAGGATCTTGTATTTTTCTTTCACTTTTTGCTGTAATTTTTCCCTTTCATTTTTTATGTAAGGGAGGAATCGCGGACCGAAACCTCGACGGCACCTCGACCGGCTCTCGACCTCAGTATACTTCATCATCTTATTCACTTTTGAACTATACGTGTCATGATTCCTTTATAGCCAAGGATATGTAGTCAGCTCGGATACCAGGGCTCGGTCACACTTTCTTTCTTTCTCTTAAGGTTAGTCTCTCCAAATAAGGGTTAGGTCAAAAAATTTGTCTAGTCGTTCTTTGTTTGAAAATACTTCGTATTTCCAGTCAAAGATAGGTAGCTCTAGAAATGTGATTTTTGACCCTCCCCAAAATTTCACCCATTTTAGCATAAAATATATGGAAAAGGGTCAGAACTGCCCCTAACGTATTGACGCCAGTTTAAAAATGCCCTCCGTTAACCTATTTTGGAAAAAATGCCCCTACCGTTAAAATTCTGGCATATTTGTGCCCCTATATATATATATATATATATATATATATATATATATATATATATATATATATATATATATATATATATATATATTGTGATAAAAATAATGTAAATGAGTCAAAATTAGTTGAAATAACTATATTAAGCCTAAATTATATATTTTAGGAAAAAGGGTCATAACTGCCCCTAACGTATTGACCCCAGTTTAAAAATGCCCTCCGTTAACTTATTTTGAAAAAAATGGCCCTACCGTTAAAATTTTTTTATATTTGTGCCCCTAAGTCTACCAACTGACTGTACTTATATTTAAAATGGTAGGGGCATTTTTTTCAAAATAGGTTAACGGTAGGAGCATTTTTAAACTGGAGTCAATACGTTATATATATATATATATATATATATATATATATATATATATATATATATATATATATTCATTAATGTTTCGCAGTCATACTATTTTACTAGGATTTTATTTTTTTATATAATCTTTAAAAATACCAAAATAATTTGTTTTAACGGTTAGTTTTATTCTAATAGCTATCTCTACTTAAGTAGGGCTAGTTAGTATTTTAGTAATATTTTTATCTTTATTGTTTTATTTTATAGGCAATAGTTGATGTGGGTAGATAGATTTTTGATTAGTTAAGCCATTTTAAGCACAAGTCTTACCCAAAAAAAAGGGCCCAAAGTGATCAAGACAAAAACCCTAACTTAGTCTTCTTCTTCATTTGGAATATACAAGGTAAACCCTAGAGAAGACAACAATGGAGGAAACAAAAACAAAAACCCTACACAGCTGAACCCTAACCAAGACAGCCGCCGCCAGCTTTAACCGCCGAAAACCAGCTGCCCATTCCTCTTCACCCCCCTCCCTGCGCGTCTCTCGTCGTTAAACAACAAGCAGTGCTGTTGTTGCTTCACCTTTCATGCACGACCGTACAAACAAGGGAACAACCATTCAGCTGGCAGACCCCTTAGCCAAAACTCGTCGGAAATCCACTTTCACCACCACAGAAGCCGCCGAACACCAACAGCCCTTTCAATGACCTCTGCCATTTCTGACGAGCTAGGCACACAAATAGCCACAACCAGCCATCGTGAAACCCATCTCCCTCACCAGTAACACAAGTCGACCACCCTAGAACAACCATCACCTTTCCACCAAGCGGCCAGCCACCACTATAATCTACCAGATCTGATGAAGGCACCACCAAGAGATTCGACTGACTATTCTTGTCACTCTACAAGGACAAACAAACGAAACCAGTTGCAAAAAAAAACTGAGTTCAAACCAGCTCAAGGGTGTTTTTCGTCCAAGGTGCCGATTTGAGGTCCGTTGTTGAATTTTGTCGCGATTCCATCAAGTTTCGTTAAGCGTTTTCAGATCTCATTTGAAAAAAATATATCTAAGGTCCATTTCTAAACCTTGTTCTTAATTAATTTCCAGTGTTCTTCCTTGCGTAGTTTCACATCGAATGAAATCCAACTTGGCTGTTCTTCCTTGCATAGTTTCATATTTAATGAGATTCTGCTTGTTTTTTAGTTTACGCAGTAGGATCTTCTCATTTTAATTAGATACATAAGTAGCTGAATGCGTTATGTAATAGTAAGCGTGAGATTTTGAACTAGCAGATAAGTTTGAGTCCTTGGAATTTCGGGTGGGATTAGAAACTAAAAAGAAGAAAGTATAAAATAAAATGAGCTTTCATGCCGGCTGGAGGATAATTTCAGTCATACTTCAATTTGAAATATAATTCTTTGAGTTATTGATTCATGCATACCACGTGTTTGGATCGTTAGGAGTATTCTAAGGCCGTTAACATTTGGGTAGGCAAGCTTTAGGATTTTGTTAGCTTCGAGGGAGAGGTCGTTCCTTAGTTAAATTTATCCAGGGAATGCAAAGATTCGTATATATTTTTATCCGTGGTATGACCCGTAGGATTTGTTTTCGGAGATCGAAATATAGAAACTTGTAGTATTTTTATTTTATTTTCATTTTTCTTTTTCTTTCATTTAGGTGGGGACGACCTCGATCCTCTTGTGTGTTTAGTTTTTGTTTACTATATTTTCTGCCTCAATTGAATATTTTAAAGGCGAACTTGATCATGTACGCAATCGTACTAGTTATGGGACTCGGGGAATGCCTAACACCTTCTCCCCGAGTCAAATGAGTTCTTTTACCTAAATCTCTGGTGCGGACTTAGTTTTGGAGTCCAAAGTGTTTTAAAGGAAAATTATTTTTTACAAAAAACGGTGACCTGGCACACCGAAATCAAATGTCAGGTGGTGACTCTGAGTTAATCCTTTTAAACACAATTTTTTGTGATGTTCTAAATTGAAAACCCTTTCCAAGATTTACTAAATCTTTTTTTATTAATTTAAGAAGGTTTAGTGATGTTTATTTAAAAAAGGGGATGTGATAAGTAGAAATCAAAACAAAGCGGAAAATACAAGCTCAACCTCGAGTATCACTAAGTCACAAGCAAAATATGGCAACTGTTCGAAATAAACAAGACTAAAATAGTATGAGAATAGATAACAAATCCACTAAGAGGAAGATAAGTAAGGAGAAGGCAGGACTACGATTGCCAGGCAACTACCTCGCTATCTCCAAAGAAAGTCCACAAGTGAAATGATCAGCAACCGGTACTGTGGCCTGAGATACTTGGATCTACACCTAAGGTGCAGGGGGTAACGTGAGTACACTATCTCAGTAAGTAACAAGTCCAAACTATGGACTGATAGGTAGTGACGAACCAAAGCTTAACAGGTATTACATTTAAAATGTATAGAGAAAATAGTTATGCTGGCAGTTCAAGTAATAACTCAACAGTAAATAAATTTAGTCTAAAAATTACAGAGTATAAAGCTCAGGAAATCTTTATGTACCAATGCACAGATAGCATGTTCAATGTTCATTGTACCTTTTCTCATAGGTGCTCAACCACTCAGTACTGTATATGACCATCCGGCCCAGGAAAGATCCATCCCGAAACATATACGCATCACTGACCGTAGTCATCCAGTATCGAGGAAGGATATTCCAGTCTTATGGAAAGGATCCATCTCCCAGTTATAATACTTTGGACAAGATCCATGTCTAGGGAAGATCCATCCCTCAATATCATCAACTGTGTTCACTAGGGGTGTCTTACAGACTGCGAAAGGGATTTTACAGCCTAAGCGCTATCATAATCAACAACATAACCACTGCGGCGTTCAGCCCGGTCCCATAAATGTCAGTCACAATCAGGCTCTCGGCTCACTCAGTCATCACTCTCTAGTATCACACACGGGCTCACAATGTCATGCTACTAGCCCGAACAATGATATGATGTGCCAAATAACAATAATCGAGTATGAGGCATGATATAAAATACATGAACAGGACTGAGTACGAAGTGTAAATGAAGCTAATGATATGACAGCAAGAAACGACCTCTTGTGTCTCAACAGTGTCGGCGTGAAGCCTTAACAGGATATCTAGCATGTTTTTACAGCATATTTTCTTAATCACATGATAGAAACACGGACATCAACAAAAATAAGTTACTGAGCGGAGCAATGGAATGATCCAGGCTGCAATTCTCACGATGCACGCCCACAAGCTCTTCACTTGGCATTTGCATCACCTCAATAGTAATCATAGAGCACATAGTTTGGGGTTTCAAACCCTTAGAACCAAGTTTGGAAGCGTTACTTACCTCAAGTCAAGCCAAGCTCTAGCCCGCGATGTCCTTGCCTCTCGATTCGGCCTCCAACTGCCTCGAATCTTACCAAAATCAGTATATTATAATCAAACTATGCTAAAGGAATGAAACCCATACGGAAATTATCAGATTTACTCAAAAATCCCAAAATTGGACAAACCTGACCCCGAGGCCCACGTCTCAGAATCCAATAAAAATTACATCACAAGAATCTTCATCCACCGAGTCTATACATACCAAGAATGTCAAAATTGGACTACAAATGGCCCCAAAATCCCCAATTAAAGCTCTCTAATTGCAAGCCCTAATTCTCCAGTTTTAGCCTTTGAATCCCACTAATTTCATGTAATTATGTATAAATCACCATATAATCGAGTATCGAGTTCAAAACCTTACCTCCAAGTGTTTCCCTTTGAATACCTCTTCAATACCTCTCAAACATCTTCAAAACCGTTCAAAAATGGTGAGAAATAGACTAAAAATCGCGAAGATGGCTTTTTATACATTCTGCCTAAGTGCTCCCTTCGTCAGGAACGTGCTCAATGCCCCGCGTTCACGAAGCACAAACATTCTACTGGTTAATTTTCCTCTTTCGTAAATTCGAGTTCCTTCTTGTGAATGTGAAGCTTTAGCTTCCAAAGCCTTCGCGAACGCGACCCCTCCTACCCGAACGCGATGAACAAACTCCTGGGGTCCCAGCTGACTTTCCTCTTCGCGAATGCGACTCGACTCACATGTTCGCGATGCACACTCTATATCACCCTTGACATATGTAGGACCTACATCACGAATACGAAGAGCAATTCACTTGCCTAATTCAACACCACTACGCGAACGCGGGAGCCTTTTCGCGAATGGCGAAGAACAAATCTCTACAACAAAAATACTAGAAAATCTACTCTTTCCAAAGTCCAAAATGGTTCGTTACCCACCCGAGGCCCTCGAGACCTCAACCAAACATGCCAACATATCCCATATCACCATTCAAACTTGTTCAACCTTCTAAACACTCAAAACAATATCATAACATCAAATAACCCTCGAATTCAAGCCTATGGATTCTAAAACTCCCGACTTTCGCAAACGATCAAAAAGTCAACCAAACCTCATCCGAATGACCTAAAATTTTTCAAACATGTCAAAAATGAGATAATTGACCTACTCAAATTTTCGGAATTCCATTCCGACCCTGATATCAAATTTTTGCTGCCGACCGAAAAATGCCAAATTTTCAATTTTTCCAATTCAAGCCTAAATCTTCCACGGGCCTCCAAATACATTCCAGTCACGCTTCTAAGTACCAAATCACCTGATGAAGCCATCTGAATTATCATATTTCAAATCCAAGACTTTTTTTAGTTAAGTCAACATCCGATTGACTTTTCCAACTTAAGGTTACTCAAAAGAGACTAAGTGTCTCATACCTCTCCAAAACCACTCCAAACCCAAACCAACCACCCTGATACCACATAATACAACTGAACAAGGCATAAAGAAGAAGAAATAGGGGAACAATAGTCATAACTCATGAAACAATCGGCTGGGTCGTTACATCATCATCCTCTTAAATAAATATTTGTCCTCAAACGAGTCAAGAAATGTATCTGGAACCTCAAATAGATGAGGATACCTACTCTTCATCTCCAACTCAATCTCCCAGGTAGACTCCTCCACGGGTCGACCTCTCCATTGCACTTTCACTAAAGCTATATCCTTTGATCTCAACTTTCGGACCTGGCGCACCAAAATAGCCAATGGCTCAACATCATAAGTCAAATCACTGTCTAACTGAATTGTGCTAAAATCCAAAACATAAGACAAATTGCCAATATACTTTTGGAGCATAGAAACATGAAATATGGGATACACACTCGACAAGCTGGGTGGCAAAGGAAGCTCATAGGCCACCTCCCCAATCCTCCGAAGCACCTCAAAAGGCCCAATTACCGACAATTCAATTTACCCTTCTTCCCAAATCTCATAGAACCCTTCATCGTTGAAATCTTCAGTAAAACCTTTTCCCAACCATGTAGGACACATCACTAACCTTCATGTCAGCATAACTCTTTTTTCTCGACTACACTACACCGAGCCGCTCTTAAATCACCTTCACCTTGTCCAAATCATCCTACACCAAGCCTGTACCCAAAAAGCCTAGACTCAGCGGGCTCAAACCAACTACTGGAGATCTATACCGTCTCCCATATAAAACCTTATATGGAGCCATATAAATACTTGGCTGATAATGCTTGTTATAAGAAAACTCTACGAGCGGTAGAAACTGATCCCACAAACCACCAAAATCAATGACACAAGTACGTAATATGTCCTCCAATATTATAATGGTGCACTCGGAATTCCTGTCCATCTGAGGATGAAAAGATTTACTCGACTCAACTTGAGTACCCAACTCTCGCTGCACGACTCTCCAAAACTGTGAAGTAAACTGAGTACCTCTATCTGAAATGATGGAAACTGGGACACCATGCGAGCGAACAATATCTCGAATATAAATCTCTACTATCCGCTTTGAAGAATATGTAGTACACATAGGAATCAAGTGCACGGACTTGGTTATCCAATCCACAATCACCTAAATAGCATCAAACTTCTTCAAAGTTCGTGGGAGCAACTAGAAAGTCCATGGTGATGCGCTCCCACTTCCACTCTAGAATATCTATATGTTAAAGCAAGCCACCCAGTCTCTGATGCTTATATTTCACCTGCTGACAATTGAGACACCAAGATACAGTTTCCACAATATCCTTCTTCATTCTTCTCCACCAATAATGTTTTCTCAAATCCTAGTACATCTTCACGACACCCATATAGATAGACTATCGTGAGCTATGAGCCTCCTCCAGAATCAACTCCAGATCCTATCTACATAGGGCACACAGATCCAGTTCTGCCTTCTCAATACCCCATCATCACCAATAGTCACATCTCTGGCATCTTCATGTTGAAATCTATCCTTGAGGACAAGAAAATGAGGATCATCATACTGGCGCTCTCTGATGCGATCAAACAAGGAAGATCGAGACACTCACAAGCTAAGACCTGACTGGGCTCTGAAATATCCAACCTCACAAATCAATTGGCGAAGGCCTGAACATCATCTGCAAGAAGTATCTCTCCAACAGGAATATACGCCAAACTACCCATAATCACCGCCTTCCTACTCAAGGCATCGGCCACTATATTGACCTTTCCCAAATGGTACAAGATAGTGATATCATAATTCTTTAGTATCTCTAACCACCTCTGCTACCTCAAATTGAGATCCTTCTGCTTGAACAAGTGCTGGAGGCTACGATGATCCGTAAACACCTCACAAGATACACCATATAGATAATGCCTCCAAATCTTCAATGCTTGAACAATGGAAGCCAACTCTAGATCGTGAATAGGGTAGTTCTACTCATGGGGCTTCAACTGACGAGAAGTATAAGCAATCTCTCTACCCTGCTACATCAACACACAAACAATATCAACTCTCAAAGTATCACAATATACCATATATAAACTTGAAGCTGATAGAAAAACTAACACTGGAGTTGTGGTAAAGCCAGTCTTGAGCTTCTGAATGCCCGCCTCACACTCATTCGACCATATTAAAGGAGCACCCTTTTGAGTCAATTTGGTTAAGTATGATGCTATAGATGAAAATCCCTGAACGAACCGGCGGTAATAACCACCCAAACCAAGAAATCTACGAGTCTCTATTGTTGACGAAGGTCTGGGCCAACTATGAACTGCCTCTATCTTCTTTGGATCAACCTGAACACCCTCATTAGACACCACATGCCCCAAGAAAGCCACTGAACTGAGACAAAACTCACACTTGGAAAACTTTGCATAAAGTTAATCCTCCCTCAATCACTAGAACACAACTCTCAAATACTTCATGTGCTCTTTCTAACTACGCGAGTGTACCCAAACATCATCAATGAATACAATGACAAATGAGTCAATATAAGGCTGAAACATATTATTCATCAAATGCATGAATGTTGTTGGGCTATTGGTTAACCCAAAATACATCACCAAGAACTCATAATGACCATATCGTGTCCTGAAAGATGTCTTAAGAATGTCAAGTCCCTAATCTTTAGTTGGTGATACCCTAAACAAAGATCAATCTTGGAGAACTGTCACGACCCGAAACCCGAACATGGTTGTAATGGCGCATCTCATGAAGACAAAGCCAACAAATTAAACCCAATTCACTTTTTAAAATAGTTAAAAACATAAAGCAGTCTAAAACATAATTTAATAATACTAAGTAGTGGATAATATCAATAAAGTGCGGAAGTACAACCCAACATAGCCATAATCGGGGTATCACAAATCACGAGCATCTAACAATACTAAATACACAAATGTAACTACGGAGTTTGATACTAAACTAAGAATATAAAAAGAAGAGATAGGGAGGAGCTTCAGCTGCAAATGCCAACAGCCACCAAAAGAGTCCTCGAAGAACCGCCTGAACCTGAAATGAATCAGCACTCGGGGGCGGGACCAACTACACCTGAATCTGCACACAGGTGCAGGGAGTAAAGTGAGTACTCCAACTCAGTGAGTAATAAATATAAATAACGATTGAAAATAAGAAAACATTTAAGGCACAAAGTATTGTGTAATGAAGTAGCAAAACCATTTAAAAGCAGTAAACCAGTAAAAAGTCAAGTAAAAACCTTTTCCAACAATAAATAGGCAATTGACGGACAATAAGGTAAGGTAAAAAAAATAGAAGTTCACCCTTCGGGCACAGTATTAACAAATCCGCCCCTCGAGCAACATCTCAGAATAATACCAGCCCCTTGAGCTCAATATTATATCACAATGGGTACCCACGCTCACTGGGGGTGTGCAGACTCCTGGATGGGCTCCTTATGGCATAAGCGCAATAACAAGCCATCTCGTGGCATAAAAAATAGACTCTTAGCCTCATATCAATCAAGCCACCTCGTAGAGTACATATCTCAAGCCCTCAATCTCAATTCAGTATCAGTGTTTCTTCACAACATAGGCCCTCGGCCTTACTCAGTCAAAAATCCTCACAAACCCCTTGGGCAATAGTAAAACAGAGTTTCTAAGTCCAAGCATCATTTCAAATATTATTTAAGTCTTAAAACTGAGTAAACATGGTTGAGCATGAAAACTATGGAAAATAACATGACTAAGTTCAAGTAATAAGTCAAAACAATAAGGAAATATCAATAAAAAGTCCCGAAGGGTTCAAATAGTTGGCACTAGGGCCAAATATAGTGTTCGGCCCAAATAATGATGATAGCAAATAGTTTTCAATCAAATACGCAGTAAAACGTTCAATCAGGACGGACCAAGCACAATCCCCAATAGTGTACGGCCCCATGCTCATCATCAAGCGTGTGCCTCACCTCAACATAGTACTACGATATGTAAATCTGAGGTTTCAAACCCTAGAACATCATTTAAAATCATTACTCACCTCAAACCGACTAAATCTCTAGCTCGCGACACCTTTGCCCCTCGAATCGGCCTCCACCTGCGTCGAATCTATCCAAAATGAGAACGAGGATGTCAAAATATGCTAATGGAACAAAGCCCAAAGGAAAACAATTAATAAAGGGTACAAATCCAGAAATCACAAAAACCCGACCCTGGGCCCACATCTCAAAATTAAATAATGTTTACACTTATAGAATCTTTATCTTCGCACGAGTTTATACACATCAAAAGTTCAAAAGTCCGACCTCCAATGGTCCATCAAATCCTTAATCATAGGTTTTTAATACTAACCCCTAGGTTCCCTTAAATTTCACCATTAATTTCCTTAATTTTTAGCTCCAATCCATGAAATAATAGCATAGGAATGAGTTTCAAGTCCAAATTCCTTACCTCAATGATGTTCCCTTGAAATCCCACTTTCAAATCGCCCAAAAAGCTCCAAAGACGAAGTCAAAAAAGGTGAAATAACTCAAATTCGCAATATAAAATAACTTATAATTTCTGTTCAAACATTTTTGCATCTACGACATAATACCTGATTCTGCAGTACCACATTTGTTGTTAAATCCTTCGTTTCTGCAGAAAATCACTTATACGGCCTAAGTCGCATCTGCGACCACACTTCTGCATCTGCAATATCGCAGATGCGATCACCTTACTACTTTGCGCCCTCTTCTCACATTACCCTTTTCCGCTTCTGCGATAGATCTCCTGCACGTGCGGCCCACACCTGCGATCCCCAATCTGCAGGTGCAAAAATATCAGAAAAACCAATTCAACAGTTACAACAACAATCCAAACTTCTCGTTAACCATCCGAAATCACCCCGAGGCCCCCGTGTGAGCATGTGATTTTTGCCCAATATGAATTACTCCTATAAATTCAAAAAAAATCTTTTATTTATTTACAATTTTGAGGATTTTTATGGCATTTCACTTTAATTGTTTGCATTTTTGTTTGTGCATTTTAATAAGTAAAAAATACAAAAATGAGTTGCATATGCACTTAGAAGTTGATTTGATCTTTTTTCAAGAATTAATTAACAATTAGTCATTTTATAAAAGGAAAATCAAAAAATAGTTTAATTTGCACTTTTATTTTTAATTTTGATTTTTAGGTGATTTTTCTGTTAATTTTGTTTTAGTTATTTGTGATAATGATTATGTAGGATTAATTAGCATTTTATAGGTAATTTGGGATTTATAAATTAATTTAGATTTTAGTTTAAGTTTGAAAATGAAAAATAAAATAAAATAAAAAAAGGAAAAAGAAACCTGAAATTTAAATAAAGAAGAAGAACAAAAATTGGGCCAATTGAATACGCAACCCAAAACACACAAAACCCGGTCCATACCCATGCCCCCAACCCAGTCCAGCCCCCCTAAGAGCAAAACGACTCTGTTTTGCTTGAATTAATCTCAGTCGTCGAGGATGCAAGATCCAACGGTTGAGAACTGAGGTGAGCTAAATATATAAGTGTCCAAATGGACCCCCGCCCCCTCAAAAACCCCTACCTCTCCGTCTCTCACCTGTTCATCAGAGACCAACTTAACCTCGCTGTCCCCCACTGTGAACCGCCGGTCAGAAATCGCACCCGCCGGCGGCGATTGTCTGATGACCTCCATTTTTACACCCTAAGCTCGCCTTGACCTCCCCATCTCTAATCTTCCATTAGAATTCCTCAAAAACCTCCCAAACATCTCGAATATGCAAAACCCTAGCAGCCACCATGGACTCCTCCGTCGTGTCTGGCGGCGCCGCTACCCAATCACTCCCAAATTAACAGCCTTGAACCTTGTCTCTCCCTCATCCCAAATCCCTACTCATAATCCTTCAAACAACCTTGTAGCTCTTCAAATTTCAAATCAAATTTGAGTTCAGTGCCGGAACTTGGGTCAAGACCTTTCCATGGCCATTAATGAGTTAAAACACATGCTAATCAACTATTATATGTGTGACTGAGAGATTAGCATGGATTTTGGCTCATTTCGAGGTTCATCAGCCCCATGAAAGACCAGTTGATTTGTCATAACGTTTCATATAAGTGATATAGTCCTGTTTTGGTTTTTGTATCTCTTGACAAGCTTCAGTATAATTAAAATCATTTGCATTTTGTTTTTTTAATCATGTAATTAGATTAGTACTTTGTTAGAGTTTGCATTTTGTTTAATTTGGGGTTCCTGCTCAATTGAGTCAGGCTCCATAGCTACTTTAGGTTTTTTATTAGCTTTAGTTAATGGTTACCAGGATGATTCGTGTTTATTCTAGGGTTAGTAAGGTAAATAACGAGGGTTATAAAGGGTAATTTAGGCAATTGGAGAAGGGAATATTGCAGTAACAGAATAGGAAGTCTCAAAAAGCTCAAGGGCCTTTAAGTAAATTTTAGGTTTAACTTAGACACCAAGTCACAAAATGAGGGACTCAAATGCAAAATTAAAATCTAAGATGCCCTACTTTGCTCGCCTAAAAAGGCATCATTGCCTAGCCTAAGAGATGAGATTTAAGAGCTTCAAAATCAGAGAGATAAAGTTATGAAGAGTTTAAGAGTTTTCAGTGATAAAAAGATCAGAAAGAGTAGAAAAATACACAAAAAAGACTACTACTGTTCCTTTGAGGATCTGGAAATAAACAAGAGATTTTCAGTGATAAAACACTCAGGAAATGGTTTAGAACTTAGCCATAAAAGTCGGATGTTGAGGTCAGTTGGTTCTAATTGATGTTTGAGATTGGTTTCTTACATGTAATGTTTCATTACTGGGTACTGAAAGTTGTTGATTCAATTAGAGCATGAAAATGACTTGAATTTGGGGTTGGTTTTCAAGAGCTTTCTGGTTCAATTTTTGTTGCCTTTTGGTCGTTGAATATTGTCTGGATTTCTATTGATTTCAACTTGATTCAAACTGGTTTAATTGTTAATGTTGCAATTAACATTGAGCTATTGCTGTTGACTTCTCCTTCTTCTTATCCTTTTTGTATTGCCAGGTATATTCTCTTGAAATTCTATTGGATGTGTATGTTTCATTGAAGATGAAGTGAAAGTTTGAAACCATCACAGCTGAATTTGGTTTTTTTTTATTTTAATTCTATTCGTAATGTTTATATGCTGGGTCAATTAATTATGGTCTAGCCATTTTTAGTTAGTAACTAAATTTCTATATTGCGTTTTAACTTTGGACACTGTTGGTACTAGACTTCTGGAACTACTAAGAAATGGTTGAAGTTTATTTAAAATTCATTCTGGCAATTAGAGTAGCATGAATACAAGATACTTATCTAATTAAGTTGTACTTTTGCGGTTAAGTTCATTATCTAAACGAGTAATGGTTGATTTCGAATCAGACTTGGCCTCTTCTACTCATCTGAGGCTGTCTAAGGTTGTTTCTACTCATCTGAGGCCGTCTAAGGTTCAATTAGTTTTTATTGGCTTGTGCATTCACTAGTAGCCGTAAGGATTCGATCCTGGGGCTTCAAATAGCAGGCTATGTATTCTTCAGCCTCGTTTGTGCTTGTGTTTGAGCCCAGTTGCCTTGTCTCGTTAGTAGAAGGCAGTTGCATGGAAGTTGGGCCAAAGGCTAGCCTAAGCCCAAAACCCTGAAAGAAATTTGTAATAAGATTTGGTACCACAATTTGGTCCAGAGTGGTAATTATATTCGGATCCTTCACCATTAATAAAAATGAGCTACATCAACTACAAATACCCACGAACTTACGAATTTTGGTTTAATCCCTCTTTACAACTACAAGTAAGGTATGTCAATACTAAATAAATTGATAGTCACATGGATCTCCCTTAATTGCTTTTTATAATTCGAGGTGTCACTTAGCAAATTTCCCGTGGCCATCGCAAATTCAAAAATGTGCAACTTCCCCAGCCGTGCCGTGTCCATTCAAATCATTTGTAAATCCTGGCCCCAAAAAGCACCCAACAACAAGTTCCAGTTATGTGATTGATCCTGATAAGGAATTTCTTAAATGGTTTGATAAGTTGTTCGAAGACATGAATATGGTAGAAGTTGGAGAGGGCTCTAGCAAGGCAGATGTGCAATTTGTTAGGCCCCGTGCAAAAGTCAACATTTGGGAAGCTACTCCTCTTCTGGCCAGGAAGGAGTTTTAGTAGTTTTCTTTGATTTTTCTTTCCATTTCTCTGCATTATTCTAGGGTTGTAATTCAGAATCTATGTTCCGTCCGTTTGGATATGTAAACCTTGTTATCTTTCAAGTTTAATGAAGTGCAATTTCCTTTTTTTGTTAGTGCTGATAGTTTTTTTTTCTTTGCTTTTCTTTTCCTTCTTGTATAGTTATTTTTATGTTGGCTCCAAAGATATGACATGCATAAGGACTCTTCGGCCCGGTCTTGAAAGCCGGTCTAGTTCCGAAGTAATAATTCAAGAAATAGAATATGATGAGGAAAGGGCGTTTGAGGAAATTAGTAAAGAGTTAAGCCACTTTGAGGAAAAAACCAAGACAAACAAGAGAGATACAAAAGCAGTCAATCTAGGGGACCCATATAATATCAGAGAAACCAAAATAAGTGTCCATATTGAGCCGCACCTTAAGGAAGAATTATCCAAAGCGCTGCTTGAATACAAAGATGTTTTTGCATGGTTCTACGATGATATGCCAGTGTTGAGCACTGACTTGGTAGTTCACAAATTACCCACTGACCCGGCCTGCCCTCTTGTCAAACAAAAGTTGAGGAAGTTTGAAACTGATGTGAGCGTAAAGATCAAAGAGGAAGTTACCAAGAAATTTGAGGCAAAGGTCATATGAGTCACACAATACCCAACTTGGTTAGCCAATGTCGTGCATGTGCCAAAGAAGGATGGTAAACCCAGGATGTGTGCCAATTATCGTGACCTCAACAAAGCGAGTCCAAAGGATAACTTCCCGCTGCCAAACATCCACATATTGATTGATAATTGTGCAAAACATGAGATTGGTTCTTTCATGGATTGTTACACAAGTTATCACCAGATTTTGATAGATGAGAGGGATGTGGAGAAGACAACATTCATCACACCGTGGGGAACATATTACTACAAGGTCATGCCCTTTAGTCTGAAGAATGTTGGGGCAACCTATATGAGGGAAATAACAACCATATTCCACGATATGGTACATTAGGAGATTGAGGTCCATGTATATGATGTAATTGTGAAATCCAAGAAGCAGACTGACCATGTCAGAGATCTGAGAAAATTTTTCCAAAGGCTCTGCAATTACAATCTACAGCTCAATCCTGCGAAATGCGCATTTGATATGCCATCAAGGAAGTTGCTAGGGTTCATAGTAAGCCGGTGAGGCATTGAGCTCGATCCATCATAGATCAAATCCATACAAGAATTGCCGCCCCCGAGGAACAAAATAGAGGTGATGAGTCTATTAGGGAGATTGAATTACATCAGTAGATTTATTGCTCAGCTCACAACGACTTGTGAGTCCACTTTAAGATGTTGAAAAAGAATGTTGCAGTCAAGTGGACGGAGGAATTCCAGGAGGCTTTTGATAAAATAAAAGAATATTTGTTGAGTCCACCGGTATTGGTCCCACCGGTATTGGTCCCACCGGAACTAGGGAGGCCTTTGAACTTATATCTAACAGTCTTGGACAACTCATTTGGATGAGTGCTGGGTTAGCACGATGTCACCGAGAGGAAGGAGCAGGCTATGGACTACCTTAGCAAGAAATTAATAGCTTATAAGGTCAAGTATATGTTGGAAACACGTTCTCAATGCAATATACTAAAGCGTGTGTTCTTTTGTGTAGGTTTTGATGAATGACAAACGAAGCGAAAATTGATATATGACGAAGTTCAAGAAACAAGCGCACAATTGATATACAACGAGATTCAAGCTCAAGACAAAGTTTTATAAGTTTAATTGAGTCATTCTTATTTGTGATCTTGATCCTACATCTTGACTCGTAACATGGCTTCTCTCATAAAACTATTTTCCAAAATCATGCATATTTAATTTAACATCAAATGATTTTAAATCATGCATATTTACAGTAGTCAAAATAATTTTTAGACATGCCTTAAAAATCTGGACTAAGATAATCGATTATGTTCTTATGATAATCGATTGTTTTTAAGCCAAGACTGCATGACAATCGATTGTGAACTAATGACAATCGATTGTGAGTAAGACAGTGAGCATCAGGTTTTTCAAACCTGCATGACAATCGATTGTGATGAGGCAGTGTCCATCAAAGTTTTTCAAAAACTCAGAATAATCGATTGTGAAGCTAATGACAATCGATTGTGAAGAGACAGTGTCCTTCAGATTTTTCAAAGTCACAAAATAATCGATTGTGAACTTATGACAATCGATTGTGTTGAGGCAGTGACTTCCAGACTTTTTCAAAACTATTAAATAATCGGTTGTGAGTATATAACAATCGATTGTCAAGAGGCAGTGTCTAAAATGATTTTCAAAAACTGATAAGTAATCGATTGTTGACTTTGTGCAATCGATTGTGAAGCTGACCGTTGTCGTAAAGTTTTCAAATACCGTTAGGTAATCGATTATTGATTCTGTATAATCGATTGTTTTGATTAAACTCCGGAAAAGATTTTTTGAACGTTATTGGGTAATCGATTATTGATTTTGTATAATCGATTGTTTTGATTAAAATTCGGAAAAGATTTTTTGAACGTTGCTGAGTAATCGACTGTTGATTTTGGACAATCGATTGTTTGTGGTAAAATCTGGAAAGGATTTTTTGAACGTTGCCACTAATCGATTATGGATTGTAAGGAATCGATTATCAAGCGTAAAATCTGGGATTGAATTTTGATCTGACTGGCAGACAATTGATTGTTGGGGTTTGACAATCGATTGTCAGTGAGTAAAATCAGCAACTCTTAATTGGCAATTAGGCAACGGTAATGCCAAGTTTTTCAACTATAAATACAGCTTCATTTCAGTGTTTTAAACACAACAACATACTACAACTGATCATTACATTGCTATAAGCTTGCATACTTTTGTTTATCATTTTATATTCAATTTCATAAAGCTTTTGAGAGCCATATTCTTGTCCAAAGTTGTTGTGATCTAGAGCTTACTTCTTTTACTCATACCTACTCATAAAGGAGTATTTTGTTTGAGTGTTAAGTGGTTTACACACTTGTAAGAGAATTGTGATTCTCTTGTTGTAAGGAACTTGTGTTTCCTTGGTTGAAGTCTTGGAGTGTTGTATCTCCGAGCAAAGGTGTTAAGGCTTGTGTCCTTACGTTGTAAAGGTTTGTTGAGCACCCGTAAGCTTAACAAGTTAGTGGAAAATCTCGAGAGAGTCTCTCGGGGACTGGACTAGCCACGTGTTGTGGTGAACCAGAATATATCGGTGCGTTCTTTTCCTTTTATTTATTTAACGCACTTATTTATTTCCTGCAAATTTTAATTTCTGCAAGTTTGCGCTAAATTTTATTATAACGCTATTCACCCCCCCTCTAGCGTTAAGCGTATTTTCTAACAATTGGTATCAGAGCCCAACTCCCTGAAAACTTAACAGTTTGAGAGAACCATCTATGGCTTCTACTCGTGATTCTTTTGCAGGAATTGATGAAGGACAGTGCTCCACTCGACCACCTCTATTCAACGGTACAAATTACACGTACTGGAAAGAGAGGATGAAAATCTTCGTTCAGTCCAATAGCTTTCACCTTTGGAAGGTGATAATGAAGGGAAACCAAATTCCAACAAAGAAGGTGGAAAACGAATGGGTTCCCAAGTCCGAGGATGAGTATGACGCGGATGACATTCGAAAGGTTCAAAATAATGCTAAAGCAATTAATTTATTATATTGTGCTGTTAATGCTGACGATTACAGGAAAATATCGTGTTGCACAACGGCAAAGGAGATGTGGGACAAGCTAGAAGTTACGTACGAAGGTACGGACCAGGTAAGGGAAGCAAAAACTGATTTCCTAACCCATTCTTATGAATTATTTCACATGAAGGAAGGTGAAAAGGTGGACGAAATGTTTGAGCGATTTTCAATAATCGTAAATGACCTACATGCTCTCAAGAAAACATTCACGGATAGAGAGCTTGTGCGAAAAATTCTTAGAAGTCTCACACCGGCATGGAGATCAAAGGCCGATGCAATTCAAGAATCCATTGGCGTTTCAAACGTCACCATTGACGCACTAAGAGGTAACCTTAAGACCTATGAATCTACTATTCTTAACCCTTTTGTTGATGATCAAAGGAGGCAAAGAATAGCTCTAAAGGCAAGCACAAGCCAACCGCAAATTGATGAGGAAGGAGACAACGAGTTTGGACTCGTTATCAAAAGATTTCAAAAGTTCATGTGCAAGGAGTATGAACGCAAGGGCAAAAAGCAAGGCGAACAAATCAAGTGCTATGAATGTGGTGAAACCGGGCACATCAAATCAAATTGCCCAAACATCAAAAAGGAGAAGAAACCTTTTAAAAAGCAACGTGCATACATTTCTTGGGGAGGCGACTCCGGAGATGAGTCAAGCGAAGGAGAAGAAGACGAAGCAGCAAATCTTTGCCTTATGGCACATGAAGACAACAAAGATGAGGTATGTCAAATTTCGTCTAAAAACTTCTTTACTCTTGAAGAAATGCGAACTGCTTTTGATGAATTATATGTTGAGTTTATTAAGGCTTCAAAAACTATCAAGGGCATAAAAGAAAATGCTTCATTAAAAGAAAAGGATTTTCAAAAACAGCTTTCTTTGAAAGAAAAGGATTTAGAAAAACTGGTTTTAGAAAATGAAAAGCTGAAAGAGGAAAACAAGTTTTTTGGAAAAAGAAGCGCCGATAAGCCCGAAAGTTCTACTAAAAATTGTTCTTCTTGCTTGCATCTCAAAAATGAGGTAGATAGACTCAAAGGTACCTTAGATAAGTTTAATTCTTCCCACAAAAATTTGAATGAGGTCCTTGTTAATTTGAAATCAACCAAGCATCGCATAGGATTTAAGAATGAGGTTAAAGAAAAGGTTGAAGCCAAACCCCAACCACCTAAGGCTCAACCTAGGACTAATAAAACAAATGCTTATCCTAGAAATAGCAATCCTAGAACCAATATGCATGCTAGACAAAATGTTGAACATTTTAGGAGACCTAGAAATGACTTACCACCTAGAAATAGTTACCCTAGAAATGATGCATATTTTAGGCCAAATGTTGAACCTTTGAGAAGACCTAGAAATGGCCTTCAACCGAGAAACAATCACTCTAGAAATGCTGCCCATCCTAGAGCTCATAGTAGGACAAATAATTCTCATGAAATGCGAAATTGTCAGAGTGTTCAATATAGAGTAAGAAATTTTCATCCGTCTAGTTACTATGAACCTAGAAGGATGCATAACCCAAATGTGACTTGTCATTATTGTAGACGTATTGGTCATATTGCTCCTGCATGCTTTACACGTCATAGACATATTACTCAATTGCATCATTATAATATGTCTAACCCCCAAGGACCCAAGATGGCATGGGTACCTAAAGAACATTAATTTGTTTTGTAGGTGTGCTTGAAGGGATCAAGTGTACTATGGTACCTTGATAGTGGATGCTCCAAGCATATGACGGGAGATGAATCCAAATTCCTTCAATTAGAGCACAAAGAAGGAGGAAGTGTTATCTTCGGTGATAACAATAAAGGAAAGATCATCGGCATCGGCTCGGTCAGTAAGGATGAAAATTCCTCTATTAAGCATGTATTACTTGTCAAAGGATTAAAGCATAATCTCTTGAGCATAAGCCAATTGTGTGACAAGGGAAATCTTGCTCTATTTGATTCGGATGAATGCCTAGTATTTAGACGTAGTGATTTCAAAATCATACTTCGTGGTTTTAGAGTTGATAATATTTATATGGTTGATCTTTCTAATTCCTCACCCGAATATGTTGATTGTCTTATGAGTAAAGAGGATGATACTTGGCTATGGCATCGTAGAGTAGCACATATCAATATGCATCTTTTGAACAAATTGATTTCTCAAAACTTAGTTGTTGGTCTTCCCGATTTAAAATTTGAAAATGACTCTATTTGTTACTCGTGTCAAAAGGGGAAGCAAACAAAAGCATCTTTCAAATCTAAAAACATTGTTTCAACTTCTAGACCATTGCAATTACTTCATATGGATTTATTTGGTCCCTCTCGCATTGAAAGTCTAGGAAGAAATAAATATGCTTTTGTGATTGTTGATGATTACTCGAGATTTACTTGGACTCTATTTCTTGCCAATAAAAGTGATGCTTTTCAAAATTTTAAATATTTTCTTAAGCGTGTTCAAAATGAGAAAGAAACAACCGTCACTTCAATTAGAAGTGATCGTGGGGGAGAATTTTATCACAATCTCTTTGCGGACTTTTGTGACGAACTCGGAATCGAGCATACCTTTTCCGCTCCACGGAAACCACAACAAAATGGGGTGGTGGAAAGGAAAAATAGGTGTCTCGAAGAGATGGCTAGAACCATGCTCGACGAAGCTAAGATACCCAAACATTTTTGGGCGGACGCCGTGAGTACCGCTTGCTATGTTCTAAATAGAGTAGTAATTCGGCCGATACTCATGAAAACCCCCTATGAACTTTATAAGGGTAGAAAACCAAATATTTCCCATTTTAGAGTTTTTGGTTGCAAATGTTTTGTTCATAACAATGGCAAAGACCAATTGGGTAATTTTGATGCTAAGTCGGATGAAGGTATTTTCATTGGATATTCCTCACGTAGTAAAGCATATAGGGTCTTTAATAAAAGAACCCAAATTGTGGAGGAATCCCCTCATGTTGTATTTTCCGAAGATAATGCTCGCTTGGCGAGAAAGGATTCCGGTTTTGATCTTGCAGGTATCTTAGATAGCTTGAAAGACAAAATACAAGAGGAACCACCCAAGGTAAATAAAGATGAAACTGAGGAACAACCAACGGAAGAAGCGCCACAATTGGAAAAAGAAACAAAAGTGCCAAATGAGTGGAGGACGATCAAAGATCACCCTCTTGAACAGGTAATTGGCAACGTCGGAGGAAAGGTAAGTACCCGAAACTCTCTTAAGAACACTTTAGGACACACTTCTTAAGAGCTCACGTTCTCACTTGGCAACACTAGTTTAAGTTATTACTCCTTTACAAATTACTGACTTGAGCGTCGGAGACGTTTAATTCTATTTTGCAGGTATCGCCCTAAAAGATAGGGGGAATTATGAAGTTTTGGCACAGAACAATCGATTGTTCCAAGCAAATAATCGATTATCTTACTGTGCTGGAAATCGATTAGCAGTATCACTAATCGATTGTTTATGGTTCATGTTTATTATGCAGTTTCGTTAAATAATTGATTCCTTAAACTGCAAAATCGATTTCTGTCTCAATCATTCATCAAGGCTTTTCCAAAACAATCGATTGTTTCAAAATATAATCGATTATTTTCAAAATCAGAAAATTTCTCTGCTCACTGTAACATAACAATCGATTACCATATTTTGACAATCGATTATTTCATGTCAGAATTTAAACTCTTGTTACCGTTTGGTTCCTCAATCGATTTGTGTCAGTTCCAAGTCAGGTCATAACTCTTCAACAATCGATTATTGCATCTCAACAATCGATTGTCTAACGGTCAGTGAATTTATTTTACCGTTTCTGACTGATTTGGCTTTAAATTCTCAGCAGATTTCTTCCATAAATGATAAGCCACTCTCCCCTCTATAAATAGGCTTCATATATGTTCATATGCATTCACTCAAGCATCAATTGTAGCTTTCAAAATATCAAATTCTCTCTAATCCTTTGCAAAATCCAGCAGCTTTCATTAAAAATGTCGGGCCGTCACTCAAAACGTTCCCGTTCTGCTAGGCACGGCGCATCCTCCTCTGTTGCCCCTCCTCATCCAAACTATCCCTATCAAGATGGTTCCGTTCTATATTTAATTCCGACATCGAGCTTACTCGATTCTTAACCAAATTTGAAAAGCGCGACATTCTTCCAGCCCGTTTTTCAACCCACAAGTATCTTGAATCATTTGGGCCTGCTGAAATATGCTCAAAAATTCTCAACTTCTTGACTTTTTACTCCTTACCCATTCTTACATCAATACTACATTGGTTAAAGCATTTTATTCCAACCTCCATGAGGATGATGATGGTGAGCTTATCACCAACATTAATGGTGTTCAAATTCTTCTTTCCGATGAAAATCTTCATTCCATTGCCCGTCTTCCTCATAATGGTGAAGACATTTTTCGGTAAACCGGAGAGGCCGGAGCCCTTTTTGATGAAACAGCCCTCTTACACCAAATCGGTCTTACTTCTTATGATCCAAATCTTTCTTCCCGTCGTCCTACATTACGGGAATGGATCCCAATTATCGGTTGATTTTCTATTTCATCACCCGAGTCCTCAAGCCTCGTAAGCATAACCATACTACCATTTCTCAAGAGGACACTATGCTCTTGCATGCCATAATAACCGGAGCTAACATCAATTGGTGTCGGCTTATCAAAATTCACATGCGTGACGCTATCGGAGATGATAGGCCTCTTCCTTATGCTCTCCTCATCATGAACTTTCTTGAAGCCACCGGATTCGTCACTGAAAATGGTCCTCTCAAAAAGAGTAGCAAATAGTGGGAAATTTCGGAATCCTCCTTTCATCATGACGGTGATCATGTAGCGTCTGCTCCTCCTTCATCCCGTCGAACTCGACCGCTTCAAGAACCCACCCTCCAATCCATTTCCGACCAAATTGCTTCCCTGACCACCTCTGTCGGTCAATTAACTCACGAGATCCATGGATATTTTGACCACATTCATTATCCATATGCGGGTCTTGTTCCATATGAAGCAACGCCAGATGATGAGGCAGAAAATGATGAATGAATAATTGTAGTTTTTTAAGTTTGTTTTTATATGTTGTATTGTATTCCCTGTTGCTGTAATTTCTTTCCAATAAATAAACAAGGTTTATTTCATCTTTGGCATCTTATTATTATTATTTTTTGCTAATGGCAAAAGGGGGAAGATAACGGGTATGCACTCTCAGTATTTATAAGCTTAAATTGAGGGGGAATTCTCAAATTGAGGGGGAACAAATTGCATACTTGTTACATGTATATACTTATCTTGAATCGTCAATATAAATTGCTTGTCTTGCATATCCCGCTTAATGTTTGCCATTATCAAAAAGGGGGAAATTGTTGGAAACACGTTCTCAATGCAATATACTAAAGCGTGTGTTCTTTTGTGTATGTTTTGATGAATGACAAACGAAGCGAAAATTGATATATCACGAAGTTCAAGAAACAAGCGCACAATTGATATACAACTAGATTCAAGCTCAAGACAAAGTTTTATAAGTTTAATTGAGTCATTCTTATTTGTGATCTTGATCCTACATCTTGACTCGTAACATGGCTTCTCTCATAAAACTATTTTCCAAAATCATGCATATTTAATTTAACATCAAATGATTTTAAATCATGCATATTTACAGTAGTCAAAATAATTTTTAGACATGCCTTAAAAATCTGGACTAAGATAATCGATTATGTACTTATGATAATCGATTGTTTTTAAGCCAAGACTGCATGACAATCGATTGTGAACTAATGACAATCGATTGTGAGTAAGACAGTGAGCATCAGGTTTTTCAAACCTGCATGACAATCGATTGTGAACAAATGACAATCGATTGTGATGAGGCAGTGTCCATCAAAGTTTTTCAAAAACTCAGAATAATCGATTGTGAAGCTAATGACAATCGATTGTGAAGAGACAGTGTCCTTCAGATTTTTCAAAGTCACAAAATAATCGATTGTGAACTTATGACAATCGATTGTGTTGAGGCAGTGACTTCCAGACTTTTTCAAAACTATTAAATAATCGATTGTGAGTATATATCAATCGATTGTCAAGAGGCAGTGTCTAAAATGATTTTCAAAAACTGATAAGTAATCGATTGTTGACTTTGTGCAATCGATTGTGAAGCTGACCGTTGTCGTAAAGTTTTCAAATACCGTCAGGTAATCGATTAATGATTCTGTATAATCGATTGTTTTGATTAAAATCCGGAAAAGATTTTTTGAACGTTATTGCGTAATCGATTATTGATTTTATATAATCGATTGTTTTGATTAAAATCCGGAAAAGATTTTTTGAACGTTACTGAGTAATCGATTGTTGATTCTGGATAATCGATTGTTTGTTGTAAAATCTGGAAAGGATTTTTTGAACGTTGCCACTAATCGATTATGGATTGTAAGTAATCGATTATCAAGCGTAAAATCTGGGATTGAATTTTGATCTGACTGGCAGACAATCGATTGTTGGGGTTTAACAATCGATTGTCAGTGAGTAAAATCAGCAACTCTTAATTGGCAATTAGGCAACGGTAATGCCAAGTTTTTCAACTATAAATACAGCTTCATTTCAGTGTTTTAAACACAACAACATACTACAACTGATCATTACATTGCTATAAGCTTGCATACTTTTGTTTATCATTTTATATTCAATTTCATAAAGCTTTTGAGAGCCATATTCTTGTCCAAAGTTGTTGTGATTTAGAGCTTACTTCTTTTACTCATACCTACTCATAAAGGAGTATTTTGTTTGAGTGTTAAGTGGTTTACACACTTGTAAGAGAATTGTGATTCTCTTGTTGTAAGGAACTTGTGTTTCCTTGGTTGAAGTCTTAGAGTGTTGTATCTCCGAGAAAAGGTGTTAAGGCTTGTGTCCTTACGTTGTAAAGGTTTGTTGAGCACCCGTAAGCTTAACAAGTTAGTGGAAAATCTCGAGAGAGTCTCTCGGGGACTGGACTAGCCACGTGTTGTGGTTAACCAGAATATATCGGTGCGTTCTTTTCCTTTTATTTATTTAACGCACTTATTTATTTCCTGCAAATTTTAATTTCCGTAAGTTTGCGCTAAATTTTATTATAACGCTATTCACCCCCCCTCTAGCGTTAAGCGTATTTTCTAACAGTATACTCATCTTGAAAGGACGTGTTATGCCCTAACTTGGGCAGCACAAAAATTGAAACACTACATGTCATCATCTACTACTTACCCCATTTCATGTCTGGACTCGTTGAAATACATCTTTCAAAAGCCTATGCCCACGGGGAGGCTTGAAAAGTGCCAAATCCTGCTCACCGAGTTTGACATGTCTGTGTGACTAGGACTGCAATGAAAGTACAGGCATTGGCTGATTATCTGCCCGAGAATCCGGTAAACGAAAAATATGAACCTTTAAAGACATACTTCCCAGACGATGAGGGAATGCATATTGATGAAATGGAACAAGACGAGAAGTCGGGATGGAAATTATTCTTCGATGGGGCTGCCAACATGAAAGGCGTCGGAATAGGAGCAGTACTCATTTTTGAAACGGGGCACCATTACCCCATTACAGCTCAGCTCCGCTTCTATTGTACCAACAATATGGCAGAATATGAGGCATGCATTTTAGGTCTGAGGTTAGTTGCATATATGGGTGTCTAGGAAGTCTTGGTCTTAGGGGACACGAACCTTTTGGTACACCATATGCAAGTGGAATGGAAAATACGAGATTTGAAGCTCATACCATACCGGCAATGCTTGCATGATATTTGTCGACAATTCCGGTCAGTGGAGTTCAGGCATATCCCAGGAATCCACATCGAGCCAGAAGATTCAAATGGGCACATGTTCACCCTGGTTTCTATTGATTATTTCACCAAGTGGGTCGAAGCTAAAACTTACAAGGTGGTGACCAAGAAAGCCGTGGTCGACTTTGTGCATTCAAATATCATTTGTCGATTTGGAATCCTGAAGATAATCATCACTAAAAATAGAGCAAATCTCAACAGTCATTTGATGAAAGAGGTATGTCAACAGTTTAAGATTACACATCGCAATTCCACCCCGTACCACCCCGAGAAAAATGGAGCAGTTGAGGCAGCCAACAAGAACATAAAGAAGATACTTCGAAAAAAGGTGGAAGAGTACAGGCAATGGCATCAAAAAATACCCTTTAAATTGTTAGGCTATTGCACTAGTGTTCGCACCTCAGTAGAGGCAACTCCATATTTGTTGGTGTATGGCACAGAAGCAGTAATACCAGCAGAAATTGAAATCTCGTCCTTTCGGATTGTCGCCGAGGCAAATATTGATGATGATTAATGGGTCAAAACCCGGCTAGAGCAATTGAGCTTAATTGATAAGAAAAGATTAACAACATTATGTCACCGCCAGTTGTATCAATAGAGAATGGCCAGAGCATATAACAAGAAGGTTCACCCAAGAAAGTTTGAAATGGGTCAGTTGGTATTGAAGCGCATCCTCCCTCATCAGGTTGAAGCAAAGGGCATGTTCACCCCCAAATTGGCAAGGGCCGTTCATCGTGTCAGGAGTGTTGTCCAACGGGGCATTATATCTAACAGATGTGGACGGCAAATGCGTAGAAAGGGCCATCAATTCCGATGCAGTTAAGAGATACTATGTATGATTGTCTTTGATTAAATCATATTTTTCTGTACTTGGCATGTTTGTTTGTACTTGGCATGTTTTAGAGATTGGAATGACGAAGGCATTTTATTCTACTATCTAAACACTTTATCCCTTGTTAACCTTTTTGAGCTTTAATTGTTTTCTTTCATACCCCTCTTTCGGAATCAGTAACAAAAGTCAAAAATGCAAGTGTAAGAAATCAGTAAAAGGAAAAGAAAGGGAAAGAATAAAAAAAAGGAAAAAAAGGAGAAAAAAAACGCAACAACAAAACAACAAAACAACAAAAGAAAAAGAAAAAACAGAACAAGGAAAAGAAGAAAAAAGAAAACCACAACAACAAAGGAATCAGATGAACAACGTTTGACCAGATTTCTTTTAGGGATACGTAGCCAGCCTTACGGTTCGGTCACATTAAAATAAAAATTGAAAGGTCCCCAAGCAAGAAACTGGGGCACAATTTGTGGTTGTTGTAAGAAAAATTTGAATCAGAAAGTTGTAATTTTTGAACCCATTTGAATAATTTTGAGCCTTTAACACCCTTTCTTTCTAACCCTATCCAGAAGCCTGCATTATGGTCCAAAGAAAGACCTTCCGATCAGTCTTTAAGAAATGCCAAGTCTAGCAAGAAGAGGTGATTCATACCCTGGGCAACACTCTAGTTCGAGCAAGAAAAGATGAAAATGAGAGAGTCGTATTGATGAAAACCTCACGGGCACCATAAGGCAACGGGAGTCGAGAGAAATGAAAATGAGAAAGTATTATCGGCGAAAACCCTCATGGGCACCATAAGGCGAAGGAAAATCGAGAAATGAATAACTGGAAAAGGGCTATTGGTGGAAATCTGTTCAGAACACCACAAGATAAGTAAGGTCGGGGTTTGGTTAAAGAAAAAGGGTTAAGGAAGGTCACAACAACAAAGCATGGCAATTGAAGGCCGATCATTTGGATATACTGGGTCGACTAAGCCGAAGTGCATGTCGTGATCATTGGAACCGTTGTTCCTCCACAGATAAGTTTCTCCTCTTTTCCACTCAGTAATCGCCCAATTCGGAATTCTTTTATTCTAAAAACAAAATAACTCAGAGTCATTGCATTTTATTTTCTTTCAGGTCTCAATTCTTCTAAGATGTTTTGAGAATCAATTTTTGTTTAAGCTAGCAGTAGAGAAATTTCAAAGCTTACTACCAGCTTCCCCAAATGGCAAATAACATGCCGGCTAAAACATAACAAAAGCAGTGCCGGTTAAAGTGGCAAAGGGAAGAATTAAAGAAAGTTTCTTCAGTGGACTGACTCGGTAATTTCGAGAAGGAGGTAAAGATTCTGGCAAGAGGGTTAGGAATGTAACACAATGATGGGGGAACAAAGCACTCGGTTTATCTAAAAGCCATAGGTGTCACACCTCCTTTTTACGCGGCTACCCCGAAGGATAAAACGTATAAGAGAGTTTTTCCAATTAAAGTGACATTATTCGAAATAAGATTAATTATTCATTTTTATTCACAGTCGCCACTTGGGATAGTTTATTTGGTGTCTCAGTCACCGATTTATTATAAATTCCAAATCGATAAAAATTCGACTTTCCTTTTGAAGTTTGCGAACCAGACTAAATAGCTCACCCTCTAAACAGCTCAGATTTAACCAACAGACATATTCCAATTAAAATTAACGGAATTTTACTCATGATTTAGAGTTAAATCTACACAAACAAGTAACAACAGATGAATTAACTTCAGAGAACGACTATGACTTCATTATGGACTAGATATCTCTTTTTTGAGTTTAAACCAAATGTTAACAATTTCAAATGAACAACATATATATCCAAACAATAGACATACTTTATAATAAAACAGATCTGGAAAAATACATAAGAGAACATACCTAAACAACAAATCAACAAAAAATCTGAGCGGAAGAGGAAACTTCAGCGAACAGCAGTCCCAAATCGGAGGAAGAAAAATTTGACCCAGGTGAATCAATCTGAAATCAGCAGCCAAACAAATACGGCTTTAATGTTAAATTACTCGAATCCAACCGATGAATCAATATACTAAAATTCTACCGTTCTTCCATTTTTTTTGATTCGTGAGTTTAAGATCTCCGTTCAAGTTCTCCAACTCAGTTTCAGTTGCGCGCGTCCAAAACATGAGTGAGGGAGTGACGCTTTTTGTTGACTTCCATGGAGATGGGGTTTCTACTACTGCTTCAGTTCTTCAAATAAACAACAAGAAGTTCAGGGGTTGTTTGGGTAAGGGTGGTTCGAAGAAGAAGAGACGTGGAGGTGGGTCTCTCTCTCTTGCACTGTTGCCGCTCCCTCTCTATTAGAGTGTAGGGTCTTTTTCAGCTTTTTTGTGTATTAGAGTGTGTCCTTTATGTGTTTGTGTAGATAGTATTATATAGGGTAGGGATTAGGTTAAGGGTATGGGCCTACAGATTATGGGCTAGGGAATGGGCTTGGGCTATGTGAGTTTGGGTAAAATAATTATGGTTTAGGCTAGTTTTGGTTTTAAAAATGATCCAACTGATTAAATTAAAATCTCATTGCAATTAAATCCTTATTCTCTTTCCTTTTTTTTTAATTAACAACAACAACAACAACAACAACAACAACAATAACAACCCAGTATAATCACACTTAGTGGGGTCTGGGGAGGGTAGTATGTATCCAGACCTTACCCCTACCCTTGGGTAGAGAGACTGTTTCCAAATAAACCCCCTGCATCCTTCCCTCCAAGAACTTCCCACCTTGCTCTTGGGCAGACTCGAACTCACAACCTCTCTGTTGAAAATGGGGGTTGCTTACAATCAGAGCAACCATATAATTAACAACCATAGAAATTGATAATTCTAAATTAAACTATATTTTTTTGTAGAAATTAAAACTTCTTTATTTACTTATTTTTTAACATTAAAACATCTACTTAACTTAAAACTAAAGAAAAATGCTAATTTTAATGACTAAAAGATAAATATGTAAAAATGACTATTTTTAGGATTTTCCTATGATTTAAAAATGTTAAAAACACATGAAATGCAAATAAACAAAGAAAAATTCCTAAAATTAATAAAAATTATTTTTTGTCTATTTTTTAGGAGTTGTTGTCATGTAGGGCAAAAATTACATGCTCACAGCTGCCCCTCTTTGCTCGGAAACACGAAGAGTTTTCGTGCAAAGATAAAGTGAGCATATACGAGCAATTTTTGCCCGTTTGAATACTCCGTGGGAAGTATTTTTTAAAAGATTTGACCGCACCCTGCTTCTGAGATTGCCTACATATCCTTGGCTATAAAGGAATCAGGTCAGTGTAGTTCGGGAAGTGAGTAAGATGAAGGAGTATGCCGAGGTAAAGATCCGGTCGAGATGCCGTCGAGGTTCCAGTCCGCGGTCCCGTTTATTACCTCAAAATCAAGTTTAAAAAGACTAAATAAGCCTATGAGCTATGAGTTACAAGATTCCTATCTATAAATCTTTGAAGCTTGATCTTGAGTCTTCGCTAGGTCCTGCTGCAGACTCCAATCTGAATTTTGATGCTCATTAGCTATATGTGCGGGTTCTTTATTCAACTTTGGATCAAAGAGGAACATGTGAAACTTATGATTTGAATCAAATTTGAGCAGTATGCATCCTTTTCTCCTTTAAACATTCTGAGTTTGCTTCTTTTTGCTATTTTCTCCTTTTCCTTTATTATGTATTAAGACTCACGCTTTCGGTCATCTCGAATCATATGCCTTGAGGTAAAACCTATTCAGACACCAAAATAAACAAGCGAACAAAATTTTTTCTTCCCCAGTTTTTAGTAGGAAAATTTCGCGAGTTATTTGAAACATAAATTTAAAAATCGGGATTTTGTATCCTTGGGAAAGATTGCCAAGTTATGCTGGGAAGGAGAAAGGGTCCCTGCTGGGGATAAGAGAAGGATCCACGAGTTATGTCGGGATAGGAATGAAGGGTCCATGCTGGGGATAAGAGGAAAAAGCCACGGGTTTATGCCGGGATGAAATGAAAAAAAATTCCTGGGTTATGCCAGGGAGATCCGCTGGTTATGCCAGAATGAATGAAAAAGGTTTCTCGGTTATGCCAAGGGGTCCACGGGTTATGCCGGGAGAAGAAGGCTCCTGGGTTATGCCAGGGGGATCCGCGGGTTATGCGGGATAGGAGGAAAAGGGGTCTACTGGGAATAGAAAGAAAATGATCATTGGGTTATGCCGGGGAAGAAAAGAAAAAGACCCTCAGATTCTACTGGGGATAAACGGAAAATGACCCTCAGGTTATGCCGGTCCTTCATTGCGACTTAGATTGCACGATCAAGATCAAAGTGTCCGTCCGTTCTGTAAGTCAGCCAGTCGTGGGGGAAAGAAAAATACCCTTAGGTTATGCTGGGGAGGAAAAGAAAAGACCCCCGGGTTATGCCGGGGAGAAAAAGGAAAGAGGATCCTCGGGTTATGCCGAGGAGGTCCATGGGTTATGCCGAGATATAAGGGAAAAGGTACTATACTACCATGATTTTGGATTTCTTTTTCTTTTTCTTTTTTTTTTAATATTATCCTAGGAGAAAATTCGTCAGACTAGGGTTTCTATCTTAGGAGAAAGATTCATCAGACTAAGATTTTGACCCTAGGAGAAAATTCAGCAGGCTAGGTTTCTTTTTTGGTATCTTAGGAGAAAGATTCATCAGACTAAGATATTGACCCTAGGATAAAATTCATCAGACTAGGTCTCTATTTTTTATTATTATCTTAGGAGAAAGATTCATCAGACGAAGACTTAGATCCTAGGAGAAACCTCATCAGACTAGGTCACTTTTTTTGGTATCTTAGGAGAAAGATTCATCAGACTAAGATTTTATCCTAGGAGAAAGTTCATCAGACTAGATCTTCTATCTTAGGAGAAAAATTTATCAAACTAAGATTTTGATCCTAGGAGAAAGTTCATCAAACTAGGTCATCTATCTTAGGAGAAAGATTCATCAGACTAAGAATTTTATTGGGAGGAAAATCCATCAGACTAGGACTTTTTATCCTAGGAGGAGAAAAAATGTGAAGATAAATGGCAAGATTTTATGCCCATGCAGACAAATAAATACCAAGATTTGAGAAACTTACCTTTGTCGGCTCTACTCTTCTTCTCTTTTTTTGTTCGTTTTGTTTTTTTTTTCTTTCCTTTTTTGAACCACTTTCCTTGAGCTGATTTGTTCTTGCTGCAAACAAAGAACAATTTATCAATTTTGAAAATGGTGGTCGGTTTGTGGCCTTGAGTCTTGAACAGCTTGGCTTTTGCTCAATCAACTTGAGTCGGTCTTAAGAGACCTTTGTTCTGCACCGACTCTGATTGTTTCACACCCAGTACCGTTTGTATTTGAAGCTCAATAAACCTTGCCCCGATTGGAGATCTTGGCTCAGGTGACCTTTTCTGATATCTTCAATGACTTTCTGCTTTTTGAGCAATTTGTCTGTCAGAGAGAATCACAAGTTATCTTTGCTTGTGGCAAGCAGGCTGACAAGGGTCTTTAGGGGGATCCTTTGCATGAATCCTCAAGGCATGCTGACAGTAACAGTTGAGTGCGCTGGACAAATTTACTTAGTGCAACTGAAAAGCTGATAGAAGATTTTTAAATCTTTTCTTGCTTGTTTTGACGAGGACAGACTCAGAGTGAAGGACTCAATGACACAAAGAAACAAACATTGACAAGAAATGCTCCCTGTCGGAAGGACAGAAGGAAGATTTTTTTTAGTAACTAGCCTTAATGATCATGACATGCATTTTAGACTTAACGGCCTGATCTATCAAACTATTCCAATCTTCCCTTTTACCATTCTTATGACCTTTGAAGTCGAGCTTGTTCGTGCCAATCCTTTGCATCCGCTTCATGACTCACTTTCGACTAGTGGTGCCCCGAGGAGTTTTCACCAACAAGTCTCTCTCATTTATTTATCTCTTCTCACCATCGCCTTACATTGCCCGTGAGGGTTTTTACTAGCTTGACTCTCTCATTTTTATTTCTATTTTTTTTCTTTCGCTTTTCTTATGCGAGCATCTTGACAGTGTTCTATGTCACGTGACAACCGTTGCTCATTGCATGCTTCTCTTGGCATCATTTAAGGCATATCAGTAGGTCTTTATTTGGGCTAATCTTGGATATGTTGGAAAGAAGGGTTGGCCTGAAGGCTCAAAGTAAACTTAAAATTAGGGGTTGTAGACTTACAACTCTTGAAATCGACTCTTTCAAAAGTGAAATAAAATCTTTGTCCAAGTTTCAGCTATTGGGGATTTTTCTTCTGTTTCATTTTTTTTAATTCTTATTTGGTTGGTCCGAACTGTAAGGCTGCCTACGTATCCCCTTTTTAAAGAAATCAGGTCTAACATAGTTCATACATCTGGCCTAAGTTATTTTCATCTTTCTTTCTGTTTCTCTTTTATTTTTATTTTTTTTTGCTTTTTTTGTCTTTCTTTTTTTTGGTTTTTTTTCTCTTCTTTTTTTTTTGCCCCAGCTTCTATTTTTTAGGGCATGGACCTTTGCTAATTCTTTTATTTTTCTTTTTTCTTCTTGATTTTCTTTTTCTCTAAACTTGATTCCAAAATAGGGTAGTCAGAGAAATAATACAAGCTCAAAAGGGGTAGCGAAGGATATAAAGTGTTTGGGTGGCAGAAAAAGGGCCTCCCAGCCTCGAGAACGTGAAACATAGTATCCTTTCGCAATCACGGCATTGATAACATGCATGTCCTCTTTGTGTGTCGTGGTCACAAGACACTTCCCATTCCTTAATGTCAAACTTTCTAACAATCTTCAATTGATTCTTCCTCAAGCCCAATCTTCTCAATGATTTTGAAGGTAAAGATTCTTAATTCCAAAGTGTTTCAACTCTTCAATAATCCTCAAAAGTGCTTCTCTTTTTTCGTTATACAACTCCAAATTAAATCAATTTTTAAGACCTGGCCAAAATTTTCGCATGCATGTCATGTTATTAGAACTAGTGCGAAAAGAACTAAGAACACAATGACACAAAAGGACAAACTGAGTTTTATTGAATAAGGATGGAAAAGTTTGACGACTAAATAAGCAACCTAACATCCGATTTACAAGCCTAAAATAACCCGGATAATGAGAACAGAAACAAACCAGACAGATATGACTCATACAAATAGAATAGAAAGATAGAAGGGTTTGACTCAATAAAACAAATAAAAATCTGGATCACAATCCTTAAATAACCCAGATAACAGAAAAAACATCAAAATAAGCTACCAAGATTCATTCCTAAGTGAGGAGGGAATGACTTTTCAACCGATAAGCCTGAAATTTAGCCACGAATTTGCTCATCAGAATTACCATGGCCTTCTCCAATTTCAGACGGCAAGTTCTCGAGAGAATTCTCATACTCCATGTCACCAGGCATCATCCTCACAAAGTATGTATCGTCATGTGCAGGTAATGGATTCTGCGTGATATTCTGGGTGTCACCGTCTTGAATCACAATCAGGTTTTCCTGGATCATCCTCTCTATTTCTCTTTTCAAATCCTGACAACTTTCAACAATGTTCCCCCGGGCATCAGGATGGTATTCACACCTTTTAGAAGGATCAAAGCTTCTTGCACGTGTGTCCACATGATTTGGAGGAATGGGTGCAATCATGCCATAATGCTTTAACTTCTCAAATAAGCTTGCATATGACTCTCCTATTAGTGTAATATATTTCAGCTTTTGTTCCCTTCTATACCGCTGGCTTGGATGTGGGTTATAAGGCACTTGAAAATTTTGTGGGGGCTGGTGGAGATTTTGTGATACTCGTGCTCGCCTTCTTGGGTGATTTGGTGGCTGGACAACATACTAAGGTGGATCAACAGAGTATGGTGGGTTCTGAGGTGGATAGTAATGCTCAGGGGAGTCATGGAAAACCTGATGAGGTTGCGCAACCTTCGAGGTGTTCTGGGACCTATTAAAATTTCGCCTGTCTTGAGACCATGTTCTACCATTTCTCCCATTTTGATTGCTTCCAAAAAGGATATGCCAACTGTGCACATCATGTTTTGGAAGTAATCTACCTCTTGCGCTTGACGAAGACAGTGATTAGCTCGTGGTCATCCATGGGTGGCTTAACCCTAGCTGCTTGCTCTCTCTATCTAATGGCATATTCCCTGAACTTTCACTTAGTTTCTTCTTCAGGTCTGAAAGAGAATTGCGGTCTGGGGAAATGTCAATGTTGTATTGGAACTGTTTGACAAAGGCATGTGCCATGTTATCCAAGACGTACCAGCGAGAAGTGTCTTTATTCAAAAACCATTCGGATTCTACTCCCATGAGGCTTTCCCCAAAATAAGCTATTATCAATTCTTCATTTCTTCCCACATCTCTCAGTTGATTGCAATACCTTTTCAAGTGGGATATGGGGTCTCCAAGTCCATCATACTTTTCAAATTTGGGAGTCTTGAAACCAGGCGGCAAGTGAACATTGAGGAACATTCATAGACCTTTGAAGGCAACACTCTTTTGACCTGACAACCCTTGCATGTTTTTCAGCCGTTGTTCTAAGCTTTTTACCCTTTGGGTTATTTCTTCCGGTACTATCTTTTGGGCGGGCTTCTCAATCTTTGCGGGAAGATCAAATAGGTACGAGTGGTATTCAAGAGAGCGGGATTGCTCTTGTTGTATAACAAATTGTGACTCATGACACGGTTCTCCTTGGCCATTTGCCCATGCTTGACACATTTTGGTCATTTGTTGTTTTAGTATTCCATTTTACTCAACCACAGTAGACTCTTGTCGGACCTTCTGACCCTCAGTCTCTTGAGCACTTGTAACAGCTTCGCTGTCAGTTATCATTGTTCCTTGAATCTTGTGTTGTCTGCTTACCACAAACCGACCACCTCAACTTTCTGCACAATTCAAAATAAAAGACATGTTAGAATGGACTCAGTCTTATCAACATTGTTCACTTTTTTTCTTGTTTTATTTTCATTGTTCTTTAAATTTTTCTCATTTTCCTTTTCCATGGTTGATCGAACCTGATGTGGGTTGCCTACGTATCATGACGTCGCATGAATCAAATCTTGCATAGTTCGGAAAAATTAGGAATAGAGGAAATAAACTAAATTTATGTTTTTCTGGATTTCGAATTCTCTATTTTTACTTTTTTTTTCAAAAGAAAGAGTTATAAAGAAGAAAGAGAATATTTTTGGATTTTAATTTTTCTTCAGTGTTTTTGCAAGAAAGACTTCTAAAAAAGAAAGATTTTTTCTTTATTGAATTTTGACTTTTATTGTTATATTTTTGAAATTTCGAAAGAAAAACTTATAAAGAAGAAAGAAAAATATTTTATTTGCATTTATGGATTTTTATTCTGATGTTAGGAAAGAAGTACTTCCAAGGAAAAAGAAAGTATCTTTGAATCTCGAATTTTCAATTCAATTCTCGAAAGAAGAAAGAAATATTTTTGAAATTTTAAAAAAGGAACTTCTAAACAAGAAAGAAAAATATTTTTGGATTTTGAAATTTTTTTTTTTTGAATTTTTGAAAGAAATACTTCTAAATAAAAGGGAGGGATATTTTTGAATCTTGAATTTTCTTATGAATTTTCGAAAGAAGAATGAACATATTTTTTTTTGTTGGGATTTCGAGAAAAATTAGAAGAAAATATTTTTTGGATTTTTGGAAATAATGTCTCAAATAGAAACTTTTCTAAAGAATAAATTCTTTATTTTTTGAAATTTGAAAATTGGGGTTCTTAAATAAAAACTTTTCTAAAGAAATAAAGGAAAATATTTTGATTTTTTTTGGTTTTTTTTTTTGAATAAACAGCTTTCCATTTCATTTCGTCAAAAATGTATACTTACAAAGCATAGATGCTGACTATCTATTCTCGTATGCTATACACAATCACTACCCTATTATCAATCTAGGAAAAGAAAAACAAAACACACTATGGTAATACGTGTGATACAACTATCGTTTATAAAGTTTATCTCATTTAACTAGGGAAAATGATCTAAGCTATGTAGAACAGCCCTCCATTTATGCCTTGAAGCCCCTCTGCAATGAAGATGGACTACGATTTCCTTGCATACGGTGTCACTCATCAACATGCCTCCCTGGAATCTCAATTTATTCCGCTCCCTCCATATCGTCGGCACCAGAATCCCAAATAGGCATGCTGTAATTTCTGCTAAGCCATTTCTACTCTTCGCCAGCTTACTAACTCACGCACATTCCTCCTGCCAGTCAGCAATGGTACGCTGATGGCCCAACCAGTTGAGGAGTCGATACCATAGCTCTTTGTTTTTCAAATAGTCAAAGAACAGATGCTCAAATGTCTCTCGATATAACCCACAGAAAATGCAATCTTGCGGAACCACAATATTTAGCATTTGGAGTCGATCCACAGTTGCAAGTCGTTTATGTAAAGCCGGCCATAGTATAAACTTATACCTGGGATGTAGTTGAGGCTGTAATATGATTGATTTCTATTGAACCTTACTGCATTGAGGAAGAAGCTGTCTATAGAGCTTGTTAATGCTGAAAGACTCTCCCTATAGCACCTGCCTCAGTCTGTTATCCAGATTTCCACTAAGTGTTGCTATACCATTAATCAGACTTCTCGATTCAAAGATTTTCCTGATTGCCCAGGCAGCAGTCCTTTGTACCAACATGTCTTCAAAACAGTGGTTCTTGATATAGAAAGTATGAACCCACTTTATCCATAAACTATCCTTCTTCTTAGTCAATGCCCACAAATGCTTGACCACAGCAGCTTGTTCCATTTAGCTAGGTCTAATACATTCAGACCCCTGCACTGTAAGGGAAGAACATAGTGTCCCAAGCAATCAGGGCCTTTCTTGAGACTGTGCCAGCACCAGTCCACAGATAGGATCTGCATATGGCCACTGTCATCTTCAAAATCTTTTTGGGCAATAAGAAGATCTGGGACCAGTAGGCTTGAATACCAAACAAGACAGATTTTATCAATTGAAGCCGACCAGCATAAGATAGGAGCCTTGACGACCAGCAGTTAACTTTCTGTGTAATTTTCTCCACCAGTGGCCAGCATTATGCTATAGACAGCTTCTTCGAGTCCAGAGGCATCCCCAAGTACTTGAAAGAGAGATTGCCTTCTGGAAATCCCAATATCTGAAGTATCTGCTGTTTCTGCCAGTTGTTGACACCTGCTAAGTACACTGCACTCTTGTCCACATCTGCGTGAAGACCGGAGACCTTAGAGAACTCCTGAAGAATCTATTTTAGTAGGCTAAGTGATTGAATATCAGCCTTGCAGAATAAGAGGAGATCATCCGCAAAACAAACATATGCCACACCCAACTTCTTGCATTTAGGATGGAACATGAAGTCTTTCCTCAGCATCACTTGCACAAGATATCTATGTAGATACTCCATTGCCAGAACAAAGAGGTATGGTGACATCGGGTCACCTTGTCGCAGACCTCTTTTCCCTTTAAATGGAGCAGTGAGACCTCCATTGAAGTTGAGAGAATAGGTTACAGTTGATATACATTCCATTATCCAACCAATAAATTTAGAAGGAAACCCCAGCCCCTACTAAGAAAAACCCATTCAACTGAGTCGTAGGCCTTCTTTAGGTCCACCTTTAGCACACACCTAGGAGAGAGGCCCTTCCTGGAATAGCCCTTGAACAATTCTTGTGTGAAAAAGATGTTATCAAAAATGTTGCGACCCTCGACGAAAGGTGACTGCGACCTGCCCACTAGAGAGTCAATAACCCCTTTCAACCTAGCTATAATAATCTTTGTGAGGATCTTGTATACAGTTGTGTAGCAGGCAATTGGCCTGTAATCCTTGACTGTGGTTGGATTCTGTACCTTGGGAATGAGAGTTAGTGCAGTGCTACTAACTCACGCATGTAGTTTCCCAGTTGTAAAGAAATCTGTTACAGCTTCACAAATGTCATCCCCTACAATATGCCAATGCCTGATGAAAAACTCCACTGGGAAACCATCCACCCCAGGTGCCTTGTCATGTGGCATGTCTTTTATTGCCTGTATTATTTTCTCCCTTGGTACTGGTTGTACAAGAGCATCCATCTGTTGTAAAGTGAGACAGGGCCCCTGGTGTATGATTTCAGTGTTTGGACATTGGATGATGCTATTGTCCCCCCCCCCCCCAGTAGTGACTTGAAACACGCAACAAACTTTGCTTCCACCTTCCTGGGATCAGTTAGTTTAATCCCATCTTCAGTATATATAGAATTGATAGTGTTGAAGCTTGTCCTCGTCTTCAGTTGAGCATGAAAGTATTTTGTGTTGGCATCTCCACAGGTTATCCAGTGAGCTCTAGATTTCTGATGTAGGATCTGCTCCTCTATATTGCTCCACTTCTCCACCTCCATAAGTAACAGCTTCTTCTGATCAATCAACCATTTATCCAAACAATTTGATTGCAGTTGGATATGGATGGTTTCCAGCTTCCGCCTTGCCTCATTGAGATGTAATCTATACTTTCCATATAAGTATTCAGCTCATTTAACTCCAGTTTTAGAGTCTTCAATTTACTCCATATTCTGTGCATTTGCCCTCCCTGCTGATGCTGATTCCATGCTCTTTCCACAATGCCAGAAAATTCAGTATGGTCCATAACAGATGAATAAAGTTTGAAAGGTTTAGGATGATTGTTCCTTCTCTGTTGCTAAGTGTTACAATGCAATTGAATAGGGGAATGATGAGAGACTCCCGGGTTCAAAATATCAGATTCAATGTGACTGTACTCCTGCATCCAGTGTACATTTCCAAAGGCACAATCAATTCTGCTATATACTCTTGTCTCAGACTTCTGCTTATTACACCACGTATAGAAACAGCCCATAGTCTTCAACTGAGAGAGTTGAAGAGCATTGAGAGTGTCCTGGAATCCCTGAATCTCCTGCTAAACAACTGGGGTACCTATTCTGTCAGCCGTGTGAAATATATTATTGAAGTCTCCACTGATAAGCCAGTTGCCCTGAATAGTAGCCCCTAAGGCCACCAATTTTGCCCACAATTGCTGCCTCCTACTCAATTCATTGTTAGCATAGACAACTGTTAGCAGTGTTCTGAAAGTAGAACCCCTTTCTTTGACCTCACAGTGAACAAATTTCTCATCAATCTTCAGAACCTGCATCTCCACTTTTGAATTCCATAGTATCCAGATTCTCCCATTGGCATGCTCACTGTAATTTCCAGTATGTCTCCAATCATTGCCCAGTTTTGTGACAATCTGATTTACCCTAGCTTTCTTTACTTTAGTTTCTACATAACCCATATAATCTACTTTATGTTTATTTAGAAATAGTCTCAACTCCTTCTGTTTGTGGGCCTTATTTAGACCCCTAATGTTCCATGTGCAGACTATCATGACTGGGTTAAGCTGGAAGGGTCAGTGTCCCCTGGATCATCACATATCTGCAACAAAGAGAAGCTGTTGGTTGTATTCACTGAAACACCATCACATTGTTGTACAGTCTTGCCTTTTAATAAACCTCTGTTATTCACCCTGCTGTTAGCAATTTCATTCTGCTTTCCATCCTCCTCTGATCTGTCAGTTCTTGCCTTCACATTGTCCTTCCTTGTTATTGGTAACCATTGTCATATCTCACTCTATACTTTTTGCTTTACCCCAGCAGCCCTGTGTCGGATCTTTGCTTCCTTCTCATTGCCCTGCCTCTTTTTATACCAGCAGTCCTCAGTACTATGACCAAACCTAACACAGTCACTACAATATTTTGGCCTCCATTTGTATTCAATCTGTTGTATGATAACCCCCCTCTTAGTATGTAATTCCAGAGTCTCAGGCAGAGGTTGGGAAATATCTGTTTCCACCAGCACTCAAGCAAACGAAATCCTCTCCTGTTCAGCAAGTCATTTTATCGGTGTACATAGGTTTCCCAACCACACTTGCCAGCTTCTTAAGAGCTTCAGTGGACCAATATCCCAAAGGTAGACCAGGGAAAGTGACCTATAGAGGAACTACACTCACATTACCTGGTTCATACTTGAAGTCCATACTCCATTGTTGTAGCACCAATGGTTTATTATGAAAAGTGTAAGGGCCATCCTGGAGAACACGATCTCTTTCTTCATCAGTATCAGATCTGAAAATATAATACCCTTCATCATGATGCAGAATTTGAGGTTTCGGAACAAAATCCCAAATGTTTGTAATGAAATTCTCCATAGCTCGCTCATACGGGTCTTCTCCTAGTACAAACCGTATCAAAGCATTTCTCCAGTAGGTCTCCTGTTCCTTAGTATCATCATCATCAATTTGAACCACAAACGTACCATCTCGCAGTGCAGGTGGTACATAGCTTAGTGATTTCCCTTTTTGAGGGCTTCGATTATGTTGCATGGTGTCTCTATTGCCATTTTCAGTCACAGGAACTCCAGAAGTCTGAGCAATTTGAGTTTTCTTTGCTTGTGTAGAGAAATGGAGCCGATGATGAACTGAATCGACTCGTTCCAGTTCCTGCAACTCCCCCTCGTCTTCAACAATTTCCGCACTGATAGGTTGGAACTTCAACGGTAGAAAACTGCCAAACGTTACTGGTACCCTCTGCTGGACACCAATTTCCAGCGTTATCTGCGTCCCGGACTTTCTATTTTCGCTAGGGTTATGGAAAACTGTCGGTGCCGAACCCATTCCAGTTAGCCACTGAGTAGGCTTATTCACAGCTGGTGTTTCCACTTTCTCCATCTCCGGTATTACCTGTTTCACCGGACTCTTCTTCCTTCCTCTCGCCATTGTTGGAAGCGTAGGTTACCGTCCTGCTAACCTGCGCCGAGAGCTTTTAGAGAGAGAGAAATCTAATTAGAGAGTACTTCCCGAAATACTATAGTGGTGCAGCTGATCTTTTTTTTGCTATTTTAACTCCTAGGAAAACGTAAAAGAGTTTCAAATTAACTAATTATATTAAAATGTTATTCTTGTACAAATAAGTTCATAAATTTCTCACGGAAATTAGTATTCTTAGAAATTTAACTTCATAAAATTCTCATGATATTTTTTTGGTGGATGCAATCACTCACTGAAACAAAATGAATGATTAAGGTTTTTGAGACTTGGAAATCCCAAATGGGCACAATCATCATAATATTGTTATTTTAATAAAGGAACATTTAGCTATAATTTGGACACTAATGTAACTCGTTATGAGTACAATGTATGATCAAAGCAGTACATATGTACGTACTTGTACAATTTTGCATGCAATTTTTTTAATACATATCCGACATATTTATCATACTGCCCATAGGGTAAAAACCTATCCGCATTAGAGTTGTCAGTATGGATTGGGCCGCCGAACGCAATTCACATAGGCTTTAGCAATTAACGGATTAGATTGAATGAGCCTTATAATGGTCAGTCCATCCCAACTCTATGTGAGTTACGAGTTCCAGGGGCCAGCCCATCTTTTTTAAAAAATAATTTTATATTTTTTGTTAAGTTCAAATCTAAAGAAGATAAATAATTAAAAGTTTAAAAAATCTTATTGGAAAATTCTTTCAAAACTTAATAACTCTTTGTATTGTTTCAATATATGATAAACATTAAAAAAGTATAAGATAAGACCAATATTTCATTAACTGAAAGTTAAAAGTCAAAACAACTATTCAAGGAAACGTCCATGATACTTATGAGATATGCAACACATCATCTTCATCAAACACATTTGAATCTACTTGTGAGAAGGTTCTCTCAATATCTTCAGTTTCATCTACATCTACAACTCGTATGCAATATTAGTTAGTTAAATATTAAGAATAATTTAAATTTTACAACTTATTAATGTTTTAAGACTTTTTAATATGATGAGCTTAATAAACTTTAAGCTGGGATACTTTTCTTGATATTTTTTATGTCGTACATTTTTATATTTTATATATTTCAAATGCGTATTTTTAATAGACCTATTAGCTTCCCCAGCCCAGCCTCAATCAAGCCTCACAGGCCACGGGCTTATTCGGGCTGGGCTTAAAAGCCTCGTTTTTAAATGGGCTCCAAAATTATAGCATAACCCTACTAAATCACGGGTTGCGCTGGGGTGGACCAACGGGCCGAGCCCATATTGACGGCTCTAATTCGCACATCAAACCAATATAAGAGAAAACTACTCTATATAGCCGCTCAAAATTCTAATAGTCCATATTTTTTTCACTAATGCAAAATGGCCCTTCAGCCCAAACTTATTGCATTTAGTAGTCTGAAATATCTATTTTGTATATTTTTTGTATAGTGACAGTCTATTTTGTATATATTTTGTATAGTTACAGTCTATTTTGTATATTGTTTGTATAGTGACAGTCTATTTTGGATATATTTTGTATAATGACAGTCTATTTTATATATATTTCGTATAGTGATAGTCTATTTTGTATATATTTTGTACAGTGACAGTCTATTGTATATATTTTGTATAGTGACAGACTATTTAGTATATCTTTTGTATAGTGACAGTCTATTTTGTATAGTAACAGTCTATTTTGTACATATTTTTGTGTTGTGACAGTATATTTACTATATTTTTTGAATAGTGACAGTCTATTTTATATATATATTATATAATGACAGTTTATTGTATATAAATTGTACAATAATAATTTATTTTGTATATTTTTCTAATAGTGACAACCTATTTTCTATGTATCTTCCACCACCTTCCTCTCTTGTATGGTTGTATCCTACCACTTATCAAGATATAACTAGAAAATCAAATGACAAATTGCATGTCTGATTTTAAAAGTTATTGTCACGCTTCCTTTTTTTCAACCTTTACTAAACCCTCTTAAATTAATAAAAAAAGATTTAGTAAAGCTTGAAAAGATATTCAATTTTGAAAATGACAAAGATAGTGTTCAAAAGGAAATAACTCAGAATCGCCACCTGACATTAGATTTCGGTGTGCCAGGTCACCGTTTTTATATAAAAAAAATTTCCTTATAAAAACACTTCGGGCACTAAACTAAGTCTACACCAGAGATTCGGGTAAAGGGGTTCATTTGACTCGGGAAGAAGGTGTTAGGCACTCTCCAAAAGTCCCGTAACTAGTGTGATTACGTACTCGATCAAGTTGGCTTTTAATATATTTGATTGAGGTAAAACACACAGGAAAAAAATAAACACACAAGAGGCTCGAGGTCGTCTCCACCTAAATAAGAAAAATAAAAGAAGGAAATTAAAGTTATAAATTATCCTACGCTACTTCTCCTACGATGATCGCCATGACCTCCAATTACATAGTACTACGAGGCATCCCTCGGAATAAAATATGTACAAATCCTTCGGGACATTTTTCGGATAAATTTAATTAAAGGAACGACCTCTCGCCTCAAAACTAATAAAAATCTTAAAGCTTGCCTACCCAAGTGTGATCGGCCTAACCAAGCTCCTAACGATTAAATAAATAAATAAGAATAAATAAAAAATAATTATTATTATTATCTTAAACCTAAATCTTCTTTTAATTTTAATCCAACAACCCAATTTCTATATTGTGATAAAATCATATTCAATTGTAACCCAATTCGAATAACATAGGAGCAGGTAACCAAATGAACAGATTTAAAACCATAGACAATAATTTAACAAACCACAAGATCAAATCGCCAAACAAACAATAAATATTAAGCTAGAATAAAATAAGTAGGGGATTGAAAAATTAAACCTCAGTAAGCAAGGACCCTTTCGACGTCAATTAGATCTAAGCTGAACTTGCTCCTCAAACTTAACCGAAAATGTCATGTTCTAGCAAACTCAAGCATAAACCTGTCAATAGGGCCGGGTTGGACCGGTTTCAGACCGGACCGGACCGGCCCGGTAACTAACGGGCCGGGTGGGCTGGCTCCGGGGGAGGGGGTTGGTCCGTTTAGGTTTTTTGTAGTTGGAACCGGACCGGACCGGTCCGGTGTTGATGAACAGTGCACCGAACCGGGTAGACATGCCCGGTACAACGGTAAAATTCTTTTAAAAAATTTTTTGAATTTTTTGGGGCCCACAAGACCGTTGGCAACGGTCAAAATTGGTCCAGATCCGTTGGCCAACGGATATTTTTGCAAAATTGGCTATTTTTTGGTTATTTTATTGTATTTATTAATTTACAATATTAACCCTTCTTAAAATCTATAAATACTCTCCCCCTCTTCTTCATTTCTTCACTCAAAATTCTTATCTCAATCTCAATTCTCAAATTATCAATTTCTCTCTTCCCTTCAATTTGCAAGATTTCATATTCTAATTTTATAATCTTATTTGTCTCTCTTTTCTTGAATTTAATTTATCGCAATTTGTCATTCGGAATTTGAAGCTTGAAGTTCAAAATTGAAATACTTGCTTGACATTTGTTCGTGGTAACACCAGAATTGCGTAATCAAGTGCTCAATTTATTGTCGAATTCGGTGCACTCTCTCCAACTCTTTCTCTTATTTAATATTTTAATTGCATATTTAATTTTAGCTTATACTTTAGTTTTTACAATATGTTTAGTGCTGCTAAAAGAGCGTGTAGAAAAGTTACTGGTAGGGGTTGAAATAAAAAAAGAGGTAGTCCTGTAGCTTCCGGTAGTAATAGTAATGACCCAACAACACATGTTTTCTGAATCATTGCCTAATATAATGTAGAGATAGATTATGAACAATTACAAGAAGATTTTGGAATAGAAGATAATGAAATTGGAATAGAATATGAGATACCACCTACACCTACTAGTGGAAATGTTAGTAGTATTGGAGTTGGAATTGCTAGTGCTACAAGGGGTAGTAGACCACTAGTGGCTCCGACTTGTAACCGTAAAACAACAAGTCCGGTATGGAAATTTTTGAAATAATAGAAGGTACTAATAGAGTTAAGTGCAATCTTTGTAACGAAACTTTTAAACATTTGATCGGAGGAAATTTAGGGGGGAATGGGACACTTACAAGACATATGAGATCTGACCATCCCATAGAACGGGACAATAATGGGGATGTAAGTCAAAAAACTATTAACCCTACTACTGGAGGTCTAGTAAAATATGATAAAATGAGGGATCGTGAGCAATTAGCAAAGATGATTGCTTTGGGTTGTCTACCTTTTTCTTTTGCTTCTTCATCGTATCTTATTATGTATATTCAAACGATTTACAATCCTTTATTTAAAGGTATCCCTAGAAGTACTTGTAGAGCAGATATCTTTAGACTTCATGGACAATATCAAACATACATACGTTATTTGTTTAGCCACCTTCCTTATAGAGTATGTCTAACTTCTGATATTGGCCATGTTGTTAATGGAAATAATTATTTGACTATTACATGCCATTGGATAGATGATAATACGTGTGTGCAAAAACGTATTATCACTTTTAAATATGATGAAGATCAGAGTCATACTGCTACGTTTATAAGTAGTACTATTGTTGAAGTTGTTGAATTTTATAATCTAAACCAAAAAGTTTTGTGTATGTCTTTTGATAATGCTTCAAACAATAATGCCGCAGTTTCAATTTTAAAATTGCATTTGCAACCACCTCTTGATAATATTTTTCATGTTAGGTGTACATGTCATGTTTATAATTTAATTGTTAAAAGTGGCCTTGATTTATTTTTAGTTGAGATTACTCATGTTAGAAGAGCAGTTGGTGTTATTCAGGGAAATAATATACAATCTAGAATAAAAAAATTTAAGACTAAGTGTATCCAGTATAACCTTACACCTAGATTCATGCCAGACGAAATTGTTACTAGATGGAATTGTACATATATATTTTTAAAATGTTGCTACAAATATTGATTTCCAATAACTGAAGTTGCTAATGCACATTGTACTGATCCTAGGCGTATGCTAACAAGTGATACTTGGGAGGTCATTAATGATGTTGTTAAATTTTTACATAAATTTTATACTGCTACTGTTGTGTTTTCTGAAGCATATTACCCCACTGTTACTATGGCTTTAGTACATATAGCTGAAGTTTCTTTTCCACTATCTGAATTTAAGAAGAAAGAAAAATATAAGGATGTTGTTGAAAAAATGCAAGAAAAATTCAAAAAATATTTCTTTTCAATTCCTCCGATTTACTTAATTGGTGAAGTTTTAAATCCTTCTATTAAATTATCTGATTGTCACCAATTAATGAATGCTTTATATACTTATATGGAGATTGGAGAAACTGAAACCCCAAATTTATATGATTCTATGAACAAGCTAAATGAACATTTAGAACAACTATATAATTACTATGCAAATGAGTTTGATAATATTGCTCGTGCTTCTGGCAATGTTAATCCCTCTATGCAATATAGCAGTTCTACTAATGTGGATGATGAAGGCCTTGATAGTTTTAATATTTTTTCTACATTTTCTAGCACTCAAACAAGTTGCAGGAATATTGATGAGCTTCAATTCTACTTGCAGAAGCAAAAGGAGCCTCGCACAAAGGAATTTTCACCGTTGGGATGGTGGCATGAAAATGAAAGTAATTTCCTGTTCTTTTCGCTATGGCTCGGGACGTGCTGAATGTGCTAATTTCTACTATTTCATCGGAGAGTGCATTTAGCTAAGAAGACAACAACTTGGAGATACCGCCACTCATTGAGAAGCAATGCTTTGGAAGTTTTAGTATGTTTCAGAGATTGGATTAGATCGGAACGAAGAAATCAAGGAAAGAAAGATGTTGATAGCCTAGAAGACGAGGAACTTGGAGATATATTAACCCATGGAAACCCATCCGAATTTAACACGCCAAAAGAAGGTCAATCGGTTCATATTGATTATGATGAACTTGCTAGGGCAATGGAAAACATTTGAAATTACTACTTTACTAGTTTACTTGTTAGAAAAAATGTAAACATTTCATTTTCTACTTTTTCAATTTGAAATTAAGAAATAAAGTAGCACTTGCAATAAGTGCAATTTTTTCTCATCTTACTTGTATTCATTCAATTATTACAAAGTATTAATATAACTTAATAGTTATACTACACATAATTCCAAAAACAAAAGTGAAAATATACTAAATCCGGCCCGGCCCAACCCCCTAAACCCGTATGGTTCAATTTTTACCCGAACTAACACAGCCCGCTACGAATCCGTTACTGTGCAACCCGGACCGGCGTGGCCCGGAAACCGGACGGATAAAAAAAATGACCGACCGGCCCGGTTGGCCCGCTAGACAGGCTTACTCAAACACGCTCCGATTTAAAAATCCAATACGAGCTTAATGGTAGAGATCGAACCAGCGAGTTCAATTCGGCGAAGCTCAAACATAAAGCTATATAACCAAATCTAAACCCATCTCATTTTCCCCAAATTTCACAACCCAACTCTTCATACCAATACGCAAACAGATACACCAAATCACTCCAATGAAGCAATGACACAATTCAACGGCTTAATTAACATATGAAGACAGTCAAACGACATCGAAAAATGCATAGTCAAATCAAGAGAAAGAAACTCGCGCAACTTTGGTCGAACACCAGAGTTCAGGCGTGAATCAAGAAACACACAATATGCAAAATGTGTTAATTAACCAAATCTTATTAAACGCTGAACTTGGACAACAAGTTAGACGAAAATTCTATCCTTTGAATTTGCAACGTTGGACCGGAAACTCGAATGGAAACGAACTTCAACTCAACTACGTCTTCAATCAAACTCCTCCGAAACCAAACTGAAGAAACAGAGATCTACTTTATTTTAAAATTTCTTCACGTTGGCTGCTGCCTCGAGAGTGGATATGGCTTCTCTAGTTGAGAGGGAAAGATGAGATTATAGACAAAGATGGGACGACCAGGTTTAGACATACACAGAGCTGCGTCTGTTGTGGCTTGGCTCGTTGATGCCTCTTGTGTTCAGCCGCTGTTGATCTTGAATGGAGACCCCATCCCTAGCAGATGTTCCCCATATTCAAGGAGAAGCTTGGGTGGTCGTGTGGTGTGAGGAGTTTGCTGGATGAAAGCAACGGCTATTGATGTTGTGAGGGTGAAAAATGGGGATTCCACTGGAGATGGGGTGGCGCTGGTGGTCATATGGCCGGCGGCGGCTGAAGCTCGTTTTTTCCGGCGAGCTGCTGGTTCAAGGTGGCTGGAGATGCGGCTGTAGGGTGTAGGTTGCTGATGTTCTCGTAGAAAGAACAGGAATGGCTGAAGGGGTCTTTGCTGGGTCTGGTTGAGATGAGGAAGAAGGTCCTCGTGTGGTGTCTCTTGCGTTAGGTCTTGTAGTGTCTGTATGAAGAAGAAGAAGATCGAGGCTAGGATTCCTAAGTTTGTCTTGTGTATATGGTTCTACAGTTCTCTTTGTGTTTCTGTTCCTTACGTGTATTAAGGTGAAAGAAGAACAGTTACTGTTGCTGATGGGGTCTCTGTGTGAAGGGTGGGCTCCAAATTTGGACCTAAAACTTGACCTAATTAGTTAAAATGTTGGTCTTGTAATATAAAAATAAGAATTAGTCTAAAAATTTATTCTTTTCTTTTTACAAAAATGATATTGATAACAAAATATACTATAAAAAAACTAATTAATATTAATTAAGAAGAACAAACTATTAAAATTAAATTAAATATGAAACTATTAAGTGGGGAAATATGGAAATATTTTTGTAATTTTTAATTTTATTTTTAAAATAATATAAAAGAGTTAAAGTTAGTTGAAATAACTATATTAAGCCTAAATAAATATTTTTACGCTAAACTAGGTGAAATTTTGGGGAGGGTCAAAAATTATATGTCTCCAGTTACAACAAGAATTGTATTCTTCTTTTCATAATTTTCCTTTTTCTTTCTAATTTGATGATACCATGTAAGCCAAAATAGATTATAGTTTGTCAAGAAAATAATTTAAACAGTTGTATGTCCCTCTCAAAATTTGCCAATTGGCAACATTGATGATTGATGTAATTTTCCTTAATTCATACTTTCGGTGTTTTCGATGGGAGTATTGTAAAAGATAAAATTCTTGCAAATGAGAAATAACGTAATTCTTTGGGCTACTAATTTTGGCCGACAAAGAACATCTTTAGAAATTCGCCGAAAAGAAGTCATGCGAGGAATAAAAAATTACTGAAGTAATACTATAGATCGGAGACCAGAAGATATATAGAAAGAATCCAACCAAAACTAAATAAGAAAAGTGCAATAAAGTTGTTAGTGTTGTTTTCGGCCAATTAGCTGCTTGTGAGTTTGGTGGCTAGCCGTTAAAAATAACTTTTGAACTATAAAATGTATAATGTAACTTTGGGATGGGGGGTGTTATAACTTTAGCCCGAATAACTATAAATGAATTTTATATGTGTTTTAAAATAAATTTACTTGATTTAACCATAATAAATTGATATGGTTTAGTGTAAATATTCGGTTAAAATACCATATTGATAATTTTCTTCTTCTTTTTTAACTCTTTTTCTTTTTCGCATTATACCGATGAGAACTTCCGACGTAATCCAAAAGTTACTAATATCTCCTTAATAATTTTATAAATTATTATTATTATTATTATTATTATTATTATTATTATTGTTGTTGTTATTATTGTTACTTTATGAATAAATGAATGAGAATTCGATAAGATAACAACCAGCAAGAGGCGATTGAATTTTAACTCCAAACATTACAGGTTATGGTGTTGCTTCTCAACCATTGGTTTGTCCCTTCAGGGACAATATAAGTAAAATCTACAATGAAATTCCACCCACTTAACCTTCAGTTAATATAATTGTGCAACTTCTTTTCTAATTTTACAAAATTATTAATGTTATAATGAATAAAAGTTCCAAAATAAATTTCTCTTAGCATAAAAGATGGTTGTCACCTAAATTACCAGTTAAAGATCAATTAAATTTGAAAAAATCTTTTAGTGCCGGGATCAATGATGCACAACTTAATAATTGAAGGGCAGCTGAGCTTATTCACGTTTAACAAGAATCAAACTGAACTTATCAAAATCTAAGTGACTCACATTGTAATTTTTCTCGAATAATACATTTTGGTTATATTATATTTAAAATATAATAGATATAATAGGCAATTTTTGACATGCTTGTTTGATCTTTTGTGCATCTAAAAGAAAGAAAACTAAAAACAAGAGAGTTTTTCTTATATATATATATATATATATATATATATATATATATATATATATATATATATATATATATATATATATATATATATATATATTCTATAATAGAATGTTATAAAATAAAAGCAATATAGCAGGAATTATATAATTAGTTTGGGACTAATAATAGAAGAGATGATTTATTTCTTTTCGTTTTAGTGTGTGGAAACGATTTATCAGTGAACCTATTTATAGAAATATTTCGTTGTTACAAAACCAATTCAAAACCTGTTATGGAAGATATCCATTGTTGCAAGTGGATGAAATCCAGTTGCAGGATTTAAAACACTCCCCCTTGGATGTCTACTAACAGATAATGTGTCTCATTAAAACCTTACTAGAAAAATCCAGTGGAAAAAATCTTTGTAAAGGAAAAAAAGTATACATATCTTATAATACGCATTAAGAGTTGCATCATTAAAAATTTTACCAAGGAAACCCAAATGAAATAAAATTTTGGTTAAGGAGAAAAGAGTACGACGCGTATTTCCCCCCCTGATAAAACCTTATTTGATATCTTAGAGACAACGCCTTCCAATCTTGTATCTTAACTTCTCAAATGTTGATGTCAGCAACGCTTTAGTGAAAAAATCTGCCAAATTATCATTTGAACGAATTTTTTAAACTTCTAATTCACCATTCTTTTGAAGACCATGCGTGAGAAATTTTTTTGGTGAAATATACTTTGTTCTGTCTCCTTTAATATTCCCCCTTTTAGTTAAGCTATACATGCAGCATTGTCTTCAAATAATGTTATTAGGATATCCTTTCCACATGAAAGACCATATAGCTCCTGGATATGTTGAGTTATTGATCTCAATCAAATGCATTCTTAGCTCGCTTCATAAATGGCTATTAGCTCTGCATGATTTGAAGAAGTAGCAACCATAGTTTGTTTTGTTAAACGTTATGATATGGAAGTACTTCCATATGTAAATAAATAGCTTATTTGAGATTGACGTTTATGTGGGTCAGACAAATATCCTGCACCTCCATAACCAATCAGCTGTGACTAGATTCATTTGAATAAAATAATCCAATATCAATAGTCCCCCAGAGATATCTTGAATGGATGCTCAATATAATTCTAGTGTCTTTGTGTTGGGAAAGAACTAAATCTTGTTAACAAACTCACAGAATAAGCTATATCTGGTCTAGAATTATTAGCAAGGTACATTAAGGCCCCAGTTGTGCTAAGATATGATATTTCAGTACCTAGAAGTTCTTCATTATTTTCATGAAGAAGAAATGGATCTTTATTTGGATCAAGTGATCTCACAATCTGCGGGGTTCTAAACGTATGTACTTTATCCATATACAAGCGCTTCAAAATATTTTTGGTGTACATTGATTGATGGACAAAATATTCCATTTTTCAAATGCTCAATTGGTAAGCCAAGACAAAATTTTGTCTTTCGAAGATCTTTCATTTCAAATTCTTTCTTCAAGTATTCTACTGCCTTTAGACGCTCTTCAGGAGCTCCAATGATATTCAAGTCATCAATATACACAACTATTATAACAAATTCAGATCCCGATCTTTTTATAAAGACACAAGGACAAATTGTATCATTCTTGTACCTCTCTTTTAATATGTATTTGTTGAGGCAATTATACCACATGTGCCATGATTGCTTCAATCCATATATGGATTTCTGAATCTTTATTGAACAAGTTTTCTGGGAAGCTTTGTATGTTTCAGGTATTTTGAATTCTTTAGGGATTTTCATAAAAATTTCGTTGTCCAGTGAGCCATATAAATTGGTCGTGACAACATCCATAAGATACATATCAAGTTTTTCATGAATTGCTAACCTGATAAGATACCTGAATGTGTTTGCATTTACCACAGGAGAATATGTCTCCATATAACCAATGCCATGATGTTTACGAAAAAATCTTGTCGCACAAGTTGCCTTTATATCCATAGACTTGATTTTGCATTTTACTTTTGCACAAGGAAATATGTTACCTCCATTGGGTTTTTATACTTTCAGGTGTTGGGACTATACGTCTAACTTCACATTTTTCAGGTGAAGTCAATCTTAATTGCGTATTTTTTATTTTGTCCAATCATTTATCTATCCACATTCTATGACAGATTTGAGCTCAAGATCCTCATAATATTAATAATATTGAGCACTACATTATATTAGTAATATCATCGATGATAATTTTATATCAGTTCTATCATCACTCCCAAAGACATAACTTATCGAGATCTCATTATTTTCAGATACCTAAGCCTCTTTTATAAGGTGTTATAAAGTGTTATGTCGCGGTACTCTTATAGTGAACTTGTCTCCTTATTATGACCATCTTGATCATTTGCTCATCTCTCTCTTCTAGGAGTTTTATTTTGAAATCGATTAGTCAATCATGCTTCTTGTGTGCCATAGACTTTGTTGTTCATGGACGTTACCCTTTTTTTTGGAGCACTAGCAACTGAAATATGATTTTTAGTTTTGGGTCAACAAATGTGCCTAGAAATATTTTGCAAATGAATTATCACTTGAACTTCAAGTTCATATTTTCTTGTGTGAGGATCTAGATGTACTCATAATCATTCATTTCATATAATATTTTTTCAGCTGCACATTTTCTCCCCCTAATGTTGAATCACCAAGACATATCCCCATTATTCTTTAGGGACTCATCTTTATGTGTTATGGTGGAGAAATTAAATCATATAGCACGTCCATATTTCTAGATGGAATTTATTTGGTTCATGATCTTGAAAAAATTGTGATAGGGAGAATTTATCAATAATTTTTTGAATAGATGCGTACAGTTGTTGCTATATATTAAATAATACATCTCATTCCAAATTTTATTTTTGGGAGATAAACAATTGGTTAGCTGTAGTTGGAGGATATAATTTCTGCTAAACCAGCTTGGATTTAAAGTTTTAAACCAACATTATCAAGATAATTCATCATAATTTACGTTCTGGAACCATGCTCTAATAATTTGAGCAAGCAACCTTGCAAAAGTCAAATTACAAGTTGATAACAAATGCACATGTGACTATATAATATATGTATATGTTAAAATAATATAATAGTAAATAGTCCACATAGCAGGTGACTGGTCCAATATATACATATCACCTTTTATTCGTTCTAGAAATTAAGGGATTCAGTCCCTACCTTAGCTAGCATATCATGAGAATAAGCAACACAAGAGAATTTTTAAAGAATCTTCTATTTTTTCAATATATGGCAATGTGAATTCTTAGTCATTTGCGCATCATAGTTGAACCAGCATGGCCTACCAGTCATGCCAATTAATATTTGTTTCAGTAAACCTCTAGTTTACTTGTGGCATATGATTGCATCATCATACTTATACTTGTATAGTACAAAAAGAAGGAAAGTTGGGTAACCTTTTATATTTACCCGGTACGATTATAGAAATATGAATATATTCAACTTTTCTTTCATTTATAATCGCATTGTGCCAACCACTTTACCTTATACATTTGAAACTCAAAAAGTTTCTTTTGAGACTTATTACAATATCAATGTCATGAAAAATTTTATTCATCCGAATAATAATAAATTAGTTCTTCCAGAGCTTTTAATTGATTTTGTACTACAAGATCTTTTGTCACACCCTTCATATGCTGAATGTCTCTTTCACAAAGAAAGTTATATATATATATATATATATACATATATATATATATATATATATATATATATATATATTATAATAAATTGTCATGGTCAAAGTCATCATAAGCAAAATTATTTTTTGCTTGAATTTTGCCTTTAATAACCTTTTATAAAGCATGTCAAAATATTTCGCCGTACCATATGTACACGACCAATAACATATTCATGTAACCACACTTTAGTATTCATTATATTTCTTTCTCTCAAGCCTCCCTTAGAGGCGAGTTGTGGTATGTATCTAATGTACGTCTTTATTCATATTTTTACACATATTGCTACATTCACCTTCAGGATTGGGTCTGCCTTCTAAATATTTATCACAAGTCACATTTTTTTCAACAAATGAAGTATAATTATTGTGACGTGCTTTATTATTTTTCACACCAATTTGATGGTAAACATTGCCTTTAGCTTTTGAAGGATATATAGAGAACCCTTATTGTTCTCCTTTTTATAATTACTATCATGATGATTATTATTATTTCGTTCATTATTACTGTTAGATAATACGCTTAACGCTAGAGGGGTGGTGAATAGCGTTATAATAAAATTTAGCGTAAACTTGCGGAAATTAAAATTTGCAGGAAATAATTAAGTGCGTTAAATAAATAAAAAGGAAAGAACGCACCGATGTATTCTGGTTCACCACAACACGTGGCTAGTCCAGTCCCCGAGAGACTCTCTCGAGATTTTCCACTAACTTGTCAAGCTTACAGTTGCTCAACAAACCTTTACAACTTAAGGACACAAGCCTTAACACCTTTGCTCGGAGATACAACACTCCAAGACTTCAACCAAGGAAACACAAGTTCCTTACAATAAGAGAATCACAATTCTCTTACAAGTGTACAAAACACTAAACACTCAAACAAAACACTCCTTAATGAGTAGATATGAGTAAAAGAAGTAAGCTCAAGATCACAACAACTATGGACAAGACTTTGGCTCTCAAAAGCTTTATGAAATGAATATAAAATGATAAACAATAGTATGCAAGCTTATAGCAATAGAATGATCAGTTGTTGTGTTTAAAACACTGAATTGAAGCTGTATTTATAGCTGAAAAACTTGGCATTACCGTTGCCTAATTGCCAATTAAGAGTTGCTGATTTTACTCTGTGACAATCGATTGTCAGGAAGCCACAATCGATTGTTTGCCAATCGTTCCAAAAATCAATCCCAGATTTTACGCTTAACAATCGATTGTCCAAGATCAACAATCGATTATTGGCAACGTTCAAAAAATCATTTCCAGATTTTACGTAAAACAATCGATTATACCAAATCAATAATCGATTATTCAGCAACGTTCAAAAAATCCTTTCCGGATTTTAATTTTAACAATCGATTGTACAAAATCAACAATCGATTACCTGACGGTATTTGAAAACTTTACGACAACGGTCAGCTTTACAATCGATTGTGCAAAGTTAACAATCGATTATTTATCAGATTTTGAAAATTATTTTAGACACTGCCTCGTGACAATCGATTGTTATATACTCACAATCGATTATTTAATAACTTTGAAAAAGTCTGGAAGTCACTGCCTCAACACAATCGATTGTCATAAGTTCAAAATCGATTATTTTGTGACTTTGAAAAATCTGAAGGACACTGTCTCTTCACAATCGATTGTCATTAGCTTCACAATCGATTATTCTGAGTTTTGAAAAACTTTGATGGACACTGCCTCATCACAATCGATTGTCATAAGGTTCACAATCGATTGTCATGCAGGTTTGAAAAACCTGATGCTCACTGCCTTAACACAATCGATTGTCATTTGTTCACAATCGATTGTCATGCAGTCTTGGCTTAACATAATCGATTATCATAAGTACATAATCGATTATCTTAGTCCAGTTTTTAGAGGCATGTTTAAAAATCATTTTGACTGAAGTAAATATGCATGATTTAAAATCGTTTAGCATTAAATTAAATATGCATGATTTTGTAAAAGTAATTTTACGAGAGAAGCCATGTCATGAGTCAAGTTGTCGGATCAAGATCACATTTAAGAGCGACTCATTTAAACTATAAAACTTTGTCTTGTGCTTGAATCTCGTTATGCATCAATTATGCGCTTGTACTTGAACTTCGTCATATATCACTTTGCGCTTCGTTTGTCATTCATCAAAACCTACACATAAGAACACACGTTTTAGTATAAAGGTTTGAGAACGTGTTTCCAACAATTTCCCCCTTTTTGATAATGGCAAACTTTAAGCGGGATATGCAACTTAAACAATATATAATGACGATTCAAGACAAGTAAAGATATGCAATAAGTATGCGATTAGTTCCCCCTCAATATATGAATTCCCCCTCAATTTAAGCATATAACTATTGAGAGTGCATACCCGCTATCTTTCCCCTTTTGCCATTAGCAAAAATAATATAAGAAGATTGCCAAAGATGTAAATAAAACTTGTTTATTTATTGGAAAGAAAACGTGATTACTTAAAGAGAGTACAATAACTCAAGTAATAGCAGAACAATCAATTATTGATACGAGATAATCGATTATTAGACGACAGAAACCGATTTTTCTGAACAAGACTTCATTATTGCACGTCATGCTTTATAATTCCCCCTACTTTTAGGGCGATACCTGCAAAAATTCGTTAGACGTCTCCGACGCTCAAGTTAGAAATCATGTAAGAAAAAAAGATGCAACGCATGACTTAGATCAACGTGGAGTCAAGAATCCCGAGTTCACTACGAATTCGGAAGAAGGACTCTTTCTCTAGGGGCTTTGTAAAGATGTCGGCCAATTGGTCTTTGGTTTCAACAAATTCGATTTCGACATCGCCCTTGAGAACGTGATCTCTTATAAAATGATGTCTAATTTCAATGTGTTTTGTTCGCGAGTGAAGAACGGGGTTCTTCGTCAGGCATATGGCACTAGTATTATCACATCTAAGAGGGATATAATCAAGACTTAGGCCATAGTCCAAGAGTTGTTGTTTCATCCATAGGATTTGAGCGCAACAACTCCCCGCGGCTACATATTCAGCCTCGGTTGTGGACAATGCAACACTTACTTGTTTCTTGCTAAACCAAGAAACGAGAGAGCTACCGAGCAAATGGCAAGTGCCACTAGTGCTCTTGCGGTCCAATTTGCATCCAGCAAAATCGGAGTCGGAATAGCCAACGAATTGGTATGAAGAACCTTTGGGGGTACCATAGACCCACATTTGTAGTACCAACAAGGTACTTCAAAATCCGTTTTACCGCAGTAAGGTGAGACTCCTTCGGACACGATTGATAACGGGCGCATAAGCACACGCTAAACATGATGTCCGGATGACTAGCAGTAAGATAGAGAAGAGAGCCAATCATACCTCGATACTTCTTAGTGTCGACTTCCTTACCTTTCTCATCTTTGTCTAGATGATCGGATGTGCTCATGGGAGTCGCCATTGCTTTTGCATTGTTCATTTCAAATCGTTTCAGCAATTCTTTGCAATATTTGGCTTGGAAAATGAACGTACCTTCTTTCATTTTCTTTACTTGTAATCCCAAAAAGAATGTTAACTCACCCATCATAGACATCTCAAATTCGCTTGTCATTAAATCGGAAAATTCCTTGCATAAGACATTGTTAGTAGCACCAAATATGATATCATCCACATATATTTGAACTAATAAAATATCATTATTTTTATGCTTAACAAAAAGGGTGGTGTCAACTTTCCCCCTAATGAAATCATTTTCCAATAGAAATTTACTCAATCTTTCATACCAAGCTCGGGGAGCTTGTTTTAAACCATAGAGAGCCTTTTTGAGTTTGAAAACATGATCGGGAGATTTAAAATCTTCAAAACCGGGGGGTTGTTCAACATAAACTTCTTCTTGTATAACACCATTTAAAAAAGCACTTTTCACATCCATTTGATATAAATTGAAATTCATAGAAGAGGCAAAAGCGAGCAATAGACAAATAGCTTCTAATCTAGCTACGGGAGCATATGTTTCTTCATAGTCAATACCCTCTTCTTGATTATAGCCTTTTGCTACAAGCCTAGCTTTGTTTCTAGTGATTATACCATTTTCATCTAGTTTGTTTCGAAAAACCCATTTCGTACCAATTATGGTATGATTTTCGGGTCTTGGCACCAAATCCCAAATGTCATTCCGTTTGAATTGGTTAAGCTCCTCTTGCATTGCTAAGGTCCAAAATTCATCCCCAATTGCTTCGGAGATGGTTGTTGGTTCAATTTGAGACACAAAAGCAGTATGTCCTAAGGTGTTCTTAAGGGAGTTTCGGGTACTTACCTTTTCTCCGACGTCCCCAATTACCTGTTCGAGAGGGTGATCTTTGATTATCCTCCACTCGTTAGGCATTTTCGTTTCATTCTCCAATTGTGGCTCTTCCTCCGTTGGTTGTTTCAAAGATTCGTCTTGATTTTCTTTAGGCGTTTCCTCTTGTATTTTGTCTTTCAAGCTGTCTAAGATACCTGCAAGATCAAAACTAGTATCCTTTCTCGCCAAGCGAGCATTATTTTCGGCAAATACAACATGAGGGGATTCCTCCACAGTTTCGGTTCTTTTATTAAAAACCCTATATGCTTTGCTACGTGAGGAATAACCAATGAAAATTCCCTCATCGGACTTAGCATCATATTTTCCCAATTGATCTTTGCCATTGTTATGAATAAAACATTTACAACCGAATACTCTAAAATGGGAGATATTTGGTTTCCTTCCCTTGTAGAGTTCATAAGGGGTCTTCATGAGTATTGGCCTTATGACTACTCTATTTAAGATGTAGCATGCGGTACTCACGGCATCCGCCCAAAAATGTTTGGGAATCTTAGCCTCTTCGAGCATGGTTCTAGCCATCTCTTCGAGACACCTATTTTTCCTTTCCACCACCACATTTTGTTGTGGTGTACGTGGAGCGGAAAAGGTATGCTCGATACCGAGTTCGTCACAAAAGTCCGCAAAGAAATTGTGATCAAACTCTTCCCCATGATCACTTCTAATATAAGTGACGGTTGTTTCCTTCTCGTTTTGAACACGCTTAAGAAAATAATTAAAAATCTGAAAAGCATCACTTTTATTGGCAAGAAATAAAGTCCAAGTAAATCTAGAATAATCATCAACAATCACAAAATCATAACGATTTCTTCCTAGACTTTCAATGCGAGATGGTCCAAATAAATTCATGTGAAGCAATTGCAATGGTCTAGAAGTTGAAACAATATTTTTGGATTTGAAAGATGCTTTTGTTTGCTTCCCTTTTTGACAAGAATCACAGATAGAGTCATTCTCAAATTTCAAATTGGGAAGGCCAATAACTAAGTTTTGAGAAATCAATTTGTTCAAAAGATGCATGTTGATATGTGCTACTCTACGATGCCATAACCAAGTATCATCCTCTTTACTCATAAGACAATCAACATATTCGGGTGAGGAATTTGCAAGATCAGCCATATAAATATTATCCACTCTAAAACCACGAAGGATAATTTTAAAATCACTACGTCTAAACACTAAGCATTCATCCGAATCAAATAGGGCAAGATTTCCCTTGTCACATAATTGACTTATGCTCAAGAGATTATGCTTTAAACCTTTCACAAGTAATATATGCTTAATAGAGGAATTTTCATCCTTACCGACCGATCCGATGCCAATGATCTTTCCTTTATTGTTATCCCAAAAAATCACACTTCCTCCTTCTTTGTGTTCTAGTTGAAGGAATTTGGATTCGTCTCCCGTCATATGTTTGGAGCATCCACTATCAAGGTACCATAGTACACTTGATCCCTTCAAACATACCTACAAAACAAGTTAATGCGTTTTAGGTACCCATGCCATTTTGGGTCCTTGAGGGTTAGGCATATTATAATGATGCAATTGAGTGATATGTCTATGTCGTGTAAAGCATGCAGGGGCGATATGACCAATGCGTCTACAATAATGACAAGTCACGTTGGGGTTATGCATCCTTCTAGGTTCATAGTAACTTGATGGACGAAAATGAATTACTCTATTTTCATTATGACTATTGCACATTTCATGAGAACCATTTCTCCTACTATTAGTTCTAAAATGAGCAGCGTTTCTAGAGTAATGGTCATGTCTAGATGTTCTAAGAGGTTCAAAACTCCTTCTAGTGTTTGGCCTAGAATATGCATCATTTCTAGGGTAGTCATTTCTAGGTGGTAAGGCATTTCTAGGTCTTCTAAAATGTTCAACATTTGTTCTAGCATGCATATTTGTTCTAGGATTGCTATTTCTACGATAAACATTTGTTTTATTAATCCTAGGTTGAGCCTTAGGTGGTTGGGGTTTGGCGTCAACCTTTTCATTAGGCTCATTCTTAAAGCCTATGCCATGCTTGGTTGATTTCAAATTAACAAGGACCTTATTCAAATTTTTGTGAGAAGAATTAAACTTATCTAAGGTACCTTTAAGTCTATCTACCTCATTTTCAAGATGCATGCAAGAAGAGCAATTTTTAATAGAACTTTCGGGCTTGTCGGCGCTTCTTTTTCCGAAAAGCTTGTTTTCCTCTTTCAGCTTCTCATTTTCTAAAACCAGTTTTTCTAAATCCTTTTCTTTTAAAGAAAGCTGTTTTTGAAAATCTTTTTCTTTTAGAGAAGCATTTTCTTTTATGCTCTTGACAGTTTTTGAAGCTTTAATAAATTCAGTATATAGCTCATCAAAAGCAGTTCGCATTTCTTCAAGAGTAAAGAAGTTTTTAGAAGAGATTTGACATACCTCATCTTGCTTGTCTTCTTGCGCCATAAGACAAATGTTTGCGGCTTCGTCTTCTTCTTCTTCGCTTGACTCATCTCCGAAGTCTCCTCCCCAAGAAATGTATGCACGTTGCTTCTTAAAAGGTTTCTTCTCCTTTTTGATGTTTGGGCAATTTGATTTGATGTGCCCGATTTCACCGCATTCATAGCACTTTATTTGCTCTCCTTGCTTTTTGCCCTTTCGTTCATACTCCTTTCGTATGAACTTTTGAAATCTTTTGATAACGAGTCCAAACTCGTTGTCTCCGTCCTCATCAACTTGAGGTTGGCTTGTGCTTGCCTTAAGCGCTATTCTTTGCCTCCTTTGATTATCAACAAGAGGGTTAAGTATTGTAGATTCATAAGTCTTAAGGTTACCTCTTAATGCGTCGATTGTGACATTTGAGACGCCAATGGATTCTTGAATTGCGTCGGCCTTTGATCGCCATGCCGGAGTGAGACTTCTAAGAATTTTTTGAACAAGTTCTCTATCCGTGAATGTCTTCTTGAGGGCATGTAGGTCATTTACGATTATTGAAAATCGTTCGAACATTTCATCCACCTTTTCACCTTCCTTCATGTGAAATAATTCATAAGCATGGGTTAGAAAATAAATTTTAGCTTCCCTTACCTGGTCCGTACCTTCGTACGTAATTTCCAGCTTGTCCCACATTTCCTTTGCCGTTGTGCAACACGATATTTTCCTGTAATCGTCAGCATTTACAGCACAATATAATAAATTAATTGCTTTAGCATTATTTTGAACCTTTCGGATATCATCCGCGTCATATTCTTCTTCGGACTTGGGAACCCATTCGTTTTCAACCTTTTTGGTTGGAATTTGATTTCCCTTTGTTATCACCTTCCAGAGATGAAAATTGTTTGCTTGAACGAAGATTTTCATCCTCTCCTTCCAGTACGTATAGTTTGTACCGTTGAATAGTGGTGGTCGGGTGGAGCACTGTCCTTCCTCTATTACTGCAAAAGAATCACGAGTAGAAGCCATGGAAGTTTCTCTCAAACTGGTAAGTCTTCAGAGAGTTGGGCTCTGATACCAATTGTTAGATAATACGCTTAACGCTAGAGGGGGGTGAATAGCGTTATAATAAAATTTAGCGTAAACTTGCGGAAATTAAAATTTGCAGGAAATAATTAAGTGCGTTAAATAAACAAAAAGGAAAGAACGCACCGATGTATTCTGGTTCACCACAACACGTGGCTAGTCCAGTCCCCGAGAGACTCTCTAGAGATTTTCCACTAACTTGTCAAGCTTACAGTTGCTCAACAAACCTTAACAACTTAAGGACACAAGCCTTAACACCTTTGCTCGGAGATACAACACTCCAAGACTTCAACCAAGGAAACACAAGTTCCTTACAACAAGAGAATCACAATTCTCATACAAGTGTACAAACACTAAACACTCAAACAAAACACTCCTTAATGAGTAGATATGAGTAAAAGAAGTAAGCTCAAGATCACAACAACTATGGACAAGACTTTGGCTCTCAAAAGCTTTATGAAATGAATATAAAATGATAAACAATAGTATGCAAGCTTATAGCAATAGAATGATCAGTTGTTGTGTTTAAAACACTGAATTGAAGCTGTATTTATAGTTGAAAAACTTGGCATTACCGTTGCCTAATTGCCAATTAAGAGTTGCTGATTTTACTCTGTGACAATCGATTGTCAGGAAGCCACAATCGATTGTTTGCCAATCGTTCCAAAAATCAATCCCTGATTTTACGCTTAACAATCGATTGTCCAAGATCAACAATCGATTATTGGCAACATTCAAAAAATCATTTCCAGATTTTACGTAAAACAATCGATTATACCAAATCAATAATCGATTATTCAGCAACGTTCAAAAAATCCTTTCCAGATTTTAATTTCAATAATCGATTGTACAAAATCAACAATCGATTACCTGACGGTATTTGAAAACTTTACGACAACGGTCAGCTTCACAATCGATTGTGCAAAGTTAACAATCGATTATTTATCAGATTTTGAAAATCATTTTAGACATTGCCTCGTGACAATCGATTGTTATATACTCACAATCGATTATTTAATAACTTTGAAAAAGTCTGGAAGTCACTGCCTCAACACAATCGATTGTCATAAGTTCAAAATCGATTATTTTGTGACTTTGAAAAATCTGAAGGACACTGTCTCTTCACAATCGATTGTCATTAGCTTCACAATCGATTATTCTGAGTTTTGAAATACTTTGATGGACACTGCCTCATCACAATCGATTGTCATAAGGTTCACAATCGATTGTCATGCAGGTTTGAAAAACCTGATGCTCACTGCCTTAACACAATCGATTGTCATTTGTTCACAATCGATTGTCATGCAGTCTTGGCTTAACATAATCGATTATCATAAGTACATAATCGATTATCTTAGTCCAGTTATTAGAGGCATGTTTAAAAATCATTTTGACTGAACTAAATATGCATGATTTAAAATTGTTTAGCATTAAATTAAATATGCATGATTTTGTAAAAGTAATTTTACGAGAGAAGCCATGTCATGAGTCAAGTTGTCGGATCAAGATCACAATTAAGAGTGACTCATTTAAACTATAAAACTTTGTCTTGTGCTTGAATCTCGTTATGCATGAATTATGCGCTTGTACTTGAACTTCGTCATATATCACTTTGCGCTTCGTTTGACATTCATCAAAACCTACACAGAAAAACACACGTTTTAGTATAAAGGCTTGAGAACATGTTTCCAACAATTACGACCATGCCAATTCATATGGTCACGGTAATTAAATTGTTTTATTGTAGAATTATCATCAATATAGTGCATTGGGACTTGAACTCAATGTCTTGCATTTATAAAGTTGTGTTATCTTTTATTGTGTTCGGACTTGAACCCAACATCTTATCATCATGATGCACTTGGATATAGACCCAATATCCTGAAGGCCGGAGATAAAAATATGACGTATTTATGTTCCAGAGAATGCAACATAAATATGGGGTAAAGGTGTATTTTGTCCCGGGCCCGGGCCTCGCGGGCCGGGCTTCGCAATCCCAGGCTTCGTGGGCCTGGGCTCTGGCCGTCCCGGGCCTGGCGGTCCCAGTCTTCGTGGGCTCAATGGGTGAGACCAACCCGTGACGGGCCTAAGCCCATGTGGTCCTAGGCTTAGCGGGCCGGGCTTGGTGGGCCTGGCGGGCTTTTTTGTAATTTTTTAAGACAATATCTTGTATAGTAATTATTAGTATAGCATAGAATATATTTATATAGTATACTAGTTATTAGTATAGTATATATAATATATATTTTATTGTATATTTTATTGTAGTAATTAGTATATATTGTATGTTATGTATATATATTCCCTTATATATTTTCTTGTATGTTATGTATATATATTCTCTTATATATTTTCTTGTAGTATATATATTGTATCTTATGTATATATATTAACTTATATAGTTATATATTCTGTTGTAGTATATATATATATTGTATTGTTGAAAATCATGTATATCTATGATATGTGCGCTTTGGTTGTATGAGCATGATTTTCAGGTATAGGTTTTGATGAATGACAAACATGTGTCAAACAACGATATAATATGACAATCAATAAAATGGCGAGAAGCATACTGATGACGGAATTGCATGAACGAGCCAAAGAGTTCAAGACCGAAGACCCAAGACGTAGGTCGTTTGGTAGAATCAATGTAAGGACAACATTTAAGTTATCTTATCCTTTGGCTCAACATTAGGTCATCATAAACATGCATAAAATATTTTATTAAATCTTATTTATCATAAACATGCATCTTTGTGTTAAACCAAAATGATTTGTATTTTAGTCAAAATGGTTTTTAAACATGTCTTTTAAATCTGGACCTAAACAATCGATTATATGCTCCTTACAATTGATTGTGTTTTCAAAATAGCAAACAATCGATTATACAGTTTTAACAATCGATTGTATTAAGACAGTCTGATCTGAAGTTTTTCAAAATAGCAAACAATCGATTGTCTACTTTTAACAATCGATTATTTTGAGACAGTGTGCAACTGAAGTTTTTAATATCAAAACAATCGATTGTCTTTGTCCCACAATCGATTATATACAATCGATTGTCTCTTCATACAATCGATTATATTTTGACCGTTTCCACATAATCCTAAATTGATTTTTGAACGTTGAAGAACAATCAATTATTCAGGGTTAACAATCGATTGTTTAGCCTAAAATCAGGAATCTGTTTTTTGAACGTTGGTCAAACAATCGATTGTCTACTCCAAACAATCGATTGTCTGAGCACAGAATCAAGGATTTTATTTGTCAATTAAGCAACGGTCAGCACCACTTTTTCACCTGTAAAAAGAGGTCTTTTGAGCTGATTTTAAACACACAACTCCTGCATATATTGATATACATATTGATCATTTTCAAGCATCATTTTAGAGCTTTTGTTGAGCCATTTGATAGACAACTTTGTGTTGTTCATAGAGCTTATTTGTTTCTCTTTATCCACTCTATTGAGAGAGTATTTGTTGTAAATGAGAGTTGTTTGAGAAGAACATATCTTCTCATTTGTCGGGTTTGCTAAGTACCCAAAGTCTTAGTGGTTGAAGTCTTGGGGTGAGGTATCCCCAAGCAAGTGAAGTCTTAAGGTGTGGTATCCTTGAGCAACTGTAACGGTTTGTTAAGCACCTGTAAGCTTGACGAAGATAGTGGAAATCTCGAGAGAGTCTCTCGGGGACTGGACTAGCCACGGGTTGTGGTGAACCAGGATACATCGGTGCGTTCGTTCCTATTTATTTACTTATCGCACTTATTTAATTCCTGCAATTTTTTAAATTCCGCAAGTTTACGCTAGATTTCATTATAACGCTATTCACCTCCCCTCTAGCGTTAAGCGTATTTTCTAACATGTATCTCTTATGTATAATGTATATATATTCTCTTATATATATTGTATCTTATGTATATATGTTATTACTTATATATTTGTATTTTAGGTTGTATGTTATGTATATATATTCTCGTATATATTTTCTTTTAGTATATATTGTATGTTATATATATGTATCTTATGTGTGTGTGTGTGTGTATATATATATATATATATATATATATATATATATATATATATATATATATATATATATATATATATATATTACTTATATAGTTATATATTTTGTTGTAGTATATATATTGTATCTCTTATGTATAATGTATATATATATTCTCTAATATATATTGTATCTTATGTATATATGTTATTACTTATATATTTTCTTGTAGTTTAGGTTGTATGTTATGTATATATATTCTCGTATATATTTTCTTGTAGTATATATTGTAGCTTATAAATAATTCGAAGTAAAGACAGAAATATTGAGAAAAAAGATATTCAAGGGTATGTCTTATAATTTTTATTACCCAAAATGGCATATATTTTTTAGTCTTCATTCCCCCAATGGAATGAGCACAATAAAGTACTAATACCACCATTAAAAGAAAAAAAAACTAAAAGAATATGTGCCAAAGTATATGTTACATCATAATCTACATTGTATCTCTAACAAATCTCATAAATTCGTCAAGGTTAGGAGGAGGTTGTGTTAGTGGTGGTGGAAAAGAAGCTTGTTCATCACCACTTCCGGGCGAAGCCGAATCCTCCGCAAGTTCCGCTATCATTTCTTCATAAGCTTCATCTATCGGTGGTTGTGATTCTGCAATTCCAAAGTTTCTTCTTTCCGCGCGGATCCAATCTCTAAAAAGTACCGTTTTTCCAAGCTATCCCTCAGCGCCGCTCTGTGATCACCTATTTGCAGTCTTGATTGACTGAAAGCTCTCTCCGATGCAACAGTTGAAGCTTGAAGTGATAAAATATCGCGATCCATCCTTGCAAGAATCGAAAAATATTTTTCCCTTGACTTCCACCATTCCAAAAGATCATAATAGCCGTCTGGATTCTCCTTTTCATGTCCCTGAGACAAGTAAACTTGAAGCTCATTTAGATGTGAAGTTTCATCATAATTATCACCTTGAGAACCCCGAAACTCCGTCCAAGATTTATGAGTTGTTAAGCCCGCAGCTCTTTTAGAAGATTGTGAGCTAGACGAAGTAGGGGTTGGAATATTTGGCCTAGCATGCTCTAAGGCAAGTTGATAAGCATTATAAACTGTTTGAGCATTAATTTTAATTGATGCTTTTGCATCTGCAAGTGTAGCAACTTCCTCGTTTAAATGATCTAAAGCCTTATAAATATTTGAATACCAAAAATGAGGACCTCCCAGTTTCATTGTAGGATTTAACATTGCAGCAACACCAAAAATAGGAGGGATAGGGAAAAAATATTTTTAAAATTTTTGTTTTATTTCATTTATAGCAAGTTCATAAATATCCCCACCCTCGCCAAATTGAACAAACAAATCAGCTAGTGCGGCAATATAAACTAAAAAATTTGAAATAGTAGGATAATATTGCCCAGAAAATGCATTTGTAGTAGCTTGAAAATGTTCTAAAAAATCTAAAATAATTTTAACATTCGTCCAATCTTGGGTAGTAAGCATTTCATCATCATCCTCACCCCCTACCCGAGAATTAAACGTTGCATTAATTGGGTTTCTATAATCATATGCGACTACTAAACTTTCGTACATAAAATTCCATCTAGTCGGGCAAGGTTTAGGAACTTTTCTTTCTCATAGGCCATATTCATCACATTTTTTAAAATACACTCTAAGTCTAGTTCTACAGTGTGAATAAAAAAGTCAATTAAGAGCCATTCGAACCTTTTCAATTTCTATGTTTAAAATTCGCATATCATCACCGACAATTAAATGATAAATATGACAAATACATCAAACATGGAAAATATTAGTAAATGCAGCATTTAGTGTTTTTGCAAGCATGCCTATAGTACTAGTATTACTAGAAGCATTATCCATATAAATTGTCATTATTTTATCGCTAAAGCAAAAATATCTACAAATATCTGACAACAGTGTTAGCTATAAACTTACCTGTGTGACGTGAATTAACTATTATATACGCAATTATACGTTTTTGCATTGTCCAGTCCTCATCTATCCAATGACTTGTAACAGTTAGATAATCACAATCATTACTACTTCTACCAATATCAGTAGTAATAGAAATCCAATTAGGTATATGAGTAAATAAATAGCGAAAATATTATTCATATTCATGTTTGAATTTATAAATATTGGCCTTAACTGTTGCGCGAGAAAAACCTTTATAGGTAGGATTAAAAACTCTTCTAATATAATGAACCCAATTAGGATTAGAAGAAAAAGTATAAGGTAAGCACATAACAGTAATCATCTTTGCTAATTATTCACGATCTCTATTTGGATCGTAATATAAAATACCTCCGGTGACAGTGTTAATTCCTGGTTGAACTAGATTTGAACCTGTACTAGGGTTAACCGCAGAATCTACACTTGTCCCCTCTTGCTGCGCTTGCATTTGAAAAATCTAGCCTTATCTCTAGGGTGTGTTTTTATGTGCCTAGTCAAACTACCCGTGCCGCTACGGTCTCCAGTAAATTTATGAACCAGTAATTTCCCGCAAGTTTTACACTTAGCTTTATTTAGTTCTCTTACTTGAGTAAAAAAATTCCAAACTAATGATGTTTCTTGACGTTTAGCAGGTTGTCTATTAAAAGTTGGAGTTTCTACATGTGGGTGGGCCGGTGCATTACTTGAGTTATGAACAGGACTAGTAGGTGTATCACCTAAATCTGCTGCTTGGGTTTCATCATCATCAGCATTTTCCACTAAGATAGGTTCATTAGGATAAAGAGCACTCATAATTTCATCATCTAATATATCACCTACTGCAACATCATGTAGAAATTTACTATCGGTTAATTGAAAACAAGGATGATCACTATTTACGGGAGGAGGAGGACGTCTAGGTTGGCGACTACTTTCAACTTGCTTATCTTTTGTAGGTCGGGGAGCCGGGGGAAGGGTAGTATTATGGACACTACTTTCACTGGTTTTACCTTTTCCTTTACCAAATATTTTTTTCAAAGAAAATGCCATATTAATTATAATTATGCAAACTAAACCACACAAAAATATATTATTAAAACGTAGTTGAAACGAGTTTACCGGATTGCCGAACAACTTCTTGAAAATTGAAAATCGTTGAACACTTGAAAACTTCAATTCAACAACTTCACAATTTTTCACGAATTTTCAACAATAAATTAAGCAATTGTAGTAGAAAGATTGAGAGATATTGATGAATTGGTGAATAAAAATGAAAGAATGAGGGGGTATTTATAGTTGAGAAATAGAAAAAAGTATAATTATATAAAATTTATGGTTAAATTAAAGTTTAGGGGTCAAATGGCCATTTTGTAAACTTCCAAACGGCCATGTTTCAGCCCAAACGGCTATATTTTAAATATGGCAGTTACTGATTTTTTTTTTAAAAAAAAAAAAATTTTAAAAATTATTGTTGGGCCCGCTTAGGTCCGCCTGGACCGGCCCAGACCCGGCTGACAGTCCCGGGCCTGGCGGTCCCGGGCTCATGGTCTATTGGTCTTGGACCGGCCCGTCACGGACTTACATGTAACACCAGGCACAGGACCACCAGCACCGGCCCACCAGGCCCGATAAGCCCGCCACCGCGAGCCCGGCTCGGTTCGATTCAGGCCCGGACCACAGTGCAAGGCTAATATAAGGTAACGCATATTCACATGGAGAACTCTTACAAGTCCAATATTGAATATCACAGAAAGAACAAACTCAAATATAAAGAATAAGATACGAAGTATACCTGAAGTTTTATGAATTTCACATCATCTCATTTACTTGTAACAGTTCAAATATTAAGAATTGGATACCCTCTCTAATTAGGCTACGGGTTTCGAAGTAAGCTGTTCATAGTGGCAGATTCCATAAATTAATTGCTAGACCAACTTTGCTTCAAGATATGGACCGAGTAAAATTGGCAAACTCTGGTAGGAAGAAGATAAAACTTGATTAAAGTAAATAGTCTCAATGGGTTAAACCATCATGCTAATAATATGTTATAAAATAAAAGCAATATAGCAAGAACTATATAAATATGTAATTAATTAGGACTAATAACAAAATAGAAAATTTATTTCTTTTGTTTTAGTGTGTAGAATAGGTTCATCAGTGAACCTATTTATTCCGTTGTTACAAAATCAAGGGATTTTTTCCTAGCTATACAATATATGAAGCCGTATTACTAAAAATATGCATATTTACATTATTACCCATCATTTTTATATTTTTGCTACAAAATTTATATCATTCATTAAATAACCATATTAAGAATTGATTCCTTCCAAATTAGGCGCCTACAAATCTGGAAAATTTATACCATTCATTAAGAATTGATTCCTTCCAAATTATGCGCCTATAAATCTGGGATAAATATTTGAATAACTTATTCCTTCCAAATTAGGCGGCTAAAAATTTGGGACTAAATATTTTTTCAATAATGCTTTAGTGGTATCTAAACTACTATATTTATACTACAATTAAACTGCTATCTATATTGAAAAAAAATATTGACTACAAATTTTTTTTCTAATTTACAAATTTTCTACAAAAAATCTACAAATCAGTTTACGTATGTATAAAGCAGTATTATTTTGAAGGGCATCTACAAAATTATCACATTTATACTACAATTACACTACAATCTATGTTGAAAAAATATTTTGACTACAAAATTTTCTCTTCATCTACAAAATTTCTACAAGAAAAACTACAAATAAATTGTAAATCGGTTTAAGTATTATATAAAGTTGTATTGTTTTTAAGGATATCTATAAAATTACTACATTATACTACAAATCAAACTACAATCTTATGTGAAAAAAAAAGTTGACAATAAAATTTGCTCTTCATCTACAAAATTTCTACAATAAACTACAAATAAACTACAATTGCGCCCACACTTCACACATACAGAAGATTCATATGGTTACACCACAAATTTACAATGGAGAATTGTTGATTGATTGATTGAAGAAGTCTTCTGTATCATATATCTACTCTCGATCTCGTACTTGTTAAAATTCAGAACAATATCTGACAATTATCAGAAATTACATTAACCGAAATAAATGGAGAAGAAGAAGAAAAATTCGGTCTCATCTTTGTATTTTTTGAGAAAAAGAAAGAATGGAGAAGAGAAAATAATGTAAGGGAGAAAATGGTGCTGGGATTAGGAGAAAGAAATGTAGGAATTAAGGGAGAGAGAAACATGGGATATATGGATACCTTTAATTAAGGAGTAAAATCTGCCCATTAATTAAACCCTTAATTAAGTATGGTATAGGATTGGTAATTTGGTATACGAGTTTGTAATTAAATCAAACCTTAAACATGGAGGGTAAAAATGTTTCCTATATGGTATATGAATATAAAAATTCCCAAAATCAATCCAAAACATGTTATGAATACATAACCAATCTAAAACCTGTTTTTGATACATAATCAATTTAAAACTAGTTATAGATACATAACTAATCCAAAACCTGTTATGGGAGACATCCATTATCAACATATTTACCCATTTTTTTTGGGTTTTGTAGTTTACAATAAGTATCTAAATTTTTCTTACAAATATTATATATAGCCTTCAATTAGGAATTCAATAAAATCATTTTCTTTTTTTCCCTCTCGTCTTCTCCCTCTTTTTTTTTTTCCTTTTCCCAATTGGTCTATTCGAAGACCAAAAATACATATGATTCTCGAGCATACATACACACAATTTTGACTTTTAAGATTTTGTGATTTTTTTAGAATGGATGTTCTTGCAAGTGATTGAGAATATACTTTGGAGTTTATATCAAAATTTTGGGGGGACTGGTTTAAGTATAGAGTTGGTTTTACGTGAAAATTCAAATTGAAGAAGTTGTAGAAATTGCATGATAATTGTATAATCATTATATCATAATTGTATCTAATATGTCAATACCTAAAACATAATTGCATCATAAATATATCGTACTTGTATCACAATTTTATCTAACTTGTATTTTATACTAATATTTAAAATATACCTGATAAATACTAACACAATTATCTTACATTTGTGATACAAACTGCGACACATTTCTAAAAAAATTGTGATAGAATTGTAATCTTCATCTTCTTCAAGTTTCAATCACAACTCAAAACTTAAAATCTGATATAATATTATATTATAATTGTATTAGTATTGTATCGAATATTATTTTACGTACTACTTTTTTATCATATACAAGTGCATACAATTGTGAGCCAGTTCTAAACAACAATTTTAATATAATTGTGATACAATTCTAAAATAATTAGGGCACATTTATTATACAATCTCTGTAACTTCGTTTTCTTCGATTTTTAATCTGATATTTTTTTAAGTAAAATCAACTCTAAATTTAGCCATTTTCTCTCAAAATTGAGATATAAATTACAAGGTATATTCTCCATCATTTGCAAGAACACCCAATCCAAATAATTATAAATTTGTAAATTTTGAATATCGAGTTCAAAGTTTAGAAGCTTTTTAGTGGATGCCGATAGAGAATCCCTTGCTAATGCAATTTTAGAGACAAAGTTTCGCCATTTTTCTTTACATTTATGATAGAAGTATCGATTTTAAATGATAAGTGTGAGGGAGAGTGAATGGGATGTGAACTTTTCTGAAAAATAGATGATATTCAAATTTTTAGGAGGGAGGTTGGTGATCGAGAGAGAATGAGATGCTAAATTTAAGGAATCTCTATTTTTTTTAATGATTTTATACATAAATGGTAGATATAAATATAGAATGTGATAAATACGAACATAGATAAAAAGGATATATAAGTTTCTATTATAGTAAAATAAGGGTTAATGTAAATTTCACTCTTAAGGTCATTTTTAATCATCTACTGGCCAACATAGCAGTAAAAATTGTATAGGGCATCCTATTTAGTCGCCCCCATTTAACTTATATTCACTTTTAGTTTTTTTAACTAGTACCAACGTTTAAACAATTTCGAGCCTTTTTCTCCTCCTCCTCCTTTTTCTTCGGGTGACAATAATTTTATATGATGTTTGTGAACATATGTTAAAGTAGTTTATAATATTTTATAGTAGTGAACTGTTGTGGCGCTTTATTTTTAACTATTTCTTAGGCTTTCTGTTTTTTTCTTAATTGCAAAGGTTCACTAGATTTATTGTTGCTTTGACAAATAATGATTGTGGTTTGTTATTGATGATATTGGAGGTTATATTTCAAATTTGAGCTCATTTGAAGTAGATTTAGGTGTTAAATTGTATATTGAATTGCTAAAATTCGAATAACAATTTCTATTTGGCATGAAAACGTTGGTTGCACTTCACACCTATTTGGCCTTAAGTGCATCTGAAGTGCAATTTTTTTCACTTTAAACTTTTGGCCTTAAGTGTATGAAACCATTGGTTACACTTCCGATCTATTTGACCTTAAATGCATTTGAACTGTAATTTTTTCACTTTAGACTTTTTGGCCTTAAGTATATGAAACCATTGGTTACACTTACGACCTATTTGGCCTTAAGTGCATATGAAGTGTAATATTTTCACTAACCTCTCTAACCTTACTTGCATGAAAATATTTATTGCACTTCAGACCTATTTAGCCTTAAGTGCATCTTAAGCACTTTAGACTTAATTGGCCTTTTGCACTTCAACCTAATTTTTTTTTTTAAATTTCAGACTCGATAAATCTAAAGTTAAACGTAAAATGGGTAGACTAACAAATCTTTTTGCTAACTGAGTACAACTTCAATTGTGACTCTAAAATCGAGTATAGATACAAAAGCCACAATGTAACAAGCCCAGCACTGCGCCCAATAAGTACTGTTCCAGCCCAAATTCGATAGGTAAATCAAGGACTGAAAACAAGTTAATCCGTAAATTTGGGACTAATTACGTGAAAATAACACGAGCTAGCCAGTTTTTAAATTGATAATTGACAAATAGCCAATGTTCGCATATTCATTGAAAAATAGCCATTATTTTGTTGAAACACGAAAAGTACCAGCACAATATAGAGTTCCGACGTATAAACTTCCAGCATATTATATTGGAACTCCATCACATTATGAAATTCCACCAAATTATGTTCTGCATATTATACTTAAATTTTTTCAAAGTGAAAAGCATTTTTATTCAAATTTTATCTTTACATAAAAAAGTAATTAAATTTCGATTACTTTTAGAACTGCGACTATCTTTGAATAACCAATGGTAGATCCGGCAATTTCTGATTTTTCCCCAAAAATCGCAGTTGTGTATTGTACTAGTATCGCACCATGAGACACACACACTTATAGAATCATAGAACGAATGAATAAACAATAGGTATGTATGCGCCAGATTTATTTCTTTCGTGCAAAATGCAGTAAAGTTTCATCTATCTCCTACAAGTTAGTGTTAATTTTACTTATGGTCATTCAATTATGTTTCAATTTCACTAAAGTCACTTAACTATTTTTTATCATTTAAGAGTAACTAAAATTTTAAATTGTCACTTAAAAGTCATTTTGGCTCAAACCCCTACCATAAGATAATATGGCATAAAATTTAATGAGAAAAATTCAAAAATAAATGTCACATAAGCTTGAATGGACTACACCCACTTTAGATTCAATTCTCCTTTAATGTGATTTGACCTATAACCCAAATAGGTTTCAATAGTGGGAAAAACATACACCCCTAATAAAACTAGGTCCTATGATTTTTTTGAGGGGGGTTTTCATTGTACAAATATAATATTTCTTTTGTCTAAATAATTGAAATAGATTGTCTGTAACTACATGTTCATTGTGAATATAGACTCTTATTAGCCTTATTATTATTCTCGTATGCTTAAGATACATTAATATGTTATGTAAGATGAATACAATCCTATTTTAATTTCACTAAAAAAAATTATAAATATGTTATGTGAGTAAGATACAATACTATTTTAACTTCAGTAGAGTTATAAAACAGCTTGGATGAGCATACAAATAAGATAAGCATTAATTAGTATAGAATAATTATAAACTGCCATTATGTAACAGAAAAGGCAAGAACTTTGTAGTATAAGATAATCATTTTAAACTCATGTGAAGTTTATCGAAAGCATTTGAGGTATCAGTCAAATTACATTAAGGAAGAAATAGATTTAAAGTGGGTATGATCATTTAAGCTTATGTGGATTTATTTTTTAATTTTTCTCATTAAATTTTATGCCATGTCATATTTATGATAGGGATTTGAGCCAAAATGATTTTTAAGTGACAATATGAAAGTTTAGTTACTTTTAAGTGACAAATAATAATTAAGTGACTTTTAGTGAAATTGAAACATAGTTGAGTGACCATCAGTGAAATTGACCCCTACAAGATGACGCACAACTTTTGTTTAATACTTTGGTTTTAACATTTATTTTGATATATTTATTAACAATTTAGTTACATTATTCTATGATTTAAAAGAAATTTAAACGTTTGAAGTTTTATCTTTCACTAGAAATTCATCTAAGCAAAAGGAAAACTGTTGATCTTTTCCTTATTACTAAACTTAAGAAACAATCTACCTAGAGATGTGCATACCACGATATTAGACATTCCTAATATTTTCATGATTAAGGATTAATGTCAAGATGGTAGCTGATACTCTGAAGACGCACCCTATAAACCATGTAATTTGCCAAAGTTTTTTCATGGGCAATTATTTAGGACATCGAAAATAAATGGCTGTACTTGCAAAAAAATCGGTCATCCCTACATTTTATGATAAAATTTCACTTCTGTTGTATACCCTTAAATGTAGAACCACTAATCTAGGTTATCACTAAAACAATTCCATTAACAACCTCGTTTAATGACCACTTTTTTCTCTCTAAAAGTTACTTTCTTTTGAGTTAGTCAAGCACGTATTGAACACGAATTAAGACTCTCCCGCTCTTTTTGACATCCATATTATTAGCCCAAGAAAAAAAAAACAAGAAATGTAGCTTAAGGAAGGATGGCCTTTTGGAACAAAAATGTCCCCTCTTCTTCTTCATCTTCTAACTATTTTCCAATCTTAGGCCTTCTTTCCCTCCTCCTCTTACATCCTACCACCACCACCACCTCCTCTTCCTCCTCTTTTGCTAACGCCATTCGCGTCATTGCCATCCAAAAACCTACCTCCGACGACATTCCTTCCTTCCGAGAGGCGCCTGCCTTTCGGAATGGCAATGCATGCAGCTCCCGTGACATAGACAAAATCCAAATAGTAATGCCTGTTGATGCCAATTACATTAGGGGCACAATGGCTGCAGTATTGTCTATTTTGCAACATTCAACATGCCCAGAAAACACTTCCTTTCATTTCCTTTCCATTCATCTTGAGCCTGAGATCATTTCCCTTATCAACTCCACTTTCCCTTACCTAAGCTACAAAATCTACCATTTTCATCCTAATCGTGTTAGGGGAAAGATATCCAAGTCAATTAGACAAGCCCTGGATCAACCTTTAAATTATGCAAGAATTTACCTCTCAGATATTCTCCTTAAGGACGTGCATCGCGTAATTTACTTAGACTCAGATATTATTGTTGTGGATGATATTGCCAAGTTATGGGGAGTGGATTTAGGAGATAAAGTCTTGGCAGCCCCAGAATATTGCCATGCAAACTTTACAAACTATTTTACAGATACATTTTGGTCCGACGTGAATTTGACGAAGACATTTGAGGGAAGACGGCCATGTTACTTCAACACAGGTGTAATGGTGATGGATCTTGATGAATGGAGGAAAGGAGGGTACACACAAAAGGTTGAAGAATGGATGTTAATACAAAAGCAAAGAAGAATTTACCATTTGGGGTCTTTGCCTCCAATTTTGCTTGTGTTCGCAGGAAACATTAAGGCAGTTGATCATAGGTGGAACCAACATGGATTAGGTGGTGACAACTTTGAAGGCAAATGCAGGGGACTTCACCCTGGACCCATAAGCCTACTGCATTGGAGTGGCAAGGGTAAGCCATGGTTGAGACTGGATGCACGAAAGCCCTGTACCATCGATTACTTGTGGGCCCCGTACGATCTGTATCGTTCAACCAGAGTTGCATTAGAAGAGTGAGAGAGAGAACTGAATAGAACTCAAGATAGGTTGATAGAAAGAGAACTTGCTGCATTTGAAACTGAAATGGTGCAAGAAGTACCAACATAGATGCCATATAATTGCACTGTAAGACATTGACAGGGAAGAATGATTAAGATTACAGCTAACAGTCCTAAGGCTTAACATGTGGAATCCTTAGGCCTTGTAATCTAAAGAATGAAGCTAAAAGAGTCTACAGATATATTAGACATCGATAGCTAAGAAAGGAATTCACGAAAGTGAATGAACTTAATTGTTCTCCCCTTATTAGGCTTTGTACATTCGTTTTTCTTGATTGTAAAGGTTAATTGTTAATTTTTGAATGTTCCCTTCATGAATCCATAACGCTAACGACAGAATATATTAGGCTTAAAAAGATTTATCTTACAACACAGAGAAGCCTTTCAGTCAAGGGATCCAATTCAATGAACTCCAGTGTCCCGACAAATAAAAAGCAATTCACTAAGAGGTTGTTAGGTTTGGAAGATTATAATCCAGGGATTATTATTTTGCCCCATCCAATGTAGGATAAAGAATACCAAGAATTTGGTATAAAATATAAACCAGTATGTGCTAATACCCATAACCAAACCCCGGATAAATGTGTGTTACAGCAGGAGGTACGAGACCCAGTTACCAAACGCTTCTTAGAGCTAGAAATCTCAGCATCTTTCCAGTTTTATAAAATTCGAATGAAGCAAGGGGAAAACTGCTGATCAAGTTTCTCACAAAAGCATGTCTGTAATAGCAGAAGGCACGAGACTCGGTCTCTCTAGGAAGAGTATCTTTCACCTAGTAGAAACACCAACAACACAAGCAAGTATGCAGTTAGTTCTCATACTATACAGCTAACTAATAATGTGTGACCTGAGTATCCAAGAAGTAGTTGTACACGTCTTAAAAAATCTTGTGCCACAAATACCAAATGCCAAGAAACATGAGTCATCCACTTCCCACTTGTGCAATCTAACTGCAAGAGTAACTGGTCACCAAATGGTCCCACTATACATCTCCTTTGCATACAGCCTCTTTGTCGCTCCCTCTCAAACTCAGCAGCCATCCAACAAGATAACCGTCTGTCATTGCTCCAAACAGATATGCCAACAATATATTTTGCAACTCTATGCTTTGAGTGTGGAAGCAACAGGACATTTTCCTAGTGTGTTCCACAAAATATAATCCCCAGAAGTCACCTGTGAAAATAATACCAAAGTCAGACCACTAAAGATAATAACACAAAAGACAGGGTTGGTTGCAGATGTCGAACAGCTGCTGTAATAACTAATAAGCAGACCCAAATAAAGCTAGAGAACTATCAAGAATACGTTATTTAACTGATACCAAAAATACCTGAGTTGAAAATTCCACAGGTGCTTTAACAGCAGGGAAAATGCTTACCTGCAATGGTTCATCGCATTAAGAATAACAGTATGTAAATATCAATATAAGCAGGAAACATAAAGCACCTAAGAATCTCTGTGACTCAGAAAAACCAAGAGCTGACAGTTAGCAGTTCAAGCATATGATGCAGTGAGTAGGTGACCGATGGTAATTTGCTTTCTCTAGAAGTTCAAGGCGGAGAATAGTCCGATGCGAAGTTTGTACACTTAAGAAAGAGATGTGAAGTGTAGAAGTAGGTTGAATCTACTATTGCCTAGGAAAAGTGGGATGGACCAATAAGCGCTTAGATTAATTTTCACATATAAAAGGAAATCTACCTGACATTATCAACATGTGAAAAACAAATAATTAGCAACATCAACTAATGCAATAAATGGAAAAGAAAAGACCTAAAAGTACCCTCCCATAAGAGCGGATTATCACTTGGGATAAGCCCGTATGTTTAGCCCTAGTTATGAATGATCTAACCGATAGTGTTCAACAGAAGACTTAATGGTGCATGTTATTTGCACAAGATATCGTGTTAATTAACAACAATACCAAGTAAATCAACTAAGAGTTAGTGGGAGGAAAAGGAAGATAGGAAGAAAGAAATGAGTGAAAACATAGCTTGATTATTCCCTAAAGCTACCGAGTCTTTAAATATTGAATATAAGTGCTAATATATGAAGGAAATATTCTTACCTAATTACACAATCAATCAAATCAAATCTAATTAATCATAATTGATACTCCTTCTGTCCCAATTTATGTGATTCTTTCCTTTTTAGATTTAATAACAATTAACTTTAAAATTTTCATTTTACCCTAAATGAATGATGATTTATAGCCATATGTTCTTTCATTCTTAAACTCCTGCCCAGTCAAACAACATCACATAAATTGGGACGAAGGCAGCATAAAGTATTATTTACAATATTCTTACAACATTCTTAACACTCCCCTTCAAGTTGGTGCATACACGTGGTATGTACCAAGCTTATGACAAACGTAACTGATACGAGAACAAGTGAAGAACTTGGTAAAAATATTTACAAGTTGATCATTTGACTTCACAAATAGTGTAACAATGTCTCCTAAAGTATCTTTTCTGTGATGAAGTGATAGTCGAACTAGTGTTTAGTTCTCTATGAACCCTGGATTTGATGCAAAATAGCAGCTTGGTTATAAGTCCTAAGTTCCATCTAAGTTTTATCGGACTGATTTTTCTTAAAACTTTAATTTTTTGAGCAATCATTTGATCCAAACTAGTTCGTAAGTTGACACAACCATTGGATGATATTTTGCTTTTGCATTAAATCAAGCAACCACATTTGGTTTCTTACCCTTTCAAGATACCAAATTACCACCTACCATAATACAATATCCATATGTATACCGCCTATCAAAGGTGATCTTGCTCAATCGGTGTTCATGCATCCAACTATCTATTCATAGCCTTGATCCTCAAAAAGCAATTCTTTGTTTGGGGCTGAATTTATATATCGAAGAACATAGATATCTGCATAAAGATCACTTTTACACGAAGAGTCCGTAAATCGACTTACAATGCTCATAAGAAAGGCTGTCAGGTCGAGTCACTATGAGGTAGTTCAACTTACCAACTCTAGTATCACTAAGGGCTCCACCTGTAGTGGCAAAAGCTTAACATTCGGGTCCATATGCATGTTAATTGGTCTACAACATGTAATTCCTATCTCTTCAAGATGTCTAAAGCATACTTGCGTTGTGAATTGGGAATTCCTAATTTGAACTAAGTCGCCCCAATGTCTAGGAAGTACTTCAATCTGCCTAAATCCCTCGTTTGCAAGTGATGAAGGAGAAGTTGCTTCAATTTAGTTATACCACCCTAATCGTTGCATGTGATGAATATATCATCAGCATAAACTACCAGATAATTAAACAAATTTGGAGCAGTATGTCTATAAAATGCAGAACGATCAGCCTCACCGCAAGTTATACCAAACTCCTACATGACTGTGTTGAACTTACCAAACCATTCTCAAGGAGAATGTTTCGGACCATATTCATCAACGCATCTGGCATATAAGACCGCTAGACTTCCCCTGAGCAACAAAATCAGGTGATTGTTCCATATATACTTCATCCTCAATATTGTAGTGGAGAAAAATATTCGTAACGTCCAATTGATAAAGAGGTCAATGGCAAACATCAATCATGGATAGAAAAAAAGGACGGACATATGTTATTTTAGCCACGAGGGTAAAAGTCACAGTAATCAAGTCCAAATATCTGAGTATAACGTTTGGCAATAAGGCGAGCATTAAGTTGATCTATTTAACTTGACCAACTTTGACTGCATAATCCACCGACAATCAATAGGAGATTTACCTAGAGGTGTAAGAACAAAGAACCAAGTACTATTAGCATGTAAAGCAGATATCTCTTTGACCATAGTCTGTTTCCATCTAGGATGAGAGAGCGTTTATCGATTTAGGGATAGAAATGGAGGACAAATAAGACATAAAGGCATCATAGTGTGATGCTAGACGATGATAACTCAAACCAACATAATTAAAATTAGGATTAAGTTGTGGATTGAAACTTTTTGAAGAGAAGTTGGAGGACTAGGAGGAGACAAGTACTCAGTAGGGGAAGGATCCAATATAAGACGTGAATTATCTGGACCTAATGCTAGACGTTGACGGTGATGATACATCAAGAGTGGTGGAGTTGCAAAAGGTGTTGTAGGTGGTGGAGCTACGGGAGATGACATAATTCCAAGAAAGATGGAACTAGTAACACCTCAAAAATGTCTAGGTCATCTAGACCGGTGAAGTATAGTTGATTTTCAAAGAAGGTAACATTGGTGAACATAAGATACCGCTAGAAGTCAGGTGAATATCACCGATATCCTTTATGCACCCTCGTGTAACCTAGAAACACACATTGAGCACAAGGGGCTAACTTGTTTTTCTGGAATAAGGTTATGGACAAAACATATACTCCTACACGAGATGGAAGAAAGAAGAAAGATGAGTGAGGAAACAAAATAGAGTGTGGACTCGATTTTGGATAGATGAAAGCATACGAATAATGAGATATCAGGGTGTGAGAATTGCATTTCTTAAAAAATGCAATGCAACATGGATTGTATGAGCATGGTACAATAGTCTCAATGTACTATACCACGTGAGAGAAATGCCATTCTTCTTTCGTTCCCCCTCAACCAGATAGTCCTTATCGTTTGTATCCGAAGAGGCTTCTGCCCGTCACAATCTCCTTTCCTTTCCTAGCTACTTCTCGTGGTCTTTTTGCTTCTTCTTTTTTATGTCGATCACCTTCTTTTATCATATATGGTTTACCTTTTGAGGTGAAAAAATACCTGCAAGGTCATCAAAAGCAGTGATATTGTTCAGATCTGGAAAATTATGAAAAATATTACTGCTTTGTGTTGACATTAGATCTGAACCATTTGGTACAACCAGTGGTAGCAGTGGCATTTCATCAGCTAGTGGTTGTTGGTTTTCTAAGGTAGCTTAGTTAAAAAATTGTGGAATTCCCAAGCTGCTTTTGATGGATCTGCACATTCAAATGGCAGAAAAACTAGAAAATAAAGAAATTCCCAAGATCCACCAATAGACGCACCATATTAGAAAATTCACAAATCACAGCGAAATTGTACGTTGTGTCTTGCGTTTTGCTCAACTCTATGAAACCTCCGCTCTGTTTTTCATCTTTTCTTCCAATATATCAATTCTTCCAACAACTTGAACAAATTGATGTACCAATCCATCCAATTGAATAGCCATAATTCTCAGTTGTGAATTAGTTGACTCATAATTCCTAGTTGTACATTTGGTAGTGCGTGCTTGACTTGGTCTTTTACTTTGCCTAGTTCTTTTTTTGGACCATTAGTTTGACACATTTGCTCAAAATAATTTTATTAATCATTCTTGTAGAAGCTGTAACAAATATTCAGGGGAGTAGGTATATACCAAAGTATTTTAACAAAGATGTTATTGTTGGAGTGAAGAAAATACTCCTAACATTTGAGTCAGTTACACATGATATTGAATTTTTTTCCAACATTAAGTGGCATATGAGTGCAGATGGTATAAAGGACAAATACTCTAGTTAAACCAATAAATTATTTATATTTGGTATCAAGCTACTACTTATGAAGATCACTCATGGAATATTACTTTAGCCAATATATCTTCCAATCCCGTTCCAATAGGATTCAAAGCCCCAATGGGTACAATTTTCCTTCAACTTCCTCCTTGTTTGGTGTTGCGGAAAGGATATGCATCAAAATCATCATATTCTAGACGAAAAAGTTTGTCCATGTTTTCGGGTGAGAAGTTGATTGTCTTCCTCTTAACAATATATCAATTTGGATCTTCGTTCTTGTAGAACTCTTGAACAAGTTCTGGACAAAAATCTCCAAGAGGGTGCACGAACATTTTCAAGTTGTAATGCTTGATGGTATCAACTATGATCTCATCAAAATCACCATCCTCGGCATAAAAATCCATCCCTTTTTCTTCAATGGGTTTTCGGCGTTTTGCCATTTGATAATGATGATGGGTGCTTTGAGAAGAAAAAAAGTGAAGAAATATACTTGCATAAAATACTTATGCTTTCTTTTTAATGTATACTTATGTCTATCTAAATCTTTAATATTTTTAGGCGCGCGCGTACACACACGCACGCACCCCCCCCCCCCTTTCTTTTTAGTGTATACTTATGTCTATCTAAATCTTTAATATTTTCAGGCGAGCGCGCACACACACACCTCAGCATAAAAATCCATACCTTTTTCTTCAATAGGTTTTCGGCCCTTCAATCTCCATTGCGTGAAGCTTTAGGATAAGGATTCTGTTTGTTTTGCCATTTGATAATGGTGATGGATGCTTTGTGAAGAAAAAAAGTGAAGAAATATACTTGCATAAAATACTTATGCTTTCTTTTTAATATATACTTATGTCTATCTAAATCTTTAATATTTTTAGGCACGCACGCACGCCCCCCCCCCCCCCCCCCACACACATATATATATTTGTGTGTGTGTGTAAGATATTTATAAAACCATAAATTTTATATATAGAAGTGTATTTATAATGTATAAAATTTATATTGATAGAAAGTATCTTTATAAGATTGGGGGAACCCAAATTGTGGAAGGACGATGTTCAATGCGTGGTAGAATTAAATAATTACAGTAATTCAGCAAAACTGGGAAAAAATACTTTTCAAGAGCGCAATGCATTTGAACTCCAAATCATGATTGCACAACACACCATGCTAGAAAATAGTGACAGGAATAGAGTTAAGGAAATAAGGCCACGATGCATCGCGCTCCTGCTGTGACGCAAAGCGTTGTGATGCATCAGACTCACCAACCCCTGCCCAGCCCCCTGATTGTAGCCAACCATGTCTATGGAGCACTCGATTTTTTCATCCATTTTTAGTTCTTATAAAGTAAATTTTTTGGGATCACAAGAATATTTTAAATCATTTCTTTTTCTTCACTTTTATGTAGCGTACACCACTCCCAATCATCTTTTTCACCTTTCTTCTTCATAAAGTACCCATCACCATCATCAAATGGCAAACACAGAGAATCCTTATCCCAAAGTTTCATGAAACAAAGGATGGAAGGGCCAAAAACCCATTGAAGAATAAGGAATTGATTTTTATGCTAAGGATAGAGTTTTGATAAGACTGCAGTTGATACCATCAAGTATTACAACTGGAAAATTTTCGTGTGGTATCCTGGTGATTTTTGTCTAGACCTTGTTCTAAAGTTTTACAAGAATCTTAACAAAGATTCAAATCAATATGATGTTAGGGAAAGATAATCAGCTTCGCACCTGAATGCATTAACCAACATTTTAGTCTAGAGTCGATTAATAATGAGTTGACACAGATACTTTTCACAACACCTAATTGGGAGGAAGTTGACGGAAAACTGTGTCCTCTTGGTTCGAATTGGGCATTGAATGCTAATGGAACGCGAAAATCTTGATTGGAAGAAATATTGGTTATAGTAATAGACCATGGGTGATCTTCATAAGCCGCAAATTGATACCAAATACAAATAACTCATTAGTTAAGTTACCTAGAGTGCTTATCCTTTGTCAACTGCACTCATATGCCAGTTAATAATGGAAAATCATCAATATCAACATCAAGGCATGCATAACTTACCCAATGAGTTGTAGTTGTTACACTTATATAAGTTCCTTTCTAGTATGATTGGAGATTTGTTGGTCATTGCAGAGATAAATATAGGATATAGAGAATTCTAGTTTTAGAGAACTCTTAACTTGCCTCAAAATAAGTTATCTACTATTGGAATGAACAACAACAACCCAGTATAATCCCACTTATTGGGGTCTGGGGAGGGTAGTGTGTACGCAGACCTTACCCCTACCCTTGGGTAGAGAGGCTGTTTCCAAATAGACCCCCGGCATCCTTCCCTCCAAGAACTTCCCACCTTGCTCTTGGGGAGACTCGAACTCACAACCTCTCGATTGGAAGTGGGGGTTGCTTACCATCAGAGCAACCCCTCTTGTCTTACTATTGGAATGAATTGAGCCAAATAGGCTCGGAATGGATATAAAGGATTCAAAAGCCAACCCTGAGTCCTTAACTAGTTTGGGATGACCAAGTCGATCAATTGACTAGCTTGATGGTTTTGAAAAGAATAACAAAAAAACCTGGATAAAATTAGTAAAACTCGGTCGCAAATACAAGGACTCACAAAAAAAGAAAAAAAAAAGAGAGACAATTCACATAGTTCTTTTTGCCAAATGAAAATTGACAGGGAAAGATTTTTCAGATAATGACATTCAGAAATTATTGGTTCCATGCTACTTCTAGATAATAAATTAGGATAATACAGGTTGAACTATTCATGATTTATTTCCATGATAATGTTCCTCTCTAAAAAAAGAATTAACTTGACAACAGATGGTTTATAGAGGACTTACAGATTTTGGATCAATAGACATTCCTGACAATGATCCTCCCATTATCTTGAACGAAACCTGCAATCACATGATGAGTATAAATATACTTTTCACAAAGCAATTAATTTCAACAACTTAAAGAAATGTTCATATCCACATCAGCTAAATGTCATACTATTAAAAAAGAATTTATCTTGATTATGAGGTTGATGAAGTACTTTTGATTGTATAAAAACACAAATCAGCAGAGTCAATTTGCCCTCTTCGGACTCGGCTAACCTTGTTACTCTTCTGTTCCTCTTTTTCTGTTTTGAATACTCTCTCTCTCGTTATTCTCTTCTTGTCTGAGGGGACAGGAATGGAAACTCCCAGGGATAGGGAGTGCTGATGGTTATGGGCTGTGATAACAAATTGATCCCAGAAAGCTCCTCTCTCTCTCTCTCTCTGGGTGGTAATCTTGGGATGGGAGTATCAAGTACGATCCCAAAATCAACGACAAAAACAACATACCCAATGTTATCCCACAAGTGAGGTCTGGGGAGAGTAGTGTGTACGCGAACCTTACCTCTACATCGTGAAGGTAGAGAGGTTGTTTCCAATAGACTCTCAGCTCAAGGAAGGCATAATCATAGCAGTTTTGAAAAAGAAATAGAGTAATGAAGAAGCCATGGAAAGAGAAGCAGTAACCACAGCCAGAAAAAAAAAAAAGATAACCAAAGCAAAGGCAACACGTAGTAATAGAAATCTAAGAATAGGAAATACGAGAATAATACTAGTACTACAGGTATAAAGAAGTCCTTGCCGATTAAAAAACATATACTGATAAAAAAGGATGTCCCCAAGTCTAATAGTTTCACAAAGTCCGCTATATATATTCATTCTTTTTTTCAATCAGCTCTATGAAGAGAGCCTTGGAGCAACGGTTAAGGCATCTCCGTGTGACCTATAGGTCACGGGTTAGAGCCGTGGAATCAGCCATTGTTGCTTGAATCAGGGTAGGTTGCCTACACTACGCCCTCGAGGTGCGTCCCTTCTCCGGACCCTGCATGAACTGCTTTGTGCACGGAGCTGCCTTTTTTTTTCAATCAGCTCTATCTAGGGCCACATTCTCTGCTAAGACAATATCTTCCTAACTTTTCCATGCGACTTCGCCAGCTCTTGCTTAATCTTAAACGTTTGGTTACTTGGTATACCTAAACTCACAGTAAATTCCAGTACTGGCATGTTCAAAGAATAGCCCTCTTATCCCTAGTTTCTTTTTGGTGCACCAATGAAGTTCCAGTGTGTAGAAAAGCTTGGTTGTCATTCATAGAGAATCGTGTTATGTTGTAGATTCTCTACCTTTTAGTATACTAGTATACAGGGACTTTTTTTTTTTGGTAAGGTAAAACATATTGATGAAACTAGCAGAAAGTGAGAAATATTCATTTAAAAGATACAGATATCAGATATGTGCATCACAGAGACTGTAACGAACAGATTAAGCTCAACATAGCTTCGGGCTCCAACAAGTTTGACGCAGCCATGTTGCACCAAAAACTAAACAAGAATATACATTTGTCTTTAAGCTAAAGTACAGTGTCATTCTTGTCTGCAAAAATCCTAGCATTTCTTTCTTTCCAAATGATCCAGCATATAGCAGCAGGAATGATGTTCCAAGCAGGAAGCGAGGTTTTAGGGAGTTTTCCCCACTGCTAATAGAATTGTTTGCCTTACAAAATAAAAGGAGTTTACATTGGAAAAATAAAAGGAAATCTGTGCTGTCTGGAGAGCTCACATCAAAATAATCCATGAAAGAGTAAGCATTACAACTAAAGTTGCTATACAGAATACTTACTTTAGCATAATCGTATGCTTGCCAGCAAAATGGCTCCTCCAAGTCAACTGCTTGAAGATCCTTATTCATTTTCTCCATTAAAAAGTCTTCCACATTCGCCATATTATTCGTCGACTCTATTTCGGCATCACTCTCTTCATCTTCCATATTCCCAAGTACTGCCCCAGAGGAAGGCAATCTTTGAGGTTTCCATGGAGCAAACTTTACTGTCCCTGGAAATGTTGCCTCAACACTCTTTCCTGATACTCCTCGCCCGGTTGTTATAATTTTCCATTCAACAAGGTGTTCAGCAACTGAAACTGTTCCAATAGAAGGTGTCCCTTCAAAAGAAAGCACCCGTCTCCTAGGGAAAGGTATTGTCACTGTGCAGAAATCCATCGACAGAGAAGCTCTATAACCTTCCATGAGCTGTAGCCTAAACAAAAAAGCACCTTCATTTTCTGAAACCATTGAAAGCTGATAAAAACCCTTGATCGGAGGCCGCATACCACAAAGTGCCTGATAACGCATCAATACGAAATTTCCTAATGGTGGTGAGAACATAAGTGCTTGCTTCTCGTTACCATGCTCTGGAACTTGAGCACAAGGGTGGAAGGATAATAGCTCAACACGCGCAGTGTCCAGACCTATAAGTGGGAACATCACATCGGGCAACCCTTCTAATTCCGCTCGACAGTTAACTTGACCTGAAATTGTTATGCAATCTGGAATTTCATCGCGATCATACATGGCAGCATGGACTGTCTCGTGAATTGTGAACAGAATTCTCTGCTTCCCTCTATAGAGATAAGGCTTCCATGCTGGTTGCTTCTGGTCTGCAGGAGGGATATCTGCTGAAGAAAATCCATTTATCTTGACAGCTGAAATGCTGGTGTAGTTGAGATCCAGAGGGGTGCCTAGATTTAAGGTAGACAGCTTTTTCAGCAAAGAGTAAATCCTTCAAGTAAGTCACACAAACATGGACAAAAAAAGTGCAATGGTAGATACCACAATAAAGATTACCAACCAAAAGGCATCGCACTGCTTATAAAAGAGCGAATAGCATCTCTATCTAGGGGCCTCAAACCAATCTTAGGAGCATCAGATGCCATTGCTCCACCAGCTGCAGCTCCAGAAGCTGTGGATCCTGCAACTGGAGCGGCTACAGGTTTTGCTCTTGCTGAGATACCAATACTTCCAGTGAGAGAATCCAACAACCCACCCACTGATGGAGATGCACTTATGACTATTTCAGGTTCTGTCACATTGCCTGTTATGATGTCTCCTATCATGTGACCCACCATAAATGCCCTGTATTTGTCAAGTATTGAAATTTTAGTAATAAGTGGAACTGGAGAGATGCAACTACGCAAGATCTGAACCAACTTGCATTAGCCATAAAAGAACCTTGCGATAATTCATATTAGACCAAGCTAAACCCCAGCTTCAAAGCTAACTTCGAGGAGCGAAGTTCATGTATAAGTATATGATTAAATACAAGAAAGAATTTAATATGCTATACTCTAATGAACTGTCAATTTAACTCCTATAAACTAATCAAATCCCCACCCCCACAACCCCAGAAGAAAGAAACTAATTCCTCTATACACAACACGGAATAGTAGGTGGCGATGACAGCCTCAAAGATCTATACTGCTGTATCTAGAAAAGAAAGTATATGATATTTTGGCTAGGCAATTAAAGGGCCATTATGAGCATCATTATTATTAACTTTAACACATTTTCACCTCCCCCTCCCCCCGAACTTGAGAAAAAACCCCTTGCACACCTTAACTTTGCAGGTGCCCCGTTATACACCCAAACTTGTAAAAAGTGGATCCGAGATCCCCTTGACCTGTGTTAAGACCAATGTAAAGTGGAGGGTGTGATTCATATGCTTGACACATATCAAAGACAAAAAGAGAAGAAAAAAATCAGAACTATACCCCTTACAATGTCCAACATACATAAATCTACCCCATGTCCATGGAAGCACCCTTTCAACTTCAGTCTCCAATTAAAACATCACTACCGAGTGTTAGGACCCGGGAAAATTCTCCAGCCACTTCTCTTTCTCAGCACTCTTAAAACGATGTGGGTGGTACTCTCTTACTCACCCCTTCCCCCCCCCCCCCCCCACATCATGTGAACCACCATAAATGCCCTTTATTTGGAAAGAATTGAAATTTTAGCAATAAGTGGAACGGGAGAGATCCAACTACGCAAGACCTGAACCAACTAGCATTAGCCATAAAAGAACCTTGCGATGATTCATATTAGAACAAGCTAAACCCTAGCTTCAAAGCTAATTTAGAGGAGCGAAGTTCATGTATAAATATATGATTAAATACAAGAAAGAATTTAATATGCTATACTCTAGTGAACTGTCAATTTAACTCCAATAAACTAATCAAATCCCCACCCCCACAAACCCCAAAAGAAAGAAACTAATTCCTCTATACACAGGAAGGAATAGTAGGTGGCGATGATAGGCTCAAAGATGTATAGTGTTGTATCTAGAAAAGGAAGTCTCTGATATTTTGGCTGCGCAATTACAGGGCGACTATCAACATCATTATTATTAGCTTTAATACATTTTCCCCTCCCTCTCCCCCCATACTTGAGAAAAAACACCTTGCACACCTTAACTTTGCAAGTGCCCCGTTATACACCCAAACTTGTAAGAAGTGGATCCAAGACTCCCTTGACCTGTGTTAAGACCAATGTAAAGTGGAGGGTGTGATTCATACACCCTTACAATGTCCAACATACATATATCTAACCCATGTCCATAGAAACACCTTTTCAACTTCAGTCTCCAATTAAAACATCACTACCGAGTGTTAGGACTCGGGAAAATTCTCCAGCCACTTCTCTTTCACTGCACTCTAAAATCGATGTGGGTGGTACTCCCCCCCCCCCCCCCACACATAATGTGACCCACCATAAATGCCCTGTATTTGGAAAGTATTGAAATTTTAGTAATAAGTGGAACAGGAGAGATCCAACTATGCAAGATCTGAACCAACTTGCATTAGCCATAAAAGAACCTTGCAATGATTCATATTAGACCAAGCTAAACCCCAGCGTCAAAGCTAACTTCGAGGAGCGAAGTTCATGCATAAGTATATGATTAAATACAAGAAAGAATTTAATATGATATACTCTAATGAACTTCAATTTAACTCCTATAAACTAATCAAATCCCCACCTTCACAGACCCCAAAAAAAAGGAAACTAATTCCTCTATACAAAGCAAACAATAGTAGGTGGCAATGACAGGCTTAAAGATCTATAGTGATGTATCTAGGAAAGAAAGTCTATGATATTTTGGCTGGACAATTAAGGGGTGATTAACAACATCATTATTATTAGCTTTAATACATTTTCCCCTCCCCTTCCACCCGAACTTGAGAAAAAACCCCTTGCACACCTTAACTTTGCAGGTTCCCCATTATACACCCAAACTTGTAAAAAGTGGATCCGAGATCCCCTTGACCTGTGTTAAGACCAATGTAAAGTGGAGGGTATGATACATACACCCTTACAATGTCCAACATACATAAATCTACCCCATGTCCATGGAAGCACCCTTTCAACTTCAGTCTCCAATTAAAACATCACTACCAAGTGTTAGGACCCGGGAAAATTCTCCAGCCACTTCTCTTTCTCTGTACTCTTAAATCGATGTGCGTGGTACTCTCTTACCCTCTCTTCTCCCCCCCCCCCCCCACATCATGTGAACCACCATAAATGCCCTTTATTTGGAAAATATTGAAATTTTAGTAATAAGTGGAACGGGAGAGATCTAACTACACAAAATCTGAACCAACTTGCATTAACCACAAAAGAACCTTGCGATGATTCATATTAGACCAAGCTAAACCCCAGCTTCAAAGCTAATTTCGAGGAGCAAAATTCATGCATAAGTATATGATTAAATACAAGAAAGAATTTAATATGCTATACTTTAAATGAACTGTCAATTTAACTCCTATAAACTCATCAAATCCCCACACTCACAAACCCCAAAAGAAAGAAACTAATTCCTCTATGCACAACAAGTAATAGTAGGTGGCGATGACGGGCTCAAAGATCTATAGTGCTCTATCTAGGAAAGGAAGTCTATGATATATTGGCTGGGCAATTAAGGGAGATTATTAACATCATTATTATTAGCTTTAATACATTTTCCCCTCCCCCTCCCCCTCCCCCCGAACTTGAGAGAAAAACCCTTGCACACCTTAACTTTACAGGTACCCCGTTATAAATCCAAACTTGTAAAAAGTGGATCCGAGATCCCCTTGACCTGTGTTAAGACCAATATAAAGTGGAGGGTGTGATTCATATGCTTGACACGTATCAAAAACAAAAAGAGAAGAAAAAACTCACCCTTACAATGACCAACATACGTATATCTACCCATGTCCATGGAAGCACCCTTTCAACTTCAGTCTCCAATTAAAACATCACTAACGAGTGTTAGGACCCGGGAAAATTCTCCAACCACTTCTCTTTCCCTGCACTCTTAAACCGATGTGGGTGATACTCTCTTACTCTCCCCCCTCCCCCAACCCCCGATCATGTGACCCACCATAAATGCCATGTATTTGGGAAGTATTGAAATTTTAGTAATAAATGGAACTGGAGAGATCCAACTACGCAAGATCTGAACCAACTTGCATTAGCCATAAAAGAACCTTGCGATGATTCATATTAGACCAAGCTAAATCCAGCTTCAAAGCTAATTTCGAGGAGCGAAGTTCAGGTATAAGTACATAATTAAATACAAGAAAGAATTTAATATGCTATACTCTAATGAATTGTCAATTTAACTCCAATAAACTAATCAAATCCCACCCCACAAACCCCAAAAGAAAGAAACTAATTCCTCTATACACAGCAAGAAATAGTAGGTGGCGATGACAGGCTCAAAGATCTATGGTGCTGTATCTAGAAAAGGAAGTCTATGATATTTTGGTTGGGCAATTACAGTGCGATTATCAGCATCATTATTATTAGTTTTAATACATTTTCCCCTCCCCCTCCTCCCGAACTTGAGATAAAAACCCCTTGCACACCTTAACTTTGTAGGTGCCCCGTTATACACCCAAACTTGTAAAAAGTAGATCTGAGATCCCCTTGACCTGTGTTTAGAACAATATAAAGTGGAGGGTGTGATTCATATGCTTGACACGTATCAAAGACAAAAAGAGAAGAAAAACAAAATCAGAACTATACCCCTTACAATGTCCAACATACATATATCTACCCCAATATCCATGGAAGCACCCTTTCAACTTCAGTCTCCAATTAAAACATCACTACCGAGTGTTAGCACCCGGAGAAAATTCTCCAGCCACTTCTCTTTCACTGTACTCTTAAATCGATGTCGGTGGTACTCTCTTACCCTCTCCTCCCCCCCCCCCCCCCATCATGTGACCCACCATAAATTCCCTGTATTTGGAAAGTATTGAAATTAGAGTAATAAGTGGAATGGGATATTAGACCAAGCTAAACCCCAGCTTCAAAGCTAACTTCGAGGAGCGAAATTCATGCATAAGTATATGATTAAATACAAGAAAGAATTTAATATGCTATACTTTAAATGAACTGTCAATTTAACTCCTATAAACTAATCAAATTCCATCCCTAACAAACCCCAAAAGAAAGAAACTAATTCCTCTGTACAAAGCAAGCAATAGTAGGTGGCGATGACAAGCTCAAAGATCTATAGTGCTCTATCTAGGAAAGGAAGTCTATGATATTTTGGTTGGGTAATTACAGGGCAATTATCAGCATCATTATTATTAGATTTAATACATTTTTCCCTCCCCTCCCCCCCGAACTTGAGAAAAAACCCCTTGCACACCTTAACTTTACATGTGCCCCATTATACACCCAAACTTGTAAAGAGTGGATCCGAGATCCCCTTGACCTGTGTTAAGACCAATGTAAAGTGTAGGGTGTGATACATACACCCTTACAACGTCGAACATACATAAATCTACCCCATGTCCATGGAAGCACCCTTTCAACTTCAGTCTCCAATTAAAACATCACTACCGAGTGTTAGGACCCCGGAAAATTCTCCGGCCACTTCTCTTTCTCTGTACTCTTAAATCGATGTGGGTGGTACTCTCTTACCCTCTCCCCCCCCCCCCCCGGTTCTCGCTCAGTCTTTCAACGGCAGGGAAGGCAGTCGTAGAAACGAAGCATATCGCCACGCCGACCATCAAATACGAGATTGGGCCCCTTCTCAAAGATTTGATGGAGTGGGCCACCCCACCCAAGAGCGCTTATGTCATAGGGGAACTTACCCTCTCCTCCCTTCCTCCCTCCCCCCCCCCCCATATCATGTGACTCACCATAAATGCCCTGTATTTGGAAAGTATTGAAAGCTTAGTAATAAGTGGAACTTGAGAGATCCAACTACGCAAGATCTGAACCAACTTGCATTAGCCATAAAATAAGCTTGCGATGATTCATATTAGACCAAGCTAAATCCAGCTTCAAAGCTAATTTCGAGGGGCGAAGTTCATGTATAAGTATACAATTAAATACAAGAAAAAATTTAACATGCTATACTCTAATGAATTGTCAATTTAACTCCTATAAACTAATCAAATCCCCACCCCCAGAAACCCCAAAAGAAAGAAACTAATTCCTCTATACACAACAAGGAATAGTAGGTGGCAATGACAGGCTCAAAGACCTATAGTACTGTACCTAGAAAAGGAAGTCTATGATATTTTGGCTGGGCAATTACAGGGCGATTATCAGCATCGCTATTATTAGCTTTAATACATTTCCCCTCCCCTTCCCCCGAACTTGAGAAAAAACCCCTTGCACACTTTAACTTTGCGGGTGCCCTGTTATACACCCAAACTTGTAAAAAGTGGATCCGAGATCCCTTGACATTTGTTGAGACCAACGTAAAGTGGAGAGTGTGATTCATATGCTTGACACGTATCAAAGACAAAAAGAGAAGAAAAAAAGAGTCAGAACTATACCCCTTACAATGTCCAACATACATATATCTACCCCATGTCCATGGAAGCACCCATTCAAATTCAGGTTCCATTTAAAACATCACTACTGAGTGTTAACACCCGGGAAAATTATCCAGCCACTTCTCTTTCTCTTCACTCTTAAATCGATGTGGATGGTACTCTCTTACTCTCCCCCCCCCCCTCGCCCCCTTCTTTAAGTATATATGACTAATGACTTTGTTCTCATTCTCCTATGAGCCGGGGGTCGATTGGAAACAGCCTCTCTGCCCTTTCGGGTAGGGGTAAGGCTTGTCTACATATTACCCTCCTCAGACCCCACCTGGTGGGAGTATACTGGGTAGTTGTTATTGTTGTTGTTGACTTTGTTCTCATTGTTTGCTCTAAAAAGCAGGAAGTTTGTACGGTACTGCAAAATGGCTGGAGTTCCGTTAGGCAAATGAAATTAACTTGTGTGTTTTATATAGTCAAACATTACTGGAAATAATAATTGATTTTTCTGGATAAAGTTTAACTAATTAGGCAAGAAGTCGGTAAGAAAATATGGAAGAAGATGGTGAAAAATAGCAATGGAGGTCTGCAGAAACTGGGGAAGAAAATGACCCTTTTAAAAGAAAGGAAAGAAAAAATATATATGTTGGACACATGGTAGTGAAATGAGGTCTCAAACACACTTTAACATTTCATGCCATTCCATTATCTACTGTGTTGAAACACGTTCTCAATACATACTAAACGTGTGTTCATATTTGTAGGTTTTGATAAATGACAAACGACGCGCAATTGACATATGACGAGGTCCAAGCACAAGCGCGCAATTGACACATAACGAGGTTCAAGCACAAGACGAACAAAGATCATGATCAAGCAAAGAAATAAAGTTATACATGAGTCGTTCTTTAATTGTGATCTTGATCCGACAATTGACTCAAGACTTGGCTTCTCTCGTAAAATCATTTTTATCAATCATGCATATTTAATTTAAAGCAAAATGATTTTCAAACATTTTATTTTAGCCAAAATGATTTTTAAACATGCCTCTCAAATCTGGACAAAGATAATCGATTATGTACTTTATGATAATCGATTATGTTAAGACAATGTACACCAGATTTACAAAGCTGAACAATAATCGATTATGTACCTTATGATAATCGATTATGTTAAGGCAGTGTACATCAGATGTTTCAAAGCTACAAGATAATCGATTATGTACCTTATGATAATCGATTATGTTGAGGCAGTGTCCATCAGATTTTTCAAAGCTATAAAATAATCGATTATGCACATTATGATAATCGATTATGTTGAGGCAGTGTCTATCAAATTTTACAAGACTGTAAAATAATCGATTATGTACTTTATGATAATCGATTATGTTAAGACAGTGTAGTCCGAAGTTTTCAAAATATAAAAGATAATCGATTATCCTTATAGCATAATCGATTATGCAAATGACCGTTGCCAAAGTATTTTTAAACTCTGAAAGATAATCGATTATACACAATCTGATAATCGATTATGCTAAGTAAAATCTGCACATGATTTTTTGAACGTTGTCAGGTAATCGATTATACACAATCTGATAATCGATTATGCTAAGTAAAATCTGAATATGATTTTTTGAACGTTGTCAGGTAATCGATTATACGATTTGGATAATCGATTATTCTGCTTAAAATCTGGGAATGATTTTTGAACGATTGGAAAATAATCGATTATGCAAATCAGATAATCGATTATCTTAGCACAAAATCAGCAATTCTTGATTGGCAATTAGGCAACGGTTGTGGGGGTTTTGAACACTATAAATACAGCTCAAAATCAGTCTTCTAAGTACAACAACTGATCATATTCTTGCTAAAGCTTGCATACTCTCATATACATCATTTTATATTCATTTCATAAGTTTTTGAGAGCCAAACTCTTGAGGAAAGTTGTTGTGTTCTTGAGCGTATTTATTTTACTCATATCTACTCTTAAAGAGAGTCTTGTCTTGAGTGCTAAGTGTTTGTATACACTTGAAGGGAAGTGTTAATCCCTTGTGGTTGTAAGAAGGAACGTTTTCATTCCTTCGGTTGAAGTCTTGAAGTGTGGTATCTTCGAGCAAAGGTTGTTGAGGCTTGTGTGACTCAAGTTCTCAGTTTGTAACGGTTTGTTAAGCACCCGTAAGCTTAACGAAGTTAGTGGAATCTCGAGAGAGTCTCTCGGGGACTGGACTAGCCACACGTTGTGGTGAACCAGGATTATTTCGGTGCGTTCGTTCCTTATTATTTACTTACCGCACTTATTTCAATCCTGCAATTTTTAATTCCGCAAGTTCATATTGTTTTTTATTATAACGCTATTCACACCCCCCCCCCTAGCGTTAAGCGTATATTCTAACAATTGGTATCAGAGCCCAACTCTCTGAAAGGCTTAAACGTTTGAGAGAAACAATCCATGGCTTCTACTCGTGACTTTAATGCAGGAATAGGTGAAGGACAATGCTCCACCAGACCACCACTATTCGATGGCACAAATTATACGTACTGGAAGGAGAGGATGAGAACATTCATCCAATCGAATAATTTTCATCTATGGAAGGTTATAACGAAGGGAGAACAAATTCCAACCAAAAAGGTTGAAAATGAATGGGTTCCAAAATCCGAAGATGAATACGATGCGGATGATATCCGAAAAGTGCAGAACAACGCTAGAGCCATCAACTTATTATATTGTGCTGTAAATGCTGATGATTACAGAAAAATATCATGTTGCACAACGGCTAAGCAAATGTGGGATAAGCTGGAAATCACGTACGAAGGTACGGACCAGGTAAGAGAAGCTAAAATTGATTTTCTAACCCATGCATATGAACTGTTTCACATGAAGGAAAGCGAGAGGATCGATGACATGTTCGAACGATTTTCAAAAATCGTCAATGACCTACATGCTCTTAAGAAGACCTTCACGGATAAGGAACTTGTCCGAAAAATTCTCCGAAGTCTCACTCCGGAATGGCGCTCCAAGGCCGACGCGATTCAAGAGTCTATCGGCGTTTCAAATGTCACCATCGACGGACTAAGAGGTAATCTTAAAACCTATGAATCTACTATACTTAACCCTCCGTTTAATGATCAAAGGAAACAAAGAATCGCCCTCAAGGCAAGCACGGCTCAACCTCAAAATGATGAGGACTCAAACAACGGAGATAACGAGTTCGGACTCGTTATTAAGAGGTTTCAAAAGTTCATGCGAAAAGAGTATGAACGAAAAGGCAAACAACAAGGAGATCAAGTAAAGTGCTATGGATGCGGAGAAATCGGGCACATTAAATCAAATTGCCCAAATGTCAAAAAGGAGAAGAAACCCTTCAAGAAACAAGGAGCATACATATCTTGGGGAGGTGACTCCGGAGACGAATCAAGCGACGATGAAGAAGACGAAACCGCAAATCTATGTCTCATGGCACACGAAGACAATCAAGAAGAGGTATGTCAAATTTCTTCAAAAAATTTCTATTCTCTTGAGGAAATGCAAAACGCTTTTGATGAACTGTATAGTGAATTCATTAAAGCTTCCAAAACTGTTAGAGACGTAAAGAAAAATTCCTCTTTGAAAGAAAAAGATTTTGAAAAACAACTCTATTTGAAAGAAAAAGATTTGGAAAAATTGATTTTGGAAAATGAGAAGTTGAAAGAAGAAAACAAATTTTTCGGCAAGAGAAGCGCCGACAAACCCGAGAGTTCTAGTAAAAATTGTATTTCTTGCATGCATCTAAAAGATGAAGTAGAAAGACTTAAGGGCACCCTAGATAAGTTCAATTCTTCTCATAAAAATTTGAATGATGTTCTTGTCAATTTGAAATCGACCAAACATGGCATAGGTTTCAAAAACGTGCCTAAAGAAAAAGTTGAAGCCATCCCCCAACAACCCAAGGCTCAACCTAGGATAAATAAAATAAACAATTCATCCTAGAAATAACCATCCTAGAATCAATATGCATCCTAGACCAAACACTAGAAGAAACTTTGAACATTTTAGAACGCCTAGAAATGGCCTTCAACAATCGCAACCTAGACATACTCGACCTAGAAACAATTATTCTAGAAACGCTGCATATCCTAGAACAAACAGTAGGAGAAATGATTTTCAAGGATTGCGCAATAGCCATATTCTCAAAAATAGAGCAAATGATTTTCGTACCTCCAACTACTACCAACCTAGAAGAATGCATAATCCTAATGTCATTTGTCATTATTGTAGTCGAATAGGACATATTGCTCCTGCTTGTTTTACTAGACACAGACACTTAACTGCATGTCAAGCACAACAGCATTTTACACCTAACTCTCAAGGACCCAAAACAGCTTGGGTACCAAAAACTCATTAATTTGTCTTGTAGGTATGTTTGAAGGGATCAAGTGTACTTTGGTACCTTGATAGTGGATGCTCCAAACACATGACCGGAGACGCATCCAAGTTCCTTCAACTAGAACACAAGGAAGGAGGAAACGTTATTTTTGGAGATAACAACAAGGAAAAAATTATCGGCATTGGCTCGGTCGGTAAGAATGAATCTTCTTCCATTAAGCATATATTGCTAGTTAAAGGTCTAAAACATAATCTCTTGAGCATAAGTCAATTATGTGACAAGGAAAATCTTGTTTTGTTTGATTCGGAAGAATGCTTAGTTTTTCGTCGTAGTGATATTAAAATTATTCTTCGTGGTTTTAGAATTGATAACATCTATATGGTTGATCTTGAAAACTCTTCATCAGAGTATGTGAATTGTCTTATAAGTAAAGAAGATGATATGTGGTTATGGCATCGTAGAGTAGCTCATATCAACATGCATCTTTTAAACAAATTGGTTTCACAAAATTTAGTTATTGGTCTTCCAAATTTGAAATTTGAAAATAACACTATTTGTGATTCTTGTCAAAAAGGGAAGCAAACAAAAGCATCTTTTAAATCTAAGAATATTGTTTCAACTACAAGACCTTTGCAACTTCTTCACATGGATCTCTTTGGACCATCTCGCATTGAAAGTCTTGGTAGAAATCGTTATGCTTTTGTTATTGTTGATGATTATTCTAGATTTACATGGACACTATTTCTTGCTCACAAAAGTGAGGCTTTTCAAAATTTTAAATGTTTTCTTAAACGTGTTCAAAATGAAAAGAACACAACCGTCACTTCCATAAGAAGTGATCATGGGGGAGAGTTCGATCACAATCTCTTCGCGGACTTTTGTGACGAACTCGGTATTGAGCACACCTTCTCTGCTCCACGTACACCACAACAAAATGGAGTGGTGGAATGGAAAAATAGGTGTCTCGAAGAGATGGCTAGAACCATGCTCGATGAGGCTAAGATTCCCAAACAATTTTGGGCGGATGCCGTGAGTACCGCATGCTACGTTTTAAACAGAGTAGTCATAAGGCCAATACTCATGAAAACTCCCTATGAACTCTATAAGGGAAGGAAACCTAATCTCTCCCATCTTAGAGTATTTGGTTGTAAATGCTTTATTCATAACAACGGAAAAGATAATTTGGGAAAATTTGATGCCAAATCGGATAAAGGAATTTTTCTTGGTTATTCATCACGTAGCAAAGCATATAGAGTATTCAATAATAGAACCGAAACTGTTGAGGAATCCCCTCATATTGTGTTTTCCGAAAATAATGCTCGCTTGGCGAGAAAGGATTCTGGTTTTGATCTTGCAGGTATTTTAAACACAATAAGTCCTCAAGACAAAGCACAAGAGGAAAATCCAAAGGAAATTCAAGATGAAATCTTGGAACAATCATCGGAGGAAGCGCCACCACTGGAGAAAGAAACGAAACTGCCCAACGCGTGGAGGACAATCAAAGACCATCCTCTCGACAAGGTAATTGGCGACATTGAACAAAAGGTAAGTACTCGAAACAATCTTAAGAACACCTTAGGACATACTGCTTTCGTTTCTCAAATTGAACCCTCAACCATTTCCGAAGCAATTGGGGATGAGCATTGGACCTTGGCAATGCAAGAGGAGCTTAACCAATTCAAACGAAATGACGTTTGGGAATTGGTGCCAAGACCCGACAATCATACCATAATTGGTACGAAATGGGTTTTTCGAAATAAATTAGATGAAAATGGTGTAATCACTAGAAACAAAGCTAGGCTTGTAGCAAAAGGTTACAATCAAAGAAGAAGGAATTGACTATGAAGAAACGTATGCACCCGTAGCAAGGTTAGAAGCTATTCGTTTATTACTTGCTTTTGCCTCTTCTATGAATTTCAATTTATATCAAATGGATGTAAAGAGTGCTTTTCTAAATGGTTTTATTCAAGAAGAAGTTTATGTTGAACAACCCCCGGGCTTTGAAGATTTTAAATCTCCCGATCATGTTTTCAAACTTAAGAAAGCCCTTTATGGTCTTAAACAAGCTCCCCGAGCTTGGTATGAACGATTGAGCAAATTTCTTTTGGACAATGAGTTCATTAGGGGGAAAGTTGACACCACACTATTTATTAAGCATAAAAACAATAATATTTTATTAGTTCAAATCTATGTGGATGATATTATTTTTGGTGCTACTAACAATGCTTTGTGCAAGGAATTTTCCGATTTAATGACAAACGAATTTGAGATGTCTATGATGGGTGAGCTAACCTTCTTCTTGGGGTTGCAAGTGAAACAAATGAAAGAAGGAACTTTCATTTGTCAATCTAAATATTGCAAAGAGTTGCTAAAACGATTTGAAATGAGCAACGCCAAAGCGATGGCCACTCCAATGAGCACATCCGATCATCTTGACAAAGATGAGAAAGGTAAGGAAGTCGACACCAAGAAGTATCGAGGTATGATCGGATCCCTTCTTTATCTTACTGCTAGTAGACCGGACATAATGTTTAGCGTATGTTTATGCGCTCGATATCAATCATGTCCTAAGGAGTCGCACCTAACTGCGGTTAAGCGGATAATGAAGTATCTTGTTGGTACTATAAATGTGGGACTATGGTATCCCAAAGGTTCTTCACGCCAACTTGTTGGCTATTCCGACTCCGATTTTGCGGGTTGCAAATTGGACCGCAAGAGCACTAGTGGCACTTGCCATTTGCTCGGTAGCTCTCTTGTCTCTTGGTTTAGTAAGAAACATGTAAGTGTTGCGTTGTCCACAACCGAGGCTTAATATGTAGCCGCGGGGAGTTGTTGTGCTCAAATCCTTTGGATGAAACAACAACTCTCGGACTATGGACTAAGTATCGATCATATCCCTCTTAGATGTGATAATACTAGCGCCATAAGCTTGACGAAGAACCCCGTTCTTCATTCAAGAACAAAACACATTGAAATTAGGCACCACTTTATAAGAGATCACGTTCTCAAAGGTGATGTCGAAATTGAGTTTGTTGAAACCAAATCTCAATTGGCCGACATTTTCACAAAGCCTTTAGAGAAAGAGTCCTTTTTCCGAATTCGTAGTGAACTCGGGATTCTTGACTCCACGTTGATCTAAGTCAAGCATTGCATTTTTCTCTTTTCATTACTAACTTGAGCGTCGGAGGCGCCTAATTCTGTTTTGCAGGTATCGCCCCAAGGACAGGGGGAATTATAAAGCACTGGTGCAGAATAATCGATCTCTTTTAAGAATAATCGATTTCTCTTAAGTACATAATCGATTATCAAGTATCAATAATCGATTATGTTGACATTATGTTGTCCCTTTTATAATTGCAATATTGGTTAATCATTAAACTAGTTATTTACTTATTTTTTTGCTAATGTCAAAAGGGGGAAGAATAAGGGCTATGCACTTAATATTTATTGGCATAAATTGAGGGGGAATTCATATGTTGAGGGGGAACTAATTGCATATCTGGGAGAACTAATTGCATATCTATATACTTGTCTTGGATCGTCATTATGAATTCTCTAATATGCATATCTCGATATTGGTTTGTCATTATCAAAAAGGGGGAAATTGTTGAAACACGTTCTCAATACATACTAAACGTGTGTTCATATTTGTAGGTTTTGATAAATGACAAACGACGCGCAATTGACATATGACGAGGTCCAAGCACAAGCGCGCAATTGACACATAACGAGGTTCAAGCACAAGACGAACAAAGATCATGATCAAGCAAAGAAATAAAGTTATACATGAGTCGTTCTTTAATTGTGATCTTGATCCGACAATTGACTCAAGACTTGGCTTCTCTCGTAAAATCATTTTTATCAAATCATGCATATTTAATTTAAAGCAAAATGATTTTCAAACATTTTATTTTAGCCAAAATGATTTTTAAACATGCCTCTCAAATCTGGACAAAGATAATCGATTATGTACTTTATGATAATCGATTATGTTAAGACAATGTACACCAGATTTACAAAGCTGAACAATAATCGATTATGTACCTTATGATAATCGATTATGTTAAGGCAGTGTACATCAGCTGTTTCAAAGCTACAAATTAATCGATTATGTACCTTATGATAATCGATTATGTTGAGGCAGTCTCCATCAGATTTTTCAAAGCTATAAAATAATCGATTATGCACATTATGATAATCGATTATGTTGAGGCAGTGTCTATCAAATTTTACAAGACTGTAAAATAATCGATTATGTACTTTATGATAATCGATTATGTTAAGACAGTGTAGTCCGAAGTTTTCAAAATATAAAAGATAATCGATTATCCTTATAGCATAATCGATTATGCAAATGACCGTTGCCAAAGTATTTTTAAACTCTGAAAGATAATCGATTATACACAATCTGATAATCGATTATGCTAAGTAAAATCTGCATACGACTTTTTGAACGTTGTCAGGTAATCGATTATACACAATCTGATAATCGATTATGCTAAGTAAAATCTTAATATGATTTTTTGGACGTTGTCAGGTAATCGATTATACGATTTGGATAATCGATTATTCTGCTTAAAATCTGGGAATGATTTTTGAACGATTGGAAAATAATCGATTATGCAAATCAGATAATCGATTATCTTAGCACAAAATCAGCAATTCTTGATTGGCAATTAGGCAACGGTTGTGGGGGTTTTGAACACTATAAATACAACTCAAAATCAGTCTTCTAAGTACAACAACTGATCATATTCTTGCTAAAGCTTGCATACTCTCATTTACATCATTTTATATTCATTTCATAAGTTTTTGAGAGCCAAACTCTTGAGGAAAGTTGTTGTGTTCTTGAGCGTATTTATTTTACTCATATCTACTCTTAAAGAGAGTCTTGTCTTGAGTGCTAAGTGTTTGTATACACTTGAAGGGAAGTGTTAATCCCTTGTGGTTGTAAGAAGGAACGTTTTCATTCCTTCGGTTTAAGTCTTGAAGTGTGGTATCTTCGAGCAAAGGTTGTTGAGGCTTGTGTGACTCAAGTTCTCAGTTTGTAACGGTTTGTTAAGCACCCGTAAGCTTAACGAAGTTAGTGGAATCTCGAGAGAGTCTCTCGGGGACTGGACTAGCCACACGTTGTGGTGAACCAGGATAATTTTGGTGCGTTCGTTCCTTATTATTTACTTACCGCACTTATTTCAATCCTGCAATTTTTAATTCCGCAAGTTTATATTGTTTTTTATTATAATGCTATTCACCCCCCCCCCTCTAGCGTTAAGCGTATATTCTAACATACTGAAGATGCACAAACAACGTGGCAGTGTAAGGGGGTCTCAAACCACTCCTTTTACATATTGGGGTGTGTAATGAGTCCCCAGCAAAGTTGAGGCGTGTCAGAAATTTTTTTCAAGTTCAGTATGGAGAGTATACACTAAATCATAATATTATTATTATTATTACTGTTGCTTTTAAAATTATCATTTCATTTTTTGGGTCAAAGCAACAGATTAATAGTAAAGCATGTTCACAACAACACCAACAACTCAGTAGAATCCCACTAGTGGGTCTGGACAGGATAAAATGTATGCAAACGTTATCCCTACCCCGAACGGATAGAGAAGTTGTTTCCGGAAGATCCTCGGCCCACAGACAACAGATCCGTAACCACAACAAAAACCAGAAAATAGTATCCGCATCGTAAAATACAACAAATAAATGGAAATGCCAAAATGTGAAAGATAGCAACAACTACAACAAAATAGAAAATTAAAAATAATAAAAAATAAAAATAAAATTAAATTAAAAAATTGTGAAACACAACAAAAACCGCTAGCAGTCCTAGACTAACACTATCAGACTAGCCGGTGCAGCGAGGAGAAATGCTCGACTACCCTTTAACCATCAACCCTAATGCTCGACCTCCACACCTTCCTATCAAAGGACATGTCCTCAGAAATTTGTAGTCGCGCCATGTCCTGCCTGATCATCTCACCTAGTACTAGTTAGGCCGCCCTTTACCTCTCCTTGTAACTGCCAAAAGCAAACGCTCACACATCTGCACGTGTGAACCACCTAAGCCTCGCTTCACGCATCTTGTCATCCACGGGAGCCACGCCTACCCTCTCCCGAATATCCTCATTCCTAATCTTATCCATCCAAATGTGTTTGCACATCCATCTCAACATTCTCATTTCTGCTACTTTCATCTTCTGGATATGTGAAATCTTGACTGACCAACACTCAGCCCCATACAGCATGGCTGGTCTAACCACTGCGCTGTAGAACTTACTTTTAAGTTTCGGTGGTACATTCTTGTCGCACAGGACTCCAGAAGCCAACCTCCATTTCATCCACCCCGCCCCGATACGGCACGTGACATCCCCGTCGATCTCCCCATCTTCCTGGATAATAAATTTTTAGGAACTTGAAACTCTCTCTCTTAGGGATGACTTGTGAGTCAAGCCTCACTTCCACATCCGCTTCCTCCAACATGTCGCTAAACTTACACTATAAATATTTCGTCTTGGTCCTACTCAACTTGATACCTTTGGACTCCAGGGCCTGCCTCCATTTCTCCAATCTCTCGTTAACGCTGCATCACGTCTCATCAATCAGAATTATATCATCAGCGAACAACATACACCAAAGCACCTCCCCTTGAATATGGTGTGTCAGTGCGTCTATCTCCAGGGCAAATAAGAAGGGGTTTGAGCGCAGATCCTTGGTGTAACCCCATAACCACCGGAAAAGGCTCTGAGTCACCTCCCATTGTCCTAACCGAGACTTAGCTCCATCATACATATTTTTTATCGCCCTAATATAAGCTACCGGTACACCTTTCACCTCCAGGCATCCCCAAAGAACGTCACTGAGACCTTGTCATACGCTTTCTCTAGGTCAATAAACACCAAGTGCAAGTCCCTCTTCCTATCTCTGTACTGTACCACAAATCTCCTAATAAGATGGAATAGTAAAGCATGTTCACACAAAAATTAACTAGCAAACAAATTGTTACTAGTTTAATGTCAATAGCATCTTTTACCTTCCTACTCTTTCACTATCTCAAGCATTAATTTTCTTTATTTCTCTCTTGGCAGGGGTTACAATTTTGAAAAGATTTCTATACTTGTACAATTTCTTGAAACTTGAAGAGGAAATAGCTGACCTGAAGGTTGATGCATTTTAGTCCACCTATAATACATATTATGGACCAAACAAGATTACGAAGTCAAATATTATTACGACATCACCGATACCATCAAACAAAAGAAAAAAGATACCAGATAAATCCGTTTTTGGTAGTTACCAGATAAATCATATAAGCTTAATATGGAAGATGAAAAGGAGGAAAAATGATGAATGTGTATTCCTATGTTCAGATATGCCCATTTATACATGCAAAAGTAGCAAGGGAATCAAGGAGCCTCTATCAATTTTAATGGCCTTCCTTGAATACTGTAGATGAATATCTCAAGCAAGAGAAAAGGAGGGAAAACAGGAAAGGAATAACATATCAGGTAAAATGAAACAACTCAGAGAAGCATCACTAGACCCAAGAAAACCAGAACCAATAACAGCCATATGGTGAATTAATCTTTTTCTGCATTCAGAGACTTGTATGGCAAAAACTTATATGGAGATTAAATGGAAACAGAAAGCAATCCAAGTGGAGAAGTTCATCTGTAAAATAGATCCTTATCAGGATAGATCACTGAGGATAGAATTTAGACGGTGGAAACTCAGGTCGAGACATCAAATGTATATAAATTACAGTTGTTGCAATTAGGATGAGAAAATAGGAAAGTAATCCGCCTATATGAAAGAAGGCAGCATTCATATCAGAATATCAGTGAGAAAATGTGTCCAGAGATAATAGGGGTAAGAGAATTAATAGCATCAGTCGAGCGCCGGAGCTTAATGACTGATCAAACAGTGAACAAGAAGGAAAAGGACAACTAATGAATACTCTTATATCAAAGGAGGAATCAACTTAAGCCATAGATAGATGTCAAATGCCAGTTTTACCTCTTAATTTAAAACAGGTAAAGATGGAACCTACCCTGTGATGGATGGAAGATTAAGCAGGAGGGCTGATAAACTTTCATCTGCTCCAACAGCATTTCCACAGTCAGATCTTTTACACATCCTTGTATATGTTTTTAGATGATGAGGTTCCACTAAAGGCAGTACAAGGATACAGTAGTGGTCCTTTATGTGCAAAACAAGCGGCCACAAAGTACGATTTGTTTCCTCCTGTTCATTTTTAGGGTAAAGACTTATTATGTGACGTGTAATTGGATCATCAACCCAGGAATCTGAACCTTCAACTGACTGCTTTATCCTAATGCCAAATCCACGAGCAGATCCCTCCCTATAGAAAAAGATATACATTGTAATTCATGGAAATTCCGACGGCTACAACGTAAGGACATGAAAATGAAGAAAGATAAAAAGAACAATGGTAACTAAGTCAACAATAAGTAAAATAACAGATTTGACATGATAAAGACAGATAGTGAGCAGTTGCATGCCAATTCACTCTCCATAACAACTTCATCAACAGTCATAGCTAATAACACCAGACATCTATCTGTATGGAAGAAGTTAATAGGAAAATTACTAGAGATTTTCTTACCTAAATCTTCCATAACCAAGAAATTCACACATTTGATAGAATCAGAAAGAAAATGGACTTACGAAAATGCAAAACATCTGAGTTTTTCCATCCAAAAAAAAGAGAAAGTAAGAGCAACCAGTTGAGTTTAGATTTTAGAAGAAGGTTTCAAGATGTCATTCAAATCTCAACTTGCAATTACGAGGAACCAACCTTTCAAACATGAACCTATCCCCTCTGACCGCAATAATAGAAATACAAAGAGAAAGAGACGGATGTGGGAGGGGTCTCCCTATAGTCATTTCTCTCCATTTAGGACTGATCAGATTTCTTTATTTTTTTTTATTTATCAGAGAATTGGACTCCAGAAAGAATTGAACTGAAGTTTAACAAAAAAAAATGATGATCGAAAGTCCCGTGGCTTCCTTATCCTTGGGAATTCTTCAACTTTTTGCTGATAATCCATCTTTTGAACTGACAATTCATTTCTCCGACTGAACTACAAAAAAACATGTGTTTCACTAGGTACGACTCGCATCTGGCATTTAGCTATGAAACCAAAATATCACAGTGAAAGACTCGAGAGTAAATCAAGCTAATTGAAGCTCCACTTTGTCATTTGGTCTAGTTCTTTAAACAGGATTATTACCCTCTCACATCATCTCTAAGATTATTAAATTAGGAAACGGAACTAAATAAATGACCGTAGTGAACCCACACTTCTTTATTCCTAAACACCTTATTTCCTCCACACATAATAAGCATTCAGTATATTATCCAAACCACACACATTGACTTGATTAAGAGAAATAAACTTAGATCCTAAAATTTAGATACTTTTTTTAGAGAAGGTAGAAGTAAGGGCGCTATTATCTACCGAGTTTTGAAACCAGAAACATCTAATTTCTCAACTATCCAAAAAAAGTAAAAGATGAGATAAGGATAGTACTATTATGTTCTCTTCAAGTATAAATAATACTAAAACATATAAACTATCATCCCAGCTTAAACCTTTTTTTCGAAAAAGGATTCAAAAAACCTTTTTTTGCGGTCAATGAATGCAGCAGCTATCTCTGAATCTGTAGGAAGAGAAGGCACCACAGTATACTTCAAATCATCCTCGATTAAACTCTTATCTCTCTCACACGCCGCCCGCCACCTCTTCTCAACAACCGGAAATCTCCTGTAAATTCATCACACCACCACCATTACTAAAATTAAGAAAGAAAGAACACAAACACACAGACACAGAGGGAGAGTGGATGTACCGCGAGAAAACAACGGTGTCTTGATTGGCGAGGATCCAGAGAGCTCTAATACTACAAGAGCTCGGCATTTGCGACACCGGAGATCAACTCAACGGTGGTTTCCGCCGAGTACAACTAATTTCACCGCCGTTTGAGCCACCGTTTTTCTGGCGTTTACTGCACATCTACGACGACGTTTCATTTGACATATGGATTTGAGAGAATTACTTGATGAGGCACTTGAAGATTAAAAATGAGATTTGGTGAATATTTCTTAGGGGAAATTCTCCAAAGGGCTGAGAATAAAATGGAGTTAATTTTATAGTCAAAAAACTTTTTAACTATAGAATTTGACAGTGTAAGTCCTAAATTTTTAATATGAACTCAGGATGCACTGCTGTCGTTACAATGATATTTTTTTTGTTATCTAATTTCATATTTTTAGAAAATTATTTTTAAACTCTTATAAAATACTAAGTTTTTCAAAAATTAAAATTCTAACACACCATATCTTATATATCCCGTGCCCCTCGATTACAACTCATTTAAGTAGAAACATTATAAATTGATTGCTTAAACTCACTAATTTTGGAATGATTAAAGATTCACATGCAAAGTAACTTGTCGAATATGATATATAATATTAAGGGTTAGATTAATCACAAAATATTAAAATCAAACTTCAGGAGATATTTTATACATTCGCTGTATAACTTTTTCGGAAAAGAGCTAAATATGTTCCTTTACTAACTAAAGTAATTATATCCTATCCTTGTTATACTATACCCTACCCATATGCCGTCTACTCCTAATTTTAAATTTAAATATCCACATGGCGTCCTCATATTGGATAGACCAAGTCCACCCCTATTTTTTAATTGGGCCAACTAACTCGGATAATTTCTCTGACCCATCCCGATTTTGGCTCAGTAAAAGACCCCCAAAACAGTCGTCTCTTTCATTTTCATCCTTAAACCAACGAGAGAAATTAGGTGAAAAAGAAAACCCTAGGTACTCTTAATCGATGCTATCGATTCAAGAATTATGTCTGAAAAGGTAAGCTTAATCCTTGTATTTTTGCTAGTTCATCTCCGTTCTATGTGTAACTGTCTTAATTTATTATTAGAATTTTATGTTCAATCGTGACTTTAATATATATTGTACTCTTATAGTTTTGGATATTAGATTTAATTGATAATGTCAAATGACCTTTTTATCCTATGTTCTTGCATAGAATGTCTCTACATATGTTGTTTCAGTCGGTTAAAGTTTTTAATGGTCAACAATATAATATGGATTATTTTCCATTTTGTGATCCCAAATAAACTTTTTGGATGTCTTGTTTAGGTGTTATTAATGTGTGATTTTGTTTGAGCTAGATTTTATATACCACATGTGGTTATGGGCTTTTGATTTTTTTAAGTATTCAAGTTGGTGAGATATGAGAATGTGGGATTTCAATTGATCTTTTTAGTCGTTTTTTTGTTTGTGTGTGTTGAATGATGTTTCCTCACAACTTAAATATGTGAATATTTTAGTGCTAGCAGGCCTTTACTATTTAAATTAATTGTGATCTTCCAGTTTGTTACTTCTGTGTGTGTTCCCCTATATCCGTACATTCTTTATGATTCTGATTTTTTAATTGCTTAGTATTTGTTCTTTTTCAATATTATTTATGTTATTTAAATGTTTTTGTCCTCATATATAATTATTTATTATTTTATTGACGAGCGCAAAATACAATACAAAAATAATGTTCGTTAGCCAAAGTATAATTTAGTTATCATCTTCACAATGATTGAATTTAAACAATGCCCAATTAATTTTTAGCTTAATTCTATTCAGGTTAATCAAAACTTGATTTGTAATGATTATAAACTATGATTAACTATTAAAATAAAATAATTGGCGATCGACTGCAACAAACCTGAGCTTAGCAAAGTTAGGTGGTTATCAATGTGAGGAACAAGGGTTTTGATGTGACATGTGCAAGGTTGTTATTCTGGATATGGTACTGTTATATTTCAGTCTTGAGGTTCTATCGATTTTTACGGATTCAATAGGTGATTAGTTTATACTTCTGATTCAGACTCCTCTCTCAATTAAATATTTCAAATAAATTAATGTGAAGTGCCGCGAAACTTACAAGAATATATTGTTAAGAATGGTCTAAGAGAAATTTCTCTTGAATATTTTTTAATCTTAATTCAAGAAGTAAATCGGAAAGCTCTTTCGATTACTTTGAAGAAATACCAAAAGAAATTATGGCATGTGTCGCAACAACATTCAATATTATACCCCTCCTCCGATTAAACAAGCTAATGAATAAAAACACAACTAGAGCTAGAGGTTTTCCAAAATATTCAAGCAATTAAGCAGTAATCAACTCCATAAACAGTAACCAAGTCACAAAATCACATCAAACCCTAAGGTAAACTACTCAAGGAATATTGCGGAAGTCATCACAAAAAGAGTTAAAGAATAATAAAGCATTAATCTAACTTTACAATCCAAACTCTCGTATTGAATTGATAGAAAGATGACGAAATCCCGTATCTTATAGCCTCCAATGATCTCCCAAAGTTTCCAAGGTCAAAAGTCCCTTCAAAAATATCCTTTTGGTATATTTATACCATGTAAGAGTGGGCCCGGATGAAACAAGTTTTTCCAAGCCAAAACAGGAAAGTACTATGAGAAAACCATACAGGCATACCGCGCCATGCGCTGCCCCTTGCGGGGCCCTAGTAGGGAAGTTCAAAGAGCAACTTCTGACAGACAACACCACAAAAGCACTACCGTGTCGCCCCATGCGGCGCGACAGTACAATTTTTACAGAGTATTTCTTTTCACGTTTTTGCATCCAAACTTGGTTCCGAACCCCCGAACGTGATCCTTATTTAATTTTTTGGGCTTTTGCTCAGGCTTAAAAAGCTCCACATTGTTTGATTTTGTTCCAATTATCTTTTTAACTCAAAATTACTTCCTGCAATATATAAAACACATAGTAAAATGCAGTAATTGAAGTGCAAATTATGACCAAAACTCAGATTCTAGCCTACAATCAAAACCCCACACTCATAGTAAATGCAATGCACTAATATTTAAACTCAAACACAAGTAAAATGCAGTAATTAGAGTGCAAATTATGACCAAAACACGGAATTCTAGCCTACAATCAAAACCCCACACATACACAATTGTTCATCCTCAAGCAATTAAATTGTACTTCACATAGAGATGACCTTCATATCAGACTTCCCTTATGTATCATGCCAAGAATATTTAAAATAGAATAAGCATCATATTATAACATCCTAGCCTCAAGACTTGACTCAAAAGCACCATGCATTTTTCGCAACTTGCTCACTTATTCTAACATATAGGTCAAAGACTTTACCCTACCTTCACAACTCATGTGCCCTCACATAGACAATAGAGAGTAGCTCCACACACAATATCGTTCAAGAACAATTAGAAACTCAATATAGAAAGAATTAACTCATTTTTAGAAATAAAATTCATGTGCCACAAAATACGTACCATATGCTTGCCCGTAGTATAATACTCTACTAATTTAGCTTATTCAGTCAAGGATCAATTAAGACTTTAATTGGTTGTAGTGTAGGTTGCAGGACGTGTATGATACGTTTGGTTATAGTGACACACCTCCCTAAGCACTTTAATACATACAATTTCACAATTAAACACCATACTTATTTTGAACCAAATCCAACTTTCACAACATTAATCTCCTCACTTCTTTAAGCACAAATAAGACAAGAACTACCACTAGCAAGGGATCAATTTTCCTCTTTCCTACAACATATACACACTTTTGTTTTCTTATTTTCAAAGTTTTGATCGATTTTTCTTTCATGTGTGTCTGCTACAATGGCGATCAATGAAGAAACATGTGATTCTCCATTTGTGACTTCAATCTCTACGCCAAATACAGTGCTTGTTGATCACAATTATCCTCTTTACATTTATCCTTCTAATACTCAAGGTTATGTACTTACATCCCACAAACTATTTCTTACCTTCCAACTGCTACATCGCAAGTCGAAACATCATAGAATATTCTACGAATTCCGAACCATTACCTACACCTTCCTGATAGTACTACGTAGAAGCCCATAATTGATATAGAAAAATTACACATTTTGAATTTTTTTTTTCAATTCCTTACATGTGGCTCTCATAATTTTTCAAACAATACACCTATCTCCTTTTCCAATAATTCCACTCAAAAATCTAACCATACCTTCACTTACCTTTTATAAACTCATAAAAATTCAAGTGCTCACGAGAATGACAAAATTCAAACATATAGACAATTCAAACAAAGGGGTGAAACTTGTAGTGTGGTTATCAAGTAAACAGGAATACATGCTGAATGGGGATAGCTAAGATATCCATTAATTAGGTGCATAAAATCATATAATTGACTCAACAAAGAAATACCTATATCACTTCGTAGACTAAAAAATATTGTTATTTCCCTTTGCAAATACAGCAGATAAGTTCTAGACATCAACTGACATGCAAAAAATATCAACAACAACCTCGACACACATGATACATAACTCACTTAGGACCGGATCTATCCCGACTCTCTAGTCAAAGCACTTACGCAGAATTACAATCAAACCCTTTAAGGCACTTATACATGAGTCAAGAACTAAGCCTAGGCATCAAAACTAAGGTGTTTACTACTGTCAAGGCACAATAACGTCAAGACAAGTCATCTATGTTTAAAACTATAGAACAATACTTCTCTATACCTAACAAAAGAAAAAACTAACTACACCCAGTTCAAGCAAAACCCTTGAAAAAAACCGTTGCACAAAGAAAAACTAAGGGAAATTTGTTACACTACCTAAGCAAACAAAAAATAAATAAATGACTAAAATCTTTTTTTTTCAACTTTATCCCTCAAGAAGATAGCCAAAGAAATCCATTGTCGGGAAAGTGAAAAAACAATCAATCAAAAGAAATGAAAACAAACACACATATACATCATTACATCCCAACCCCACACTTTAAATTGTGGCATGTCTCCTTGACATACAACTAAAAAGCAAGAAGTAAAAGAAACTTCCCTGATTCATCTAGTCAGGGTCTGAACCGAGGTCGAGATCTTCTTTGCACACCCAACTCAATGCATATATCCATGATGAGAGCTTCTTTTCAGCTTTCTTTGGGTACACCGCACACTTATTCATTTGACTTTCTCCAAGTTGCTCCTTTAGGCCCCCCTTTCTCCTTCCATCTTGAAGATTACCCGTTCTTCCCCACCTAAGCATGGGCTGCCTTTCTTGAGTATCTAGAATTTCTCTGCTCATAGTCAAGAAGGGTCTTCCTAAAATCGCAGGACCTCCTTATTCTCCTCCATGTTCACCACAATGAAGTCTACAAGGAACACCAATTTTTCCACCCGAACTAGCACATCTTCTACTATTCCTTCAAGTATGATCTTGGTTTGATCTGCTAGCTGCAAGGCACAGACATCGACCTGATTTCTCCAATCTCGCCCTCCAATTATTTGAAAATAGATAAAGACATAAGATTAATGGAAGCACCTGAATCACACAAAGATTTCTTAAACTTAGAACTTCCTAAAGAGCAAGGTATAGTAAAAAGACCCAGATCTCCACATTTTTAGGGAGCTTATTTTACAAATGGCACTAGAATGCTCTATGAGCTTGACCACCGATGTCTCTTCTACTTTCTGTTTCTTGGACAATATCTCCTTAAAAAGTTAGTATAAGTTATCATCTATGAAAGGTATATTCACATGCACCTGCTTGAGCACTTCTAGAAAGTGCCCCAAATTGGTTATCTAGGTTTTCTCTTCTTTGCTTCTAGGGGAAGGGTAGAGCAGGCATGTATTTACTCTCCTCGGTTTCCTCATACATTCTTTGTATGACTTTCTTCTTCCTTGTTGGAACTTCAGCTTTGTTCTTGTCCTTCAAACCATTCTCTTGCTCTTCCCTCACTTTATTCTGAACTTGATTTCCCATCAACTCATTATTTTCTACTACTAACAGATCTTTATAGTACTTTGTCATTTCTCGACAATACTACATTTATTTTTTCCTTTGAATTCCTTTCGATATCTGCAGTGAGGGTTCCTGGAGACCTATCGAACAACAAACTAGCAATTTTCCCCACTTTCATTTCATCTATTTTAATAGTGAAGGCTTTAATAAATCTTCTATGCTAGTCTTTAATAGCGAGGAAGGTGTCGGGCCATCCCAAGAATCCTGTACTTTCATCCATAATTCAATTCTGTTATGCTGACACTTCATCACTATCTCTTGAATCTTTCCCAAGCCTCAAAACTGTTTTAATGTCCATCTGACGTAAGTCATGACTTTCACTGTTTTTGCAGTTGAGAAGTATTTGTTAAGAAACATTTGAGTCATCTCTTCCCATGTCTTTATCGACCCTATTGGTAAGCTACGGAGCAAGTTCTTTGCATCATTGATCAGTGAAAAGGGGAATGCCCTTAAGTATATTGCATCTTTTGATACTCTATTGTACTGGAAGGTGTTCATGATTTCCTCAAAATTCATCAAGTGAGTGTTAGGATCTTCATTCACCTTCCCTCTAAAGACATAGTTGTTCTGGATAGTTTGAAGCAAGCCTTGCTTCAACTCAAAATTATTCGATGCTACTTCGTCGTCACTATTCTTAGCCTGTGCTCTGGGGTTGAAGATTGCCCCAAGAACTTTCCGGTGAAGTCTTTCTCTTTTCTCAACTGTAGCAGACTCTTTTCCAGATCTGGATTGTATGGAATCAATTCCTTTGAAGAAGATCAAGTCATATACCAGATAAATCAATATGTTGTATGCACACGGAAGAGGAAACTCGTGACAAATAAAATAAAATAAATTTCTGAATTAGCACCAAAAACTATTTTGAACACTATTGATTGTCAATCCTCGGCAACAATACCAAAATTTGACAAGTGCAAAACACAACACGAAATTAATATTTGTTAGACAAAGATAGTATAGTTTAATTACGGTCTCCATGTGGAATGAATTTAAACAATGCTCAAACAATTCTAGCTTAACGTTATTCAGGATGATCAAAACTTGATTTGTAATGTTATAAACTACGATTAACTACTAAAGTAAAGCAATTGATGATTGAATTCAACAAACTAGAGATTAGGAAAGTCATGTTCTTATCAATGTGAGGATCAAGACGTGATAGGTGTAAGATAGTCATTCTGGATATGGTGTTGTTATATTTCATTCTTGAGGCTTTATCGATTCTCATGAATTAAATAGGGGATTAGTTTATACTTCTGATTCAGACTCCTTTCTCGATTAAACCTAAATCTTTCAAATAAACTAATATCAAATACAGTGCAACTTGCAAGAATATATTGGTGAGAATGGTCTAAGAGAAATTTCTCTAGAATATTTCTCAATCTTAATTAAAGAGGTAAATCACAAAGCTCTTTCGATTACTTTAAAGAAGTACCAAAATAAATTAAGGAATGTGTTGCAACAACATTCAATATTATGCTCCTCTTCTGACTAAACAAGATAATAAATAAAATCACAACTAGAGTTAAAGCTCTTTTAAGAAACTCAAACAATTAAGCAGTAATCAAATCCATAAACAACAACCAAGTCACCAAATCACATCAAACCCTAAGGTAAACTACTCCATAGATATGGAGGAAGTCATCACAAAAAGAGTTAAAAGAATAAGAAAGCATCAATCTAACTTTACAATCCAAACTCCCGTATTAAATTGATGGAAGGATAATGAAATTTCATGTCTTGTTGTCACGAACCAAAACTCAACTCGTCGTGATGGCGCCTATCGTGGAACTAGGCTAGCCTCGACTCAATAATCCAACACTGTAACAATATTTTAAAAAATAAATTTGGAAGCGATAAATCATTAAGGAACATTTTGAAAACATAATAAAATACAAATTACGAGACAATTGCCCAAAATAATGATTGAGCGTCTAAAGGAGAACATAGTCTATTACAATGTTTAAAAGAACAAACTGGAATACATATGGAGATAAAGTAGGAGAGTCAAGGCCTGCAAAAGCTATGCAAATACCTCGATAGTCTTCTAAAGCCTGAAGCCTCGATCAACAACTGCCACTAAACCAAAAGTCCCTAGATCTGCACACAAGGTATAAGGGATAATGTGAGTACACCAACTCAGTAAGTAATGAGTCCAAATTATGGACTGAAAGGTAGTGACGAACTCTACCGCAACAGAAATAATAGAAATGAATATGCAGAAACGTAGGCATGCTTTCAATTTAATAGGAAACTGAAACAGTAAAATAGAGTAGATACGATCAAGGTGAAGAATAACACTCTGCTACATCTACATGCCAATGCACATGCTGTATGTGATGCACAATGCTGAATATCTCATGTGCTCACCCTCTCGAATGCTCGTCAACTCAGTATTGTATATGGATCATAAGGCCCAAGGAAGATCCATCCCAGATTATATGCATCTCTGAAGCAGTCACTCAGTACTGAGCAAGTCCAATCAAGCCCTATGGAGAAGATTCATCTCCAGGTAATAATAATAACCTCACAACCACTCGGTACTATATATGCTCACATGACCCAAGGAAGATTCATCCTGGAATATATACATCACTGACCATTAGTCTCCAATACTAAGGACTTAGACCAATCCATCCCCATGCAGAAGTCCATCCCCAGATAGTATCAACTGCATTTACTAGGGTGTGTATAGACTCCGGAGGGGCTTCTTCAGCCTAAACACTATCACAAATCACTACGACCGATGCAACGTGCAGCCCTATCCCATAACTGTCACTCATAATCAGGCGCTCAGCTTCACTCAGTCATCACTCTTCAGTCTCACCCACGGGCTCAAATTTCATGAAACTAGCCCGGAACAATGATATGATGTGCCATTAAGTAACAACTTCTCAATACATACTAAACGTGTGTTCATATTTGTAGGTTTTGATAAATGACAAACGACGCGCAATTGACATATGACGAGGTCCAAGCACAAGCGCGCAATTGACACATAACGAGGTTCAAGCACAAGACGAACAAAGATCATGATCAAGCAAAGAAATAAAGTTATACATGAGTCGTTCTTTAATTGTGATCTTGATCCGACAATTGACTCAAGACTTGGCTTCTCTCGTAAAATCATTTTTATCAATCATGCATATTTAATTTAAAGCAAAATGATTTTCAAACATTTTATTTTAGCCAAAATGATTTTTAAACATGCCTCTCAAATCTGGACAAAGATAATCGATTATGTACTTTATGATAATCGATTATGTTAAGACAATGTACACCAGATTTACAAAGCTGAACAATAATCGATTATGTACCTTATGATAATCGATTATGTTAAGGCAGTGTACATCAGATGTTTCAAAGCTACAAGATAATCGATTATGTACCTTATGATAATCGATTATGTTGAGGCAGTGTCCATCAGATTTTTCAAAGCTATAAAATAATCGATTATGCACATTATGATAATCGATTATGTTGAGGCAGTGTCTATCAAATTTTACAAGACTGTAAAATAATCGATTATGTACTTTATGATAATCGATTATGTTAAGACAGTGTAGTCCGAAGTTTTCAAAATATAAAAGATAATCGATTATCCTTATAGCATAATCGATTATGCAAATGACCGTTGCCAAAGTATTTTTAAACTCTGAAAGATAATCGATTATACACAATCTGATAATCGATTATGCTAAGTAAAATCTGCACATGATTTTTTGAACGTTGTCAGGTAATCGATTATACACAATCTGATAATCGATTATGCTAAGTAAAATCTGAATATGATTTTTTGAACGTTGTCAGGTAATCGATTATACGATTTGGATAATCGATTATTCTGCTTAAAATCTGGGAATGATTTTTGAACGATTGGAAAATAATCGATTATGCAAATCAGATAATCGATTATCTTAGCACAAAATCAGCAATTCTTGATTGGCAATTAGGCAACGGTTGTGGGGGTTTTGAACACTATAAATACAGCTCAAAATCAGTCTTCTAAGTACAACAACTGATCATATTCTTGCTAAAGCTTGCATACTCTCATATACATCATTTTATATTCATTTCATAAGTTTTTGAGAGCCAAACTCTTGAGGAAAGTTGTTGTGTTCTTGAGCGTATTTATTTTACTCATATCTACTCTTAAAGAGAGTCTTGTCTTGAGTGCTAAGTGTTTGTATACACTTGAAGGGAAGTGTTAATCCCTTGTGGTTGTAAGAAGGAACGTTTTCATTCCTTCGGTTGAAGTCTTGAAGTGTGGTATCTTCGAGCAAAGGTTGTTGAGGCTTGTGTGACTCAAGTTCTCAGTTTGTAACGGTTTGTTAAGCACCCCTAAGCTTAACGAAGTTAGTGGAATCTCGAGAGAGTCTCTCGGGAACTGGACTAGCCACACGTTGTGGTGAACCAGGATTATTTCGGTGCGTTCGTTCCTTATTATTTACTTACCGCGCTTATTTCAATCCTGCAATTTTTAATTCCGCAAGTTCATATTGTTTTTTATTATAACGCTATTCACACCCCCCCCCCTAGCGTTAAGCGTATATTCTAACAATTGGTATCAGAGCCCAACTCTCTGAAAGACTTAAACGTTTGAGAGAAACAATCCATGGCTTCTACTCGTGACTTTAATGCAGGAATAGGTGAAGGACAATGCTCCACCAGACCACCACTATTCGATGGCACAAATTATACGTACTGGAAGGAGAGGATGAGAACATTCATCCAATCGAATAATTTTCATCTATGGAAGGTTATAACGAAGGGAGAACAAATTCCAACCAAAAAGGTTGAAAATGAATGGGTTCCAAAATCCGAAGATGAATACGATGCGGATGATATCCGAAAAGTGCAGAACAACGCTAGAGCCATCAACTTATTATATTGTGCTGTAAATGCTGATGATTACAGAAAAATATCATGTTGCACAACGGCTAAGCAAATGTGGGATAAGCTGGAAATCACGTACGAAGGTACGGACCAGGTAAGAGAAGCTAAAATTGATTTTCTAACCCATGCATATGAACTGTTTCACATGAAGGAAAGCGAGAGGATCGATGACATGTTCGAACGATTTTCAAAAATCGTCAATGACCTACATGCTCTTAAGAAGACCTTCACGGATAAGGAACTTGTCCGAAAAATTCTCCGAAGTCTCACTCCGGAATGGCGCTCCAAGGCCGACGCGATTCAAGAGTCTATCGGCGTTTCAAATGTCACCATCGACGGACTAAGAGGTAATCTTAAAACCTATGAATCTACTATACTTAACCCTCCGTTTAATGATCAAAGGAAACAAAGAATCGCCCTCAAGGCAAGCACGGCTCAACCTCAAAATGATGAGGACTCAAACAACGAAGATAACGAGTTCGGACTCGTTATTAAGAGGTTTCAAAAGTTCATGCGAAAAGAGTATGAACGAAAAGGCAAACAACAAGGAGATCAAGTAAAGTGCTATGGATGCGGAGAAATCGGGCACATTAAATCAAATTGCCCAAATGTCAAAAAGGAGAAGAAACCCTTCAAGAAACAAGGAGCATACATATCTTGGGGAGGTGACTCCGGAGACGAATCAAGCGACGATGAAGAAGACGAAACCGCAAATCTATGTCTCATGGCACACGAAGACAATCAAGAAGAGGTATGTCAAATTTCTTCAAAAAATTTCTATTCTCTTGAGGAAATGCAAAACGCTTTTGATGAACTGTATAGTGAATTCATTAAAGCTTCCAAAACTGTTAGAGACGTAAAGAAAAATTCCTCTTTGAAAGAAAAAGATTTTGAAAAACAACTCTATTTGAAAGAAAAAGATTTGGAAAAATTGATTTTGGAAAATGAGAAGTTGAAAGAAGAAAACAAATTTTTCGGCAAGAGAAGCGCCGACAAACCCGAGAGTTCTAGTAAAAATTGTATTTCTTGCATGCATCTAAAAGATGAAGTAGAAAGACTTAAGGGCACCCTAGATAAGTTCAATTCTTCTCATAAAAATTTGAATGATGTTCTTGTCAATTTGAAATCGACCAAACATGGCATAGGTTTCAAAAACGTGCCTAAAGAAAAAGTTGAAGCCATCCCCCAACAACCCAAGGCTCAACCTAGGATAAATAAAATAAACAATTCATCCTAGAAATAACCATCCTAGAATCAATATGCATCCTAGACCAAACACTAGAAGAAACTTTGAACATTTTAGAACGCCTAGAAATGGCCTTCAACAATCGCAACCTAGACATACTCGACCTAGAAACAATTATTCTAGAAACGCTGCATATCCTAGAACAAACAGTAGGAGAAATGATTTTCAAGGATTGCGCAATAGCCATATTCTCAAAAATAGAGCAAATGATTTTCGTACCTCCAACTACTACCAACCTAGAAGAATGCATAATCCTAATGTCATTTGTCATTATTGTAGTCGAATAGGACATATTGCTCCTGCTTGTTTTACTAGACACAGACACTTAACTGCATGTCAAGCACAACAGCATTTTACACCTAACTCTCAAGGACCCAAAACAGCTTGGGTACCAAAAACTCATTAATTTGTCTTGTAGGTATGTTTGAAGGGATCAAGTGTACTTTGGTACCTTGATAGTGGATGCTCCAAACACATGACCGGAGACGCATCCAAGTTCCTTCAACTAGAACACAAGGAAGGAGGAAACGTTATTTTTGGAGATAACAACAAGGAAAAAATTATCGGCATTGGCTCGGTCGGTAAGAATGAATCTTCTTCCATTAAGCATATATTGCTAGTTAAAGGTCTAAAACATAATCTCTTGAGCATAAGTCAATTATGTGACAAGGAAAATCTTGTTTTGTTTGATTCGGAAGAATGCTTAGTTTTTCGTCGTAGTGATATTAAAATTATTCTTCGTGGTTTTAGAATTGATAACATCTATATGGTTGATCTTGAAAACTCTTCATCAGAGTATGTGAATTGTCTTATAAGTAAAGAAGATGATATGTGGTTATGGCATCGTAGAGTAGCTCATATCAACATGCATCTTTTAAACAAATTGGTTTCACAAAATTTAGTTATTGGTCTTCCAAATTTGAAATTTGAAAATAACACTATTTGTGATTCTTGTCAAAAAGGGAAGCAAACAAAAGCATCTTTTAAATCTAAGAATATTGTTTCAACTACAAGACCTTTGCAACTTCTTCACATGGATCTCTTTGGACCATCTCGCATTGAAAGTCTTGGTAGAAATCGTTATGCTTTTGTTATTGTTGATGATTATTCTAGATTTACATGGACACTATTTCTTGCTCACAAAAGTGAGGCTTTTCAAAATTTTAAATGTTTTCTTAAACGTGTTCAAAATGAAAAGAACACAACCGTCACTTCCATAAGAAGTGATCATGGGGGAGAGTTCGATCACAATCTCTTCGCGGACTTTTGTGACGAACTCGGTATTGAGCACACCTTCTCTGCTCCACGTACACCACAACAAAATGGAGTGGTGGAATGGAAAAATAGGTGTCTCGAAGAGATGGCTAGAACCATGCTCGATGAGGCTAAGATTCCCAAACAATTTTGGGCGGATGCCGTGAGTACCGCATGCTACGTTTTAAACAGAGTAGTCATAAGGCCAATACTCATGAAAACTCCCTATGAACTCTATAAGGGAAGGAAACCTAATCTCTCCCATCTTAGAGTATTTGGTTGTAAATGCTTTATTCATAACAACGGAAAAGATAATTTGGGAAAATTTGATGCCAAATCGGATAAAGGAATTTTTCTTGGTTATTCATCACGTAGCAAAGCATATAGAGTATTCAATAATAGAACCGAAACTGTTGAGGAATCCCCTCATATTGTGTTTTCCGAAAATAATGCTCGCTTGGCGAGAAAGGATTCTGGTTTTGATCTTGCAGGTATTTTAAACACAATAAGTCCTCAAGACAAAGCACAAGAGGAAAATCCAAAGGAAATTCAAGATGAAATCTTGGAACAATCATCGGAGGAAGCGCCACCACTGGAGAAAGAAACGAAACTGCCCAACGCGTGGAGGACAATCAAAGACCATCCTCTCGACAAGGTAATTGGCGACATTGAACAAAAGGTAAGTACTCGAAACAATCTTAAGAACACCTTAGGACATACTGCTTTCGTTTCTCAAATTGAACCCTCAACCATTTCCGAAGCAATTGGGGATGAGCATTGGACCTTGGCAATGCAAGAGGAGCTTAACCAATTCAAACGAAATGACGTTTGGGAATTGGTGCCAAGACCCGACAATCATACCATAATTGGTACGAAATGGGTTTTTCGAAATAAATTAGATGAAAATGGTGTAATCACTAGAAACAAAGCTAGGCTTGTAGCAAAAGGTTACAATCAAAGAAGAAGGAATTGACTATGAAGAAACGTATGCACCCGTAGCAAGGTTAGAAGCTATTCGTTTATTACTTGCTTTTGCCTCTTCTATGAATTTCAATTTATATCAAATGGATGTAAAGAGTGCTTTTCTAAATGGTTTTATTCAAGAAGAAGTTTATGTTGAACAACCCCCGGGCTTTGAAGATTTTAAATCTCCCGATCATGTTTTCAAACTTAAGAAAGCCCTTTATGGTCTTAAACAAGCTCCCCGAGCTTGGTATGAACGATTGAGCAAATTTCTTTTGGACAATGAGTTCATTAGGGGGAAAGTTGACACCACACTATTTATTAAGCATAAAAACAATAATATTTTATTAGTTCAAATCTATGTGGATGATATTATTTTTGGTGCTACTAACAATGCTTTGTGCAAGGAATTTTCCGATTTAATGACAAACGAATTTGAGATGTCTATGATGGGTGAGCTAACCTTCTTCTTGGGGTTGCAAGTGAAACAAATGAAAGAAGGAACTTTCATTTGTCAATCTAAATATTGCAAAGAGTTGCTAAAACGATTTGAAATGAGCAACGCCAAAGCGATGGCCACTCCAATGAGCACATCCGATCATCTTGACAAAGATGAGAAAGGTAAGGAAGTCGACACCAAGAAGTATCGAGGTATGATCGGATCCCTTCTTTATCTTACTGCTAGTAGACCGGACATAATGTTTAGCGTATGTTTATGCGCTCGATATCAATCATGTCCTAAGGAGTCGCACCTAACTGCGGTTAAGCGGATAATGAAGTATCTTGTTGGTACTATAAATGTGGGACTATGGTATCCCAAAGGTTCTTCACGCCAACTTGTTGGCTATTCCGACTCCGATTTTGCGGGTTGCAAATTGGACCGCAAGAGCACTAGTGGCACTTGCCATTTGCTCGGTAGCTCTCTTGTCTCTTGGTTTAGTAAGAAACATGTAAGTGTTGCGTTGTCCACAACCGAGGCTTAATATGTAGCCGCGGGGAGTTGTTGTGCTCAAATCCTTTGGATGAAACAACAACTCTCGGACTATGGACTAAGTATCGATCATATCCCTCTTAGATGTGATAATACTAGCGCCATAAGCTTGACGAAGAACCCCGTTCTTCATTCAAGAACAAAACACATTGAAATTAGGCACCACTTTATAAGAGATCACGTTCTCAAAGGTGATGTCGAAATTGAGTTTGTTGAAACCAAATCTCAATTGGCCGACATTTTCACAAAGCCTTTAGAGAAAGAGTCCTTTTTCCGAATTCGTAGTGAACTCGGGATTCTTGACTCCACGTTGATCTAAGTCAAGCATTGCATTTTTCTCTTTTCATTACTAACTTGAGCGTCGGAGGCGCCTAATTCTGTTTTGCAGGTATCGCCCCAAGGACAGGGGGAATTATAAAGCACTGGTGCAGAATAATCGATCTCTTTTAAGAATAATCGATTTCTCTTAAGTACATAATCGATTATCAAGTATCAATAATCGATTATGTTGACATTATGTTGTCCCTTTTATAATTGCAATATTGGTTAATCATTAAACTAGTTATTTACTTATTTTTTTGCTAATGTCAAAAGGGGGAAGAATAAGGGCTATGCACTTAATATTTATTGGCATAAATTGAGGGGGAATTCATATGTTGAGGGGGAACTAATTGCATATCTGGGAGAACTAATTGCATATCTATATACTTGTCTTGGATCGTCATTATGAATTCTCTAATATGCATATCTCGATATTGGTTTGTCATTATCAAAAAGGGGGAAATTGTTGAAACACGTTCTCAATACATACTAAACGTGTGTTCATATTTGTAGGTTTTGATAAATGACAAACGACGCGCAATTGACATATGACGAGGTCCAAGCACAAGCGCGCAATTGACACATAACGAGGTTCAAGCACAAGACGAACAAAGATCATGATCAAGCAAAGAAATAAAGTTATACATGAGTCGTTCTTTAATTGTGATCTTGATCCGACAATTGACTCAAGACTTGGCTTCTCTCGTAAAATCATTTTTATCAAATCATGCATATTTAATTTAAAGCAAAATGATTTTCAAACATTTTATTTTAGCCAAAATGATTTTTAAACATGCCTCTCAAATCTGGACAAAGATAATCGATTATGTACTTTATGATAATCGATTATGTTAAGACAATGTACACCAGATTTACAAAGCTGAACAATAATCGATTATGTACCTTATGATAATCGATTATGTTAAGGCAGTGTACATCAGCTGTTTCAAAGCTACAAATTAATCGATTATGTACCTTATGATAATCGATTATGTTGAGGCAGTCTCCATCAGATTTTTCAAAGCTATAAAATAATCGATTATGCACATTATGATAATCGATTATGTTGAGGCAGTGTCTATCAAATTTTACAAGACTGTAAAATAATCGATTATGTACTTTATGATAATCGATTATGTTAAGACAGTGTAGTCCGAAGTTTTCAAAATATAAAAGATAATCGATTATCCTTATAGCATAATCGATTATGCAAATGACCGTTGCCAAAGTATTTTTAAACTCTGAAAGATAATCGATTATACACAATCTGATAATCGATTATGCTAAGTAAAATCTGCATACGACTTTTTGAACGTTGTCAGGTAATCGATTATACACAATCTGATAATCGATTATGCTAAGTAAAATCTTAATATGATTTTTTGGACGTTGTCAGGTAATCGATTATACGATTTGGATAATCGATTATTCTGCTTAAAATCTGGGAATGATTTTTGAACGATTGGAAAATAATCGATTATGCAAATCAGATAATCGATTATCTTAGCACAAAATCAGCAATTCTTGATTGGCAATTAGGCAACGGTTGTGGGGGTTTTGAACACTATAAATACAACTCAAAATCAGTCTTCTAAGTACAACAACTGATCATATTCTTGCTAAAGCTTGCATACTCTCATTTACATCATTTTATATTCATTTCATAAGTTTTTGAGAGCCAAACTCTTGAGGAAAGTTGTTGTGTTCTTGAGCGTATTTATTTTACTCATATCTACTCTTAAAGAGAGTCTTGTCTTGAGTGCTAAGTGTTTGTATACACTTGAAGGGAAGTGTTAATCCCTTGTGGTTGTAAGAAGGAACGTTTTCATTCCTTCGGTTTAAGTCTTGAAGTGTGGTATCTTCGAGCAAAGGTTGTTGAGGCTTGTGTGACTCAAGTTCTCAGTTTGTAACGGTTTGTTAAGCACCCGTAAGCTTAACGAAGTTAGTGGAATCTCGAGAGAGTCTCTCGGGGACTGGACTAGCCACACGTTGTGGTGAACCAGGATAATTTTGGTGCGTTCGTTCCTTATTATTTACTTACCGCACTTATTTCAATCCTGCAATTTTTAATTCCGCAAGTTTATATTGCTTTTTATTATAATGCTATTCACCCCCCCCCCCTCTAGCGTTAAGCGTATATTCTAACATACTGAAGATGCACAAACAACGTGGCAGTGTAAGGGGGTCTCAAACCACTCCTTTTACATATTGGGGTGTGTAATGAGTCCCCAGCAAAGTTGAGGCGTGTCAGAAATTTTTTTCAAGTTCAGTATGGAGAGTATACACTAAATCATAATATTATTATTATTATTACTGTTGCTTTTAAAATTATCATTTCATTTTTTGGGTCAAAGCAACAGATTAATAGTAAAGCATGTTCACAACAACACCAACAACTCAGTAGAATCCCACTAGTGGGTCTGGACAGGATAAAATGTATGCAAACGTTATCCCTACCCCGAACGGATAGAGAAGTTGTTTCCGGAAGATCCTCGGCCCACAGACAACAGATCCGTAACCACAACAAAAACCAGAAAATAGTATCCGCATCGTAAAATACAACAAATAAATGGAAATGCCAAAATGTGAAAGATAGCAACAACTACAACAAAATAGAAAATTAAAAATAATAAAAAATAAAAATAAAATTAAATTAAAAAATTGTGAAACACAACAAAAACCGCTAGCAGTCCTAGACTAACACTATCAGACTAGCCGGTGCAGCGAGGAGAAATGCTCGACTACCCTTTAACCATCAACCCTAATGCTCGACCTCCACACCTTCCTATCAAAGGACATGTCCTCAGAAATTTGTAGTCGCGCCATGTCCTGCCTGATCATCTCACCTAGTACTAGTTAGGCCGCCCTTTACCTCTCCTTGTAACTGCCAAAAGCAAACGCTCACACATCTGCACGTGTGAACCACCTAAGCCTCGCTTCACGCATCTTGTCATCCACGGGAGCCACGCCTACCCTCTCCCGAATATCCTCATTCCTAATCTTATCCATCCAAATGTGTTTGCACATCCATCTCAACATTCTCATTTCTGCTACTTTCATCTTCTGGATATGTGAAATCTTGACTGACCAACACTCAGCCCCATACAGCATGGCTGGTCTAACCACTGCGCTGTAGAACTTACTTTTAAGTTTCGGTGGTACATTCTTGTCGCACAGGACTCCAGAAGCCAACCTCCATTTCATCCACCCCGCCCCGATACGGCACGTGACATCCCCGTCGATCTCCCCATCTTCCTGGATAATAAATTTTTAGGAACTTGAAACTCTCTCTCTTAGGGATGACTTGTGAGTCAAGCCTCACTTCCACATCCGCTTCCTCCAACATGTCGCTAAACTTACACTATAAATATTTCGTCTTGGTCCTACTCAACTTGATACCTTTGGACTCCAGGGCCTGCCTCCATTTCTCCAATCTCTCGTTAACGCTGCATCACGTCTCATCAATCAGAATTATATCATCAGCGAACAACATACACCAAAGCACCTCCCCTTGAATATGGTGTGTCAGTGCGTCTATCTCCAGGGCAAATAAGAAGGGGTTTGAGCGCAGATCCTTGGTGTAACCCCATAACCACCGGAAAAGGCTCTGAGTCACCTCCCATTGTCCTAACCGAGACTTAGCTCCATCATACATATTTTTTATCGCCCTAATATAAGCTACCGGTACACCTTTCACCTCCAGGCATCCCCAAAGAACGTCACTGAGACCTTGTCATACGCTTTCTCTAGGTCAATAAACACCAAGTGCAAGTCCCTCTTCCTATCTCTGTACTGTACCACAAATCTCCTAATAAGATGGAATAGTAAAGCATGTTCACACAAAAATTAACTAGCAAACAAATTGTTACTAGTTTAATGTCAATAGCATCTTTTACCTTCCTACTCTTTCACTATCTCAAGCATTAATTTTCTTTATTTCTCTCTTGGCAGGGGTTACAATTTTGAAAAGATTTCTATACTTGTACAATTTCTTGAAACTTGAAGAGGAAATAGCTGACCTGAAGGTTGATGCATTTTAGTCCACCTATAATACATATTATGGACCAAACAAGATTACGAAGTCAAATATTATTACGACATCACCGATACCATCAAACAAAAGAAAAAAGATACCAGATAAATCCGTTTTTGGTAGTTACCAGATAAATCATATAAGCTTAATATGGAAGATGAAAAGGAGGAAAAATGATGAATGTGTATTCCTATGTTCAGATATGCCCATTTATACATGCAAAAGTAGCAAGGGAATCAAGGAGCCTCTATCAATTTTAATGGCCTTCCTTGAATACTGTAGATGAATATCTCAAGCAAGAGAAAAGGAGGGAAAACAGGAAAGGAATAACATATCAGGTAAAATGAAATAACTCAGAGAAGCATCACTAGACCCAAGAAAACCAGAACCAATAACAGCCATATGGTGAATTAATCTTTTTCTGCATTCAGAGACTTGTATGGCAAAAACTTATATGGAGATTAAATGGAAACAGAAAGCAATCCAAGTGGAGAAGTTCATCTGTAAAATAGATCCTTATCAGGATAGATCACTGAGGATAGAATTTAGACGGTGGAAACTCAGGTCGAGACATCAAATGTATATAAATTACAGTTGTTGCAATTAGGATGAGAAAATAGGAAAGTATCCGCCTATATGAAAGAAGGCAGCATTCATATCAGAATATCAGTGAGAAAATGTGTCCAGAGATAATAGGGGTAAGAGAATTAATAGCATCAGTCGAGCGCCGGAGCTTAATGACTGATCAAACAGTGAACAAGAAGGAAAAGGACAACTAATGAATACTCTTATATCAAAGGAGGAATCAACTTAAGCCATAGATAGATGTCAAATGCCAGTTTTACCTCTTAATTTAAAACAGGTAAAGATGGAACCTACCCTGTGATGGATGGAAGATTAAGCAGGAGGGCTGATAAACTTTCATCTGCTCCAACAGCATTTCCACAGTCAGATCTTTTACACATCCTTGTATATGTTTTTAGATGATGAGGTTCCACTAAAGGCAGTACAAGGATACAGTAGTGGTCCTTTATGTGCAAAACAAGCGGCCACAAAGTACGATTTGTTTCCTCCTGTTCATTTTTAGGGTAAAGACTTATTATGTGACGTGTAATTGGATCATCAACCCAGGAATCTGAACCTTCAACTGACTGCTTTATCCTAATGCCAAATCCACGAGCAGATCCCTCCCTATAGAAAAAGATATACATTGTAATTCATGGAAATTCCGACGGCTACAACGTAAGGACATGAAAATGAAGAAAGATAAAAAGAACAATGGTAACTAAGTCAACAATAAGTAAAATAACAGATTTGACATGATAAAGACAGATAGTGAGCAGTTGCATGCCAATTCACTCTCCATAACAACTTCATCAACAGTCATAGCTAATAACACCAGACATCTATCTGTATGGAAGAAGTTAATAGGAAAATTACTAGAGATTTTCTTACCTAAATCTTCCATAACCAAGAAATTCACACATTTGATAGAATCAGAAAGAAAATGGACTTACGAAAATGCAAAACATCTGAGTTTTTCCATCCAAAAAAAAGAGAAAGTAAGAGCAACCAGTTGAGTTTAGATTTTAGAAGAAGGTTTCAAGATGTCATTCAAATCTCAACTTGCAATTACGAGGAACCAACCTTTCAAACATGAACCTATCCCCTCTGACCGCAATAATAGAAATACAAAGAGAAAGAGACGGATGTGGGAGGGGTCTCCCTATAGTCATTTCTCTCCATTTAGGACTGATCAGATTTCTTTATTTTTTTTTATTTATCAGAGAATTGGACTCCAGAAAGAATTGAACAGAAGTTTAACAAAAAAAAATGATGATCGAAAGTCCCGTGGCTTCCTTATCCTTGGGAATTCTTCAACTTTTTGCTGATAATCCATCTTTTGAACTGACAATTCATTTCTCTGACTGAACTACAAAAAAACATGTGTTTCACTAGGTACGACTCGCATCTGGCATTTAGCTATGAAACCAAAATATCACAGTGAAAGACTCGAGAGTAAATCAAGCTAATTGAAGCTCCACTTTGTCATTTGGTCTAGTTCTTTAAACAGGATTATTACCCTCTCACATCATCTCTAAGATTATTAAATTAGGAAACGGAACTAAATAAATGACCGTAGTGAACCCACACTTCTTTATTCCTAAACACCTTATTTCCTCCACACATAATAAGCATTCAGTATATTATCCAAACCACACACATTGACTTGATTAAGAGAAATAAACTTAGATCCTAAAATTTAGATACTTTTTTTAGAGAAGGTAGAAGTAAGGGCGCTATTATCTACCGAGTTTTGAAACCAGAAACATCTAATTTCTCAACTATCCAAAAAAAGTAAAAGATGAGATAAGGATAGTACTATTATGTTCTCTTCAAGTATAAATAATACTAAAACATATAAACTATCATCCCAGCTTAAACCTTTTTTTCGAAAAAGGATTCAAAAAACCTTTTTTTGCGGTCAATGAATGCAGCAGCTATCTCTGAATCTGTAGGAAGAGAAGGCACCACAGTATACTTCAAATCATCCTCGATTAAACTCTTATCTCTCTCACACGCCGCCCGCCACCTCTTCTCAACAACCGGAAATCTCCTGTAAATTCATCACACCACCACCATTACTAAAATTAAGAAAGAAAGAACACAAACACACAGACACAGAGGGAGAGTGGATGTACCGCGAGAAAACAACGGTGTCTTGATTGGCGAGGATCCAGAGAGCTCTAATACTACAAGAGCTCGGCATTTGCGACACCGGAGATCAACTCAACGGTGGTTTCCGCCGAGTACAACTAATTTCACCGCCGTTTGAGCCACCGTTTTTCTGGCGTTTACTGCACATCTACGACGACGTTTCATTTGACATATGGATTTGAGAGAATTACTTGATGAGGCACTTAAAGATTAAAAATGAGATTTGGTGAATATTTCTTAGGGGAAATTCTCCAAAGGGCTGAGAATAAAATGGAGTTAATTTTATAGTCAAAAAACTTTTTAACTATAGAATTTGACAGTGTAAGTCCTAAATTTTTAATATGAACTCAGGATGCACTGCTGTCGTTACAATGATATTTTTTTTGTTATCTAATTTCATATTTTTAGAAAATTATTTTTAAACTCTTATAAAATACTAAGTTTTTCAAAAATTAAAATTCTAACACACCATATCTTATATATCCCGTGCCCCTCGATTACAACTCATTTAAGTAGAAACATTATAAATTGATTGCTTAAACTCACTAATTTTGGAATGATTAAAGATTCACATGCAAAGTAACTTGTCGAATATGATATATAATATTAAGGGTTAGATTAATCACAAAATATTAAAATCAAACTTCAGGAGATATTTTATACATTCGCTGTATAACTTTTTCGGAAAAGAGCTAAATATGTTCCTTTACTAACTAAAGTAATTATATCCTATCCTTGTTATACTATACCCTACACATATGCCGTCTACTCCTAATTTTAAATTTAAATATCCACATGGCGTCCTCATATTGGATAGACCAAGTCCACCCCTATTTTTTAATTGGGCCAACTAACTCGGATAATTTCTCTGACCCATCCCGATTTTGGCTCAGTAAAAGACCCCCAAAACAGTCGTCTCTTTCATTTTCATCCTTAAACCAACGAGAGAAATTAGGTGAAAAAGAAAACCCTAGGTACTCTTAATCGATGCTATCGATTCAAGAATTATGTCTGAAAAGGTAAGCTTAATCCTTGTATTTTTGCTAGTTCATCTCCGTTCTATGTGTAACTGTCTTAATTTATTATTAGAATTTTATGTTCAATCGTGACTTTAATATATATTGTACTCTTATAGTTTTGGATATTAGATTTAATTGATAATGTCAAATGACCTTTTTATCCTATGTTCTTGCATAGAATGTCTCTACATATGTTGTTTCAGTCGGTTAAAGTTTTTAATGGTCAACAATATAATATGGATTATTTTCCATTTTGTGATCCCAAATAAACTTTTTGGATGTCTTGTTTAGGTGTTATTAATGTGTGATTTTGTTTGAGCTAGATTTTATATACCACATGTGGTTATGGGCTTTTGATTTTTTTAAGTATTCAAGTTGGTGAGATATGAGAATGTGGGATTTCAATTGATCTTTTTAGTCGTTTTTTTGTTTGTGTGTGTTGAATGATGTTTCCTCACAACTTAAATATGTGAATATTTTAGTGCTAGCAGGCCTTTACTATTTAAATTAATTGTGATCTTCCAGTTTGTTACTTCTGTGTGTGTTCCCCTATATCCGTACATTCTTTATGATTCTGATTTTTTAATTGCTTAGTATTTGTTCTTTTTCAATATTATTTATGTTATTTAAATGTTTTTGTCCTCATATATAATTATTTATTATTTTATTGACGAGCGCAAAATACAATACAAAAATAATGTTCGTTAGCCAAAGTATAATTTAGTTATCATCTTCACAATGATTGAATTTAAACAATGCCCAATTAATTTTTAGCTTAATTCTATTCAGGATAATCAAAACTTGATTTGTAATGATTATAAACTATGATTAACTATTAAAATAAAATAATTGGCGATCGACTGCAACAAACCTGAGCTTAGCAAAGTTAGGTGGTTATCAATGTGAGGAACAAGGGTTTTGATGTGACATGTGCAAGGTTGTTATTCTGGATATGGTACTGTTATATTTCAGTCTTGAGGTTCTATCGATTTTTACGGATTCAATAGGTGATTGGTTTATACTTCTGATTCAGACTCCTCTCTCAATTAAATATTTCAAATAAATTAATGTGAAGTGCCGCGAAACTTACAAGAATATATTGTTAAGAATGGTCTAAGAGAAATTTCTCTTGAATATTTTTTAATCTTAATTCAAGAAGTAAATCGGAAAGCTCTTTCGATTACTTTGAAGAAATACCAAAAGAAATTATGGCATGTGTCGCAACAACATTCAATATTATACCCCTCCTCCGATTAAACAAGCTAATGAATAAAAACACAACTAGAGCTAGAGGTTTTCCAAAATATTCAAGCAATTAAGCAGTAATCAACTCCATAAACAGTAACCAAGTCACAAAATCACATCAAACCCTAAGGTAAACTACTCAAGGAATATTGCGGAAGTCATCACAAAAAGAGTTAAAGAATAATAAAGCATTAATCTAACTTTACAATCCAAACTCTCGTATTGAATTGATAGAAAGATGACGAAATCCCGTATCTTATAGCCTCCAATGATCTCCCAAAGTTTCCAAGGTCAAAAGTCCCTTCAAAAATATCCTTTTGGTATATTTATACCATGTAAGAGTGGGCCCGGATGAAACAAGTTTTTCCAAGCCAAAACAGGAAAGTACTATGAGAAAACCATACAGGCATACCGCGCCATGCGCTGCCCCTTGCGGGGCCCTAGTAGGGAAGTTCAAAGAGCAACTTCTGACAGACAACACCACAAAAGCACTACCGTGTCGCCCCATGCGGCGCGACAGTACAATTTTTACAGAGTATTTCTTTTCACGTTTTTGCATCCAAACTTGGTTCCGAACCCCCGAACGTGATCCTTATTTAATTTTTTGGGCTTTTGCTCAGGCTTAAAAAGCTCCACATTGTTTGATTTTGTTCCAATTATCTTTTTAACTCAAAATTACTTCCTGCAATATATAAAACACATAGTAAAATGCAGTAATTGAAGTGCAAATTATGACCAAAACTCAGATTCTAGCCTACAATCAAAACCCCACACTCATAGTAAATGCAATGCACTAATATTTAAACTCAAACACAAGTAAAATGCAGTAATTAGAGTGCAAATTATGACCAAAACACGGAATTCTAGCCTACAATCAAAACCCCACACATACACAATTGTTCATCCTCAAGCAATTAAATTGTACTTCACATAGAGATGACCTTCATATCAGACTTCCCTTATGTATCATGCCAAGAATATTTAAAATAGAATAAGCATCATATTATAACATCCTAGCCTCAAGACTTGACTCAAAAGTACCATGCATTTTTCGCAACTTGCTCACTTATTCTAACATATAGGTCAAAGACTTTACCCTACCTTCACAACTCATGTGCCCTCACATAGACAATAGAGAGTAGCTCCACACACAATATCGTTCAAGAACAATTAGAAACTCAATATAGAAAGAATTAACTCATTTTTAGAAATAAAATTCATGTGCCACAAAATACGTACCATATGCTTGCCCGTAGTATAATACTCTACTAATTTAGCTTATTCAGTCAAGGATCAATTAAGACTTTAATTGGTTGTAGTGTAGGTTGCAGGACGTGTATGATACGTTTGGTTATAGTGACACACCTCCCTAAGCACTTTAATACATACAATTTCACAATTAAACACCATACTTATTTTGAACCAAATCCAACTTTCACAACATTAATCTCCTCACTTCTTTAAGCACAAATAAGACAAGAACTACCACTAGCAAGGGATCAATTTTCCTCTTTCCTACAACATATACACACTTTTGTTTTCTTATTTTCAAAGTTTTGATCGATTTTTCTTTCATGTGTGTCTGCTACAATGGCGATCAATGAAGAAACATGTGATTCTCCATTTGTGACTTCAATCTCTACGCCAAATACAGTGCTTGTTGATCACAATTATCCTCTTTACATTTATCCTTCTAATACTCAAGGTTATGTACTTACATCCCACAAACTATTTCTTACCTTCCAACTGCTACATCGCAAGTCGAAACATCATAGAATATTCTACGAATTCCGAACAATTACCTACACCTTCCTGATAGTACTACGTAGAAGCCCATAATTGATATAGAAAAATTACACATTTTGAATTTTTTTTTTCAATTCCTTACATGTGGCTCTCATAATTTTTCAAACAATACACCTATCTCCTTTTCCAATAATTCCACTCAAAAATCTAACCATACCTTCACTTACCTTTTATAAACTCATAAAAATTCAAGTGCTCACGAGAATGACAAAATTCAAACATATAGACAATTCAAACAAAGGGGTGAAACTTGTAGTGTGGTTATCAAGTAAACAGGAATACATGCTGAATGAGGATAGCTAAGATATCCATTAATTAGGTGCATAAAATCATATAATTGACTCAACAAAGAAATACCTATATCACTTCGTAGACTAAAAAATATTGTTATTTCCCTTTGCAAATACAGCAGATAAGTTCTAGACATCAACTGACATGCAAAAAATATCAACAACAACCTCGACACACATGATACATAACTCACTTAGGACCGGATCTATCCCGACTCTCTAGTCAAAGCACTTACGCAGAATTACAATCAAACCCTTTAAGGCACTTATACATGAGTCAAGAACTAAGCCTAGGCATCAAAACTAAGGTGTTTACTACTGTCAAGGCACAATAACGTCAAGACAAGTCATCTATGTTTAAAACTATAGAACAATACTTCTCTATACCTAACAAAAGAAAAAACTAACTACACCCAGTTCAAGCAAAACCCTTGAAAAAAACCGTTGCACAAAGAAAAACTAAGGGAAATTTGTTACACTACCTAAGCAAACAAAAAATAAATAAATGACTAAAATCTTTTTTTTTCAACTTTATCCCTCAAGAAGATAGCCAAAGAAATCCATTGTCGGGAAAGTGAAAAAACAATCAATCAAAAGAAATGAAAACAAGCACACATATACATCATTACATCCCAACCCCACACTTTAAATTGTGGCATGTCTCCTTGACATACAACTAAAAAGCAAGAAGTAAAAGAAACTTCCCTGATTCATCTAGTCAGGGTCTGAACCGAGGTCGAGATCTTCTTTGCACACCCAACTCAATGCATATATCCATGATGAGAGCTTCTTTTCAGCTTTCTTTGGGTACACCGCGCACTTATTCATTTGACTTTCTCCAAGTTGCTCCTTTAGGCCCCCCTTTCTCCTTCCATCTTGAAGATTACCCGTTCTTCCCCACCTAAGCATGGGCTGCCTTTCTTGAGTATCTAGAATTTCTCTGCTCATAGTCAAGAAGGGTCTTCCTAAAATCGCAGGACCTCCTTATTCTCCTCCATGTTCACCACAATGAAGTCTACAAGGAACACCAATTTTTCCACCCGAACTAGCACATCTTCTACTATTCCTTCAAGTATGATCTTGGTTTGATCTGCTAGCTGCAAGGCACAGACATCGACCTGATTTCTCCAATCTCGCCCTCCAATTATTTGAAAATAGATAAAGACATAAGATTAATGGAAGCACCTGAATCACACAAAGATTTCTTAAACTTAGAACTTCCTAAAGAGCAAGGTATAGTAAAAAGACCCAGATCTCCACATTTTTAGGGAGCTTATTTTACAAATGGCACTAGAATGCTCTATGAGCTTGACCACCGATGTCTCTTCTACTTTCTGTTTCTTGGACAATATCTCCTTAAAAAGTTAGTATAAGTTATCATCTATGAAAGGTATATTCACATGCACCTGCTTGAGCACTTCTAGAAAGTGCCCCAAATTGGTTATCTAGGTTTTCTCTTCTTTGCTTCTAGGGGAAGGGTAGAGCAGGCATGTATTTACTCTCCTCGGTTTCCTCATACATTCTTTGTATGACTTTCTTCTTCCTTGTTGGAACTTCAGCTTTGTTCTTGTCCTTCAAACCATTCTCTTGCTCTTCCCTCACTTTATTCTGAACTTGATTTCCCATCAACTCATTATTTTCTACTACTAACAGATCTTTATAGTACTTTGTCATTTCTCGACAATACTACATTTATTTTTTCCTTTGAATTCCTTTCGATATCTGCAGTGAGGGTTCCTGGAGACCTATCGAACAACAAACTAGCAATTTTCCCCACTTTCATTTCATCTATTTTAATAGTGAAGGCTTTAATAAATCTTCTATGCTAGTCTTTAATAGCGAGGAAGGTGTCGGGCCATCCCAAGAATCCTGTACTTTCATCCATAATTCAATTCTGTTATGCTGACACTTCATCACTATCTCTTGAATCTTTCCCAAGCCTCAAAACTGTTTTAATGTCCATCTGACGTAAGTCATGACTTTCACTGTTTTTGCAGTTGAGAAGTATTTGTTAAGAAACATTTGAGTCATCTCTTCCCATGTCTTTATCGACCCTATTGGTAAGCTACGGAGCAAGTTCTTTGCATCATTGATCAGTGAAAAGGGGAATGCCCTTAAGTATATTGCATCTTTTGATACTCTATTGTACTGGAAGGTGTTCATGATTTCCTCAAAATTCATCAAGTGAGTGTTAGGATCTTCATTCACCTTCCCTCTAAAGACATAGTTGTTCTGGATAGTTTGAAGCAAGCCTTGCTTCAACTCAAAATTATTCGATGCTACTTCGTCGTCACTATTCTTAGCCTGTGCTCTGGGGTTGAAGATTGCCCCAAGAACTTTCCGGTGAAGTCTTTCTCTTTTCTCAACTGTAGCAGACTCTTTTCCAGATCTGGATTGTATGGAATCAATTCCTTTGAAGAAGATCAAGTCATATACCAGATAAATCAATATGTTGTATGCACACGGAAGAGGAAACTCGTGACAAATAAAATAAAATAAATTTCTGAATTAGCACCAAAAACTATTTTGAACACTATTGATTGTCAATCCTCGGCAACAATACCAAAATTTGACAAGTGCAAAACACAACACGAAATTAATATTTGTTAGACAAAGATAGTATAGTTTAATTACGGTCTCCATGTGGAATGAATTTAAACAATGCTCAAACAATTCTAGCTTAACGTTATTCAGGATGATCAAAACTTGATTTGTAATGTTATAAACTACGATTAACTACTAAAGTAAAGCAATTGATGATTGAATTCAACAAACTAGAGATTAGGAAAGTCATGTTCTTATCAATGTGAGGATCAAGACGTGATAGGTGTAAGATAGTCATTCTGGATATGTTGTTGTTATATTTCATTCTTGAGGCTTTATCGATTCTCATGAATTAAATAGGGGATTAGTTTATACTTCTGATTCAGACTCCTTTCTCGATTAAACCTAAATCTTTCAAATAAACTAATATCAAATACAGTGCAACTTGCAAGAATATATTGGTGAGAATGGTCTAAGAGAAATTTCTCTAGAATATTTCTCAATCTTAATTAAAGAGGTAAATCACAAAGCTCTTCCGATTACTTTAAAGAAGTACCAAAATAAATTAAGGAATGTGTTGCAACAACATTCAATATTATGCTCCTCTTCTGACTAAACAAGATAATAAATAAAATCACAACTAGAGTTAAAGCTCTTTTAAGAAACTCAAACAATTAAGCAGTAATCAAATCCATAAACAACAACCAAGTCACCAAATCACATCAAACCCTAAGGTAAACTACTCCATAGATATGGAGGAAGTCATCACAAAAAGAGTTAAAAGAATAAGAAAGCATCAATCTAACTTTACAATCCAAACTCCCGTATTAAATTGATGGAAGGATAATGAAATTTCATGTCTTGTTGTCACGAACCAAAACTCAACTCGTCGTGATGGCGCCTATCGTGGAACTAGGCTAGCCTCGACTCAATAATCCAACACTGTAACAATATTTTAAAAAATAAATTTGGAAGCGATAAATCATTAAGGAACATTTTGAAAACATAATAAAATACAAATTACGAGACAATTGCCCAAAATAATGATTGAGCGTCTAAAGGAGAACATAGTCTATTACAATGTTTAAAAGAACAAACTGGAATACATATGGAGATAAAGTAGGAGAGTCAAGGCCTGCAAAAGCTATGCAAATACCTCGATAGTCTTCTAAAGCCTGAAGCCTCGATCAACAACTGCCACTAAACCAAAAGTCCCTAGATCTGCACACAAGGTATAAGGGATAATGTGAGCACACCAACTCAGTAAGTAATGAGTCCAAATTATGGACTGAAAGGTAGTGACGAACTCTACCGCAACAGAAATAATAGAAATGAATATGCAGAAACGTAGGCATGCTTTCAATTTAATAGGAAACTGAAACAGTAAAATAGAGTAGATACGATCAAGGTGAAGAATAACACTCTGCTACATCTACATGCCAATGCACATGCTGTATGTGATGCACAATGCTGAATATCTCATGTGCTCACCCTCTCGAATGCTCGTCAACTCAGTATTGTATATGGATCATAAGGCCCAAGGAAGATCCATCCCAGATTATATGCATCTCTGAAGCAGTCACTCAGTACTGAGCAAGTCCAATCAAGCCCTATGGAGAAGATTCATCTCCAGGTAATAATAATAACCTCACAACCACTCGGTACTATATATGCTCACATGACCCAAGGAAGATTCATCCTGGAATATATACATCACTGACCATTAGTCTCCAATACTAAGGACTTAGACCAATCCATCCCCATGCAGAAGTCCATCCCCAGATAGTATCAACTGCATTTACTAGGGTGTGTATAGACTCCGGAGGGGCTTCTTCAGCCTAAACACTATCACAAATCACTACGACCGATGCAACGTGCAGCCCTATCCCATAACTGTCACTCATAATCAGGCGCTCAGCTTCACTCAGTCATCACTCTTCAGTCTCACCCACGGGCTCAAATTTCATGAAACTAGCCCGGAACAATGATATGATGTGCCATTAAGTAACAACTTCTCAATACATACTAAACGTGTGTTCATATTTGTAGGTTTTGATAAATGACAAACGACGCGCAATTGACATATGACGAGGTCCAAGCACAAGCGCGCAATTGACACATAACGAGGTTCAAGCACAAGACGAACAAAGATCATGATCAAGCAAAGAAATAAAGTTATACATGAGTCGTTCTTTAATTGTGATCTTGATCCGACAATTGACTCAAGACTTGGCTTCTCTCGTAAAATCATTTTTATCAATCATGCATATTTAATTTAAAGCAAAATGATTTTCAAACATTTTATTTTAGCCAAAATGATTTTTAAACATGCCTCTCAAATCTGGACAAAGATAATCGATTATGTACTTTATGATAATCGATTATGTTAAGACAATGTACACCAGATTTACAAAGCTGAACAATAATCGATTATGTACCTTATGATAATCGATTATGTTAAGGCAGTGTACATCAGATGTTTCAAAGCTACAAGATAATCGATTATGTACCTTATGATAATCGATTATGTTGAGGCAGTGTCCATCAGATTTTTCAAAGCTATAAAATAATCGATTATGCACATTATGATAATCGATTATGTTGAGGCAGTGTCTATCAAATTTTACAAGACTGTAAAATAATCGATTATGTACTTTATGATAATCGATTATGTTAAGACAGTGTAGTCCGAAGTTTTCAAAATATAAAAGATAATCGATTATCCTTATAGCATAATCGATTATGCAAATGACCGTTGCCAAAGTATTTTTAAACTCTGAAAGATAATCGATTATACACAATCTGATAATCGATTATGCTAAGTAAAATCTGCACATGATTTTTTGAACGTTGTCAGGTAATCGATTATACACAATCTGATAATCGATTATGCTAAGTAAAATCTGAATATGATTTTTTGAACGTTGTCAGGTAATCGATTATACGATTTGGATAATCGATTATTCTGCTTAAAATCTGGGAATGATTTTTGAACGATTGGAAAATAATCGATTATGCAAATCAGATAATCGATTATCTTAGCACAAAATCAGCAATTCTTGATTGGCAATTAGGCAACGGTTGTGGGGGTTTTGAACACTATAAATACAGCTCAAAATCAGTCTTCTAAGTACAACAACTGATCATATTCTTGCTAAAGCTTGCATACTCTCATATACATCATTTTATATTCATTTCATAAGTTTTTGAGAGCCAAACTCTTGAGGAAAGTTGTTGTGTTCTTGAGCGTATTTATTTTACTCATATCTACTCTTAAAGAGAGTCTTGTCTTGAGTGCTAAGTGTTTGTATACACTTGAAGGGAAGTGTTAATCCCTTGTGGTTGTAAGAAGGAACGTTTTCATTCCTTCGGTTGAAGTCTTGAAGTGTGGTATCTTCGAGCAAAGGTTGTTGAGGCTTGTGTGACTCAAGTTCTCAGTTTGTAACGGTTTGTTAAGCACCCGTAAGCTTAACGAAGTTAGTGGAATCTCGAGAGAGTCTCTCGGGGACTGGACTAGCCACACGTTGTGGTGAACCAGGATTATTTCGGTGCGTTCGTTCCTTATTATTTACTTACCGCACTTATTTCAATCCTGCAATTTTTAATTCCGCAAGTTCATATTGTTTTTTATTATAACGCTATTCACACCCCCCCCTAGCGTTTAGCGTATATTCTAACAATTGGTATCAGAGCCCAACTCTCTGAAAGACTTAAACGTTTGAGAGAAACAATCCATGGCTTCTACTCGTGACTTTAATGCAGGAATAGGTGAAGGACAATGCTCCACCAGACCACCACTATTCGATGGCACAAATTATACGTACTGGAAGGAGAGGATGAGAACATTCATCCAATCGAATAATTTTCATCTATGGAAGGTTATAACGAAGGGAGAACAAATTCCAACCAAAAAGGTTGAAAATGAATGGGTTCCAAAATCCGAAGATGAATACGATGCGGATGATATCCGAAAAGTGCAGAACAACGCTAGAGCCATCAACTTATTATATTGTGCTGTAAATGCTGATGATTACAGAAAAATATCATGTTGCACAACGGCTAAGCAAATGTGGGATAAGCTGGAAATCACGTACGAAGGTACGGACCAGGTAAGAGAAGCTAAAATTGATTTTCTAACCCATGCATATGAACTGTTTCACATGAAGGAAAGCGAGAGGATCGATGACATGTTCGAACGATTTTCAAAAATCGTCAATGACCTACATGCTCTTAAGAAGACCTTCACGGATAAGGAACTTGTCCGAAAAATTCTCCGAAGTCTCACTCCGGAATGGCGCTCCAAGGCCGACGCGATTCAAGAGTCTATCGGCGTTTCAAATGTCACCATCGACGGACTAAGAGGTAATCTTAAAACCTATGAATCTACTATACTTAACCCTCCGTTTAATGATCAAAGGAAACAAAGAATCGCCCTCAAGGCAAGCACGGCTCAACCTTAAAATGATGAGGACACAAACAACGGAGATAACGAGTTCGGACTCGTTATTAAGAGGTTTCAAAAGTTCATGCGAAAAGAGTATGAACGAAAAGGCAAACAACAAGGAGATCAAGTAAAGTGCTATGGATGCGGAGAAATCGGGCACATTAAATCAAATTGCCCAAATGTCAAAAAGGAGAAGAAACCCTTCAAGAAACAAGGAGCATACATATCTTGGGGAGGTGACTCCGGAGACGAATCAAGCGACGATGAAGAAGACGAAACCGCAAATCTATGTCTCATGGCACACGAAGACAATCAAGAAGAGGTATGTCAAATTTCTTCAAAAAATTTCTATTCTCTTGAGGAAATGCAAAACGCTTTTGATGAACTGTATAGTGAATTCATTAAAGCTTCCAAAACTGTTAGAGACGTAAAGAAAAATTCCTCTTTGAAAGAAAAAGATTTTGAAAAACAACTCTATTTGAAAGAAAAAGATTTGGAAAAATTGATTTTGGAAAATGAGAAGTTGAAAGAAGAAAACAAATTTTTCGGCAAGAGAAGTGCCGACAAACCCGAGAGTTCTAGTAAAAATTGTATTTCTTGCATGCATCTAAAAGATGAAGTAGAAAGACTTAAGGGCACCCTAGATAAGTTCAATTCTTCTCATAAAAATTTGAATGATGTTCTTGTCAATTTGAAATCGACCAAACATGGCATAGGTTTCAAAAACGTGCCTAAAGAAAAAGTTGAAGCCATCCCCCAACAACCCAAGGCTCAACCTAGGATAAATAAAATAAACAATTCATCCTAGAAATAACCATCCTAGAATCAATATGCATCCTAGACCAAACACTAGAAGAAACTTTGAACATTTTAGAACGCCTAGAAATGGCCTTCAACAATCGCAACCTAGACATACTCGACCTAGAAACAATTATTCTAGAAACGCTGCATATCCTAGAACAAACAGTAGGAGAAATGATTTTCAAGGATTGCGCAATAGCCATATTCTCAAAAATAGAGCAAATGATTTTCGTACCTCCAACTACTACCAACCTAGAAGAATGCATAATCCTAATGTCATTTGTCATTATTGTAGTCGAATAGGACATATTGCTCCTGCTTGTTTTACTAGACACAGACACTTAACTGCATGTCAAGCACAACAGCATTTTACACCTAACTCTCAAGGACCCAAAACAGCTTGGGTACCAAAAACTCATTAATTTGTCTTGTAGGTATGTTTGAAGGGATCAAGTGTACTTTGGTACCTTGATAGTGGATGCTCCAAACACATGACCGGAGACGCATCCAAGTTCCTTCAACTAGAACACAAGGAAGGAGGAAACGTTATTTTTGGAGATAACAACAAGGAAAAAATTATCGGCATTGGCTCGGTCGGTAAGAATGAATCTTCTTCCATTAAGCATATATTGCTAGTTAAAGGTCTAAAACATAATCTCTTGAGCATAAGTCAATTATGTGACAAGGAAAATCTTGTTTTGTTTGATTCGGAAGAATGCTTAGTTTTTCGTCGTAGTGATATTAAAATTATTCTTCGTGGTTTTAGAATTGATAACATCTATATGGTTGATCTTGAAAACTCTTCATCAGAGTATGTGAATTGTCTTATAAGTAAAGAAGATGATATGTGGTTATGGCATCGTAGAGTAGCTCATATCAACATGCATCTTTTAAACAAATTGGTTTCACAAAATTTAGTTATTGGTCTTCCAAATTTGAAATTTGAAAATAACACTATTTGTGATTCTTGTCAAAAAGGGAAGCAAACAAAAGCATCTTTTAAATCTAAGAATATTGTTTCAACTACAAGACCTTTGCAACTTCTTCACATGGATCTCTTTGGACCATCTCGCATTGAAAGTCTTGGTAGAAATCGTTATGCTTTTGTTATTGTTGATGATTATTCTAGATTTACATGGACACTATTTCTTGCTCACAAAAGTGAGGCTTTTCAAAATTTTAAATGTTTTCTTAAACGTGTTCAAAATGAAAAGAACACAACCGTCACTTCCATAAGAAGTGATCATGGGGAGAGTTCGATCACAATCTCTTCGCGGACTTTTGTGACGAACTCGGTATTGAGCACACCTTCTCTGCTCCACGTACACCACAACAAAATGGAGTGGTGGAATGGAAAAATAGGTGTCTCGAAGAGATGGCTAGAACCATGCTCGATGAGGCTAAGATTCCCAAACAATTTTGGGCGGATGCCGTGAGTACCGCATGCTACGTTTTAAACAGAGTAGTCATAAGGCCAATACTCATGAAAACTCCCTATGAACTCTATAAGGGAAGGAAACCTAATCTCTCCCATCTTAGAGTATTTGGTTGTAAATGCTTTATTCATAACAACGGAAAAGATAATTTGGGAAAATTTGATGCCAAATCGGATAAAGGAATTTTTCTTGGTTATTCATCACGTAGCAAAGCATATAGAGTATTCAATAATAGAACCGAAACTGTTGAGGAATCCCCTCATATTGTGTTTTCCGAAAATAATGCTCGCTTGGCGAGAAAGGATTCTGGTTTTGATCTTGCAGGTATTTTAAACACAATAAGTCCTCAAGACAAAGCACAAGAGGAAAATCCAAAGGAAATTCAAGATGAAATCTTGGAACAATCATCGGAGGAAGCGCCACCACTGGAGAAAGAAACGAAACTGCCCAACGCGTGGAGGACAATCAAAGACCATCCTCTCGACAAGGTAATTGGCGACATTGAACAAAAGGTAAGTACTCGAAACAATCTTAAGAACACCTTAGGACATACTGCTTTCGTTTCTCAAATTGAACCCTCAACCATTTCCGAAGCAATTGGGGATGAGCATTGGACCTTGGCAATGCAAGAGGAGCTTAACCAATTCAAACGAAATGACGTTTGGGAATTGGTGCCAAGACCCGACAATCATACCATAATTGGTACGAAATGGGTTTTTCGAAATAAATTAGATGAAAATGGTGTAATCACTAGAAACAAAGCTAGGCTTGTAGCAAAAGGTTACAATCAAAGAAGAAGGAATTGACTATGAAGAAACGTATGCACCCGTAGCAAGGTTAGAAGCTATTCGTTTATTACTTGCTTTTGCCTCTTCTATGAATTTCAATTTATATCAAATGGATGTAAAGAGTGCTTTTCTAAATGGTTTTATTCAAGAAGAAGTTTATGTTGAACAACCCCCGGGCTTTGAAGATTTTAAATCTCCCGATCATGTTTTCAAACTTAAGAAAGCCCTTTATGGTCTTAAACAAGCTCCCCGAGCTTGGTATGAACGATTGAGCAAATTTCTTTTGGACAATGAGTTCATTAGGGGGAAAGTTGACACCACACTATTTATTAAGCATAAAAACAATAATATTTTATTAGTTCAAATCTATGTGGATGATATTATTTTTGGTGCTACTAACAATGCTTTGTGCAAGGAATTTTCCGATTTAATGACAAACGAATTTGAGATGTCTATGATGGGTGAGCTAACCTTCTTCTTGGGGTTGCAAGTGAAACAAATGAAAGAAGGAACTTTCATTTGTCAATCTAAATATTGCAAAGAGTTGCTAAAACGATTTGAAATGAGCAACGCCAAAGCGATGGCCACTCCAATGAGCACATCCGATCATCTTGACAAAGATGAGAAAGGTAAGGAAGTCGACACCAAGAAGTATCGAGGTATGATCGGATCCCTTCTTTATCTTACTGCTAGTAGACCGGACATAATGTTTAGCGTATGTTTATGCGCTCGATATCAATCATGTCCTAAGGAGTCGCACCTAACTGCGGTTAAGCGGATAATGAAGTATCTTGTTGGTACTATAAATGTGGGACTATGGTATCCCAAAGGTTCTTCACGCCAACTTGTTGGCTATTCCGACTCCGATTTTGCGGGTTGCAAATTGGACCGCAAGAGCACTAGTGGCACTTGCCATTTGCTCGGTAGCTCTCTTGTCTCTTGGTTTAGTAAGAAACATGTAAGTGTTGCGTTGTCCACAACCGAGGCTTAATATGTAGCCGCGGGGAGTTGTTGTGCTCAAATCCTTTGGATGAAACAACAACTCTCGGACTATGGACTAAGTATCGATCATATCCCTCTTAGATGTGATAATACTAGCGCCATAAGCTTGACGAAGAACCCCGTTCTTCATTCAAGAACAAAACACATTGAAATTAGGCACCACTTTATAAGAGATCACGTTCTCAAAGGTGATGTCGAAATTGAGTTTGTTGAAACCAAATCTCAATTGGCCGACATTTTCACAAAGCCTTTAGAGAAAGAGTCCTTTTTCCGAATTCGTAGTGAACTCGGGATTCTTGACTCCACGTTGATCTAAGTCAAGCATTGCATTTTTCTCTTTTCATTACTAACTTGAGCGTCGGAGGCGCCTAATTCTGTTTTGCAGGTATCGCCCCAAGGACAGGGGGAATTATAAAGCACTGGTGCAGAATAATCGATCTCTTTTAAGAATAATCGATTTCTCTTAAGTACATAATCGATTATCAAGTATCAATAATCGATTATGTTGACATTATGTTGTCCCTTTTATAATTGCAATATTGGTTAATCATTAAACTAGTTATTTACTTATTTTTTTGCTAATGTCAAAAGGGGGAAGAATAAGGGCTATGCACTTAATATTTATTGGCATAAATTGAGGGGGAATTCATATGTTGAGGGGGAACTAATTGCATATCTGGGAGAACTAATTGCATATCTATATACTTGTCTTGGATCGTCATTATGAATTCTCTAATATGCATATCTCGATATTGGTTTGTCATTATCAAAAAGGGGGAAATTGTTGAAACACGTTCTCAATACATACTAAACGTGTGTTCATATTTGTAGGTTTTGATAAATGACAAACGACGCGCAATTGACATATGACGAGGTCCAAGCACAAGCGCGCAATTGACACATAACGAGGTTCAAGCACAAGACGAACAAAGATCATGATCAAGCAAAGAAATAAAGTTATACATGAGTCGTTCTTTAATTGTGATCTTGATCCGACAATTGACTCAAGACTTGGCTTCTCTCGTAAAATCATTTTTATCAAATCATGCATATTTAATTTAAAGCAAAATGATTTTCAAACATTTTATTTTAGCCAAAATGATTTTTAAACATGCCTCTCAAATCTGGACAAAGATAATCGATTATGTACTTTATGATAATCGATTATGTTAAGACAATGTACACCAGATTTACAAAGCTGAACAATAATCGATTATGTACCTTATGATAATCGATTATGTTAAGGCAGTGTACATCAGCTGTTTCAAAGCTACAAATTAATCGATTATGTACCTTATGATAATCGATTATGTTGAGGCAGTCTCCATCAGATTTTTCAAAGCTATAAAATAATCGATTATGCACATTATGATAATCGATTATGTTGAGGCAGTGTCTATCAAATTTTACAAGACTGTAAAATAATCGATTATGTACTTTATGATAATCGATTATGTTAAGACAGTGTAGTCCGAAGTTTTCAAAATATAAAAGATAATCGATTATCCTTATAGCATAATCGATTATGCAAATGACCGTTGCCAAAGTATTTTTAAACTCTGAAAGATAATCGATTATACACAATCTGATAATCGATTATGCTAAGTAAAATCTGCATACGACTTTTTGAACGTTGTCAGGTAATCGATTATACACAATCTGATAATCGATTATGCTAAGTAAAATCTTAATATGATTTTTTGGACGTTGTCAGGTAATCGATTATACGATTTGGATAATCGATTATTCTGCTTAAAATCTGGGAATGATTTTTGAACGATTGGAAAATAATCGATTATGCAAATCAGATAATCGATTATCTTAGCACAAAATCAGCAATTCTTGATTGGCAATTAGGCAACGGTTGTGGGGGTTTTGAACACTATAAATACAACTCAAAATCAGTCTTCTAAGTACAACAACTGATCATATTCTTGCTAAAGCTTGCATACTCTCATTTACATCATTTTATATTCATTTCATAAGTTTTTGAGAGCCAAACTCTTGAGGAAAGTTGTTGTGTTCTTGAGCGTATTTATTTTACTCATATCTACTCTTAAAGAGAGTCTTGTCTTGAGTGCTAAGTGTTTGTATACACTTGAAGGGAAGTGTTAATCCCTTGTGGTTGTAAGAAGGAACGTTTTCATTCCTTCGGTTTAAGTCTTGAAGTGTGGTATCTTCGAGCAAAGGTTGTTGAGGCTTGTGTGACTCAAGTTCTCAGTTTGTAACGGTTTGTTAAGCACCCGTAAGCTTAACGAAGTTAGTGGAATCTCGAGAGAGTCTCTCGGGGACTGGACTAGCCACACGTTGTGGTGAACCAGGATAATTTTGGTGCGTTCGTTCCTTATTATTTACTTACCGCACTTATTTCAATCCTGCAATTTTTAATTCCGCAAGTTTATATTGTTTTTTATTATAATGCTATTCACCCCCCCCCCTCTAGTGTTAAGCGTATATTCTAACATACTGAAGATGCACAAACAACGTGGCAGTGTAAGGGGGTCTCAAACCACTCCTTTTACATATTGGGGTGTGTAATGAGTCCCCAGCAAAGTTGAGGCGTGTCAGAAATTTTTTTCAAGTTCAGTATGGAGAGTATACACTAAATCATAATATTATTATTATTATTACTGTTGCTTTTAAAATTATCATTTCATTTTTTGGGTCAAAGCAACAGATTAATAGTAAAGCATGTTCACAACAACACCAACAACTCAGTAGAATCCCACTAGTGGGTCTGGACAGGATAAAATGTATGCAAACGTTATCCCTACCCCGAACGGATAGAGAAGTTGTTTCCGGAAGATCCTCGGCCCACAGACAACAGATCCGTAACCACAACAAAAACCAGAAAATAGTATCCGCATCGTAAAATACAACAAATAAATGGAAATGCCAAAATGTGAAAGATAGCAACAACTACAACAAAATAGAAAATTAAAAATAATAAAAAATAAAAATAAAATTAAATTAAAAAATTGTGAAACACAACAAAAACCGCTAGCAGTCCTAGACTAACACTATCAGACTAGCCGGTGCAGCGAGGAGAAATGCTCGACTACCCTTTAACCATCAACCCTAATGCTCGACCTCCACACCTTCCTATCAAAGGACATGTCCTCAGAAATTTGTAGTCGCGCCATGTCCTGCCTGATCATCTCACCTAGTACTAGTTAGGCCGCCCTTTACCTCTCCTTGTAACTGCCAAAAGCAAACGCTCACACATCTGCACGTGTGAACCACCTAAGCCTCGCTTCACGCATCTTGTCATCCACGGGAGCCACGCCTACCCTCTCCCGAATATCCTCATTCCTAATCTTATCCATCCAAATGTGTTTGCACATCCATCTCAACATTCTCATTTCTGCTACTTTCATCTTCTGGATATGTGAAATCTTGACTGACCAACACTCAGCCCCATACAGCATGGCTGGTCTAACCACTGCGCTGTAGAACTTACTTTTAAGTTTCGGTGGTACATTCTTGTCGCACAGGACTCCAGAAGCCAACCTCCATTTCATCCACCCCGCCCCGATACGGCACGTGACATCCCCGTCGATCTCCCCATCTTCCTGGATAATAAATTTTTAGGAACTTGAAACTCTCTCTCTTAGGGATGACTTGTGAGTCAAGCCTCACTTCCACATCCGCTTCCTCCAACATGTCGCTAAACTTACACTATAAATATTTCGTCTTGGTCCTACTCAACTTGATACCTTTGGACTCCAGGGCCTGCCTCCATTTCTCCAATCTCTCGTTAACGCTGCATCACGTCTCATCAATCAGAATTATATCATCAGCGAACAACATACACCAAAGCACCTCCCCTTGAATATGGTGTGTCAGTGCGTCTATCTCCAGGGCAAATAAGAAGGGGTTTGAGCGCAGATCCTTGGTGTAACCCCATAACCACCGGAAAAGGCTCTGAGTCACCTCCCATTGTCCTAACCGAGACTTAGCTCCATCATACATATTTTTTATCGCCCTAATATAAGCTACCGGTACACCTTTCACCTCCAGGCATCCCCAAAGAACGTCACTGAGACCTTGTCATACGCTTTCTCTAGGTCAATAAACACCAAGTGCAAGTCCCTCTTCCTATCTCTGTACTGTACCACAAATCTCCTAATAAGATGGAATAGTAAAGCATGTTCACACAAAAATTAACTAGCAAACAAATTGTTACTAGTTTAATGTCAATAGCATCTTTTACCTTCCTACTCTTTCACTATCTCAAGCATTAATTTTCTTTATTTCTCTCTTGGCAGGGGTTACAATTTTGAAAAGATTTCTATACTTGTACAATTTCTTGAAACTTGAAGAGGAAATAGCTGACCTGAAGGTTGATGCATTTTAGTCCACCTATAATACATATTATGGACCAAACAAGATTACGAAGTCAAATATTATTACGACATCACCGATACCATCAAACAAAAGAAAAAAGATACCAGATAAATCCGTTTTTGGTAGTTACCAGATAAATCATATAAGCTTAATATGGAAGATGAAAAGGAGGAAAAATGATGAATGTGTATTCCTATGTTCAGATATGCCCATTTATACATGCAAAAGTAGCAAGGGAATCAAGGAGCCTCTATCAATTTTAATGGCCTTCCTTGAATACTGTAGATGAATATCTCAAGCAAGAGAAAAGGAGGGAAAACAGGAAAGGAATAACATATCAGGTAAAATGAAACAACTCAGAGAAGCATCACTAGACCCAAGAAAACCAGAACCAATAACAGCCATATGGTGAATTAATCTTTTTCTGCATTCAGAGACTTGTATGGCAAAAACTTATATGGAGATTAAATGGAAACAGAAAGCAATCCAAGTGGAGAAGTTCATCTGTAAAATAGATCCTTATCAGGATAGATCACTGAGGATAGAATTTAGACGGTGGAAACTCAGGTCGAGACATCAAATGTATATAAATTACAGTTGTTGCAATTAGGATGAGAAAATAGGAAAGTAATCCGCCTATATGAAAGAAGGCAGCATTCATATCAGAATATCAGTGAGAAAATGTGTCCAGAGATAATAGGGGTAAGAGAATTAATAGCATCAGTCGAGCGCCGGAGCTTAATGACTGATCAAACAGTGAACAAGAAGGAAAAGGACAACTAATGAATACTCTTATATCAAAGGAGGAATCAACTTAAGCCATAGATAGATGTCAAATGCCAGTTTTACCTCTTAATTTAAAACAGGTAAAGATGGAACCTACCCTGTGATGGATGGAAGATTAAGCAGGAGGGCTGATAAACTTTCATCTGCTCCAACAGCATTTCCACAGTCAGATCTTTTACACATCCTTGTATATGTTTTTAGATGATGAGGTTCCACTAAAGGCAGTACAAGGATACAGTAGTGGTCCTTTATGTGCAAAACAAGCGGCCACAAAGTACGATTTGTTTCCTCCTGTTCATTTTTAGGGTAAAGACTTATTATGTGACGTGTAATTGGATCATCAACCCAGGAATCTGAACCTTCAACTGACTGCTTTATCCTAATGCCAAATCCACGAGCAGATCCCTCCCTATAGAAAAAGATATACATTGTAATTCATGGAAATTCCGACGGCTACAACGTAAGGACATGAAAATGAAGAAAGATAAAAAGAACAATGGTAACTAAGTCAACAATAAGTAAAATAACAGATTTGACATGATAAAGACAGATAGTGAGCAGTTGCATGCCAATTCACTCTCCATAACAACTTCATCAACAGTCATAGCTAATAACACCAGACATCTATCTGTATGGAAGAAGTTAATAGGAAAATTACTAGAGATTTTCTTACCTAAATCTTCCATAACCAAGAAATTCACACATTTGATAGAATCAGAAAGAAAATGGACTTACGAAAATGCAAAACATCTGAGTTTTTCCATCCAAAAAAAAGAGAAAGTAAGAGCAACCAGTTGAGTTTAGATTTTAGAAGAAGGTTTCAAGATGTCATTCAAATCTCAACTTGCAATTACGAGGAACCAACCTTTCAAACATGAACCTATCCCCTCTGACCGCAATAATAGAAATACAAAGAGAAAGAGACGGATGTGGGAGGGGTCTCCCTATAGTCATTTCTCTCCATTTAGGACTGATCAGATTTCTTTATTTTTTTTATTTATCAGAGAATTGGACTCCAGAAAGAATTGAACTGAAGTTTAACAAAAAAAAATGATGATCGAAAGTCCCGTGGCTTCCTTATCCTTGGGAATTCTTCAACTTTTTGCTGATAATCCATCTTTTGAACTGACAATTCATTTCTCCGACTGAACTACAAAAAAACATGTGTTTCACTAGGTACGACTCGCATCTGGCATTTAGCTATGAAACCAAAATATCACAGTGAAAGACTCGAGAGTAAATCAAGCTAATTGAAGCTCCACTTTGTCATTTGGTCTAGTTCTTTAAACAGGATTATTACCCTCTCACATCATCTCTAAGATTATTAAATTAGGAAACGGAACTAAATAAATGACCGTAGTGAACCCACACTTCTTTATTCCTAAACACCTTATTTCCTCCACACATAATAAGCATTCAGTATATTATCCAAACCACACACATTGACTTGATTAAGAGAAATAAACTTAGATCCTAAAATTTAGATACTTTTTTTAGAGAAGGTAGAAGTAAGGGCGCTATTATCTACCGAGTTTTGAAACCAGAAACATCTAATTTCTCAACTATCCAAAAAAAGTAAAAGATGAGATAAGGATAGTACTATTATGTTCTCTTCAAGTATAAATAATACTAAAACATATAAACTATCATCCCAGCTTAAACCTTTTTTTCGAAAAAGGATTCAAAAAACCTTTTTTTGCGGTCAATGAATGCAGCAGCTATCTCTGAATCTGTAGGAAGAGAAGGCACCACAGTATACTTCAAATCATCCTCGATTAAACTCTTATCTCTCTCACACGCCGCCCGCCACCTCTTCTCAACAACCGGAAATCTCCTGTAAATTCATCACACCACCACCATTACTAAAATTAAGAAAGAAAGAACACAAACACACAGACACAGAGGGAGAGTGGATGTACCGCGAGAAAACAACGGTGTCTTGATTGGCGAGGATCCAGAGAGCTCTAATACTACAAGAGCTCGGCATTTGCGACACCGGAGATCAACTCAACGGTGGTTTCCGCCGAGTACAACTAATTTCACCGCCGTTTGAGCCACCGTTTTTCTGGCGTTTACTGCACATCTACGACGACGTTTCATTTGACATATGGATTTGAGAGAATTACTTGATGAGGCACTTGAAGATTAAAAATGAGATTTGGTGAATATTTCTTAGGGGAAATTCTCCAAAGGGCTGAGAATAAAATGGAGTTAATTTTATAGTCAAAAAACTTTTTAACTATAGAATTTGACAGTGTAAGTCCTAAATTTTTAATATGAACTCAGGATGCACTGCTGTCGTTACAATGATATTTTTTTTGTTATCTAATTTCATATTTTTAGAAAATTATTTTTAAACTCTTATAAAATACTAAGTTTTTCAAAAATTAAAATTCTAACACACCATATCTTATATATCCCGTGCCCCTCGATTACAACTCATTTAAGTAGAAACATTATAAATTGATTGCTTAAACTCACTAATTTTGGAATGATTAAAGATTCACATGCAAAGTAACTTGTCGAATATGATATATAATATTAAGGGTTAGATTAATCACAAAATATTAAAATCAAACTTCAGGAGATATTTTATACATTCGCTGTATAACTTTTTCGGAAAAGAGCTAAATATGTTCCTTTACTAACTAAAGTAATTATATCCTATCCTTGTTATACTATACCCTACCCATATGCCGTCTACTCCTAATTTTAAATTTAAATATCCACATGGCGTCCTCATATTGGATAGACCAAGTCCACCCCTATTTTTTAATTGGGCCAACTAACTCGGATAATTTCTCTGACCCATCCCGATTTTGGCTCAGTAAAAGACCCCCAAAACAGTCGTCTCTTTCATTTTCATCCTTAAACCAACGAGAGAAATTAGGTGAAAAAGAAAACCCTAGGTACTCTTAATCGATGCTATCAATTCAAGAATTATGTCTGAAAAGGTAAGCTTAATCCTTGTATTTTTGCTAGTTCATCTCCGTTCTATGTGTAACTGTCTTAATTTATTATTAGAATTTTATGTTCAATCGTGACTTTAATATATATTGTACTCTTATAGTTTTGGATATTAGATTTAATTGATAATGTCAAATGACCTTTTTATCCTATGTTCTTGCATAGAATGTCTCTACATATGTTGTTTCAGTCGGTTAAAGTTTTTAATGGTCAACAATATAATATGGATTATTTTCCATTTTGTGATCCCAAATAAACTTTTTGGATGTCTTGTTTAGGTGTTATTAATGTGTGATTTTGTTTGAGCTAGATTTTATATACCACATGTGGTTATGGGCTTTTGATTTTTTTAAGTATTCAAGTTGGTGAGATATGAGAATGTGGGATTTCAATTGATCTTTTTAGTCGTTTTTTTGTTTGTGTGTGTTGAATGATGTTTCCTCACAACTTAAATATGTGAATATTTTAGTGCTAGCAGGCCTTTACTATTTAAATTAATTGTGATCTTCCAGTTTGTTACTTCTGTGTGTGTTCCCCTATATCCGTACATTCTTTATGATTCTGATTTTTTAATTGCTTAGTATTTGTTCTTTTTCAATATTATTTATGTTATTTAAATGTTTTTGTCCGCATATATAATTATTTATTATTTTATTGACGAGCGCAAAATACAATACAAAAATAATGTTCGTTAGCCAAAGTATAATTTAGTTATCATCTTCACAATGATTGAATTTAAACAATGCCCAATTAATTTTTAGCTTAATTCTATTCAGGATAATCAAAACTTGATTTGTAATGATTATAAACTATGATTAACTATTAAAATAAAATAATTGGCGATCGACTGCAACAAACCTGAGCTTAGCAAAGTTAGGTGGTTATCAATGTGAGGAACAAGGGTTTTGATGTGACATGTGCAAGGTTGTTATTCTGGATATGGTACTGTTATATTTCAGTCTTGAGGTTCTATCGATTTTTACGGATTCAATAGGTGATTGGTTTATACTTCTGATTCAGACTCCTCTCTCAATTAAATATTTCAAATAAATTAATGTGAAGTGCCGCGAAACTTACAAGAATATATTGTTAAGAATGGTCTAAGAGAAATTTCTCTTGAATATTTTTTAATCTTAATTCAAGAAGTAAATCGGAAAGCTCTTTCGATTACTTTGAAGAAATACCAAAAGAAATTATGGCATGTGTCGCAACAACATTCAATATTATACCCCTCCTCCGATTAAACAAGCTAATGAATAAAAACACAACTAGAGCTAGAGGTTTTCCAAAATATTCAAGCAATTAAGCAGTAATCAACTCCATAAACAGTAACCAAGTCACAAAATCACATCAAACCCTAAGGTAAACTACTCAAGGAATATTGCGGAAGTCATCACAAAAAGAGTTAAAGAATAATAAAGCATTAATCTAACTTTACAATCCAAACTCTCGTATTGAATTGATAGAAAGATGACGAAATCCCGTATCTTATAGCCTCCAATGATCTCCCAAAGTTTCCAAGGTCAAAAGTCCCTTCAAAAATATCCTTTTGGTATATTTATACCATGTAAGAGTGGGCCCGGATGAAACAAGTTTTTCCAAGCCAAAACAGGAAAGTACTATGAGAAAACCATACAGGCATACCGCGCCATGCGCTGCCCCTTGCGGGGCCCTAGTAGGGAAGTTCAAAGAGCAACTTCTGACAGACAACACCACAAAAGCACTACCGTGTCGCCCCATGCGGCGCGACAGTACAATTTTTACAGAGTATTTCTTTTCACGTTTTTGCATCCAAACTTGGTTCCGAACCCCCGAACGTGATCCTTATTTAATTTTTTGGGCTTTTGCTCAGGCTTAAAAAGCTCCACATTGTTTGATTTTGTTCCAATTATCTTTTTAACTCAAAATTACTTCCTGCAATATATAAAACACATAGTAAAATGCAGTAATTGAAGTGCAAATTATGACCAAAACTCAGATTCTAGCCTACAATCAAAACCCCACACTCATAGTAAATGCAATGCACTAATATTTAAACTCAAACACAAGTAAAATGCAGTAATTAGAGTGCAAATTATGACCAAAACACGGAATTCTAGCCTACAATCAAAACCCCACACATACACAATTGTTCATCCTCAAGCAATTAAATTGTACTTCACATAGAGATGACCTTCATATCAGACTTCCCTTATGTATCATGCCAAGAATATTTAAAATAGAATAAGCATCATATTATAACATCCTAGCCTCAAGACTTGACTCAAAAGCACCATGCATTTTTCGCAACTTGCTCACTTATTCTAACATATAGGTCAAAGACTTTACCCTACCTTCACAACTCATGTGCCCTCACATAGACAATAGAGAGTAGCTCCACACACAATATCGTTCAAGAACAATTAGAAACTCAATATAGAAAGAATTAACTCATTTTTAGAAATAAAATTCATGTGCCACAAAATACGTACCATATGCTTGCCCGTAGTATAATACTCTACTAATTTAGCTTATTCAGTCAAGGATCAATTAAGACTTTAATTGGTTGTAGTGTAGGTTGCAGGACGTGTATGATACGTTTGGTTATAGTGACACACCTCCCTAAGCACTTTAATACATACAATTTCACAATTAAACACCATACTTATTTTGAACCAAATCCAACTTTCACAACATTAATCTCCTCACATCTTTAAGCACAAATAAGACAAGAACTACCACTAGCAAGGGATCAATTTTCCTCTTTCCTACAACATATACACACTTTTGTTTTCTTATTTTCAAAGTTTTGATCGATTTTTCTTTCATGTGTGTCTGCTACAATGGCGATCAATGAAGAAACATGTGATTCTCCATTTGTGACTTCAATCTCTACGCCAAATACAGTGCTTGTTGATCACAATTATCCTCTTTACATTTATCCTTCTAATACTCAAGGTTATGTACTTACATCCCACAAACTATTTCTTACCTTCCAACTGCTACATCGCAAGTCGAAACATCATAGAATATTCTACGAATTCCGAACCATTACCTACACCTTCCTGATAGTACTACGTAGAAGCCCATAATTGATATAGAAAAATTACACATTTTGAATTTTTTTTTTTCAATTCCTTACATGTGGCTCTCATAATTTTTCAAACAATACACCTATCTCCTTTTCCAATAATTCCACTCAAAAATCTAACCATACCTTCACTTACCTTTTATAAACTCATAAAAATTCAAGTGCTCACGAGAATGACAAAATTCAAACATATAGACAATTCAAACAAAGGGGTGAAACTTGTAGTGTGGTTATCAAGTAAACAGGAATACATGCTGAATGAGGATAGCTAAGATATCCATTAATTAGGTGCATAAAATCATATAATTGACTCAACAAAGAAATACCTATATCACTTCGTAGACTAAAAAATATTGTTATTTCCCTTTGCAAATACAGCAGATAAGTTCTAGACATCAACTGACATGCAAAAAATATCAACAACAACCTCGACACACATGATACATAACTCACTTAGGACCGGATCTATCCCTACTCTCTAGTCAAAGCACTTACGCAGAATTACAATCAAACCCTTTAAGGCACTTATACATGAGTCAAGAACTAAGCCTAGGCATCAAAACTAAGGTGTTTACTACTGTCAAGGCACAATAACGTCAAGACAAGTCATCTATGTTTAAAACTATAGAACAATACTTCTCTATACCTAACAAAAGAAAAAACTAACTACACCCAGTTCAAGCAAAACCCTTGAAAAAAACCGTTGCACAAAGAAAAACTAAGGGAAATTTGTTACACTACCTAAGCAAACAAAAAATAAATAAATGACTAAAATCTTTTTTTTTCAACTTTATCCCTCAAGAAGATAGCCAAAGAAATCCATTGTCGGGAAAGTGAAAAAACAATCAATCAAAAGAAATGAAAACAAGCACACATATACATCATTACATCCCAACCCCACACTTTAAATTGTGGCATGTCTCCTTGACATACAACTAAAAAGCAAGAAGTAAAAGAAACTTCCCTGATTCATCTAGTCAGGGTCTGAACCGAGGTCGAGATCTTCTTTGCACACCCAACTCAATGCATATATCCATGATGAGAGCTTCTTTTCAGCTTTCTTTGGGTACACCGCACACTTATTCATTTGACTTTCTCCAAGTTGCTCCTTTAGGCCCCCCTTTCTCCTTCCATCTTGAAGATTACCCGTTCTTCCCCACCTAAGCATGGGCTGCCTTTCTTGAGTATCTAGAATTTCTCTGCTCATAGTCAAGAAGGGTCTTCCTAAAATCGCAGGACCTCCTTATTCTCCTCCATGTTCACCACAATGAAGTCTACAAGGAACACCAATTTTTCCACCCGAACTAGCACATCTTCTACTATTCCTTCAAGTATGATCTTGGTTTGATCTGCTAGCTGCAAGGCACAGACATCGACCTGATTTCTCCAATCTCGCCCTCCAATTATTTGAAAATAGATAAAGACATAAGATTAATGGAAGCACCTGAATCACACAAAGATTTCTTAAACTTAGAACTTCCTAAAGAGCAAGGTATAGTAAAAAGACCCAGATCTCCACATTTTTAGGGAGCTTATTTTACAAATGGCACTAGAATGCTCTATGAGCTTGACCACCGATGTCTCTTCTACTTTCTGTTTCTTGGACAATATCTCCTTAAAAAGTTAGTATAAGTTATCATCTATGAAAGGTATATTCACATGCACCTGCTTGAGCACTTCTAGAAAGTGCCCCAAATTGGTTATCTAGGTTTTCTCTTCTTTGCTTCTAGGGGAAGGGTAGAGCAGGCATGTATTTACTCTCCTCGGTTTCCTCATACATTCTTTGTATGACTTTCTTCTTCCTTGTTGGAACTTCAGCTTTGTTCTTGTCCTTCAAACCATTCTCTTGCTCTTCCCTCACTTTATTCTGAACTTGATTTCCCATCAACTCATTATTTTCTACTACTAACAGATCTTTATAGTACTTTGTCATTTCTCGACAATACTACATTTATTTTTTCCTTTGAATTCCTTTCGATATCTGCAGTGAGGGTTCCTGGAGACCTATCGAACAACAAACTAGCAATTTTCCCCACTTTCATTTCATCTATTTTAATAGTGAAGGCTTTAATAAATCTTCTATGCTAGTCTTTAATAGCGAGGAAGGTGTCGGGCCATCCCAAGAATCCTGTACTTTCATCCATAATTCAATTCTGTTATGCTGACACTTCATCACTATCTCTTGAATCTTTCCCAAGCCTCAAAACTGTTTTAATGTCCATCTGACGTAAGTCATGACTTTCACTGTTTTTGCAGTTGAGAAGTATTTGTTAAGAAACATTTGAGTCATCTCTTCCCATGTCTTTATCGACCCTATTGGTAAGCTACGGAGCAAGTTCTTTGCATCATTGATCAGTGAAAAGGGGAATGCCCTTAAGTATATTGCATCTTTTGATACTCTATTGTACTGGAAGGTGTTCATGATTTCCTCAAAATTCATCAAGTGAGTGTTAGGATCTTCATTCACCTTCCCTCTAAAGACATAGTTGTTCTGGATAGTTTGAAGCAAGCCTTGCTTCAACTCAAAATTATTCGATGCTACTTCGTCGTCACTATTCTTAGCCTGTGCTCTGGGGTTGAAGATTGCCCCAAGAACTTTCCGGTGAAGTCTTTCTCTTTTCTCAACTGTAGCAGACTCTTTTCCAGATCTGGATTGTATGGAATCAATTCCTTTGAAGAAGATCAAGTCATATACCAGATAAATCAATATGTTGTATGCACACGGAAGAGGAAACTCGTGACAAATAAAATAAAATAAATTTCTGAATTAGCATCAAAAACTATTTTGAACACTATTGATTGTCAATCCTCGGCAACAATACCAAAATTTGACAAGTGCAAAACACAACACGAAATTAATATTTGTTAGACAAAGATAGTATAGTTTAATTACGGTCTCCATGTGGAATGAATTTAAACAATGCTCAAACAATTCTAGCTTAACGTTATTCAGGATGATCAAAACTTGATTTGTAATGTTATAAACTACGATTAACTACTAAAGTAAAGCAATTGATGATTGAATTCAACAAACTAGAGATTAGGAAATTCATGTTCTTATCAATGTGAGGATCAAGACGTGATAGGTGTAAGATAGTCATTCTGGATATGGTGTTGTTATATTTCATTCTTGAGGCTTTATCGATTCTCATGAATTAAATAGGGGATTAGTTTATACTTCTGATTCAGACTCCTTTCTCGATTAAACCTAAATCTTTCAAATAAACTAATATCAAATACAGTGCAACTTGCAAGAATATATTGGTGAGAATGGTCTAAGAGAAATTTCTCTAGAATATTTCTCAATCTTAATTAAAGAGGTAAATCACAAAGCTCTTCCGATTACTTTAAAGAAGTACCAAAATAAATTAAGGAATGTGTTGCAACAACATTCAATATTATGCTCCTCTTCTGACTAAACAAGATAATAAATAAAATCACAACTAGAGTTAAAGCTCTTTTAAGAAACTCAAAGAATTAAGCAGTAATCAAATCCATAAACAACAACCAAGTCACCAAATCACATCAAACCCTAAGGTAAACTACTCCATAGATATGGAGGAAGTCATCACAAAAAGAGTTAAAAGAATAAGAAAGCATCAATCTAACTTTACAATCCAAACTCCCGTATTAAATTGATGGAAGGATAATGAAATTTCATGTCTTGTTGTCACGAACCAAAACTCAACTCGTCGTGATGGCGCCTATCGTGGAACTAGGCTAGCCTCGACTCAATAATCCAACACTGTAACAATATTTTAAAAAATAAATTTGGAAGCGATAAATCATTAAGGAACATTTTGAAAACATAATAAAATACAAATTACGAGACAATTGCCCAAAATAATGATTGAGCGTCTAAAGGAGAACATAGTCTATTACAATGTTTAAAAGAACAAACTGGAATACATATGGAGATAAAGTAGGAGAGTCAAGGCCTGCAAAAGCTATGCAAATACCTCGATAGTCTTCTAAAGCCTGAAGCCTCGATCAACAACTGCCACTAAACCAAAAGTCCCTAGATCTGCACACAAGGTATAAGGGATAATGTGAGCACACCAACTCAGTAAGTAATGAGTCCAAATTATGGACTGAAAGGTAGTGACGAACTCTACCGCAACAGAAATAATAGAAATGAATATGCAGAAACGTAGGCATGCTTTCAATTTAATAGGAAACTGAAACAGTAAAATAGAGTAGATACGATCAAGGTGAAGAATAACACTCTGCTACATCTACATGCCAATGCACATGCTGTATGTGATGCACAATGCTGAATATCTCATGTGCTCACCCTCTCGAATGCTCGTCAACTCAGTATTGTATATGGATCATAAGGCCCAAGGAAGATCCATCCCAGATTATATGCATCTCTGAAGCAGTCACTCAGTACTGAGCAAGTCCAATCAAGCCCTATGGAGAAGATTCATCTCCAGGTAATAATAATAACCTCACAACCACTCGGTACTATATATGCTCACATGACCCAAGGAAGATTCATCCTGGAATATATACATCACTGACCATTAGTCTCCAATACTAAGGACTTAGACCAATCCATCCCCATGCAGAAGTCCATCCCCAGATAGTATCAACTGCATTTACTAGGGTGTGTATAGACTCCGGAGGGGCTTCTTCAGCCTAAACACTATCACAAATCACTACGACCGATGCAACGTGCAGCCCTATCCCATAACTGTCACTCATAATCAGGCGCTCAGCTTCACTCAGTCATCACTCTTCAGTCTCACCCACGGGCTCAAATTTCATGAAACTAGCCCGGAACAATGATATGATGTGCCATTAAGTAACAACTGAGAATGAGATATAATATGAAATGCATGAATATGACTGAGTACAGAATATCAATGGAATTAGTGAGATGACAACAATAAACGACCACCAGGGGTCCCAACAGTATCAGTGTAAAGCCCTAACACAATATCTAGCATGATTTACAGCTCATTTACTTTATCACAAGATGGAAACACAGATATCAACAAGAAAGAGTCATTATGGTGCCATGGAATGAACCAGGTCACAATTCTCACGGTGCATGCCCATCACTTGACATGTGCGCCACCTCAATACTAACCACATAATACTTAGTTCGGGGTTTCCAACCCCAGAACCAAGTTTGAAAGCATTACTTACCTCAAACCGAGCAAACTCATACTCCTCAATGCCCTTTCCTCTCAACTCAGCCACCGAATGTCCCGAATCTAGCTACAAGCAATACAATGTGATCAATATAGGCCAAAGGAATCAATTCCACAAAAGAATACCAAATCGTAGCCAAAATCTAAAATCGGCTAAAACCAGGACCCCAAGCCCATATCTCAAAATCCAGCAAAAGTCAAACCTGAAAATCCATTCACTCACGAGTCTAACCGTACCAAATTTATCAAAATATAATCTCATTTGTTCACTCAAAAACCCAAAATTCACTCTCCTATTCTCAAGCCCTAATCTCCCAAATTTTACCTCAACACCACACAATCTAGGTGGGAAAAATGATGGGTTAAAAAAGATTTATGATAAAAAATGGGTACAAGATGCTTAACTCAGAAATCCCCACGAAAATCCTCTCCAAAATCGCCTAAGACCGAGTCCAAAATGTTGAAACAAGACTAAAATCGAGAACCCTTATTTTTAACTATCTTGCCCAGGTTTTTCGCACCTTCGGCTCATTTACCGCATCAGCAAAAAATCACTAAAACCCAGCCCTCACTCCCGCGATCAGGGAATCGCATGTGCGGAATCATCATCGCACCTACGGACTAACACACGCACTTGCGCCTACATCCCTCTTCTGTGACAATCGCACGTGTGAAAAACCCCTCGTACCTGTGAACTCTGGCAATCCTTCCCTCTTTCACTTCTGCGGCCTTATCTTATGCTTTTGCGGGCTCGCACCTGTGATGAGGCATCCACAGGTGCAATTATGACAGTTGAGTTCAACTTCAACAGCCTTCCAAATTCCAAACTTGTTCCATTAATCACCCGAAATCAACCTGAAACCCTCGGGACCTCAACCAAACATACCAACATATCCCATAACATTAAAAAGACTTAGTCAAATCATCGAATAACATCAAAAACATGAATTACATACAGATTCAAGCCTAATGAACTTCGAAACTTCTAAATTCTACAAACAACACCAAAACATATCAAATCACATCCGAATGACCTCACATTTTGCACATATGTCAGAAATGACACCACGAACCTACTCCAACTTTTGAAAATCCAATCCGACCCTGATATCCAAATTTCCACTGCTGGCCAAAATCTCCAAATTCCAACTTTTGCCAATTCAAGCCTAATTCTACTACGGACTTCTAAATCATATCTCGGATGCACCCCTAAGTGCAAAATCACTTGATGGAGCTAACAGAACCATCAAAATTCAAATCCAAGGTCATTTACATACAAGTCAACATCCAGTCAACTCTTCCTACTTAAGCTTTCAAATATGAGACTAAGTGTCCCAATTCACTGCAAACCACTCCGGACCCGAACCAGCTAACCCGGTAAGTCATAATACAGTTGTGGAACACAAAAGAAACAGAAAATAGGGGAACATGGCTACAACTCTTGAAACGACCGGCCTGGCCGTTACATCCTCCCCCTCTTAAATAAATATTTATCCTCGAACAAGTCTAGAAACATACACGGAGTCTCAAATAGGTGTGGGTATCTTCTCTGCATCTCCTGCTTGATCTCCCATGTAGCCTCCTCCGCTGGCTGACCTCTCCACTACACTTTTACTGAAGTTATATCCTTTTATCTCAACTTTCAAACCTGCTGCTCCAAAATAGCCGCGGGCTGCACATCATAAGTCAAATCACCATCTAACTGAATCGTGCTGAAATCCAAACTATGAGACGGATCGTCGATATAATTTCGGAGCATGGAAACATGAAATACTAGATGCACACCCGACAATCTAGGTGGCAAAGCAAGCTCATGGGCCACCTCCCCAATCCTCCGAAGCATCTCAAACGACCCAATAAACCGAGGCTCAACTTTCCCTTCTTCCCAAATCTCATAACATTCTTTATAGGTGAAACCTTTAACAAATTCTCCCCAACCATGTAAGAGGCATCACGGGCCTTTTTGTCAACATAACTCTTTTGCCTCAACTGCGCTATGCGAAGCCGTTCCTAAATCAAATTCACCTTGTCCAATGCATCCTGAACCAAGTCAGTACCCAATAGAATCCTCACGTGACTTAAACTAATCTACCAGAGATCTACACCGCCTCCCAGATAAAGCCTCATATGGAGCCACCTAAATACTCGACTGACAAGTGTTATTGTAAGCAAACTCCGCGAGCGGCAAAAACTGGTCCCATGAACCACCAAAATCAATCACACAAGCACGTAACATGTCCTCCAATATCTAAATAGTGCGCTCAGATTATCCGTCCATCTGAGGGTGAAATGTTGTGCTCAACTCAAACTTAGTGCCTAACTCTCGGCCCTCCAAAACTGCGATGCAAACTGCGTCCCTTTGTCTGAAATGATGGAAACTGCCATACCTTACAGGCGAACAATCTCTTTAATGTAAATCTCAGCTAACCACTCTGAAGAATAAGTAGTACCCACCAGAATAAAGGGCACGGACTTGGTCAATCGATCCACAATCACCCAAATAGCATCGAACTTCCTCGAAGTCTGTGGGAGCGCAACTACAAAATTCATGGTGATCCGCTCCCACTTCCACTGTAGAATCTCTATCTGCTGAAGCAATCCATCCGGTCTCTAATGCTCATATTTCAGCTGCTGACAGTTGAGACCCGAGCTTCAAATCCAACTATATCTTTCTTCATCCTCTTACACCAATAATGTTGTCTCAAATCTTGATACATCTTTGTAGCACCCGAATCGATGAAATACCACGAACTATGGGCCTCCTCAAGAATTAGCTCCCGTAGCCCATCTCAATTGGGCACACATATACGACCATACATCCTCAATACCCCATCATCACCAACAGTCACATCTCTAGCATCACCATGCTGAACCTTGTCCTTGAGGACAAGCAAATAAGGATCATTATACTAGCATTCTCTGATGCAATCGAATAAGGAAGACTGAGAAACCATACAAACTAGTACCTGACAAGGCTCCAAAATATCCAACCTCACAAACTGATTGGCAAAAGCCTAAACATCAACGGAAAAAGGTCTCTCCCCAACACGAAGGAATGCAAGATTACCCATACTCACTGCCTTTCTACTCCCATCATCGGTCACACATTTTCCTTTATCACAGTTTTTATAGTCTTTTAGCTACTCCAACCATCTCTATTGCCTCAAATTGAGATCCTTCTACTTGAACAAATGTTGGAGGCTACGATTAGTAAACACCCACAAGACACTCCATAAAGATAGTGCGTCCAAATCTTCAATGCGTGAACAATGGCAGCCAACTCCAAATCATGAACGTGGGGGGCTTCAACTAAAGTGAAGCATAAGAAATCACTATACCCTCATACATTAAGACACATCTAATACCGTATTGAGAAGCATCATAATATACTGTATACGAACCAGAAGCTGATGGCAGAACTAATGCTGGAGCTATGGTGAATGCAATTTTATGCGTATGATAGCTTGCCTCACACTTATCCGACCACCTGAAAGGAGCACCCTTTTGGGTAAATTTGGAAATGCAATAGAAGAGAAACCATGCACAAACTGACAGTAATAACTTGCCAAACCAAGAAAGCTCCGAATATATGTGGTTGAGGATGATTTGGGCCAACTCTAAACCGCCCTATCTTCTTTAGATCAACCTGAATACACTCACTGGACACTACGTGCACTAAGAACGCTACTTAACTGAGCCAAAACTCACACCAAAAGAACTTAGCATAAATCTTCTCCTCCTTCAACGTTGCAACACAATCCACAAATGTTGGGCATGCTCTTCTAGCTACGCAATACACTAGGATATCATCAATGAATACAATAATAAACGAGTCGAGATAAGGCTAGATTACACTGTTTATCAAATTTATGAACGCTGCTGCAAAATTGATCTGTCCAAAAGACATCATAAGGAACTCATAATGACTATAATGGATCCTGAAAATTGTCTTACGAATATCCGAGTCCCGAGTTTTTAAATGGTGATACCTTGGCCTCAAATCAATCTTGGAGAACACCCTCGCTCCCTGAAGTAGTCAAATAGATCATCAACACGAGGTAACAGATACTTGTTCTTCATTGTGACCTTGTTTAACTATCTATAATCAATGCACATTCTCATGGTGCCATTCTTTTTCTTCACAAATAGAACCGGTGCACCCCAAGGTGACACACTAGACCTAACAACCCCTTCTCAAGGAGTTCCTGAAGCTGCTCCTTCAACTCTTTCAATTCAGTCGGTGCCATGTAGTATGGTGGAATAGAAATGGGTTGAGTTCCCGACACCAAATCAATATCAAAATAAATATCGCTGTCCGGACATGTCTGTAGGAAACATATCTAGAAAATCTCTAACCACCAAAACTGGATCAATGGTAGAAGTCTCTGCACACTAACATCCCTCACAAAGGCCAAATAAGAAAGACAACCCTTCCCAACCATCACCCTATTGGGAACATAGCCTAAAGAACCTCGCCATTCAATCCGTGGAAACCCTGACATCACCAATGTTATAGTCTTAATGTGGAAGTCTAAAATAGCATGATAGGGAGACAACCAATCCATCCCTTAGATCACATCAATATCCACAATACTGAGTAATAACAAATCAACCCTATTCTCCAATCTGCCAATAGTCATTACACGCAACCAATATACACGGTCCAAAGTAATAGTATTACCTACCGGTGTAGATATATGAACAGATGAAACAAGAGACTCACGGGGCATATCCAGCAAAATACGACGACGCATATAAAAATGTGGAACTAGGATCAAATAATACAGCGGGATCCATGTGGCAAACTGAGATAATACATGTGATCACAATATTTGAAGCAATAGAAAAGGCCTGATCTCTACCTGATCGGCCTCCCTCTCTAAGGCAACCTCTACCTGACTGACCTCCATCCCGATCTGACTGTGCGGGTGGTGTAGTAACTGGCGTTGAACTCGAAAGTTGAATCCTCTGCTGAGATGAACCTCCCAAAAGACGGGGATAATACCTCTTTATATGACCCAAATATCCACACTTAAAGCAACCTCCCATGCAAATGGTGGTGGAGACTGAAGGGTTCCCCGAGCAGCGGGATAACTGCTAGAAGGACCAGACATAGATGAACCTTGAGGTGCATGTGTCTAACTATGAGATAGAAGGGCACTGAGAGATAAGTGACCCTACTGAGAACCGTGAGAACCATGGACAGATGATGCACCATAGTGAACTAGACAAGTTGTCTGAGCATGTCTGTAGGGACCACCCCTGCCGTGGTGAAATTGACCTCTAGAAGGAACACCACCAAAACGACCTGATCTATGAGGCCTCTTCGCGTCCCTCTCAACCCGCTCCTAGCGGCGAACAGACTCTATCTCCCGAGCAATGTCAACAACCTCCATAGAAGACGCGCCAGACACCCTTTCTCTAGTCATAAGAATCCACAACTGAGATGTGAGACCATCAACAAACCTTTTGATCCTCTACCTATCTGTGGGAACCAGTCAGACAGTATGCCAAGCTAAATCAGAAAATCTCATCTCATAGTGCGTCACAATCTCATCTCTTCTCTACGGGACTATGTGACTAGGGGACATACTTCTCCAAGAAGAGAACAGAGAAGTGGTGCAATGTAACTGGCGCTGCACCAATCGGCTTACGACTCTCATAAGCCTCCCACCAAGTGAAGGCTGCTCCAGAGAATTGAAAAATAGGGAACGAGACCCCACTAGTCTCCAGAATGCCTGTTGTACGAAGAATCCTCTAACACTTATCCAAGAAACCTTGGGAATTCTTTCCCTCTGTGCCGCTGAATGTCAGAGGCTGAAGTCTACCAAACCTCTCCAGTCTACGCTACTCATTATCAGGCATGACATGAACCACATATGCTTAAGCAGCAGTTAGTGGCTGGGCTGGTGGTGTCACCGGTGTCTAGAGTCCCTGTACCACCTACTCAGGTGTTCGGGCAGCGAGAGTCTAAGCACCTCCCCCAGCCTGAAAAGTAGCTGATGCGGCCGGAACAGAGACTGCCTGAGCAATTCTGGTGCACCCGGTCAAAATCTAATCTAGGTCCTCCTAAAGTCCTAGGATAACAATAGGCATGGCCAGTGCTTGAGATGGTCACCTTGGTGCATCTACAATCGGGACCTGATCCTGAACTGGGGCAATTGGTGGATTTGCAAGTTCGTGCCCCCTTTTTTCCCTTTCTTTGCGGGGAAGTCCGAATTCTGACATTCATGGAGGAACAACCCGTTTCCTTTTGGGAATTGGGTGTTTGAAGATTCGCCACCTAACGGATTAAGGTGCGTTAGGGCACCTAGAGCAATTAACTCATACAACTAGTTTGCATTACCAAATATTAGGGTAAAAGCTTGAAATAACCTTGGGGGAAGGTGATAGGAATCTCTCGCGGTCCAAAAGGTGGGTCCCCACCGAACATAAAATTAGTAAATTAACAAGTAAACAGTCTTAGCATATATGTTATGCCCCAAACTAGGGGAGGCACGGCTGGCCCTCGATACTGTATTTGACCGAGTTAGCCACTACACATACTAGCTAACTAAATTGGGGCCCAATGAATCGGGCAGCAAATCATCTGAAATACTAAGCCTGGACCATTAAGGTCATGACCTGAATAACAATAAGCCATATAACCAAAAGTAGATGAGTCAAAACAATAAAGTACTAGCTGGCCGACGAGGCCGCGATTGGAGAAATACATGCCTACATACATATATGTACATACCAAGCCTATGGGTTGGAGAGTGGAAGCTGCAAAAAGAACCCAGAATACTATGTCCATATTAGCCTCTAAGAGTGTCATAAGCATTGTCGAGATAAGACCCCGATTATACCGAAACTGTACAGCAAAAGTAACCATCCTATGAAAGCTACAAGAAGAGGTGGAGCTTACCAACTCACACCTGAACCTCGAAACCATAGCAGAGGGGTCGATCAGAGTCCCTACCTGGACCTGCACGCACGAAACAAAAATGCAGTGTACCCAGGCAACGGGACATCAGTACGAATAAAAATGTACTGGTATGTAAGGCAGAAAGTAGAATCATACGTAGCTGATGTAAAAAAAATTAATAAAGATACCACCTGACACTAAAACTCTGATAGCCTCCATAGACGACATCCTACCTCATAGTAAATAAATATGCATGGTATACTCGTGTAACCGTATGTCGTGAATATATATATATATATATATATATATATATATATATATATATATATATATATATATATATATATATATATATATATATTGATGCAAATGCATGACATACCCAACCAAATGCTAGCAGTGGCGGTCTCTTCCGATAGCTAACTAGTATCATATTGCCAACTTGTGGCCATCTATACAATATATAGTTGTTCGGGCAAATAGGCCCCTTACATCCAATTATAGCTCGAAGTCCATGCATAATATGCCATGTATGATATGAACTTTGAATGCACATAATATGCCATAACAAGAACTTAGCCAATCTTGGCTCATAGGTACTCATATTCTGATGATCTCATAATCACCTCCGTATTGCATACAATTGTCTCGTGGAACCTCATATCTTTCTTTTCTTTTGAATAAGCTTGAAAACTTAACTCGACTTTTAGGAAGATAATTTAACTCTGAAGGTATTCATAAAAAGCTTAAGGTGCTTCACTTAGTTCTTATACCTGATTTCATGATATTTAACAAATGGAAGTATTTAAAAAAATCAAGTGTTTTAGTAGTTTAAATAAAAGTTCTATTTGAGATTACTGGAAATCGACGTGTCACTTCAGAGATTTTAAAATACACTTTAACAAGGAAGAAAGACTGATCGCAAATACTAAATTCCTTTATTTATTTTATTTATTATTATTATTTTTTTAGTTACACAACCCAAAGACGAATTAGAATTCATATATATATATATATATATATAGACATATAGTTAAGAAAGCCGGCAAAATGACATATAGATGTTGAATACCCTATTTAACCGAATGAGTGGAACACCAATTTTAATAGCGTTATGAAAATACTTCAGCTATGATCCCAATGCCTTCCACAGAAAGTCTTTCTAGCAATAGAATAGTAAAATATCACATTTGACGTCTTAGGAACTTCCCAAAATTCGTGCTAATAGAAAGGACGGAGCTTAGCCTTAACATACCTTAAACATGTTGAGTCCTTAATTCCTTCCAAGTGACTCTTGAAACAAGTCAACTCGATCTATCATAGCATAAGGAGATTCAAAATCAGTGTTGATAAAAGGCCAAGTCTATAACTTAAGCTAGTAGCTCGTTTTTTTACTTAAATTTGGGCAGCATCTCTTTTGTAACAAGGGACTCCACCAATACCATATACCAACAATAACAACTAGAGAAATTCATCAATGTATAAATGTCAATAACAAGACACCACATAACAACAATAAGTCACAACTACTTCACGACGAGCGGCAAGCTCCAATTGGAATCCGTATAACCCATCTACCCCTTACAGACTTCTTACATTAACTTAAAAGTAATCATTAACATGATAATGAAGTCATTCATCAATGACTCCATCCTTATACCATATATTTATAACAAAGGAAACAATCAACAACTCTAACTATCTTCAATTAGTAACTTTATTCACTAGTTCATGTCTACTCCATCCATTTAACTTAATCAACATCAACATAACCTTAGGCACATGCAAGAACACAATATACCAACCTCCTACAGTAATTTCAAGTCGAAATCCAAGTTATATTCAGCTTACAATAACCCTCAATGGCAATACAACACCATAGAAGTGACTTAAGCTAATCCAAGTATTATATTATAGTTTATCATCCTAACAACTTCACCAACATACAAGCAAGCTTAAGCACAATTAGTAGGCTGTTAGACTCACCTTAGACAGCAGCAAAAACTTGGAATTTCATCCAAATACATCCCACAACAATCCTCAATGACAACACAACCTCAAAGAGGTGTTGTTCTTCACTAGGACTAGTTTTGATGTTGAAATATGGTGTAATCACTTTGGAATCACTTCAAACCCTTGTGGAACCTGTTTAGAAGGGTTTGGAGAAGTTTGGAGATAAGGTTGAGTTGAAAATGAGCAAAAATAAGCATCCAAATCGCTTAGAATTTGAAGGAGCTCAACCACCGCCTATGTGGGTCCCATTGAGAGCTGCTTGCTCAGTCTCACAAAAACTCTAATATCTCTCTACTCCGATGTCGTATAGATGAACGGTTTAATGCGTTGGAAACTAGACTCGTATATATTCAATTTGGTAAATAGATCATCCATTGATTCCAAGTATATTGGGAGAAAAGAGTATCTACATTTGGCCTAAATTTCAGCAAATTTATGAATGTAACTTGTGATGACCTTTGCCAACTCATGTTCCACAACTTGCTTGCCTTCAAAATGTAGAAAATGAATATCATACAACTAAGATAACTCATATTATAACCTCCTTATAATGTTAAGAACCCTAGTCCCACCCCAAAGTACATGTTATAACATTCCAAATTTGTCGACTTTCAACAAAACTTATTTCATTCTGTTTGTTTAGCGTCTAAGCTTTCCAACCCTTTTGGTACTTGTTATTCATGATATTAAAGATTTGTAACCTCCAAGAAAACAAGAAGAAACTTACATTATGTACTTTCAAAAATGATCTCATTTATGAGCTTACATTAATTAGTTTACGACGTACTCTCACATACGAAAACATGGAATGTAACAATATATTTGCAAACAAAGGTAGTTTTACAGTCTAAATACATATATGATCAAAGAAGTTGAGATGTTCCAATGCACATATATGAAAGAAGTTTAGATAGTTTAACACATATAGGAATTTGGAAAGGGAAGTCCTAGGTTGATTAGCCTACATGATCAATCTGTGCAATGATCGGTAATCCTCCTCAACTAGAAGGGCTACACGTGACATTAGCGCGCAGGGCATCATATCCTTTTACTACCCATTACCCCCCTTAATAGTTATATAAGCAAATTTGATTAACGACCTCTAAGCGTGTTGGTACCCGTCCCTTCCTTGTGGCCCTGGAGGAGTTTAAGACTTCTAGACTAGGATAGTTCTAGACAATTGTCAGGTTTTAAAATGGGAAAAGTCTAGGCGACACCAAATAACACATAGAACTGTCAATTAAGGAAGCAAGTAAAAGGCTTATATTTACCTCCACAGATACACACACAAGTAAACAACATGTCTCAAACAATTGATTTTAAAGAAGTTCTGAAAGCCAAGGAACATGATATTTAGATAAATGTTACAGATACATGATATACACAATTTGTTTTAAGAGAGGTGGCAGAATCCTAACCAGTTTGCCTACTGGTTATATAGCCTGTTAAGTCTGGACAATTTCACACATAAGTTGATCTGGTTTCATAGTTATTTAATGGCCTACGGCTTGCCTAGGTGTATATATGCAGTCACAATCTAGGGACTACTTAGTCAGTTTGAAGTTCTTTCATCCTATATGCATGTTGATCTAAGTGATGCATATTATAGTAGGTGATTTTATACTGATTCACACCAGATCATAATACACATGTGTGAGGGTTATTTTAACCTATTTATTTTAGTGACATGTCTCAAGGCAAATACACATGCAGTCCTAAAACAACATCTCTAATGCACACGGGGAAGGTTATTTTTATCAAACAATAGTAGTAACTTAATGAAAGGATTTCTAAGTGATAGCAGCTTATACAGAATCAAAAGTGAGATGAACTATAATAAGTGATATGCAGAAGCAATAAACATGACTGTCATAAGTCAAGATATCTAATGCACAAATTTTGCATGGTTTAATATGGGTAAGCATAGCAACCCTAATACATGATGTCTAATGCGTCATACAAACCTAGAACATGATTTCTACAGCAACTCAATATAATGTAATACCTAAAGCACGGTTTCTACCCAATTTACCCCATAGAATCATATAGCAACCCTCCCATTTCATTAGTTACCCCAATATCTGTTTGCAAATAATTATTACAGACCAGGATTGAATAAATTACACAAATAAAATGTAAATGATACTATATGGAGCCTGAAGCAAGTCCGAAGTAAACATGGGGCACTAGGCCTCAATGTAGTCTCAATTTCTTAGAAATCTCCTAGCCAACAAGCGTCCAGGTTATTAGAGTTCCCTAATGACCTTAAGGATCTCAGGCAGTGCTCACACTAAGACTTTTCTCAAACATGGACTAGTTATGTGTAGTGTGGAAGAACAAGCCCTAATATTACAGAGTTCAGAGAGATTTCAAGGATCCCTAAGCAGTACACATATTAGAGGGGCAGAACTTAATGACCTAAGAGTAAGTGAGAGTGCTTGAACATAGTTTGAAATACTTAGTGAAAATAGTATGGAGATAACTTTTTTATGAGAGAAAAAGATTTTCAAGAATAGACCAATTTTAAGAAAATGCTGGGAATGAAAACCAGTTTTAGAAAAATATTGATAACATTATGAAAACAGCTTTGAAGAGAGCAAATTCTGTAGAAGGTCAATCAATCATAGAAGGTTCAAATCCACAGGCACCTTAGCAAGCATATTTGCACACATGGTTGAAAGGGATTGGGAACATATGGAAATCTCATTGAGGCTACATGAATAAGGTGCAGGGAGGAATATATACAATAATATGCGTAGAACACTTAGGAGCTTCATAGCCTTAACAAATTAACCAGGATAATAGGCAGCTAAAACATGGAGCAAATACGTAGAGGACAAAATTAGACACACAAGTAGGATTAACTACATGCATTAAGTAACCATGATCACGTAGTTAAGGGATTAAGCGTAAATCAAATAGGATATTCAAGTATCAGATAAACATGTGAAGTGTAGACATACTAGTTTTATATTGAAAAGAGCAGAATTTAGGCATGCTAAACAAAGAAGTAAATAAGAGGTTAGGTTAAATCCATAGTTAATGAACTAATGCAGGAATGAAACACATAGAGTTTGGGTTTCAAATTTAACTAGACACACACCAGTTTGAGGAATAAAAGAGTGCAGAATATAGAGCAACTATAGTATCACTATCTAGCCTTAGCTTTCAACCGGCTAGACCCACCATAGCACAAGTAGCAAAGAAGGAGAAGAGTTTGAGTGTGTGTTGTGAACTGATGTCTGTTTTTTCTTTCAGAAGTGAGAATATAAGAGAGTATATATAGTAGTCAGGGGTTGAACAGAATAAGGTAAAGAGATCAATCATTCAACAATTAGGGGAACTTACAGAATCAATTTTGCATGAAATAAGTTAAGTCTTCTCTAATTAAGGGGTAATTACCTAACAGTAAAGGACATGACAATATTTAAGGAAAGAAAATCAAGTAAGACTTAAGCACATAATAGACAATTAGGGGTAATAAATAAGGGTTCAATACAATCTTGAGGAATCTATAAATATCACGGCTAATCAAATAAGGCAAGAAAATAATTAAAAGGTGTAAAATAGGGAAACAATCAAGAATCACAGGTCTTAATAGAGCTTTTTACTGAATCAAAACTCAAAAAATAATAATACTGATTTAAAGGAGAATTATATAGGTTTCTATGAATAAGAAAACATGCCAAGTATAAACACACAAAATCAGTCGAGAATCAAATAACAAACCCTAATAGAGACATACTGGGATAAGAATCACAAGACATCGAATTAGGCTAAAAGAAAATCATGAGAATCAAAGCATAGAATAAAATAATGTGGCAAGTAACAGAGACATACTCAAAGTCAAAGCAAAAATATCAGAAAAATGGGGTTTTAGCATAAAGTAATTAGAGTTTAGGAAAGCTCAACATAAATCGGTCAAAACTCATATAACAGAAGATTAAACATTCAAAGCTAGAAAACATTTTGGAGAAAAGAATTTTGCAGGAAACTCTAGCTTTAGGAAAAGGAAAGTCACTTAGAAAACAAGAAGATTTTTCATAAATATATGAAATAGGTCTGATTCTTCTCAGATCTGTACAGATCTGAGAAGATCAAAGGACAAAATTAGGGTTTCAGAAGTGAGACAGAGATGAAGACATAGGCTTATAAATCCATAGATTTAAGGCGAAATAAGAAGTTCTTACTCGAAATCGAACTAGAATGGACTGAAACAAGAAAGAAAATCCTCGAGGCATAAATAGACTAGCCCTGGTTCCTTGAGAATCTTCTCAAGGACCTTAGAGGTGGAGGTACCTAGCATAGGAGGGGACATTAGAGGCCTGGGGTGGTGAAAAACCACCATGAATGGCGGTAGATGAGTGATGGTGGAAGGGGGAGAATTAGGGTTTAGGCTAGAGAGCATCTCAGAGATGGAGAGGAGAGTGATGGCGGCGAGGGGTGAGAAGTGATTATGGTTATATGGGGGTATTGGTTTATTTATGGTAAGGGTTTTCTGGGCCATTGATCAAAATGATCAACAGCCAGGATTAGGCAATGATTGGGTGGGGTAGGTAAGGGTATTGGACTGGTTTTAAGGGCGTTGAGCTGGTAGACTTAGGATAAAATTGAAATTAAAAAGGCTATCTGTTAAGCACCACAAATAAATTAATTAAAATAATTTCTAAAATACTTACTAATTCATTTCATGCATAGAAATGTTTTAAAAATAGTTGTTTAGTATTACTATTATTTAGAAATGGTAGTTTGGGTGTACGAACATGGGTACTTTTCAATTATGAATGTTTGTCATGGACATTTTGGAACATTACTCTTCAATTACGGCCCTTGCTTTCCGTCGATGCCCTTTTTTTCTTGCAAAATATTTATGACATTTGGGAGGACAACTCGTTCCTTTTTTGGGAACTGAATTTTGCAATTTTTGAAGAGTCGCCACCTAATGATTAAGTTCATTAGGACACTAAAATGAATTTGATTTAGAAAATCAAAGATTGGGTAAGGGCTAGAAATTATCTCGAGGGGAAGGTGTTAGGCACCCCTCAAGATCCACTAGTGTGGTTCTGGGCCATACTACAGTTGTGACTTTAAGTACAAACAACAAGTAAGCAAGCACGAATTGTAAATACTAGGTAGCTTTCACATAAGGGTTGTAAACAACCAAAATAAAAGAAGTTAAAGAGGTTGAAATTTGGAAGAAAGCCGTTTTAGAATTCTAAATTTGTCCAAGTGTAGTTCCATCCTATCTTCCTAAGGGGAGTAAGGTTCAAGTCATAAATGAAATGCTTAAATCCTCTAACTTCAGCCTCAGTAACAGTAGAGCCAATCCTATCTTCAGCAGATAAGACAATGTTGAAGTCTCCACTAATTAACCAAGTGTCTTGGTTAGGAATAGAGATCCCTTTAAGGTCACTCCATAACCTTTCTCTTTGGCAGGCAGTATTTTGGGCATACACAATAGTAAGGTGAGTTTTTATATGGCTAAAAGGGATCCTCTATGTAGCATTGCACAAATTGATCAGAAGCATAGGATATAGTAGCCTGGATGTGTGGTTTCCAGAGCAACCAGATCCTCCCATTCACTGCCTCTGAATAGTTGCAAAACACCTTCCATCCCAGTGCAACCTTCCTTTGGATTTTCTGGGCTTTATGTTGCTTAACTCTAGTTTCAAGACACCCCAATACATCTACTTTATTAGCATTCAGAAAGGTTTTCAATTCTTTCGTTTATGGGCTAGGTTCAGCCCTCTTATGTTCCATGTAACAATGATCATAAACACGAGGGACCAGGGTCAATCTGCTGGCCTTTCCTACCAGCATCTAAAACCTCATTGATAGCCTTTCCTTTCTTGCAATTGTCAGCCACTACTACACTGAGAATAGTGCTTCTGGCATCCAGAGTATTGCCTATTTGATCTCCAGATGTTGACTGTAGTTTTGCTTGCTGAGGGGTAGCCAGCACTACATCAGCTTCCTGATCTGCTACAGGTTGTTTAGGTTCTTCAGCATTTACCTCAACAGCTGTTTGGTCTACAGTGTCTTGAAGTGCTTCAACAGCAGGGGCCTTTTTAACAGTCCATCTCTGCCTTCTGGTTTTTGCAGGTTTCCTCTGCCTCCTAAGGCCCTCCAGTGGTTCCAAGTTTGTGTCACCATCCTTCTTGACATTATACCAGCAGTCTAGGGAGTCATGTCCAAATTTTAGACAATGGTTACAAAACCTGGGCTTCCAGTCATATTCAATCGTTTGGATCTTTGGACCATAGGGGGTATCAATGTCAATCTGGTCAGGTAGTGGCTGAGATGCATCAACCTCCACTAGAACACGAGCAAAGGAGATCCTCTCAAAGTGGGCTGTGACTTTATCAGTGTATAATGGTTTCCCAACAGCACTTGCAAGCTTGCTTAATACCTCTGCTGACCAGTATCCTACTGGCAACCCAGAGAAGCGAACCCATACAGGAATGGTGCTCAAAATGTCACTCTGAAAAGAAAAATCCACTTCCCAAGGCTTCAACACCATGGGCTTGTTTCTGTAGGTATATGGTCCAGATTGCAGGACCAAATCCATATCCCTTTTGTTCAAGAACCGATAAATACAGTACCCTTCAGAATGGACTAGGATTTGTGGTTTAGAGACAAAATTCCATACATGCATAACATAGCTCTCCATAGCCTTTTCAGTAGGGTTATCACCAATAATGTAGCCAATTAGAGAGTTCTTCCAGTACTCCACCTGTGGTTTAAGATCCTCCTCACTAATAGTAACAACCTTCCGAACCTCCCTGCTGACTGGAGGAACAAATGACAGTGAGCTTCCCATTTGGGCATTCCGATTTCCTCGAACAACATCAGCAGCAGTTGGAGGTGAGACTACAGATTCCCCAATGTCTGAAAATTGCAATCTCCTCACAAGGTCACCATCTTGGCTATCCATATGTTGCATTTCAGTACCAGCTTCCTTTGCATGTTGTAGATCTGTCGGTTGCGGTTGCAATGAAGGTGGAAGAAAGTCATCCAGAGTTATAGGTTCAAGCTCTTTAGTTACCCCAGGATCTGGAGTAATGATGTCCGAGGTTGTGTCTGGTTGTCGGCGACGTCGGCGAGCCATTTCCAGCGGCGATAGCACCTTGCTAACGTGCGCCAGAAAGTTACTGTTTTATTGGTAACGTGCGCCGGGAGCACCCCAATTTTCAATTGTCATAAGAGTGCCTGCACTCTTATAAGTTACTGTTTATTTGTGGCATTGCCACTGCCTATAATAAACGTTAGTACTAGTAGCAAGTAGGATAATAAACTAGGAGTTGTTTTCCTATTAAACAAGCAAGAATTTATTTATGGAATTGTGACATGGTATAACAACATACTCATATAACTGGCAGAAAATAGTCCTAGTTATAAATATTGGCATTAAATAGCTAATAAATCTATATTGAAATAATAATATGTATATCACAAATTTTTTTCTTCTTTGTCTATATCAACATGTATATTAAATTTTTATTTTCATTCTTTGTATACAAATATTATTATTCTTTACATATCAATAATATTAAATTTTATATATATATATATATATAATTATTTCTGCATTTATATCAATGTATATCACAATAAAAATATTATATTATTTGTATATCACAATGTATATCACATCGGATATGTGTATACCAAAATTGTAACCTGCATATATCTACATCAATGATATCTCATGTATATTATGTGTATTGTATATAACCATGAAATATTGTGTTATATGTGCGATATACAATGTGATATACATGGGTGTCCATAAAAAAAATTTGTTGTATATACGATACTAAGTGATATACGTAGATGTCCTTAAAACTGTGTGTGACATACATTGATGTTCACAATAAACACATGTCGTAGTTGGATTTTTAGGTATGGTTTTTTACCAGAAAACAATCTAAATCGCTTCTAATCTTGTTCAAATGTTGTATATAGCCTCGTTTAGGTATTTTCAACCAATTTCTATTATGCTCACTCATTAAATCCAACCAATAAAAAAGGAAGAGAGAAAAAAAACAAAGTTAAATATATTTTTTCTCTCTTAGTTTTTGCTAATCTTGCTTAAATTTTGTATATAGCCTCGGTTAGGTATTTTCAATCAATTTCAATCGCACCCACTCATTCAATTCAACCAAAATAAAAAGAAGAGAGAAGAAAAATAAAGTTGAAATATATATTTTTTTCTCTTAGTTTTTGCTTCTGATTTTTTCTAATGTGAGATCAACCTTGCCTTTTCATCCCACTAAATTTTTTTTTTTGCATAATTTGCAAGAATTTTTGCTAAACTATGAGAGCAAAAAGGAAGAGATAGAAGAAAAAATACAAGAAAATAAAGGGGAAGGAAAGCCAAATAAGTGTGTAGTTTTTCTTTGAGAGAGAATATAAAAGAGAGTAATTTTTTTAAGATTTGGATATGTAACGCAGTTTTTGAAGCTATCTTTTCCAAACCTAATATAAGGCTAGAAAATTTCCAATTCCTATTATTTGTTGTTATATGATGCCAATTTTTATTATTTATTCTTCTTTTTTCCAATTCAATTTTTCCATGTTGTGATCTCCTCCAGTGTGTTGTATAGCAGTTGAAGATTTATTGTTTGATTCAAAGTGGGTGCTGTTAAATATAAGTTATAGTTCCTTGTGGATGTTCATACTGAAATTTGATAGCATTTGGAGTTGATTTGATGTGATTGAGATTGAAATTTTCAGATGAAAATCGAAGAAGAACACAACTACAGTATACCACTATGGTATACAATATGCTGTAGGAGTATATGGCTATATTGCAACATATACGATTATAGTTTACAATATACTACAACGGTATATTGTAATAATCGAAAAAGAACACAATTACCTAATTGTATATCGTTACAATATACACTATACTATAGGAGTATATAGTTATAGTGCAATAGTATACTATGATAGTATACCATATATTGTTATAGTATACTGTAATAATATGCAATATATTGTAAAAGTATACAATATACTATAATAGTATACTTTTTACATGTAAATTCACTTACATTTTTCCTTTTAATTTGTTTTAAACTTTTACCCAGTGTGAGGGTCAAATTGAAAATGCAAAAAATATATATTATATTATAATATGTTATATAATGTAATGGTATACTCTTACAATTAGATCCATTAAGAATTTTTTGAAATTTTTATTGACAGCTGATATTATTTCAGTTTAATAATTGAATTAATTTTTTTACCTCTTTGCATAAAATTATATACCCTACTGGTATAGCTATATACTATACTTGTATCATATATTAGTTATTTTTTTTATTCTATTATCTATATTTAATTGGTATACAATTTAATTTTTCTTTAATAATAGTATAAAATAAAAAGAATAATAAACATATTGAAAACAATAAATAAAATTAGATTATGAAGAGAAAAAATATATAAAAACAGAAGTTAAATAAAATTAGAAAAGGAAAAAAGAAAAAAATAAGAAGAAAACGAGAAAAAAGAAAAGGAGAAAAGAAAAAAAAGAAAGAAAAGAAGCATAGAAAACAAAAAGAATCGGAGAATAAAGAAAAAAATTTCCTCAAAAACTATTATGAGTAGAAAATGTAATTGGTTTGTGGGTAGAAATATAAATGGGTAGACAAGAGTAAATATTTTTATTTTTGTGGGTAACTGTGTCAAAACCTCATGTTATTTCTAGCGAGTTCACTAGCTATAAGGTCATCGAACTATTGGAAATAGGTGAACAAAGTTACTTTCCTTTCTTTTGTATAAGAAAAGTCATTTATTTTTTGTTATTTCAATGAAAAAGTCATTCTTTTTTTTTTTCTTTTTTTTATATCACTAAAGCCACATGACCGAGGAATGTCAACAATTGAGAGAAGAAGTTGCCCGGTTATCTAATAACGGACACCTGCGAGAATTTCTAAGTGATCGAGCCAAAAATTACTTTAGAAACAGAGATGCCAACATACTGACTGAACAAGAGGAACCCCAAGATATCATTATCATGATCATTGGAGGGGTTGATGTCCCTCAAAGTACAATGATAAAACACATTAAAGTGTCGATCTCCAGGAAGAAACGCACTCGAGATTATATTTCGGAAGGAACCATTTCATTCAGCGACGAGGATGCACAGGCCATCGTACAACCTCATAATAATGCACTGGTAATTTCCGTACTTATTAATAAATTTCGAGTTAAACATTTGTTGATTGATCTAGGTAGCTCAACCAACATCATCAGATCGAGGGTCGTATAGCAGTTGGGGTTACAAGATTAACTAGTTACAGTAGTTCGGGTGTTAAACAGGCTTAACATGGCGTGTGAAACCACTAAAGGGGAGATAACCCTACCCTTGAACAGCACCGGGACCATCCACAAACAAAGTTCTATGTGATCGAAGGGGACTTGAGGTATAACGCTCTATTTGGAAGACCATGGATTCACAACATGAGGAAATACCTTCGACCTTATACCATGCATTAAAATTCCCTACACTAGGAGGAATCAAGACGGTATACGTAGAAGAGCCATCTGCAAAGGAGATGTTCGCAGTCGATGAAGTACTCCTGGTACCCGCCGTCCTGACATTAAGAAACAGAGAACCGAACAAAAAGGCCGAAGTCAAATAGCAACAGCCAATGCTGGTCCCAGTCAGATCGGAGGATTGAGGAGCTGACGAGGAGGATGATTACGGAATTTCGAGATCCTTCATAACTCCTGATGATACCGACACCATCAAATCAACGGTCGAAGAGCTGGAGCAAGTCAAATTGACCAAACACCTATCGGATCGAAAGGTATACCTGGGCACGAGGTAAACCCCTGAGCTCAAGAAAGAACTCATTAATTTCTTAAAACAAACATATCTTGTTTCTCCTGGTACCATCTTGATATGACAGGGATTCCGCCAGAGAAAATCGCTCATAAGTTAAATTTGGACCCAAAGTTCCATCTGGTTAAGCAGAAAAAGAGACCCCAGTCCGAGGTCAAGCATGCATTTATCAAGGACGAGGTATCTAAACTCCTTAAAATAGAATCCATCTGGGAAGTTAAGTACCCGGACTGGCTAGCTAACGTAGTGGTAGTACCTAAAAAAGAATAATCTAAGAATGTAGTGGACGACATCAAGGCCTTGATTGGATGATCGAAGACGGCCGGGTACGAGATACTCAGCTGTGCCTATTTCGGAAAGAACCAAATCCAGATGAACCCGGGCGACCAAGAAAAGACTTCCTTTATCACTATATTTGGTACCTACTATTATGATATAATTCCATTTGGATTAAAGAACACTGGTGCCACCTATCAATGCCTAGTAAATCGGATGTTCGAAGAATATATAGAAATTCAATGAAAATTCATATTGACAACATTTTAGTTAAGCCTCTGTGAGCAGAGGACCATTTGAAATATTTGCAGGAAACCTTCAACATATTGAAAAAATAAAATATGAAGCTGAACCCGGAGAAATGAGCATTCAGAGTCAGAACGGGAAAGTTCCTCGGATTCATGGTATCCAATCGGAGGATCGAGATTAATCCTGACAAGATCAAGGCCATAGAAGACATCACTGTGGTGGACAACATCAAGGCTATTTAGAGGCTGACCGGGCTTACAGCCTCCCTAAGCCGGTTCATATTGAGGTCCTCGGACAAAAGCCATTGGTTCTTCTCACTGTTGAAAAAGAAAAATAACTTTTCTTGGACCCCCGAATGCCAACAAACTATGGAAGAACTCAAACAATACCTTTTGAGTCGGCCCCTGCTCCACACTCCAAAGGCGGATAAGAAACTGTACCTTTACTCGGCGGTGTGTGAGGTGGTGGGAAGTGGAGTTTTAACCCAGGAAGAGGAAAGTACAAAATTCTCTATTTACTATGTCAGTAGAACTCTATCAAGTCCAAAACAAGGTATCCTTACCTGGAAAAATTGGTGCGCCCTTTGCTAAGAACCTCCAGGAAGCTAAAACCGTACTTTTAATGACACCCCATATGTGTTGTAACCTCTTACCCATTGAGAAACATAGTGCACAAGCCCGAGTTCTCGGGTTAATTAGCCAAATGGTACGTCAAAATCATCGGGTACAATATCGAGTGTCGACCCCGAACTTCTAAAAAACCTCAAATTTTGGCCAAATTTATGGCTGACTTTATGCTGGCCTTAGTGCTCGAAGTCGAAATAGAATTATTGTTAGCATGGGGGATTACCTCAAAATTTTGGACCCATTTCACGAACGGTGCCTCGAACACAAAGGAGTTTGGGCTCGACATCGTGCTATAGCCTCCTACAGGGAATGTAGTTAGGTAGTCTATTAGAACTATGAAATTGACTAACAATAAGGCCGAGTATGAGGACATGATTGCTGGTACCGAATTGGCTAAAAGCCATGGGGCCAAGGTGGTCGAAGCTACGTACGATTCCCTCCTTTTGGTAAATCAAGTCAGTGGGACTTTCGAAGTAAAGGAGGAATGAATGCGAAGGTATTTATACAAGTTACGGGTAACTCTGCATCAATTCAAGGAGTGGACCTTACAACACATGCCCTAAGATCAAAATAGCGAGTCCGATGATCTGGCTAACTTGGGGTCATTAGTTGTTGACGATGAATTCAGTTTGGGAACAGTCGTACAGCTCATGAAGTTGGTGGTAGAAGAAATCCATGCCAAAGTAAACTCAACAAGTTTAACTGGAATTGGAGGAACAAGTACATAGACTACTTAAAAATTAGGAAATTGCCCTCGAACCCCAAGGAATCGAGAGCCCTATGTACCAAGGCTACCATATTTAGCCTAGTCAAAGGGGCATTGCTTAGAAGAACGTTCGATGACCTGTTAGCCAGATGTTTGGTGTCAGGAGATACCGAGTACACCTTAAGAGAAATTCACGAAGGCACTTGCGGAAATCACTTGGGGGAAGAGTCTTTGGTTCAAAATTTAATCAGGGCCGGCTATTATTGGACTGAAATGGAGAAGGATAACAAATATGTCGTACAGAAATGTAACGGCTGCCACAGAAACGCACTTAACGACCCATCAATCGGGGGAGCCTCTACACTCGGTCCTATCCACATAGCCATTTATGAAATGAGGTATGGACATCGTCGGTCCCCTGCCATGGGCACTAGGTAAAGCTTAATTCATACTATTCACGACTGACTATTTTTTCAAATGGGTCGAGGCCCAAGCATTCGAAAATTTCTGAGAGAAAGAAGTCATTGACTTCATCTGGGAGCACATAATATGTCGATTTGGTATACTGGTCGAAGTCATGTGTGATAATGGAATTTATTCATCGGCAGCAAGGTAAAATTTTTTTTCGAAGATCACAAGATTAAAAAGATACTATCAACACCCTATCACCCTAGTGGGACAATGGAATCAACAAACAAGACGATACTTCAAAACCTAAAAAAGAGGTTGACCTATGCCAAAAGAAAATGGAAAGAAATCTTTCCAAAAGTCCTGTGGGGGCATTATACAACCTCAAAGTCTAGTACCGGGCCACCCCATTTTCATTGGTCTACGGTGCCGGAGCCTTAATACCAGTCGAAGTGGGAGAACAGAGCCTCATGTTACAATATACGACCGAAGATTAGAATGGAGAGGTTGTGATCACGAGCCTAGAACTATTGGATGAAAGGCATGAGGCCCTAGTCCGGTTGGCCACCAAAAACAGTGGATAGAAAGATACTACAACCCAATAGCCAACCTCCGACACTTCAAGATCGGGGACATAGTCTTGAGTAAGGTAAAATTACATACTCAGAACCTGATTGAGGAAAAAGAGGGACCAAATTGGGAGGGACCATATCGGTTCGTCATACAGGCAAAGGCTCATACAAAGTCAAAGCAGGAAACGATGTGCAACTACCGAACAACTGGAATGTAACACACTTAAATTGATAGTACTGCTAAGATATGATCTCAATTACATTTTCAAAATATTATGAATCGAACTAACACTTGATGGCAACGGCCAAGGATTAATGTGACTATTTGGTCTAAAAGCACGCGTTGCACTCTTTTTCCCTTGGACCGGTGTTTTCTCAAAATGGCTGTTTTGGAAAAGTTTTTAACGAGGCAACAGTCAAACATGCTAACTTAGATTTGAAGGCCGGTCTCAAATTTGAGTCAATGGGCGTTCCTTCTGGATCAATAGTATCTAAAGCCTTCTCAAGCTCGACCTCAGATACTGGGGGCCATCACCCTCGGGTTCAGATTTTTAGCAAAGGAAAAGTTAAAACCTTGTATGTTAGAAACTAAGACTTGGTGATTAGGATTCATTGTAAGGGCCAAACGGTCGTGTGAACCATGCCCACATAGTCCACTTTAGACACACATAGAAATGAAAGAAAGTTAGCCCTTTCTATACACATTTTTTTGCCTCCTAAATTCCGGATAATAAAATCCCATGGGCTACCCCGATTCAGAGACTATCGAGACCAAGGGCTACCCATACTCGGGGACTATCATCCAAAAAAAGTTTGGATAAACCGGGCTATCAAATCCCAGAAGCACCAAACCTATTAGGCAGTGCCCAAATATAAAAGTCTATGGCCGCCTTTAAAATGGCTCAGGGATGTCTGAAGCTCGTAATCAGAAAGTAAGTACTTTATAAAAAAATTAAAACCTGCTAAAAGGTTACCTTCCGCAAAAGCATCGTCTAAAATCACTTAAATATCTTGAAAAAACTTCCTGTCACACCAAGTATTCAAATCCTCGAGCAAACAAAGTTGTATCAAATGTAGGCTTCATTCGGGCCTCTGAAAATCAGATACCCTATAACTACATTTGATTCTATGCTAAGGCGTTAGAAATATTGCAAGAATAAAAATTATGAAGAGATACTGCAAAAGTAAAGACTTGAAATACCCAGAAAGGGAAAATTTTATATATTCCGGTATATACTTACAAAGACCCGGTAAAAATGTCCTCAAAATAAACAAAAAATGTACATAAGACAAAAAACTAAAAAGGTAATAAGGTGAATATATAATCTTCGCCAGAGCCGTCAGAACCTTCAGGTCCCTTAGCGCCTTCGGCACCTTCGGGCTCCTAAAGATTTTTTGCCTCGGCCTCAAATTTTTTGGCTTCTTCAATCTCAGCCGATAGAACAAAATCTGGGGCATGGATCTCGTCGAGGGTCTCTCTTCGGGATAGCCACTTAATATAATTTACCTTTGCCTTAAGGAGGAATTCGACTGCTTCCACATCGACCTTGTATTGGGCCACCATTTCATCAGTGTCGGTCGAGGTTGTATCCAGCTTCGACATTACTACCTCATATTCTCTACCGAGGGCATCCCACTTAGTGACAGCCAAGCTCAGCTGTTCTCGGAGGTCGTCATTCAGTTGAGACCACTTGTAAGCTTTCTTACTGGCCACCCGGAGTTAGACCTTTACAGATTCTAGCTTCTCCTTGGGGGTTTCATTCTCTGAAACCAGCACATCCATTTTGCTTTACCCATCGGCCATGGATTGGACCTCACTCATCTCGATTCGGAGTTGGCCGATCTAGTCGATCTTCTGTTGGACATGTGAGATTTTATTGTTAGCCACCACGACTAGCTCCTCATTTTACCTTCAAAGACCTTTACCTTTTCAACCAAGTCGACATGTTCCCGCCTCTGGGTCGAAACTTCCTTTTAAGCCTTGTTCAGCTCGTCCTAAAGGTCCTTGATGACCTTGTCTTGCTACTCATTGAGGAGCTTGTACATATCCTTCCTTGAGCCTACTCCTTGAAATCAAACTCGAGCGGATTGACCTCAGAGCAGAACCTGAGGAAGCTCTCATGGTGAATTACCGAGGCCTGCAAAGCAACGAAAACAGTAAGAGATATTGAAACCTAAGTGGAATCCACAAAGGAGTATTGATGCCTTATCCAGTTCAGCGCCTGGTGAGCCTTGTGGAAGAGACTTGACGCGCCCACCTCGTTCATATTTTCCTGGTTTTAGTCACCAGACATCACTATGCCCACCGGAGAAGCTAAAAACCCAACATCCTTTGGGACCTTAAGAAAAACTGTTCTCTTTCGGCCGGGGTCCACACTCGAAGCAAGAAACTGCTTCGCCAATTACCGAAGGCACGCCCTTCTTTGGGATCTCAAGGTTGCCCATCCTGGTAAAATCATCTAAAGTGGACACGTCCACGCCATCGAAGAAGGAACAGAGAGGGACGTCCGCACCATGAACTCCTTCACTTGACTTCTCCTTCCCTGCTTGGGCCTCTTCAAGCATGGACTTGGTGTAGGAAGGCGTTTCCATGATGTCTATCTCACTGGTCACTTCAATCGAAACAGAGGAGGCTTTCCGAGTCGGAGGGAGATCGACCTTGTGTCTCTCTTCCTAGGTAGCCGCCTTCTCCCCGACAAGGGTCGATCCGTGGCCGACAGAGATATCATCTTCTTCAGGTTCATCCCTGAGCCGACAAAGTAAATTGGAGTCCGGTACCAAGGACCCGGTATTCTTTTGGGCTTGCGTGCCCGAGTGGCTAACCTCTTTTTAATCTTCATCTCGGACCCCTCTGAGCCAGAGGATTTCCTTTTTCTCTTCTTCTCCTCCGCAGCAACCTAGAGGGATCCACGGACAAGGACACATCCTCGTACCCTTCCAACAACATAAGTTTGGTGGTCTTCGGAAAATTTACAAAACAAAGAGGAGAGATCAGTGTTATATAAGTTTAGAGCATAGTAATAACTATTCGAAGGATAACTTTACCATGAGAACGGGCCTCCCATTGGCCCTTCTAAAGCTTGCGTGGCGAACACTCGAAGTACAACATTTGCTTGTTTATGCCTTCGATTCACTTCTTTATCCCGGGGACCGCAATGAGAAACCGAGCAATTGCTGCACGATTACGAATATTGATGGTGATAAAGGAAACAATTAAAACTTGACACTTAAGGAAAGGCTATAATTACGAGATGCATTCCACTTCTCGGGAAATGATAGGATTTTGGGAGGGCTCAAACTCTTAGTTTTTGCCTGAATGAAGCAGCACTGCCAGCCTCGTACTCAATCCTCGTTGATGCATAAAAGGGAGCCTTGTTAGCCCGACGAGTGAGCTTTATTAGTTTCCTTCGGAAGACTCGGGGTTTGTACAGATAAAGCAGGTGTCCGTGTGTGAATCCAGAAGATTCAGTGTTGTTCACAAAAATAACATAGGAGAATCGCGATCCTCCAAAGAGATGGGTATTTTTGCTCGAGGCAGCCTCGTACCTCTTGCAAAAATCCAAAATCACCAGGTCTATCTGCCCCAACGTAAAATGGTAAGTGTAAACACTCCAATACCCTTCCACGTGGGTATAGTATCATCCTTGGCCCTGGGACTACCACATCCTTCCTTCCCATTTATAGTTCTCTCGTACTGCGGGAAGGACATCTTCAATAATGGACCATATGTATCTCCAAACTCTTTTACCCGGGTCTTGTTTGGATTAGGCCTTCTCGACTTTGAAGTCATCTGCAATTGAGCAACCCCCGGGTATAAAGTTTCTCGTGGTGGGGGGGAAGCCTAGGAGGCAGTTGGCTCGGGAGAAACCATATCGGGAGCAGCCACCTCGGCATCCATAGCTGGGTGGGAAGATGAAGAGGCAGCCTACTGAGGAACTAATTTAGAAGTCTTAGCAATCGTAAATCTGGAAAATATATGAAAATTTGAAAAAGGTGTATGAAGATTTGGAGTATAGAAGTGAAGAAATGAGGTCCTGGGTTGAAAATCCAAGAAAATGTATGAAGATTTGAGGTCAAAGATGAAGGTATGAAGGTTCAAGAAACAAGATATGAAGATTTGAGGAAGTCAAAGGCCTTCGTGGAGTTCGCAGGTAAAAGACATGATCAGAAAGTGAAGGGGTGCGAAGCTTTTATAGGAGGAAATTAGCAATGTTTCACATTCGGAGTTAACCAGCCATTTAACGACACGTGTTCAAATTCAGAACAACGCAACTGATGGGATGTTTCGTCTTATCAGCCATCCCGATTATAACGTGCGAAGGAAGGAACCGGGGTTCATCTATCGTTTTCCATCATTTTGGCAAACCTTTTCTCTGGGAAACGAGAAGACTATCTGTATACGGGTAAACTGGGGCTAATGAGCACCCCGATTTCCTGGTGGGGCAAACGAAGCAAAGATATGACTACATGGGATCAGAGTCAAAGCGGGAAACTTACCGTACTAAGGCCCGAAAGGAGTGCTCCTCAGCGGGCTTGACAAGACAACACTCCCCACACTCGGTGTGAGCTCCATGATCTCGGAAAGCACTACAAATGGTAATAGACGCCTAATAGAGGGTCGTGATCCATGTCCCCAGCCGGCTATCACGGCATGGATCTCGCCCGATGTCGATGGCATATCAGTAATTGATTCACAAGGAGGATTTTTACCATTTTTTAGAAATGTACTAAGTGTACCCTACTATATAAGGGGAAGTTTCTGATTCAATAGAGACATTGTAACACATATATCAAGGCAATACAAACTTATTTCTTTGCTCTCTAACTATTAAAAAATTCTTATTTTAATCATAGTTCTTCTTATATATCTGGATTCGAAATGAGAATTCGATCGGGAACAGAACTATCGCTAAGCTTAAATTTGAGCCCTGACTCAACGCCACAACTGGTTTAGTTATTTATTATTATCCGTAATTCGTTTATCTAACATCCTTAATTACTTGTGTTGAATTTACCTATCCTTAAAACCGCGTATAAATTCAATTGTTCCAAATAATAAATTTTCTTCTAGGATCGATCGTTATAAACATCTAACAGCTCCTGAAACTTCATCACAGTCATTCCTTGTGAAATAGCAAAAGATTAGTGGTTGTTCTAATACAAAAAAACGACTTTTTTCATCTATTTCCAATAGTTTAGTGACCTTTTAAGTAATAAATTCTATTTCTAGCCTAGAAGACCAAATACATTTTTTTTCTTTTCATAATAAATATAAGTTTATTCAACTTCGATCTAACTAAAATACCTTAATAAAAGATCATCAAACTAAATGTTACAAAATTTGAATATAAGTTTTACTAATATTTGCCTGACGTTAAATAAAAGAAAAGTTAAGTATACGTGTGCAACAGTCCATGGCTTGAAAAATGTCGGTTGTAGGACGGGTATTTACATAAATAAAACATTTAATCTGTTTGGATAATGTTAAGAAAATAAATAAATAAATAAAGACAAAGATATTCCGATACTGGTCTTAGGAAATGAATATACAATGGTGATCGGTTTAATCAACAACAAATAAAATAGCTTACGAGGATGAAGTAGTCGTTTAACGATTATGTATTTAAATAAATAAAACCTAATCAACATGTATTAGGTAAGACTACAATTACAATTATGGAGATGATGTGGGATTGAAGCTACACTTCGCACGTTTTAGCTGAGTTTATTGATTGATGAATAATGTTGTTTTGCTCAAAGTTCTCACATATTTTATAAGCATAAAAAAATCAAAATAATTTAAGGATCAATCATAGCAGATCGTAATAAATCAACAGACTGGATAAAAGGAACAAGAAACAAGCTATTCTGTTTTAAGAAGATATATATGGGAAGCTTTTTATTGAAGATATAAATATGGTCTGCCTCTCCATTGAGAGATTCAGAGCTTTATAATGATATTCTTCTTTTTCTCGAGAATCGTGATGGAGAAGAAGAAGTAGCCCCCTTCTAGGGTTCTTTCTCTTATTATTCATACCAGCAAACTGGATGAGCTGGCGATAAAAAATGGTCATGGCCACGTCGGAGTTCCTTATTTAAGACGGTAGACAGGCCGTGGCTGTGTTGGTCGAACCAAATGAGGATTAAATATTATTAATGATTAATGGTCGTAATATTAATTAATTATGGATTAACTTAAAGCAGGGTCTGATTTATCAATTATTATAGGGTCGAATTCTGCTATACAAATGTCATCTAAGTAGTCCATTCTTATTTCTCCATGTATACATGATAAATAGAAAAATAACTTTTTTGATGATTGGAGTTTAGACAAGTTCTATTATGGGAGGGTTGGAAAAATAACTCTCTCTCTCTCACAGACACAGACACACACCCTAATTTTTGGTGGTCACACTCTAGTTTAACGGTAGCTTTATTTTTAGTAGGATAATCACGTATTACATGGTTTAACTCGTGTGAATGTGTGCGTCTCTGTCAATTTCACTACTTTCGAATCATTTCAATTGAAGCAAAAACTTACCAAACGACTACATAACGACTTTGACATGTAACTCGAGGTCGTTGTAGGAACTCATAAACTTTAAATTTTGGATCCGCCTCTGGTGGTTGGATGACCTAGCTCTGAAGAATTATATTTAATGACTACATTTCTTATTTTTTTTAGAGAAGACAAACATTTATATAGTCAGCAAAGTATATATGATGGTAAATTAAGAATTGTGGATTGAACCTTTTGTTAAATGTTTTTAACGCTTTAGTTATAAATTTAAAGCACGATATTGTTTTAGGTAGGTACGTGGCTCTTCTATTGCAAATCCACCCCATTAAATAGGAGTAGCAGGCTTGAAGCGATTAAGAAGAAGATGAGGAGAGTTGTTGAAATTGTATGCAATAATTCTACCGTCCTAAATGGTTTGGTAGTGACACATGAGACCGATATTCAAACAACAACACCAAACAACAACAACCCAGTATGATCCCACTTAGTGGGATCTGGGGAGGATAGTGTGTACGTAAACCTTACCCCTACCCTGGGGTAGAGAGGCTGTTTCCAAATAGACCCCCGGCATCCTTCCCTCCAAGAACTTCCCACCTTGCTCTTGGGGAGACTCGAACTCACAACCTCTCGGTTGGAAGTGGAGGTTACTTACCATCAGAACAACCCCTCTTGTCTGAGACCGATATTCAAACACACAATGGAAATGCCTTTTTTTCTATCAATCAGTGGCTACTTTCTTTGTTCATGGACAGAAGAAGGATTTTTAATAAAGAGATTTAAAAAATAAAAATAAAAACACGTAACACACACATAAATATATGGTAAAAAATTAACCTTACATACGTATTATAATTTAAAGGAATTTAACATTTAATATATATACATATAAAAATAATCTTATATAGATAGAATAATTTTCGACGAAGAGGGTTTCGGTGGAACCTCCTTCCACCACCTAGCTCCCACCTGGCTTCATTAGGTCGAAGAAAAATGAATTCTAGACACATCCGTAAGTATGCACTCGTGTTTCTAAATATTATTTTCAATCCTAAAATATTAAAAAGAAGAATTTGAAAAAAACTTAGGTATTTAGTTTTGTTTTATAGTGAAAGGTTCATGCCATTGTGTCGTCACAATGCATCCAAATCACACACTAACGGAAACTAACATGATTATTAATATTATAAGAAATATGTGCCAGAGACAACGTGTAAAATACTTTCACGGTTTAAGTTGTTTGCTTATATGATTTTGAGCAATTTTAACTTCATGAGTTAATGTTTAGAGTTGAATTAAATACAAAACACATTCTTTTTTCTCCTCTTTTTTCTCCTCATCCTCCTTCGTACTCTACTTCTCCTCCTTCCTCTTTCTTATTCTTCTTCTAACAATAAATTATGAGCACACAACTAAATTTGTAAAAAAATGAAGACGTATTACTTTATTTGTAGTTATAATCGGATGGTAATTCCATTGAACTTATATACCTATTAAGTTGATTTGGTTTGGTTGAAGAAAATTGTAGAACACAATTGTTGAGATTGAAAAAATCAGTTTGAACAAGAAAAAATGGGACTATTTGTTTGGCTCAAAAGTTATCGATATACTTTGCAAGCATAAAACAATTAATAGATGAAGGTAAATAGTAATCAAATATAATGAGACCTAGAGATAAGAATAATGTTGTTCAAGTAGATATGATGATATAGAGAAAGACAATATGAGCTAGAGAGAGAGTATTCTTTCAGAGATAGAGAGAGAATAAGAGAGTTGTATTATCTGAGAATCATGATCGATCCTTTACAATATGAGGGTCTCATTTATATAGGAAGAGACCCTCCTCGAAATAATCAAAAAGTACAAAAGTGGGTGTTATTTCTTTACTTGAGGACGCTGAGACTGAACGGCGTCATTCCTATCCTCACGCCCAAGTCGTACTCGCGCTTTAGTCGACGTTCATCCCTTGGTCGTACCCACCAACATAGAAGCGTCTAGGGTCGAATTTGACCTCATACAGTTAGTCCCTCCATTCGTTGGAGACGTATTCGGAAAGCATCCCAATGGACAAAAATGTAAACCTCGTTTTGGAAGAATTTGATCTTACTCAAATGCAGTAACATGAATAAGGTGAAACATATGAGATTGTTGAGCTATTGACGCGTGACTTCCTCTTCAGAATGACGTCATCACCCGCATGCGTCATTATTACACATGTTCCTGAGACGGTTCAGAGGGTGGTTTGGAGCTACATTTCCCTCGCCCGTTTCAAATTATGCCTCTTCGATTGTTGTGTCACCCAACCCTATAAATAGGGGAATGGCTTAACCTGATTTATCTTTCGGTCCCTTTGCAAACATTTTATGGCTCCTTTTTTTGTTTTCTTTTCCAAATCACCATTCTTTCATTTGAGACTCCTCTATTTCTTAGAAGTCATACTTCTTGTTGTTCGTACCTTATTTCTTAAACATAAACCATGGTAAAACGTTGCCACAGTAGCAAAAAGGCTAAAGTCACCGCCCTATCTAGGGTTCCACCCTCCTCCGGGCGAAGAGGAGGAAGTGGAAAAAGGCTCTTGTTCCCCTTAGGGTGGATAATGTGCTGCCGAAAGAACTTTTCGTTTGGGGTGACTTCAAGAAGCCCTGCCCTGCTCTTCCCTGGGAACACAGTGAACTGATGCAAGATCATTTAAACGACCTTCGTGCGACACATAACATTCCAGCTCATGCCGAAATGGTTCTGGAAGGAACGGATTATGCGAACGTTCACAAATCGGGATACTGCACATTTAATAAATACCCGTTCTTGATTGGTTACAGTCTTCCCATTTATCCTTTGATGGAGGAACTTTTCCAATTTTACAACGTGTACCTGGACCACCTTACCCCATATACCTTAAATGTGTGCAGGCACTATGTACGTAGAGCGGGTCGGGTACGAAGTTTCTGTTCATTACCTTTTGCACTTGTTTAATACCGGTTATCTGAGGGGTACTGTGTTACAACTAAACATCCGTGGCTAGAAAGGTTTGGTAGTCAAGACTGATGACAAATCCAATCGTGGCTTTTGGCGTAGGTACGTTTTCATCAGAACGGAGCACCTAGTATCCAACTCTGACGGATTCCCAGAAAAATGGAACTCAGAGCGTAAGTATCTTTGTCTGTTGAATTATTGGTTGTATGCGACCTTGACGGTCCTGACCATTCGGCCACTGTGATTTCTCTTTTTTCTTTCTTGCAGCGAGGACCTCTCCGCCCCGATTTATCAATAATATTAGACCATGGGTGGCTAATTTGCTACCTCACGCGGAGGAGTGTCGTACCAGGGCTGCATTTCTTCAACATATGGCCCCGCGGGACCATCAGGTAATTCTTCAGCTTCGGTTTGAAAGTTCCTTTAGGCTTTAACTGCAGAACATTATTCTATCCATGATATATGTGCTTTGGTTGTATTAGCATGATTTTCAGGTATAGGTTTTGATGAATGACAAACAACGAAGTCGATGAATGACAAACAATGAAGTCAAGTGTCAAACAATATTATTATATGACAAACAATCAAGATTGAATGCCGAGAAGCATATTGATGACGGAACTGCATAGACAAGCCAAAGACGAGCTCAAAAGTTCAAGACCGAAGACCCAAGGCGTAGGTCGTTAGGTAGAACAAATGTAAGAGCAACGTTTAAAGTTATCTCGTCTATTGGCTCAACATAGGTCATCATAAATATGCATAATCATTTTATCAAATCATATTTCAAATACTTCAAACAAAATGATTTCAAACATTTTCATTTTAGCCAAAATGATTTTCAAACATGTTTTTCAAATCTGGACATAAATAATCGATTATGTATTTCTTATAATCGATTATGTTAAGACAGTGTTAACCGAAATTTTCAAGACAGCAATATAATCGATTATGTCTTACCTATAATCGATTATGTTAAGACAGTGTTGACCGAAATTTTTCAAGACAGCAATATAATCGATTATGTCTCACTTGTAATCGATTATGTTAAGACTGTGTAAAACCGGATTTTACAAAACAGCAAAATAATCGATTATCAGAATAGCATAATCGATTATATTGTAACCGTTGCCAAAGTTTTTGAACACTGTAATAAGATAATCGATTATACACTTCAGATAATCGATTATCCAGCATAAAATCAGCTTCTGATTTTTGAACGTTAGAGCAAATAATCGATTATCTAAATCCAATAATCGATTATCCTTGCATAAAATCAGCATAATTGATTGTCAATTAAGCAACGGACATACACCCTCTAACCCCTATAAATAGAGGTCTTTTGAGCTGATTTTAAACACACAACACCTCCCAATATTCATATACATATTGATATTATTTGAGCATCATTATAGAGCTTTTGTTGAGCCATTTGAGAGACAACTTTGAGTTGTTCATAGAGCTAATATTGTATCTATTTATCTACTCTTTTGAGAGAGTTCTTGTTATAAAAGAGAAAGGTGTTTGAGAAGACAATATCTTCTCATTGATTGTCGGGTTTGCTAAGTACCCTCAATCTTAGTGGTTGAAGTCTTGTGGTGCGGTATCCACGAGCAAGGTTGAAGTCTTGAGGTGCGCTATCCTCGAGCAAGTTGAAGTCTTGTAGAGTGTACATCTACGAGCAAGTGTAACGGTTTGTTAGGCACCCGAAAGCTTAACGGAGTTAGTGGAATCTCGAGAGAGTCTCTCGGGGACTGGACTAACCACAAGTTGTGGTGAACCAGGATAAATTTGGTGTGTTCTTTCCTTGCTATTTTTATTACTGAATTTATTTTATTCCTGCAATTTTTAATTCCGCAATATTTATTAATATTCTCGTGCCGCACTATTCACCCCCCCCCCCCCCTCTAGTGACGGGCATAAATCCTAACATTAACAACTGACATGCTTGTATTGACAGGTCGTAGTGATCCCAGGAAGAAAATGGTTGTTTTAGCCACAACTAGGCCGAGCACCGATTATGACAGTGAAGATCTAGTTTGCGGTTCAGTTCGTGAAGGTGTTTTCGTAGTTTCTCTGCAGGAGGTTGCACCTGTGGCGGCGGCACAAGCGAAGTGACCCCTTCAGTAGCGTCTTCGCAACCTATGGATTAAACTTCTGAAGTCAAGGAGCCACCATAGAGAAAGAGACGGAGATTGATAACGGGCAAGGGGATAGCATTTGAGGACGAGAGGGTTAGTGTGCCCCGTCAAGTGTCAAGGCCAGTTTTTATGACCGATGCTATCTGTTCGGAGAGATCTCCCGCAAAATAAGCCATCCCAGTTCGTGTCACGAAGGATGGTTCAGCGGACGTTGATGGCAAAGTGGGCGACGATGTCGAGGGTGCGGACCCTGAGACTACCCACGAGGATGTGAATGGGTTAGCAAGGGGTCCGCCCATGTGGAGATGATGGCGGGTAGGTCCAATTGCCGAATCGTGGTCCCAAGAGGTTACAATTTGTTACAACATAGTGAGCAGACGGCAACGAACATGACCCTATTGTGTGCGGCCCCCGAGTGTGAAATGCTGAGAGACGTTAGTGATGGGGAGCTATCTCGGAGGGTCGTCGGTGCTGCTTTTCAGGTAACTTTCCATTTTCCCTGCGTGCCGTGAGGCCAATTTTGATGCGTACTAACTCGTCTTTCCTCTTTCTTCTTCTCTTTTTGTTTTAGACTCTCATATTTGAGGTGGGGCGGAGGCGGCGTACACAGAGGAAGCTGGCCATTTTTAACAAAGTGGCGAAGAAATATAAGAGGTGTCGCGCCAAGCATCGGGCGGTGGTGGACCTGCTCAAACAGGACCCTAAGTTTCGGGTTTTCCGTGAGGGTCTTGAACAGTCAGAGGAGCAGTTGAAGCGAAAGGTGGACAAGGTGGAGAAGGCCGACGAGAATATAATGACTGTTTTGGCCGGAAAAACTGAGGTAGAGTCTCTTCTTTAGTCTAGGGAAGAAGAGTTGAAGATTAGCCATGGGGTAGCGGCGGAAGCTGCTGATTTTCAACGTAGGGTTACTGCTTTAACCGCCCAACTAGATGCCAGAGCGGCTGAGATCGAAGTTCTTAAGCGGAATGCCCCACCAAAGTCTGACGAGGATGCGCATCGTGAGGCGCATGAAATGTGGGTGTATGCAGAGGCCAGATTGGGCGTGTCCGAGGAAATCTTGGCTGCGGTTGAGCTAATGAGGCGGAGGTTCAGGAGCAACGGCGAGTGGCCTGTGCTGTCCGTGAAACCTGTGGGTATAGCTCCGAATCCCCAGATCGAGCGGGCTATAACTCTAAGGACGTCAACCGGCTTGAGTCTGGCTCTATGTACACCGCAACTTATCACCCCAGGGATGATGACGGGCAAGGTGGCGGACAGACGGGAGGCGATGGGCAAAATGGCGAAGCTCCTTAGAACTTATATGTATTTTGCCTATGTTGTTGTTCTTCTCTTTTTTAGAATGTAATGGGGACCCTTCACGAGGTCGTATGTAAATACATTTTTCTGGTAGTAATGGGAGTTAAACTTTTGTTGTTGTTTTGTTTTTGTTTGTCCCACTCTCCGTAGAGCGAGTATTTGTTTGTTTGTAGAAATTTTATTGCGTATTCAAACGTTATCGAGGTGTTATCCGCCAATAGGATGCGACTCTAACCATCGTCGTAGTGTTTATCCATCGCAGTCGAGCTAGGTCGACACTTAACCGCGATGGCTTTAGCCAGAATAATGTGGCGATGTCCTTAGCCAATATAATGTAGTCGAAGTACTTATTTGTCGTAGTCGGGCCAGGTCAACATCTGATGGCGATGGCCTTAGCCCGCAATGATGTTCGACTGTCGTCTAATTATCTATTTGCCGTAGTCGATCTAGGTCGATGTTTGGTGGCAATGGCCTTAGCCAAAATAGTGTGACTTTGATTGTCGTCGAATTGTCTATTTGTCGTAGTCGAGCTAGGTCGACGTATGGTGGTGATGGCCTTAGCTAAAATACTGTGACTTTGACTGTCGTCAAATTATCTATTTACCGTAGTCGAGCTAGGTCGATTTTTGGTGGCGATGGTCTTAGCCAAAATAGTGTGACTTCCATTGTGGTCGAATTATCTATTTGTCGTAGTCGAGCTAGGTCGACGTTTGGTGGTGATGGCCTTAGCCAAAATGGTGTGACTTCGACTGTGGTCGAATTATCTATTTGTCTTTGTCGAGCTAGGACGATATTTGGTGGTGATGGCCTTAGCCCGAAATAATGTTTGACTATCGTCTAATTATCTATTTTCCATAGTCGAGCTAGGTCAATGTTTAGACGACGATGGCCTTAGTCGTTTACAAAATGGAGATCGTGGCCTTAGCCGTTTATTTAATGGAGATCGCGGCATTAGCCGTTTATACAATGAAGATCATGGTCTTAGCCATTTGTTCAAATACGATCGTGGCCTTAGTTGTTTATACAATGTGAATCATGGCGTTAGCCGTTTATACAATGTAGATAGTGGCCTGGGCCGTTTATTCAATGGAGATCGTAGCCTTAGCCATACAATGGAGATCGCGGCCTGAGATGATTATACAATGGAGATCGTGGCCTTGGCCGTTTATTCAATGGAGATCGTGTCCTTAGCCATTTATGCAATGGAGATCGTGTCCTTGGCCGTTTATTCAATAGAAATCGTACTAGTCCAGTCCCTTTATCATGTCGGCCTGGAGAGCACGTCGAGTGGCTGATATGATAAACTTATCCTCAGATACCTCCAGGTGTCCCCTTCACCGCCTCCTTAAAAATCTCCCCAAGAAAACCCAATTGGGACAAAACACGGGTAAGGGAAAAAGAGTACGACTCGGGAGATGCCTTTCAAAAATGGAAATACTTGAGGTGGGTGACGTTCCAATTGTTTTGAAGCGTTTTTCCTTCCATTGTTTCTAACTGGAATGCTCCTTTACTCGCTGCTGCTATGATTTTGTAGGGTCCATCCCAATTTCTTTGCTCGGGTCCTTTGATGCCAATGTTTTGGCTTTGAGGACGTAGTCTCCCACTTTGAGTGGTCTTATTTTAGCTTTCTTGTTGTAGTATCTTTCCTCGGCCTCGTGGAGGTCTTAAATTCTATTTGTGTCTTTCTCTGCTCCGCTGGTATGTGAGTACCTCAGGCTTGGTTCTCCAACTTCGACGGGTATGACCGCGTTGATTCCGTAGATCAGGGAGTACGGTGTTTCTCCCGTGCTGGATTTGGGCATGGCCCGGTGTGCCCACAACACTTCTGCTAGTAGCTCAGGCCATAGCCCTTTGGCACCCTCGAGTTTCTTTTTCAGTATGTTCAGTATTATTTTGTTGGAAGATTTTGCTTGTCCGTTGGCGGCGGGGTGATATGGCGTGGACAGTATTCGCTTAAATGCCATTTCTCGAAGAACTCTATCATCTTTTTGCCGATGAATTGTGGGCCGTTGTCGCAGCTAATTTCTTTGGGGATGCCAAAACGGCATATGATGTTTTTCATATGAAGGCAATGACTTCCTGTTCATGTATTTGGGCGTGCGTACCTGCTTCCACCCACTTGAAAAAATAGTCAGTTAAAACTAATAGAAATCGTACCTTTCCTTGTCCCGCTGGTAGGGGACCGATTATGTCCATTCCCCATTTGATGAAAGTCAATGGGGAGGTGACTGATTATAGAGATTCTCCTAGTTGTTGTATCATGGGGGCATACTTTTTCCATTGTTCGCACCGAAGAACGTATTCTATTGCCTCTTTCTTCATAGTGGGCTAGTAATAGCCGGCACGGATGATCCAGCACAAGAGGCGCGGTTACCTGTGTGGGTGCCACAGTGAGCTTCGTGAACCTCTTCTAGTACTTTCCTTATTTGGTGTGACCCTAGGCATTTAGCTAGAGTTTCGCCAAATATCCTTTTGTAGAGGTCATGATTTATCCGGCAATATCGGGCGGCTTGAATGCAGAGCTTCTTTGCTTCTTTTTGGTCAAGTGGGAGTGTCCCATCCTGCATATAGGATACAAAGCCAATCCCAAGACAGTTTTAAAGATAATACCTTAGTCTGATCAATGGCTAAATGTAGATGGGTGACCACACTTTCTTTGTTGATTTTTTAGTGGTTGCGGCCAGTTTTGCTAAGCCATCTGCTTCGGCGCTCTGTGCCCTCAAGATTTGTTCAAAGTGGCACTCGTCAAACTCGGTCATTAATCTGTGGATTTCTGATTGGTATTTTTGCAATCTCTGCTCCTTGATTTGGCTTACGTGACCTGGTTCACTACGAGTTGGGAGTCGCAATGAAGATTGAGTCTTCGAGCCCCATATTTGATAGCTAATTTCATACCTACAATTACAGATTCGTACTCGGCCTTGTTGTTAGTCATTTTGGGGCATCGTATGGACTGGAAAATTATTTCTCCCATGGGGATCTCAAGGACGAGTCCAAGTCCCGATCCCGAGGCATTAGCGGCGCCGTCAGTGTAGAGAGTCCATAGGTCGGCATTGGAGAAGGAACGACATGTCTCTAGTTCTGCCTCTGGCAGTATCTATGTGCTGAAATCGGCTACAAAGTCGGCAAGTACCTACGACTTAATGGTGGTTCTTGGGTGATAGGAGATATCGTGCTCGGTGAGCTCTATGGCCCATCTGGCGAGCCTTCCTAATAATCCAGGCTTGTGTAGGATGCTTCTCAAGGGGAAGGTCGTTACTATTTTATGGGGTGGCACAGACAATAGGGTTGAAGCTTTTGTGAAGCTACGACCAATGCCAGAGCTAACTTCTCAATGTATAGATATCGTGTTTCGGCGTCCACTAGGGTTTTGCTGATATAATAAATGGGAGATTGCGTACCTTTTTTTTTTGCAAGCCAAGACTGCACTGACAGTGACTTCAGATTCCGCCAGATATACCAGCAGGGGTTCGCCCAGGCTCGCTTTGACCAGCAATGGTGGCGAGGATAGGTATGCTTTTAAGCTCCTCAAGGCTTCAACGCATTCCTCGTTCCACTGTAATCCGTGATCTTTTCTCAACACGTTGAAAAGCTTGTAGCACCTATTGGAGGAGCGCGAGATGAATCTGGATAGGGGGGCTATTCGCCCTGTCAGCTTTTACACCTGCTTTTTGCTGTTCAAAATCTCAGGTATTGCACCTATCGCCTAGATTTGATCAGGGTTGACTTCGATACCTCATTGTGATACGAGGAAACCTAAGAACTTCCCTGAGGCCACGCCGAAGGCACATTTTTCCGGGTTCAGCTTCATCATGTACCTTCTCAGTATCTCGAAGGCTTCCTTTAGATGGTCGATATGGTCTTCTTTCTTTGTTGACTTCACCAGCATATCGTCGATATAGACTTTTATGGTCTTGCCGAGCTGCTCTTTGAATATTTTGGTGACTAGTCTCTGGTACGTACTACGTTTTTGAGCTCGAAGGGCATTACCTTATAGCAATATGTCCCTTGGTGGGTGATGAAAGTCGTTTTCTCCTGGCACTCCTTGGCCATCATGATTTGATTGTAATCGGAGTAGGCATCTAAGAAGCTCAATAGTTCATGTCCTGCGTGGAGTCGATCAGTTGGCCGATGTGGGGCAGTGGGAATGAATCCTTCGGGCATGCCTTGTTCAGGCTGGTGAAATCCACGCACATTCTCCACTTCCCATTTTTCTTTTTGACCATGACGACATTGGTGACCCATTAGGGGTACTTTGATTCTCTGATGGAGCCGTTGGCCAGTAACTTTTCCACTTCTTCACATATCGCTTCAATGATTGCGGTGTTGAATTTTCCTCTCATCTCCCGCACGGGCGGATGTATTGGGTTGCCGTTCAGCTTGTGAGTGGCGATGTCTTTCAGGATTCCTGGCATATTAATGGGAAAAAGCAAATAAATCTGCATGGTTAGTTAAGAATTCATGGCACTTACTTGGGTTGTCGAGGTCGTGCCCAATGTAGGCTTTCTTTGTAAGGTCGGTACCGTACAATTGGATTGGGTTGAGATCCTCGATTGTCGCTTTGCAGGCCTCTACGATGTCGGGGTCACTAATGGCGTCCGTTTTCGGGTTGACCTTAGTCCCCAACATAGCTGATTGTTATGCCTCTGCACTTGCCCCCTTCAGCTATTTGGTGCAGGTGCAATCTTGAGCTATTTTGTAGCATTCCTGTGTGGTGCGCGGCTCGCCTTGAATGCTAAATACTCCCCATGGGGTAGGGAATTTGATCACTTGGTAGAAGCTTGAGGGGACCGCTCACATGACATGTACCCAAAGGCGTCCTATGATGGCGTTTTAAGTTGTCTCCTGGTTCATCATGTGGAAAGTTGTTTCCAGCGTGACTCCCCCTGCTAAGAGCGGCAACGATATCTCCCCGAAGGTCCATTCCACTGCATTATTAAAACCTGTTAGTTATGCAATAGGGTATTATCTTATCTTCGAGTCTCATTTGCACGAGGATCCTCGGATGGAAAATACAGGCACCGCTTCTGTCGTTGACGATAATTCTTTTAACGTTTGTATCGGCAATACGTAAAGTTATAACCAGTGCATCGTAACGAGGAAAAGACAAACCGTCGGCATCAGACTAATAGACGGTGATACTATCTTCGAGGTCGTCATACCATGGCCGATTGTTCGCTTTATTTTATTCGTGGTGGTGAACTTGACGTGATTGATTGTTGAGTTGTCGCTGCCTCCAACAATCATGTATATGGTGCATGCCACAGAAGGTGGATTTAGCGGCCCTTGGGGTTGCTCCTGCCCTCGCACAAAGTTGATCTTTCCTTTGTCCCTAAGCAACTCTCTCAGGTACCCTTGGTATAGCATCCTAACTACTTCTTGCGGTAGACCTATGCAGTCTTCTGTTTTATGTCCTCTTTCCTGATAGAATTCACACAGAACGTTCGACCTCCTTGTGGTAGGGTCTGATTTCATTTTCTGGGGCCATTGCACCTTGGTGCCCAGCTTCTCTAGTGCGTACACTATTTTTGGAGGAAACACACAAAAGTTATGGGCAGATAATAAAGCAGGCATACCTCTTTCGTTCCGGAGTGGGGCGACATGTCGCTGCAGTGCATGCATGTGCATTGGAGGTGGTGGATGGGAGGATTTGACATATGGCTGGTGCCTTTCTTTGTTGAAGCGTGGGAGTTATTCTCACCGTCCCTCGTTGCGTCGATCCCTCCTTACTTCTGAGTGTATCGTCGTTCGCCGTTGGGTTAGCCATTAAGGTCGTCCTCGTCCCTTCATACCTCCCATGTGGCAGAGGGATATTTCATTAGGGGGATATTTCATGAGGCAGGTTAGTAGATATTTAGTCTCCCTCGTACCATCTCTGATTAGCCCGCTCTGGAAAGCGGCGACCGCCATATCTCCCGATATGTTTGGCAGACTCATTCTTACCCTGTTAAACCTGGCTAGGAAGTCCCTGAGTCCCTCTCCTACGGTTTGCTAGACGGCGAAAATATCGTTGACTCTTTCTTCCGCTTTCTTTGCTCCTACATGGGTAGTGACGAACTTATCCACCATTTCCTAAAATGTCTATATCATCTTAGCTGGCAGCTCAGAGTACCACGTTAGGGCCCCTCTTATCAACGTCTCACCAAATTTCTTCAGCAACACGGATGGCAATAGTGCAATGTGGCCCAGGCCTGAACTGTACCGGACCGGGCCCGCGGTCCTGGCGGGCCTAACGGGCCTGGTGGGCCAGTCTTGGTGGTCCTGGGCCTGGTGTTACCTGTAGGCCCATGACGGGCTGGTCCAAGACCATTAGCCCGTGAGCCCAGGATCGCTAGGCCCGGGACCGTCAGCCAGGCCTGGGTCGGTCCTGGCGAGCCTAAACGGGCCACATTTGAAAATCAACAATGGCCATATTTAAAACATAGCCGTTTGGGCTGAAAATATGGCCGTTTGGAAGTTTACAAAATGGACATTTGGCCCCCAAACTTTAATTTAACCTCAAACTTTATATAATTACACTTTTTCCATTTCTCAACTATAAATACCCCCTCATTTTTTCATTTTTATTCACCGATTCATCAATCTCTCTCAATCTCTCTCAATCTTTCTACTACAATTGCTTAATTTATTGTTGAAAATTCGTGAAGTTGTTGAATTGAAGTTTTCAAGTGTTCAACGATTTTCAATTTTCAACAAGTTGTTCAGCAATCCGGTAAACTCGTTTCAACTTTTACGTTTTAATAATATATTTTTGTGTGGTTCAGTTTGCATAATTAAATTAATATGGCATTTTCTTTGAAAAAAATGTTTGGTAAAGGAAAAGGTAAAACCGGTGAAAGTAGTGGCCATAATACTACCATTCCCCCGGCACCCCGACCAACAAATGATAAGCAAGTTGAAAGTAGTCGCCAACCTAGACATCCTCCTCCTCCTCCCGTAATGCTTGATAGTGATCACCCTTGTTTTCAATTTACCGATAGTGAATTTCTACGTGATGTTGCAGTAGGTGATAGATTAGATGATGAAATTATGAATGCTCTTTATCCTAATGAACCTATCTTAGAGGAAAATGAGGATGATGATGATGATGATGAAACCTAAGCACCAGATTTAGGTGATACACCTACTAGTCCTGTTCATAACTCAAGTAATGCACCGGCCGACCCACCTGTAGAAACTCCAACTTTTAATAGACAACCTGCTAATCGTCAAGAAACATCATTAGTTTTTAATTTTTTTACTCAAGTAAGAGAACTAAATAAGGCTAAGTGTAAAACTTGTGGGAAATTAGTGGTTCATAAATTTACTAGAGACCTAGCGGCACGGGTAGTTTGACTAAGCACATAAAAACACACCCTAGAGATAAGGCTAGATTTTTTCAAATGCAAGCGCAGCAAGAGGGGACAAATGTAGATTCTGCGATTAACCCTAGTACAGGTTCAAATCTAGTTCAACCAGGAATTAACACTATTACCGGAGGTATTTTATATTCCGATCCAAATAGAGATCGTGAAGAATTAGCAAAGATGATTACTTTTATGTGCTTACCTTATACTTTTGCTTCTAATTCTAATTGGGTTCATTATATTAGAAGAGTTTTTAATCCTACCTATAAAGGTTGGCCTCGCGCAACAGTTAAGGCCGATATTTATAAATTCAAACATGAATATGAACAATATTTGCGCTATTTATTTACTCATATACCTAATCGGATTTCTATTACTACTGATATTGGTAGAAGTGGTAATGATTGTGATTATCTAACTATTACAAGTCATCGGATAGTCTAGCTCACAATCTTCTAAAAGAGCTGCGGGCTTAACAGCTCTTAAATCTTGGATGGAGTTTCGGGGTTCTCAAGGTGATAATTATGATGAAACTTCACATCAAAATGAGCTTCAAGTTTAATTGTCTCAGGGACTTGAAAAGGAGAATCCAGACGGCTCTTTTGATCTTTTGGAATGGTGGAAGTCAAGGGAAAAACATTTTCCGGTTCTTGCAAGGATGGCTCGGAATATTTTATCAATTCAAGCTTCAACTGTTGAATCGGAGAGAGCTTTCTGTCAAGAAAGATTGCAAATAGGTGAGCGGCGATGAGGGATAGCTTGGAAAAATCGGTACGTTTTAGAGATTGGATCCGCGCGGAAAGAAGAAACTTTGCAATTGCAGAATCACAACCGCCGATAGATGAAGCTTATGAAGAAATGATAGCGGAACTTGCGGAGGATTCGGCTTCGCCCGGAAGTGGTGATGAACAAGCTTCTTTTCCACCACCACCAACACAACCTCCTCCCAACCTTGACGGATTTATGAGATTTGTTAGAGATACAATGTAGATTATGATGTAACATGTACTTTGCCACATCTTCTTTTAGTTTTTTTTCTTTTAATGGTGGTATCAGTACTTTGTTGTGCTCATTCCATTGGGGGAAGGAACACTAAGAAAGATATGCCATTTTGGGTAATAAAAATTATAAGACATACCCTTGAATATCTTTTTTCTCAATATTTCTTTGTCTTTACTTCGAATTATTTATAAGCTACAATATATATATATATATATATATATATATATTATACATAAGAGATACAATATATATACAACAACAAAATATATAAATATGTAAGTTAATATATATACATAAGATATATATACTACAAGAAAATATATAAGAGAATATATATACTTAGCATACAAGAAAATATATATGGAATTCATATAAGGGAATATATATATATATATATATATATATATATATATATATATATATATATATATATATATATATATATATATACATATACATAATATACAAAATATACTAATTACTACAATACAATATACAATGAAATATATATTATATATACTATACTAATAACTAGTATACTATATAAATATATTATGTACTATACTAATAACTACTATACAAGATATTGCCTTAAAAATTACAAAAAAATCCCGCCAGGCCCACCAAGCCCGGCCCGCTAAGCCTAGGACCACATGGGCTTAGGCACGTCACGGGCTGGTCTCACCCATTGAGCCCACAAAGCCCGGGACCGCCAGAGCGCAGGCCCACGAAGCCCGGGACCGCGAAGCCCGGCCTGTGAGGCATGTTTAGGCCCGGGACAAAATACACCCTTAATGGATGGTACTTGTTCTTTCGATAGATCGTTGCCCTTCACAGCAGTTACATAGTGGATCCGATAGTCCTCAGGATCTGTGGTCCCGTTGTATATCCTTAAGTAAGGTGGCATCTTGAAGGTTTTTGGGATAGAGTGAGGGGAAGCTTCTTCGGTGTACAGTTGTTCAACGAACCTTCCCACGTCGCATTTCGGCAGCAACTTGGGAGCACCGGGGATCTTATGTAATCTCTCCTGATATTTTTTCATTTGGTCACGAAGTGCCTTGTTTTCATTCTCCATTTCTTCCATCTTCTTAAGGATGGCTGTGAGTGTGTCATTGTTAGTCTGTACATCGATGGGGATGTTATTTGCTCGTACAACCTCAGGTTCACCTACGGCAACGGTGATGCCTACCGTTGATGTACGCTTGATGTTACTTTGTGGTGACTTCTCGATCAAGCCACTTAGAGTACTTGTCAGCTACTCCTCCAGTAGCTTCTTGACTACCGGGGGCGTTTCTTTATCCCCAGATGTTGAAGCTCCTTTTTCACGCAAGATCATCAGATCTTCGGATGGGGAGGGTGAGATTTCTCCATCGGGTGTAATACTGGGTGTTGTGTTTAAAATGCCCTCTTCACCGGCCTCGTTGAGAGGACCTATGAGATTAGTTGCAACACCTGCTATTGCTTTCATTCTTACGTTATTTTCTGCCATCTTTTACTTTTGTGTGGTCTAGAGAATGGTAGTTGGTTATTCTTTATGTGAAAACTGTGATTTTGATTCTCGAAATTCCCACAGACTGCGCCAAAATGGCTCAAAAGTTATCGATATACTTTACAAGAATAAAATAATTAAAATAGATGAGGATAAATCGTAATCAAATAAAATGAGACCTAGAGATGAGAATAATATTGTTCAAGTAGATATGATGATATAGAGAAAGACAATATGAGCTAGAGAGAGAGAGAGTATTCTTTCAGAGAGAGAGAGTATTCTTTCAGAGATAGAGAGAGAATAAGAGAGTTGTATTATCTGAGAATAATGATCGATCCTTTACAATATGAGGGTCTCCTTTATATAGTAAGGACCCTTTTCGAAATAATCAAAAAGTACAAAAGTGGGTATTATCTCTTTACTTGAAGACGCTGAGACTGAACGGCGTCGTTCCTATCCTCATGCCCAAGTCCTACTCCCGCTTTAGTCGATGTTCATCCGCTGGTCGTACCCACCAACGTAGAAGCGTCTAGAGTCGAATTTTATCTCATACACTATTTATATTTGAAGGTTGAATAGAATTTAACTATTGTAAATTATCGACATTGGTATTATAAAGGTTGGATATATCAAATTTGGAGTCATTTGGATTAATTTGGAACAACTCTGAAGCAAAATCGTATTATTGAAATTTTTGAGCAACCTAACGATTTTTTAGGATTTGTAAACAATTTGTACCAAATTAAATTAGTTGTCAGAAACCCTCTGATGTTCACCAAGGCCTTGTAAACAATTCGTTCGAAAATTATTTGTACTATGGTTACCAGGACTCGTGACAAAGCAAGTCTTTGCCTATTCATCAAGAACTCCTAGTGATCCATCAGTAATTTGAATAATTTGTTATAAAATTAGTGTTAGTACCGAAAAAGTCAGGTGTCATATGGAAACTAGCAAAACAAACATTAAACGACGATAAACCACACTGCAAACGAGAATCTACCAAAATAGAAACAAATATTTAACATGGTTCGGTCAACTGACCTACATCCACAGCTGGAGATGAGCAATCCACAATAGTAAAAGAGAGTACAAACATTTTGAAAAGGGACTAGCCAAATATGAAAAACATATATAATTTCTTCTCACAAAAAGGAAAATCCAATTGAGGTAATTATATTGTCTTTTTTCTTCAAGAGATAAGAAAACCAAATATGATAAAAAAAAATTATAGCAAATACCTAGCAGTTACGACGTAGTTTGTACTAGAGTTCTTGTGCGCTAGAACTATGGCAAACAAGCCTTTGTCTATCCATCCCAATTTCGGGTGATCCTTTAAATTTCGCGACAAATTCTGAATCACAAGATTCACAAGTTATTTTTGCCAAGCTTATTTAAATAGGATTAAAACTTAAATAGCCTTACGGAAATAGCCTAGTCGTACAAACTCGTGTACAAATTCTAATATTGTTTAACCAAAAAATAATTTTTTGGTCAAAGTTATAATTTAACATAAGAAATCGGGTTACTGATACTCAAGAGACCAAAAAAGAAAAATAGATTTTCAGAGAATAGGAATAAAGTAATAAACAAGGTTATATTCCAATGTGATGTAGATGATATTTCGTGTCCTTAAAAATGATGAGACTTCTTCCTCTTATAGTTGATCCTAGGTAAAGGAATGAACCTTCAGCTTTAATGATACAATTATGAATAATAAATGACATTAAATAAGTCGTTACACAATCATTCCTATTAAATACCAATTCTCTAACGTATCAGGTATTTACTACTCAATTTGGACTCGTTTTTGTCTTCAGGTCCTTGTTTTCAATGCCTTTTGAACCGTTGGCATTAAATGACTTGAATTGGTACGAGACTCGTGTCTAAACTCCTTCTCGTGCCTGTTTAAATTTTTCTTCCCGTATCTGTCATCTCCCGTGCCTTTTACTCAATTGTTACGCACGCTTTGACTATTTGACCAGTCCACGTGTCATGCCACGTCATCTTTAATTTAAATTCAATTTTTTTCCAATACAGATAGTCCCCCCAATTTCCACTTATTTATCAATTAAATAATTGAAAAGTGGATCTTCATGAAAAAGGAAATTTTTTCCATAATTAATGTGTATGACAGTATTGACGTCTCGGTTGTCTTTTCCATTTAATGTTCTGTCCAAGTGTCTCTTTCTGATTGACTCGGCCATTTTGCACCCTTTTTCAAGGCTTCTTCACTCCACTATTCACGAAGTGATAGTTGCCTTTATTATAGGCTTTCCATCATTACAATTCTAAGTTTGACGGTTATCATCGTATACATACTTAACATTTTTCTTCCTTTGTCTTCTTCTTCACAAATCTTTAGCAAACACTCTCTTCCTTACTTTTGCTCTCTTTCGATCCAACTTTGTTCAACAATAGCATCTCCAAACCTTAACCCCAAGAGAGCTCCAATTTTAGACAAATTCCCAATGCCCCCATTAGACATAGAAGAGGCTGATGTGGCACACTTCGAACAGGGTTAGAATCTACTCAAGGCGGCTCTTTTGGTTCCTCTTCTAGGAGTTCTATTCCAAAAACGCCTTCTTCTAAAGGTAAAGAAATCTCTGATTCTTTCCGAGAACCTTTAATGGATGAAATCGTACCCAGTGATTTGTCTTTTATGAGTGATAGACAATCTCTTGAAAAGCAAGTTGTTGGGTTAGAAAAAGGCTGATACTTATCCTACCTTAGTGACCAAACTTACAATCCCTACCATTAGAAGAGATTGTAACTGGAAAAATAGTCTCTGAATGTCAATTCCTTCCCCAAATCAAAGAATCTCTTATTTTAGGATTGGGTATTCTTTTGTTTGTACTTACCCTTTTGCTTTGGGTTTTAATCCTCCAATTGACCCGGTCATTCTCGCCGTTTTTTTAATATTTGTTTGGCCCAAGTTGGTCCTCTAGTGTGGAGGGCAGTAGCTTGTTTAAGATTTCTATCTACCAAAGCCAACGTTAACTTCACCTTTTCTCACCTCATCCATTTATACCATCCTAACTTAATACGCCATGGGGTTTTTATCTTAACTGCGAGGAGCAAGAAATTTTGGTAAGCCCAAAGGATGACAAAGATCGTGGATGGTATTCCCGGTACGTTGTTGTACGTACGGTGGAATTGCTTGGTGAAACAAATATTCCCTTCCCTGAGAAGTGGAATTTTGCACGTAAGTTTTTTTATTGGACCGTACCTATTTTTAGAGAATTTCGATTCTTTTTCTCACTTCGTCTCTTTTTGGTTTTTTATAGCAACCATGGGAGATGTGGAACCTGTTCTCCACTTCTGTGGTTGGGTAGATTCAATTTTGAAGATTTCTCCTAAGGAGCAAAGAACTTGGAAATCAATTTCTTCCATACATGGCTGGAAAGTCAAAACACACGGTATCATCTTTTTACATGTTTTTTACACATTAAGTACCTTTTCCTTAATGCTGATTGTATATCCTTCTTGTGATCAGGATTTGGTTCCAAAGGATGGCACCTGATGTAGCTATGGTCCTTCGCATGTTTGGAAATGCTGCACTTGATTTGGAGAAGGCTCGAGCCTTGCTTCAAAAAAGAAAAGCTATAGGAGAAGGCTCGGAGAATGAGGAAGAGGAAGGTACCTCGTTAGTAGCCAGGCCAAGGGTTAGGAGACGAGTCATCAATGATGATGAAATTGAAGATATGCTCAAACTTCAACTACCGAGCCAGTTTTGATTCCTTTAGACGAGGACACCGTGCCAAGAGGTACGAATGAATCAATTCAACGTCAATTTGATAGTGGCTTTTGGAGTGGTGAGCTCGGACATGTTTTTGATGAAGCCCCTCTTTCTTTATTCGTTCCTACTTCCTCCATTCATTTGTCAACCGTAAGTGTTTCATTTCCATCATTGATTGCTTCTGTTCCTTCACTAGTTTTAACTACTTCTACTCCCGTTCCTGGGTGGATTTCTACACCTACTCCTTCTGCCCCTACTTCAATTCCTACGACTCCTGTGGTGTTTACCTTTTCTACTACTGCCCCTTATGTTTTTCCATCTTCACCTTCCCCTCCAATAGAAGTAAGTTCCAGCAATAGAGGCATGACTACGAGGAGTAATGTCCTCGCCAATCAAAGCCTCTTAATAAAATCTGGAGGAGCAGATACTTGGCTCGAGCCTCTTATTGGAGAGATTGAGAGGAACAAGATGCAGAGCCACAACTGTTATACTTTGATGAATGACATAGTTCATTCAACTTTAAAGGTAATTTTCTTGACCTTGAATTTCTTCTTCTTTTTCCTTCTAAGTTCTGACTTTTATGTTTTATAATCGTAGGCTAATCTTATTGGGACTGAGCTGATGGGGCGAGTCTCCTTGTTGGAGAAAAAGGAGTGTGAGTCCACTAAGGCCATTTCTGAAGCAAGGAAAATAGCTGAGGATGCCTTACTTGAGGCAGCAAACTGGAAAGATCAATTCAAGAGTGCCCAATGGACTATAGAGGAGTTACAGGAGAGCAAGGCTCACTTGGAGCAGCAAAATCGTAGCTTATCTTCGGAGTTGGGAATTGGCAATGCTTCTCGGGGCCAACTTAAAAAGGATAAAGAGCTTTTGGAATACTCTCTCTCTAAAGTCAATGATGAGGTTAAACAGCTTAAGCCACTTTTGGAGAAGAAGGAAGAATACGCAAGAGAGTTGGCTGAAAACCTGACTCATGCTCAAAATGACCTGAGGACTTCTTCAAAGAAAATTTGTGCCGTGGAAAGTTCCCGTGCCTCTCTTGAAGCTTCGTTGGATTCCCACCTAGCTGAGCACCAAATAGAAAAAACCGATATTGCTATGTGGGAAAAAGAATATAAGGCTTTGGAGAAGGAGTATAATGCTCTTGAAGAAAATTTTAATATATAGGTGAGTTGGCATTTTCTAAATTCTCGCCGTGATGCCTTGATGGAGGCTACACAAGAAAATTTTGACTTGCAATCTGAATTGGCCAAAGTCATGGATACTATAGAGAAAAGCCAACGACCTGCTAATACTCCTTCTCTTGCACTTGGAAATATTGATACCTCTTCTCCGGCACTTGAAGCTCCTAGAACGGATGAGTTATTAAACTCTGAAGCAGTTACTGATCTACTTGAAGTTGTGATTCCGGCTTTCGAGGGTGAAACTACTATGACATAATCCATGGGAATTGAATTTCCCGTGGCTACTGCTTCCCTCGTTGATGTTAACGATTCAAGCTTAGTTGCTTCTGAAAGTAATGTTACACCTTCTGAAGCTCCGACTCCTTCATCGACCAGTTAAATGTATTGAGTTTTTTTTAGTGATTGTTAATATTGTCCCTTAGCAATTTTGAAGGGATCTTTTGGTGAAGTCCCCAGTTACCATAATGGCGCATTTGTAAAACTAACATTTCGATGACTAAGTTTTTCCTTAGTCTTTTATGCTAAGAAGTTTTTATGGTTACTTATTTATACTCTATTCCTGCCTAATTACTTATTTAGGACTTATAGAATAGCTTAGCATTTTTATATTTTGAAAATGCTTTATGATTCTTCTCATGGAATATCAACATAAGGTTAATAAAAGAGGGCCCTTTTATTTTGTAGACACTTAATGAAGAAGACGTCTCAACTTCATAATGGTGTTATAATACGATGAATGTAATAGGAATACACACGTTTTGCATGAAATAACTTTGATAAGTTCTCATTCATGAACTTTGACAAGTTTTATGACTATTTCATGTGCTAAAATACATCTATGACTTTCTCGTAACTGTTTTTCTTGTTATAGATTTTTACATGATGTAAAACAGATAAGGTTTTTCTTCATGACCCATTTCAATACATAGTCATAACCCTATCTTTATATATTTAGAAAGGGTTTAACAAGTGACTTCATTCGTAATATTATAATGTATGTTTCGTGCTGAGTGCTGAAGACTTCGTAACTTCCTCTCTACACTTGTCTTTTTGTAGTTGAATCTTGCCAAAACTTTGGCCAATTTTTGTTTGATATTCATATATGTTTTTCTGCACGCATCCGTGTATAATATGTAGTCCCCCAAGTGTTTGAGCGGTGAAGAATGAAGCCTCGAGCACTTGTATGTTTCTCTCAATTTGGTCCTTTTCCTCAAACAAAAAAATATACGGGACTCGGATGTGTTATTATAGATGAAGACTGCCTAACCCGTGTGTATTTCCATCAGATTAATGTAACCCTAAGCTCAAAATTTAAGATTATTTCATTTTGCCGTGCAGGTCGTGACTCATCATTTAGCACGAGTTAGGGTTTTTGCCTAGCATCTAAAATCATTAGTAAAATTTTAACAATTCAAAGGAAAAATCTAACACGGGATACCTAGCTTCGACCACTCCCTTAGAAGTAATATCTCTTTAGATGGACAATATTCCAATGTGAAAGTAAGACCTTGCCATCCATTGTTTCCAACTTGTATGCTCCTTTTCCTGCAATGTCTCAGATTCGGTAGGGACCTTCTCACGTTGGAATTAGCTTTCCAGAGTTAGCAGCTTTCGTAGATTGGAACACCTTTTTGAGTACAAAGTCCCCAATTTTGAAAAAGCTGAGACGTGCTTTCCTATTATAGTATCGTTCAATTACTTGTTTCTGAGCTGCCATCCTTATTAATGTCGTTTCTATTCTATCTTCGAGCAAGTAAATATTCACTCGTAACTCTTCATTGTTTGAGTCTTCTATTGTTTCAACGTAATTTTTCTTAGTTCCCCTATCTCCACTGGTATTAAGGCCTCTGCTCCATAAACCATTGAAAATGACTTTTCTCCCATGCCTGTTTTTGTCGTTGTTCGATACGACTATAATACCACAGGTAACACTTCAGGACAACTACCTTTTGAGTCTTGCAATCTTTTCTTTAAATTATTTATTATGACATTGTTTGTGGATTTCGCTTGTCCATTGCCTATGGGATGGTATGGTGTTGAAGTTATCCTTTTAATTTTCCAATTTTGGAAGAACTCTGTGATTCGTGCTCCTATGAATTGTGGAACATTAACACATACGATTTGCTTTGGTACCCCAAAGCGGCATATGATATTTCTTCAAATAAAATCTTTGACCTCTTTCTCTCGTACCTCTTTGAATGCCCTGCTTCTACCCATTTAGTGAAATAATCAGTAAGTACGAGTAGAAACTTTACCTAACCTTTTTCTTGTGGTAATGGACCTACGATATCCATCCCCCATTTCATGAAGGGCCACGAAGATACAACAGGGTGTAATAATTCGGCTGGTCTATGCATATTGTTATCGTATCTTTGACATCTGTCACATTTAGTCACGAAATTATTTGCTTCCTCTTCATTTTTTAGGCCAATAGTATCTTGCTCGAATCAATGTCTTTACGAGTGACCTGCCTCTTGCATGATTTCCACAATGTTCTTCATGTATTTCTCTCATCACATACTCCATTTGAGAAGGTCCGAGACACCTTGCTAATGGTCCACCAAACATTTTTCGGTAAAGGTTTCCTTGATATAGGCAATAATGAGCAGCTTTCTTTCGAAGTGCATAAGCCTTTATTTTATCCTCAGGAATGGTTCCATGCTGCAAAAAAACTACTATTTCATTTCTCCAATCCCAAGTTAAGTAACTAAAATTTACCTCATTTTTGTCAGGTTCGAGAACGGAATTGAATAAATGTATGATTGAAGCATTTGCATCATTTGCTATGTTTGTCGCAGATGCAAGATTAGCTAGAGCATCTGCCTCCGCATTCTCCTCTCTTGGGATTTGCATTACCTTCCAAGTTTGGAACTGTCTTATCAGTTCCCGTACCTTTTCGAGATACTCTTGCATTCGTGTTTCCCTGGCTACATAAGTCCCCTGCATTTGATTTACTACGAGCTGTGACTCACTTTTGATTATTATTTTTGTGATGCCAAGTTCCAATGCCAACTCTAAACATGCAATCACAGCTTCATACTCTGCTTCATTGTTAGTTACAGGGTGACATTTGTAGCCTGTCTAATGGTCTCACCCGTAGGTGGTTAGAAACAAATCCTAAGCCTGCTCCCTTTACATTAGATAAACCATCAGTACACAAAATCCAAGTTCCTGGGTTTATTCCATTAAAGACTTGTAATTCCTTTTCTGCTTCTAAATGCATCCCTTGACTAAAATATTATACGAAATCAGCGAGAACTTGGGATTTTATAGCAGTCCTAGGTTGATAAATGATTTCAAGTCACTTAATTCGATAGCCCATTTTGCTAATCTTCCTGATAATTCATGTTTTTGCAAAATGTTTTGTAATGGAAAAGAAGTAACTACGACAATTGGATGACATTGAAAATAAGGTCTTAATTTCCTAGATGCCATGATCAAAGCTAATTCTAACTTTTCTAGTTGTGGATATCGTTTCTTAGCATCTAATAAAGATTTGCTTACATAATAAATACGGGATTGCTTACCTTGGTCTTCTCATATCAAAACAACACTTACCGCGACTTCCGATACTGCTAAGTAGATGAGCAATGTTTCACCTTCCTTTGGTTTTGCCAACAGTGGAGGATTTGATAAGTAAGCTTTCAAGCTCCTAAGGGCCTATTGACAATCTTCGTTCCACTCAAAATGGTCTTGCTTTTTGAGAGCAGAAAAGAACTCAAAATATTTTCTGAATATTTAAAACTAAATCTTTTCAAGGCAGAAATCCTTCCCGTTAATCTTTGAACCTCCTTCTTATTGGTAAGGATATCAGGTATTTCTTCTATTGCTTTAATCTGAGAAGGATTTACTTCAATGCCACGGTTAGAAACAAGAAAACCTAGGAATTTACCTGAAGCAACTCCAAATGCACACTTTTCTGGGTTGAGTTTCATGTTAAATTTCCGTAAAATTTCAAATGTAATAGATAAGTGAGAAATATGATCGTGAGAATGCTGGGTTTTGACAAGAATATCGTATATATATACCTCCATAGTTTTTCCTAAATGTTCTTGAAATATTTTGGTAACTAACCTTTGATAGGTTGCTCCAGCATTTTTTAGACCAAAGGGCATTACTTTATAACAATAAGTCCCCCTGTTTGTGATGAAAGAAGTTTTTTCCTCATCATCAGGATCCATTTTAATTTGATTATATCCCGAATATGCATCTAAAAAGCTTAGAAGTTCATGACATGCGGTTGCGTTAATTAACTGATCTATATGTGGTAAAGGGGAAGAGTCTTTTGGGCAATCTTTGTTTAGATTAGTATAATATACACAAACACGCCATTTACCGGGCTTTTTTGGTACAACCACTGTATTAACTAACCAATTAGGGTACTTTACCTCACGGATTGATCCAATCTTTAATAATTTTTTGACTTCATATTGAATTACCTGACTCTTGAATGCACCTTGCTTTCTTTTTTTTTGCTTATAGGTATGAAAGATGGGTCCTCGTTGAGTTTATGAGTCATCACATCAGGTGGTATTCCTGTCATATCAGTGTGGGGCCAAGAAAAACAATCCACGTTAGCTTTTAAAAATTCAATCAACATACCTCGCATGTCGGGATTTAGATTGGCTCATACGTAAACCTTTCTTTCAATCCATTGCTCAAATAGCACCACAACCTCGAGCTCCTCTATTGTTGTTTTAATGTTCTCATTTTCTTCAGGTTCTTGAATCATATTAGGTCTCGAGTCTAAATCTATATTTTCTCGTTCAGTTGAAGTTTGATTATTGACACCTCCAACTGTTTCCTGTAATTGCTATTTCTCTTTACTCACGATGCTCGTGTATGTTACGGCATTGATACTCCTGGCTACTTGTTGATCCCCTCGAATTAGACGTATTCCCCAAGGTGATGTAAACGTAATAACTTGTTGCAAAGTTGATGGAACAGCTTCCATCATGGATCCATGGACTCCCCATGATTATATTGTAGGCCACTTCCATATCAATTACCTGAAATTTAGTTTCTTTAATAACACTTGTAGCAAAAGTTGTTAGAATTACCTCACCTTTTGTTACCACGCTCGAATTGTCGAAGCCTGAAAAAGTATGCACCTTGGGTATCATTTTATCTTCAGCTTGCATTTCCCGTAATATCCATAGTAGAATGATATTTGCAGAACTCCCTGGATCAATCAAAACTCGTTTTACTTTAGTATCTTGTATAAGTAATGATATTACCACTGCATCATTGTGGGGAGTAATCACTCCTTCTGTATCTGTATCATCAAAGTTTATGCTTTCGTGCTCTAGGGTTCGCCGTTCTCGCTTCCCTTGCGTAATCGTCATTTTGGAAACCTTATTTGAATTTGTATACATTACTCCATAAATATCTTCTCCTCCGCTAATGACGTTCACAGTTCTCTTTGGTGATGGTGGTTTTGGTGGCTCTTGCCTATTTTTCCTGTAAGCTTGCTTTCCCTTTTCACTGAACAACTCAGTGGGATATCCTTGCTTCAATAAATGATTCACTTCACTTTGTAAGAATCTGCATTCTGATGTTTTGTGCCCGTGGTCATCGTGGAATTCACACCAATGGTCCGGATTGCGCCTGTTTGGATTTGATCGCATCTCTTTTGGCCACCATATCTTATCTCCCATACCCCTCAGAACAGCAACAAGCTCAGAACTGATTACATTGAAATTATAACCAGCGAATCGAGCCATTAAATTCCTATCGTCATCTCGTGGCTCTTGGCTGCTTCGATCACCTCTGAACCTGGATGAAGACCCGGTTTCCCTATCCCTTGACCTTTGATCATATTGTTGGTTATTCTGTCTATATCGTGAATCCTTTCATGCAAGTCCCATATATGGATCGTACCTATTCTTACCTGATCTTTTTTCAGCTTCTAACCTCCTGGACCCTCTCCTTTCTTCACGATCATATTGAGGTACGGTATCCTCTGCAATTATAAGCTTTGTATTGTACCTGTTATAAATATCGTTCCAAGTGGTTGCGGGAAATTCACGAAGGCTTTCTTTAAGCCTTCTCGTTGATTCTGAACTTTTGTCGTTCAAATTACTTACAAAAGATCGCTGCCCAGTTATCTGGTACACTGGGTAAAGTCATTCTTTCACGTTGAAATCTATCAACAAACTCTCTAAGAAACTCAGAGTTCCCTTTTTTGATTTTGAAGATATCCTCCATTCTTTTCTCGACCTTTTGATCTCCCGAGTGTGCTTTAATAAAAGAATCTGCAAGCTCAGCAAAAGAATTTATAGGATTTTCAGATAAAAGAGAATACCAGGTTAATGCACCCTTGGCGAGCGTCTCCCCAAACTTTTTGACCAATACTGATTTAATTTCTTGCTTGGTCAAATCGTTTTCTTTCACTCATGTTGTAAATGCAATTACGTGGTCACGTGGGTCTGTTGTACCATCATATTTTGGGATGTCAGGCATTTTGAATTTTTTCGGAATTGGTAAGGGAGCAGCACTTGGTTTCCAAGGTTGTTGTGAGTATTTATCCACGTCTACTCCTTTTATTACAGACAGAACTCCAGGGATTTGTTCGATACGCTCGTTTTGCTCCTTGAGTTGTTTCTGCAAGTTAGTATTAAATTTTGAAGATGAGAATTATCTGAATTACGTGGTTCTCCTTCTTGTGAATCACTGGGGGTTGCTCCATTACCAGAATTAACTAGACCAGAGCTGGGGTTTTCTAACGTATTATTATTAGGAGTTGCTGGCGCAACATGCAATCGACTAACTAAAGCTTCCAAAGCTTTGTCAATTCGTGCATCAATTATTTTTTGCAGAAGTTCATCTCTTGTTTCAACTCCTCCATCAACATGTTCAGACATATCATTAGGAGTTCCTTATCGAGATCCACGTGTAGAAACTTGAGGCATAACATTACTGAGTTCATCCCCCTCCACTTGATGGATCTGATTTTCCTGATTGTTGTGTTCGTTGTTGTTTGACATGAGGTTAACAGAGTGTAACTTCAAAAAGAATGGATTACCAAATTCCCGGTAACGGAACCAATTTGCTTAACCAAAAAATAATCTTTTGGTCAAAGCTATAATTTAAGATAAGAAATCGGGTTACTGATAATCAAAGGACCAAAAAAGAATAATATGCTTTCAGAGAATAGGAATAAAGTAATAAACAAGTTTATATTCCAATGTGATGGGGATGATATTTCGTATCCTTACAAATGATGAGACTTCTTCCTTTTATAGTTGATCCTAGGTAAAGGAATGAAACCTCAGATTTAATGATATAATTATGAATAATAAATGATATTAAATAAGCCGTTACACAATGATTCCTATTAAATACCTATTTTCTAACGTATCACGTATTTAATACTGAATTTGGACTCCTTTTTGTCTTCAGATCCTTGTCTTCATTGCCTTTTGAACCGTTGGCATTAAATGACTTGAATTGGTATGAGACTCGTGTCTAAACTCTTTCTCGTGCCTGTTTAAATTTCTCTTCCCATATATGTCATCTCCCGAGACCCCACCTGGTGGGAGTATACTGGGTAGTTGTTGTTGTTGTATATCTGTCATCTCCCGTACCTTTTACTCAATTGTTACGCATTGACTATTTGACCAATCCACGTGTTATGCCACGTCATCTTTAATTTAAATTTAGTTTTTTCCCAATACAAATATTTAAATGCTAAGTAAGACAAATACCAGTATTATTATGATTTATCAAAAGAAATTCTCGTGCCAAGTGGTCTCTATTCTCCATAGGTCAAAACATCAATTCTTGTGTGCACGCACTGGCACTATGTGATAAACTGATAATGGTACAAAAGAACACGTAACAAATAGGAAGTTATACACAATTTGCACAACAATTGAATGATATTATTGCAAACTTACAATTTACAAGTCTAAACGAATAGTGTCACTAAGACAATTCAAATGTAATACCACATGAGACCATTAAGTTCTCTTTGCTGTATTGTGAACTAAATAAATGAAACCAAATAATCCGCACGCTGCAGCTTAACTGCTTCTGTCTAACCTGTATTTCCTAAACAAAAACTATGATTTCATCTATACAATTCTCTATATACTGAACTATATATATAGTGCTGTATTTACATTTTAGTTGAACTTATATTAGAATCTTGTCACATAAGATAGTCTTCCGGAAACAGTCTCTCTATCCCGGAGTAAGGGTAAGCTATGCATACACTACATTCTCCCCAGACCCTACTAGTGGAATTCTACTGAATTGTTATTGTCGTTGTCGTCGTCTTGTCACATAAGAGAGCAACCATTAGGATTTTCATCGCTGAACATTTGAGGTGCTGAAACATATGTTGGGGGCACATAGCCAGTATGATCATAATCTTGGCCTGTAACCATTTGAGGATTGTGCATTGCCACACCATAATCTTGATCCATGTAATTGTGATTGTACATTGGCATAGCATAGTACGTATTTGGATGACTGTAACAATAGTATTCCATTTTGTTAATCACCTCTGTCTTTTGCTCTGTACTTGCCACTTTTGATTCAACATCTTTCTTTGGTGTAATAACATCTATATTCCTCTTCAATTTATCTTTCAAGTATGATGATGTTAGCTCCTTTACCTCCATTGTTCCCTTCATTATCACCAAATCTTTTTTTATAGCTATACTCACTTCTTCAACTCCGGTCAATAATTGGGTAAACGAAAATTAATACAATATAATAAAATAAGAGTTGAACTTTTATACACAAATTTTTACACAATCAAACCACCTAAAATATAATTACAAGTAATTTTTCCTAATAAATGGAATTTATAACATGACACCACAAATTAATAATTTGATGGCGTATTTTTTTTTTTACAATAAATTTGATTTCAAAGAAAACCGTACATGAATGGTTTTTTGTATCTTACCATCGATTTTCTTTATAATTCGCTTTGCTTTTTGTGCATTCCTGTCATATTGCAGCCGAATCTTTAATACCACCCGGTTGAATTGAGGCTATACAACAACCAAAGAGAAAATATCAGAAAATTAGAGAAAAATTTAATAATACAACTGCATCAAATTTAATTACTTCCTCCGTTCACTTTTAATTGTCCAGTATTCTAAAAATAAATTATCACTTTTACTTGTTACTTTTAGCATATAAAAAAAAGACAAATTTTTTCCTGTTATACCCACAGTATTAATTACTCAGTTCAAATTATTTATTCAAATTCAATAAAAATATAAATCGATTAAAATAGGTATCATGATAAATTATGTACTTTATTTATTATTTTTTAAGGGCGTGCAAAGTCGATAGTGGACAAATAAATTACCTCCTTGGATATTTATCTTCCCTTTTCTTCTCCTCGGCCTTTTTCTCAGCTTTGTCATCGGATTTTTTACCTCCGTCGTCGTCAGTCGCCGCCGACACTGTCCTTTTTGGGTTGAGCAGAAATGAGCTCCACCTTTTTCTTTGTCTTGGTTTCAACCATTTCCCGGAGCCATAAGGGATCCACATTCCCTTTTACCGTCAATTTCCCAGTGGTGTAATCCGCCTTTACGTCTTCCACAGCTTCAAGTAAAAATAAATAAAACTAAAAATTAGCCCAAACCTTCATATAATCTGCTTGTATCAGATTAAGGACCTGTTTGTCAGTTTAACAAATTTTATTTTTTAGAAATATGTTGTCCATGAAATTTTGCAAGTTTTTGAAATAATTTCCAAAATGATTTTTTTCCAAAACGGTTAATGGTCAAATATATCCTTGTACTATTCAAAATATGTCATATTTATCCTCCGATTGAATTCTTTAACAAACATGTCCCCACTGTTATACATTAGGGCGATATATATCAATCAGCCGTTAAAACACTCTCCCATATATTTAAATTACGGTTAAGGGTCAAATATATCCTTGTACTATTAAAAATAGGTCATATTTATCCTCCGTTTGAATTTTTTATCAAATATGTCCCCGTTATACATTAGGACCATATATATCCCTCAGCCGTTAAAACACCCTCCCATGTATTTTTAGTAGCAAGTGGCATCTTATGATTGGACTAGACGACCCGCCCCACTCCTTTAATTAAACCTGCCCCGACCCAATGAAATTTAGTCTTCTTCTCCGTTTTATCCCCTCAATATGTCAATAATGATAAATGTCAATAATGATAAACTTAAGTGTAAGCAAAGATAAAGCATTTAGCAATAAAAGGGAAGTTTGAGTATTATTTCAGGGTGTGAAACTCAAGAAGGTGCAATGAGGCTATTGTGACAGGTGGCACATCACAGCTAAAATACACCTGAACATGAGATAAGATTTGCCGTCAAAATTGTCTTCAAACTTACAAGTTGATCTCGTTGAATGGAACATTGAGATTTTTAACACCTTGGGATTTTCTCCTCAGTGCGATAGGACGAAAGAACATGTAGTACAAACTACCAATCATACAAGTTCCACCTATTGCAAACTTAGTATGAACTACACTGCCAATCTATTGAGTAACAAGGGAAAGTAAAGCATAGAGCGGCATATGAGCTGTGCACGGAGTCAAAATTATCATTATTGACATATTGAAGGGATTGAACGGAGAAGAAGACTAAATTTCATTGGGTCGGGGCGGGTTTAATTAAAGGAGTGGGCGGGTCGTCTAGTCCAATCATAAGATGCCACGTTCTACTAAAAATATATGGGATGGTGTTTTAACGGCTGAAGGATATGTATGGTCCTAATGTATAACGGGGACATATTTGATAAAAAATTCAAACGGAGGATAACTATGGCCTATTTTTAATAGTACAAGGATATATTTGACCCTTAACCATAATTTAAATATATGGGAGAGTGTTTTAACGGCTGAGGGATATATATGGCCCTAATGTATAACGGTGAGGACATATTTGTTAAAGAATTCAAACGGAGGATAAATATGGCCTATTTTGAATAGTAGAAGGATATATTTGACCCTTAGCCGTTTCAAAAAAACCACAAATTCGTTTTGACTACTTTTTTAAAATTTTCAAATTTTTTTTTCTCCACAATATTTTTTCACTAGAATTACATGTCCAAACACAATTTCAAATATCATTTTTCAACTTAATTCCAATCAGTAGCGAAACCAGAAATTTACTCAAAGATGTTCAAACTTGAAAGAAGTGAAAAAATATTCGAGAATGAGTGTTCAATATATATTATATACCTCTAAAATATAATATTTTACCTATATACGCAGTGGCGGATCTGGGAATTCAAGTTTGTGGGTACTGAATTTTTTTTGTACATAAAATTAATGGGTGCTTTTGTAAATTTTTATACGTTTTCTCAAATTTTCTATATAACTATACATACTCTGCGTAGAGGTTAATGGGTGCTCGAGCACCCAATTTTAATGAGTAGATCCGCCCCTGTATATACGCAGTGTAATTTTTCGACAAATAGTGATGAGTTGACCACCGTTTACAACATGTAGCTCCGCCCATGACTCCAAATCTCCAATACTATTTTTTTTTCAAAAAAATTCAAATTTCATGTCCAAACGCCTACTAAATAATGTACTATTATGTAGATAATGATGTTTATTTAAATTAATTACCTTTAAATCTGCGAATTGAACGTTTGGCTTTTTTAGCACAGCCTTCACAATGCAAATCAAGCTTTAACAGGATAGTAGCAAGCCCATCGTCTAATATACCGCCGGCGTCACTGAAACCGTCGGCGGTCTTCTCTCCGGCGTCACCGTCACCGCCACCGCCGGTGGTCATCTATCCGGCCTCATTCTTCTTTCTACTCTTTTGGCTTTGGTTACTTCTTTGTTAAGGAATTTGGTAATTTTGGTCATCGAAAGGAATTAATAGTAGAATGGTATGAAGAGAGAAAATAGAGGACAATATATAAACAATGAGTTAGTTGGCTTTCCTAATTAGTGTAGTTATTTTGAGGACAAGTATTTTAATAGGTAACCACCTCCTCCCAATACGACTCTCTTTTTTTCAGTTTTTCTTGTTGGAAGGGAGTGGGTAAGTGAGAAAGAAGAATTTATGAATTTGTATGTGATGATATGGATATATGCAAGTGAGACACGTATGCATTAGGTCCCTTTCGGTTTTTTTATTTTTTTTGTAATAAAGATAGACATTATATTTAAACAAACAAATTACATAGTATTAACTAATTAAAAATAATTAAGTTTTAAAAATTATACTATGTAAATGCATGTCATAAATTTATCAATTTAATACATACACCATATAAATAATTTCATAAGTTTGTTAATTTGGTACACACCGTGAACAAATTCAGTGACAAACAACCTTTTCTAATTTTCATTTCTTTTCGTATCCTGGTGGATGCAGGGGCGGAGAGGTAGAATTAATGGCGAAGTAGGTACATACTTATCTGCATTGGGTGTTTATATTTAATTAAATAATTAATTTAAAGGACCAACTAAGTAAAATAAAAATACATATCACTTAAACATGGTTAGCTGTAAAAAAGTACATATGCAAACTTACATATATTTTATATTTATTGACTTGGTATAAATACGTGACCATAATATTTTACATCTAATCATTAATAACAGAAACTCCCTTCGATTCTGACTAAAGGTGTCTATCGAGTCGGCCGGGTCGGGCCTAAATTTTTTTTACCCGCATGGGTCCCGTTTCGGGCTGGTTACAGATTGAGTTTTAACGGGTTCAGGTTAATCCGGGTAAAATTGAACCATAAGGGTTAAGAGTTGAGGGGGTCGGACGGGTCGAGTTTAGTGTATTTTTAATTTTTTTTGTAATTTTATATAACTATTGTAAGTTATATTAATACTTTGTATTAATTTAAAGAATACAAGGAAGTTGAGAACAAATTGCACTTATAAATTGCAAGTACTACATTTATTTCAAAATTCAAAACTTAAAGTTTGCATTTAAAAAGTAAATTAACAAAAAAATAGTAAAAATAAATTTTCATGCATAATAAATTAATAATACTTCAAATTAATTTAACAAAATAAAACATTAAGCATAAATACGTCTAATAATTTTAAAATAATACAAATTGTCTTAAAATATTAAAATAACATATATTAAAAATAATACGTTACCATCATATTCTATGGCTTGAGCATTTATAGTTTTATATCCTAAATATATACACTATATGTTAAATTCCAACAATTTTAAATTATGTTAATTAGTATACAATAATTGGTATATTCATGGTATATTTATAATACATTTATGGTATATTTATGGTATATTTAAAGTATATTCACGTTCTAGGCCGGTACGAGCCGAGCCGGTGAACGCGCTGTTCATCTAACAAGTTTTACCGGGCTGGGTAACCCGTTTCAAAAATTTAAAGCATCCAAACCCAGCCCAGCCCAGCCCCCCTTACCGATCCGGGCCGGTTTCGGGTTCTACCGGTCTGGGCTGGTCCAAAACCGGGCTGACCCGGCCCGTTTAACACCTCTAATTCTGACTATTTGTTGATTTGTAAATTAACCTATTTTAGAATATTTGGTATTTCCAAGCATTAAAATTTTATGTAATTTAAATCGATAAAATAATATGGACTATATTCTAAATATATTAGTACAAATAAATATTTTGGGCTAATATAATTAGATTAATTATATAAGACCAATATTATTGGGCTAGCTCATTTAATTGGGCTAAAGTAATGAGCCCACTTCATTAAGCCCAAGATGGCGTCTTCCTAGAGGCCCAGTTTGGTGTCACGTGTCAAATGACGCAACGCGCCAAGTCAAGCGGAAGAGCCAATAGGACCATGTCATGTGTTAAAATGAGGCATGCTCAGTCACACTAAAAGGCCAATGAAATCACGCCACGTGTGCAAGTGACATGTTTTGGCCAATCAAATGCTTCCATGTCACACTTCAATTTGATTGGTCGGAACGATTTTTTTCTTATCATAACTTTTCCCTTCCACAACTATAAATATGGGTTTTCATAACTCAGAAAAGACACGAGAAGTTATAACAAGAAGAAAGCAGAGAGCTCGTGGATCAAACACCTCAAATTTCTCTACAAGCTACAAGTTCAAGTTAAGAACGAAGCCAAATCAAATACCAAGGCATTCAAGATAAAATTACTTGTTCGTGATCAACACAAATTCAAGTTCAAGGAGGAGATTCAAGATCAAGCTTTACAAGCCCTTGAATCAAATCAAAGTCAAGCTCATTAAGATACTTTACATTCTTGAAAATACAATAGAGATTGTAACACTTTCATTAATTGAAATCAAATACAACATTTGTTATGCAATTTTACGGTCTTGATTATTTATTTTTCTCGACGCGAAAATTAGATGTTACAAATTCTAGCACGCCCAGTGGGACATTTTTCAATCACCAAAGTTCAAGAACATTGAAATGGATTCAAAGAAAATCGACTCCGTTTTAACTTCCACCAAAGCTGCTAACTCCATGTTCTATGCTAATATGGAAAGCATCCTCGATGTCACCTTTGGAAGCTTCGGACCAGTTACGAAGGCCAAAGCAATCCCTTTAGGACAACAAGCACCCCAAGTGTCGTCCACATCAACCCCGATTTTCGGATATTCGTCCTTAAAAGGAGCAAGATCTGCCACAAATGCATCTGAAGGAGGAAGCGATGTTTCTGAAAAAATCAAGAGAACTCTTGCTCTGCTTGACATGTCCGGCTCCAAGTAATCTGCTGTGAAGGAAGATGATGATGATTCAAGTGATGGATCATCCCCACTTACACCACATAGCGTGATCCAATCAAGGATCAATCTGTGTAAAAATCCATGCTACTCTCCGTCATCCACGACAATGATGCAAGCCATGCTGACAAACACTTCATCTATGGAGGAGCAGTTGGAAAACTTGGTGGAAGCAATCGATGGCTTGACCAAATGCATGCAAAATCAGTAGGCTAGAATTGACAAGCTAAAAGACATGGTGGGAATCTTGATGGAAGAAGAATCTACCCATGCACCCGACAAGCACCCAGAAGTTCTAGAGAGTGACTCTCCCCCAAAACAAGCAGAATCCACTAAGGCTATCGATGTCTCATCAAGGATGATTCCAATCGATCAACTGAAGGAGTTCATCAAATGAACCACTAGGAACAAATATGAAGTTGCTGCCAAATTCCCCCTAACATATGCAAAGTCGTACAGTCGATATGTTGAAGATGCATGTTGTCTATCAATCTCTGAAGTTTCAACAGTTTGATGGTAAAGGTAACCCAAAGCAACATGTTTGTCCGCTTTTGGAGATTACCTCATCAAGCAGTTTGTCCGCTTGCTAAAAGAAAATGTTTTTGACTGGTACACGGACCTCGAGGATGGATCTATCGACAGCTGGGGTCAACTAGAGCAAGAGATCCCCACTGCCTTCCAGCACTCCACCGTTCACTGACCCTGATGATATAGACTCATACTCAAAAGAGCAACTAGAAGTTGTACAAATAAACAACATGGCAAGAAATCTGCTGCACAATGCAATAAGTGATGAAGAATATGAAAAAATATCAAGTTGTGATACATCCAAAGAAATGTGGACAAACTTGAGGTCACCTATGAAGGTACCATCAAAGTAAAGGAAACTCATATCAATATGCTAGTTCACGACTATGAACTCTTCTCAATGAAGGGGGGTGAACTTTGAGTATGATAGAACTTACAAATACTCGTCAAAGAAAGGGGGAACCAGTTATCGAATTTATCGATCGGTGGAGTGTTTCAAGCCTCAACTACAAAGATAGGCTTATTGAAGCTTTGGGCATAGAGATGTGCATCCAAGGCATGCATTGGGGATTGCGCTACATCTTGCAAGGTATCAAACCTTGCACATTTGAAGAACTTGCAACTCATGCCCATGACATGGAATTGAACATGGCCTCCGCTGTAAATGAAAGGCTACCCAGCTATGAACCTCGCAAAGGGAATGACAACCATGAATGTCAACACGTCACCTATGAAGTTCACGACGAAAGTGACAAGAAGCGGATTATGAAATCCACTTATTTTCAAAACAAGCCAAGTAGAAAGTTGACTCTAAAAGAAATGCAGGAGTGTACCCATTCCTGGATTATGATGTGCCAGCCATTTTTCAAGAACTCCTCGAGTTAAATCTCATTGATCTTCCGGAGACGAAGCAACCAAATGAAGTTGGGAAAACAAATGACCCAAATTACTGCAAATATCATCGACTTGTAAGCCACCCTCAGGAGAAGTGCTTTGGCTTCAAGGATAAAGTCATGGACTTGGCTCGCAAAAAGAAGATCGTGCTTGAAGATGAGAAAGAAAGCACAAACCAAGTCTCTATCACCTTTGGCTCATTCAGTACGGATGAATTATGTGGTTTTAAAGAAAGTAAAAATGAAGAATTACTGGAGAGCGACAAAGCTGAAGTCAACCAACCTGATGATGATGAAGGTTGGACATTGGTGACTCATCGTAGGCAGCACAAAAGGAGACAACAAAAAGAATCAGTGGAACAACCAACAAGAAAGATGATGGTAAAAAGACCAACAAAAAAATCTAGTTAGGCATTTGAAGAAAGCAAAAGTAGAGATGCACCATTCTCAAAAGCCACGAAATCCAGTGAACTTGGAGGAGTTTTTACCAAGTTGGTTCCACACAAAAATTTCCCATAGGGCATTGATGCCTCTTGTTGCCATGCTAATAAAGGGGAAGAAAAGAGTGATAACCTACCTTTGGCACCATTTTCGGAAAATCTCATCGAGTCCGCTCCTCAAGAAGTTAATGCTAATAACTATCTTTTGCTAGGTGACACTCCTCATAACTGTCCATTATACCTGGTTCGCTATATGCACGACGAAAGGGTAAATCAGATTTTGGTTGATGAAGGATCCTCAGTGAATATTTTGCCAATCCATACTGTGAAAGAACTTGGTTTTCCAATGAACGAACTCTCAGAAAATCATGTGATGAACCAAGGATTCAACCTAGGGGGAAAAGAGCCATAGGCGCAATCAGGCTGGGAATCACTATTGAAGATATGCAATCAAGTGCATGGCTGCATGTGATCGATGCCAAGACTTCATACAATGTTTTGCTTGGGAGGCCTTGGATACATGAGAATAAAGCAGTTCTATCTACCTACCATCAATGTTTAAAATACTATAAGGGTGAAGTAGATAAGACGATAGTTACTGATGATGAGCCATTCACTGAGGCTAAGTCACACTTCACCGATGCAAAATTCTACTTGAAGAACCACATTGTGAAGGAGCTGAAAGATGATGATGGTATGAAAATTAAGAATAAAGATCCCTTAACTAAAAGAGAAGAGGTGGCTACTGGTGAAGCCAAAGCTGTTAATAAGGAGGTACAACCCAACGTGGATAAATCTTATGGAAGGAATATTACATCTTATGGCAAGAAAGTAAGTATGGCGCTCCAATATGTCCCTAAAAGGAAGAAAGATGAAGGTGAATCATCTAATCACCAAGCTAACACGCTAAAAGATTTAACTCTTCCGGTCAAACAAATTGAGTCAGTAAAGTCATCTTCAATGCCGCTTGCAGGGTTTGTAGCCCAAAATCATTTTCAGAATGTGGCACTCTCTGCGAAGAGAACAAATGAAGGTTTTGATTCTAACGCTTACTAGTTATTTGCAAAAGCTGGATACAATCCCAATGAGCCATCAAAGTTAGGGAATCTCCCTTTAGAAGCTGCAATGAGGCAACCATGTGAAGGTCTAGGATACAAGCAATCGTCACCAGTGTGCATCCCAATAAGAAGGGCAAGTAGCAATTATATCAGTTTAAGAGATGAATCTGCCGCTTCTAACAGGCTTTCTATCTTTGATCGACTTAGAAAATCTAATGTAAGAACTTCTGTATTTGAGAGACTGGGTCCATTAAAGAAGGGGAATAAGTTCCGGAGAAATTATCGAAATGCAAGAACACCCGCTTCACCCAAAATTCACAAGATGTCTAAAGATTTCCAAATTTTGGTTCCTTCTAGAATGAAGCGACAAACGAAAGTCATGGTTTCATGTGATGAAGTACTGAAGGTAAAGCCATATAGTGTAGTCTATACTAAGGAATGTGATGAATACGAAGAAAGTGTGGGTTCTTCGTATCATGTTACTGTACAAGTCGAGAATGGAATTCCATCTTCAATGGAAGATAATGCGGAATTGGAGGACGTTTCATCGTGTTATCACATATTCTTCAACAATGGGGACCCTCAAGAAGATAAAGATGCAAATTCTCCTCCAAAACTTGAAGAATGGGTGAAGGAAACGATTGATGCCTTAAAAGACGTCAACCTTGGCACCAATGAAAAACCAAGACCCATCTACTTAAGTGCTTTACTAGAAGCGGATGAAGAGGGCACTTATATTGAGTTACTAAAAGAGATTAGGGATGTCTTTGCTTGGAGTTACAAAGAGATGCCTGGCTTGGACCCGAAAGTAGCAGTCTATCACCTTGCAGTAAAAAATGGTGCTCGTTCTGTTAAACAAGCTCAAAGGCGCTTTAGGCTGGACTTGGTTCCCTTGATTGAAACTGAAGTTAAAAAACTCATTGAAGCCGGATTTATTCGGGAAGTTAAATACCCAACATGGGTTTCAGGTATTGTCCATGTAAGGAAGAAGAATGGCCAGATTCAAGTATGCGTTGACTTCAGGAACATCAATAACGTGTGTCCCAAAGATGAATTCCCACTTCCTATTCCAGAGCTAATGATCGATGCTACTACTGGCTACGGGGCATGTCTTTCATGGACGGTTCGTCAGGCTATAACCAAATTCGCATGGCACCAAAAGATAAAGAGCTTACTGCATTCCGCACCCCTAAGGGTATTTATTGCTACAAGGTAATACTTTTTCGCTTGAAAAATGTTGGTGCCACTTACCAAAGGGTATGCAGAATATTTTCGACGATATTCTCTACAAAATGTTGAATGTTATGTTGACGACTTGGTGGTGAAATCAAGAGAGAATGGCGACCACATGAAATACTTGAGGATGGTATTTGAATTGCTTTGGAGGTATCAACTTAGGATGAATCCGTTGAAATGTGCCTTTGGAGTTACTTCTGGAAAGTTCATTGGTTTCATTGTCCGACATCAAGGGATCGAAATTGATCAAGCCAAGGTGGATGCCATTTTGAAAATGCCTGAGCCTCGAGATATCCATGAATTGAAAAGTCTGCAAGGAAAACTAGCATACTTCAAAAGATTCATATCAAACCTGGCTGGGAGGTGCCAAGCATTTAGTCGCCTCATGAAGAAAGGCGTTCCTTTCAAGTGGGACCAAGCATGTAGCAGTGCCTTCAAAAGTATAAAAAACTACTTGATGAAGCCTCCAGTTTTAGTAACTCCTATACCAAGAATGCCATTTATACTTGCGGCACAGGACTGTTGGCCCAAGAAAATAGTGAGGGAATGAAAACCCTCTTTACTGCTTGAGCAGGATGATGACACCTAATGAGTTGAATTATTCGCCAATTGAAAAGTTGTGTTTGGTGCTTGTGATCACGCTCAACTAAGCCTATTAAAAGACTATGCGGGTGTTGCAAATATAATTCAGGGTATTTAGTCCCGAGTCGAATCCCACATGGAATTAACGTATCAAAAACAATCTTTTAAATACTAAATTCTACTTAGTCAATCTTCTCCAACTTCATGAATAATAATGGTGTTATAATTACTAAGACAACAAGTAGAATTAATAAAACAACAGTTAACTAATATACAAGTGTATATTATTAGAATAAATGCCTATGGTTGGCTTCCCCCGTTGTAGATTTCCTTAATTGTATATTTCTTATAGCTATGAATTCGCTATTTCTATCAATCATGAACTCTCCAACTATCATAACTCTCTCTCTCTCTCTCTCTCTCTCTCTCTCTCTCTCTCTCTCTCTCTCTCTCTCTCTCTCTCTCTCTCAAGTAATTATGATAATTTACTAGACGCACTCTCTGAAGCTACACTAGCTAAATTAGCATTACAATTCACTTAGATCGCACCTGAGGTGTCGTTATCTCTACTCCAGCCTCTAAACCCTCGGTTATGACTCTCACTTATACTCCGAGAGTGATGTTGTTCAAACAATTACCAAAATATGCACTCTATTTCAAGTAGATACATAATAAATACGCATGGCTAATTAAGGATCCTTTCAACTAACCAAAATTAAAACATAGTTGAACAAATAGACATTAACAACTAACTCAGAACTATATTAATATCACAATATGTCCATCCACAATGAGTACAACCAAAATCTAAGATTGGAAGATTTAGATACTCATAACAATAACAAACATCATAATAATAAATTTCATTACAAATCAATAAAACAAGAGAAGAAGGAGAAAACCCAAAACGAAGACAACTCTTCTTAGCTCCTTGCTTTCCTATTCTTGTTCTTGGCTCATAAAAGCTGCACACCCCTATTTTTGGACGCGTTTGACCTATTGTAGGTTAAGTGAAATTGTCCCCCAAACTTCCAAAATTACCCCTGAACAATTTTAAGCGAAATCTGGACTACTGCGATCGCGCATGTGAGCGCGCTCCTGGGCGCGCTAGTCCAGTCTCCTTTGTTTTGTTCTTTTATTCTCTTCATCTCGCTTGTTCAGCTCCTAGGAGTCTTTCTTGCTTCAATATAGCTCCAATTACTGGTTTAAGGCCTCATAGACGCTCTTCATTCCTGTAAAAAAATTTAGAGCTCACACCTCATTTTTCATACACCCCGGAAGGTATAAGGGAGTTTTTCCAATTAAAGGACAATCGAAATGGGATTTATTATTAAAATATTTAGAGTCTCTACTTGGGAGACTTATGGTGTCCCAAGTCACCGATTTAAATCGTGAATCGAGAAAAAGATTGACTTTGCTTATTTTCATCGTTTAATTATCTTATAGCATTGAAACATAAGCATGTTGGGGCAAAAACCATTGTCAAAGGACATATATCTAGCCTAATATCAACAACCCATACTTAAATTCTTGCTAGTCCTCTAGCAAGTTGAACCACATTTCTAGGCCAAATCATTTGATGCATTACCCGGTTTATGTCATACCCGCTATTATGAAAGAACAAGCTAAGCAGTGCAACAGCCACACATCAGGTGAAGACTCTAATGCCATGTCACACTCGTGCTACTCTATGTACTCTAATCAGGAATGAAGACTAGCCTTTTTCTTCATGAGTTAAATGCCCTCACATCACATTTTTTAGAGAAGTTCCACATACATAAAATTCAAACAATAAGGAACTATAGGTAAAACGAATTCACTCACTCTCAGCAAACATTCACATGCCACACAGAAACACCATAAGTTTGCCCTTAGTGTAATACTCTGCTAATCGAGTTGTTCAGTCTAAGATCAATAGGTCTTTACTTGGTTATAATATAGGCTAAGGGATGGGTAGGATATATATATATATATATATATATATATATATATATATATATATATATGATAACTCACCTCCCTAAGCACTTTTAATACAATTATTCCCCTTGTTTCAATTTTCATGTTCAGCCCAGTCATTCTTCCACTCTCGTTTCATACGCTACCCTAACTTTTCCTAGGTGCAACTGGCTTTTTTTTTTGTTTAATTGTACCATTAAGTATTTTCCTTTTTCCCATCCATTACCACCCCACACTTTGTATTTTATATGATCTTTAACGATTCAAATGCTTCTAGGAGGTAAAGGTTCAAAAGTCAAGCCATTTCAAACACAGGGATCTTCTAAGGTTATCAAAGAAACAGGCTTCAGGCTCAAAGGGGTTATCTATGGTAATATGTACAGGTGGATTCATAATTATATAGGATAAATAAAGAAATGCCTAAATCATCTCTAACACCAAACAACTTCTATTTCGTTATGCACACACACAGGGCAAGTTCTAGATATCGCATGCAAGCACAGAATACAAGTATTTCCTCACACACATTTGGCATGTAACTCATTCTGAATTATTTTGTCAACACACTCACTCGAGCATTCAAGTAAGACACGGTATGCAAAATTAAGGCATAAGATTAAGAGTTTACAACTGAGCCTAGACGTCACACCCTCAAGTTCTTTTTAGTTATTTGCAGGTATGTACACTATCGGATGCAGTCTTGTCCTCACATCTTAGCCAAGAGAGTCCTAGGTGTCGTAAGAAGAATATAAAAGAAAATATCCACCTAACCCGGTTCAAGAAAAGCCCTTGGAAAAGAACTGTGGTCAAAAGAAAAACCAAGGAGAATTATTACACTACTTTTATTTTAAGACTAACTTCCCTCAAGAAAATTATCTAAAGAATCCATCATCACGAAGAGTCAGCTAATTTTTTTTTTTGTTTTTTTTGTTTTAACAACTAATCTAAACAACCAAAACAACAACCTAACATTAATCATTCATTAAAGAGTCAAACAACTTTAAGCAACTACCAACATTAATTCCGGCTAAACAACCAAAAAAAAACATCAACATATATGTAAACTGAAGTATCCCCCACCCCACACTTAAAATTAAGCCATGACCCTGTGGCTTCCACAGTAAAAGAAATAAATGGAGTCGAGATACTTCCCCGAACGGTCACTCTTGGTTAGAGACGGTGTCTGGGTTCTCGTTGCAGGCACGACTCAAAGCTCTTAACCACACCCATGAACTTCTCTTCAGATTTCCCTTGTTTGTCCGCCACTACCTCCACACGGGTACCTAAATTGGTGATTGAAGTACGCAATCTAGCCATCTCGTGTTCCAAAGCGGTCATTCGTGTGCTCCTTCGTGGCTGGGATGAAGTGAATGCCCTTGATGGTGTTGCAGCTGCTACCTCGGGCTTTGGGGCTTGTTGCTCAGCACTCTCGTGCTTTGTTTCCTCATCTTCTTCCTCCTCATTATCTGAGCTAATACTATTTTCCACCTTCACCATTATTGGCTCCTTCCCGGTAGTAACTTTATCTGCTCGGAACTTGCTTTCTTTTATTACCCGGCCATATGCTGCTATACTGGAACTCAGCATCCCTAAAAAGCTGAGTGGTTAAGGAGGGGAAGAAAAATTCATACCTTTTTCGCGACTGCGGACAAACATCTCATCATGAAAAGTTTTAGCTACATCGAAGTTGTGCTCATTAACGAAACGCCAAATCAAGCCAGCTCTGGGCCCCTTCACTCCAGTCGTGTTGTGTGATGGAATTAACCTATTGTTAATTAGATACAACTAGAACTTTGCTTCAAAATTAAGTGCGGAGGAATGGAACTTCTCACCATGGTCCATCAAAACCATGACTTTTCCAGGTACACAAATTGTTTCGAAGAAGCATTGCCATTTTTCCGGGGTTATGTTGCGTCCATATTCATAGAAATCAACATAGTCCATTACATGTGGTGGTAGTTGGTATGCCTCCCTTATTGCCTCAACAGAGGCGTTCACTGCCTTGCGCCTGACTGTAACTATTCCGTTGTCGTGCTTCGGTGCGTTGGCATAAAATTCCCTAATAACCACGTCGCATTAGCTCGTCATACATATGAGGGCAATGGTGTTGTAGTTATCGGACTACAATGCTCCTTTCAGGAACTGGCTTCTTAGTAGCCTTTTCAGCAAATCGCTCTTGGGCATTAGCTGAGACAAATTTTGTAGCATCAAAAGGGCGTGCATCTGCAGCCCCTCGCGACCTAGAGGTTTGTCTGCTAGTTTATAGGCCAGTGGTGCGTCGTTTCTTTGATGGAGCCATGGTACCTGCAAACTATGGAAAAATGAGTACCTCATAACGCTAAAAAGTGTGACGTACTGCGGTTACTCAGACTTCACATGCATGTGTGGTCATAATTACATAATTTCAGTCATTGAGGTATTTTTACAAACACATTATGGTCATTATGTACACACAACCATTCCCATCAATTTATAACAATAGCCCATCACCAAATCTCCCAAATGCAACCAAACAAATAGATAACCCTCTACAATTCTCACAAGTCAGAAATACTACAAGAATTATACTAATTCTACTATTAACAAAATAAATGAATATAAATATCTAAAAGAAAACATGCTCAAAACATACCACATTTTTGTAGAGATTATTTGAAATAAAGAGAAAATTTTGGGTTAAGATTAACATACCTTTAGTTAATGATGATAAGAGACGAATGGAAGATGAAAACTTTGAATGAAAGAAAAGAAGAAATAAGAAAATTGAAAATAAAAATTGTTGGTGGGGGGGGGGGGGGGAGGGGGATTGAAGGAGGGATTTGTGTTTGGGGAAAGTTTGGGTTGGTTAGGGTTTGTGTAGAATGAAGTTTAGAAGGAGAATGGGGGTTTTGGGCATTTGGGGGGTCGGTTTTATTAGTGTAAAAGGTAAAAAAGTCAAAAACAAAATAAATTTATGCAAACAGTCGAAGGGTCACGACGTGCGCGTTCAGGTGCGCGATCCCGCATGTATATGCACGTCCAACATAGAGACTTTTGCGAATTAGCGCTTTCATATGTGCGATAATGCAAGTATCGCATTCAGAAGCGCGCCCAGCTGCGCGGCCGCGCATATGGACCGGCAACTCTTTAAATTTTTTTTTGTTTTTAAATTGGTTAGTATTTTCAAAAACTCACAATTGCTTACTACTACTACAATCGTGTTCCCTCCTAAAAAACGCCTTAGTTAACGTCGTGGCACGCATAGATTCATCACATATAAGGCTCGCTCGATCTTTTCGGTTCAATAAGATTTATGACAGATACATCTTTCATGTCATCCATCCCCGCATACAATTTTAATCCTTGACCATTAACTTTGAAAATGCTAGTGCCATCGTCACTGGTTATCTCCACAGCTCCAGACGGAAACACTTCGATTACCCTGAACCGACGTGACCATCAGGACTTAAGCTTGCCTGGAAAAAATCTCAACCTTGAATTGTACAATAATACTTTATCTCCAGGCTTGAAATTTCCGTCCATAATATTTTTTTTATGCAATCTCTTCATACTTTCCTTGTAGAGTCTCGTGCTATCAAAGGCGTGATATCCGAATTCCTCCAACTCATGCAACCTTGCCAATCGAGTTTCTCCGGCTTCATCAGGGTTCATGATTAATTGCTTTAGTGCCCACCAAGCTCGATGTTCTAGCTCCACAGGTAGATTACATGCCTTCCCAAATACTAATTTATATGGTGACATACCAATAGGTGTTTTGAATGCAGTCCTATAGGCCCAAAGTGCGTCGTCAAGCTTTTTCGCCCAATCAGTTCTCGTGGCGTTTACTGTTTTAGTGAGCACACTCTTGATCTCATGGTTTGAGACCTCTACCTATCCGCTTGTTTGAGGGTGATATGGGGTTTCTACTTTGTGGTGCACATCATATTTGGCCAACAACTTTTCAAAGACATGATTACAAAAGTGTGTTCCCCCGTCACTAATGATGGCCCTCGGAGTTCCGATCGGGTGAATATATTCTTCTTCAAGAATCCTACCACCACTCTGAAATCATTTGTGGGGAGTGTTGCAGCTTTCACCCATTTGGAGACGTAATACATCGCAACAAGTATATACTTATTGCCATAGGAACTAACGAAAGGGCCCATGAAATCAATACCCCAAATGTCAAAAACCTCAACTTGTTGAATTGGATTCATGGGCATCTCATGCCTGCGAGATTTTCCCATTATTTGGTATTCAATACAGTCTTTTACCTATTAGTGAGCATCCTTAAAGATTGTTGGACAGTAGAACCCTGCCTCTAAAATATTTGCTACTGTTCGAACTCCTCCGAAATGTCCTCCATAAGGTGACACGTGACAAGCCTGCAAAATAGAGAATTGTTCTATCTCAGGGACGTATCTACGGATCATGTTATCAATACAAATTTTAAACACATGCGGTTCATCCCAGTAATAGTTTTGGTAGTCACGATAAAATCGCTTCTTTTGAACATAGGAGAGTTCATATGATTCAATGCCGCAGGCCAAATAATTTGCAATATCACCGTACCATGGCATGTCTTCCATAATTGTAGCCAGCAGTTGCTCGTCTAGAAAGGTTTCCAGAATCTCCTCAGACTCAATTGCATTTCAGCACCTTCAAGGCCCGACAAATGATCAGCGGCTTGGTTCTCCGTTCCCTTACGGTCACGAATTTCCAAGTCAAGCTCTTTCAAAAGTAGCACCCAACGAATTAGGCGCGGCTTAGACTCTTTCTTATCAACCAAATACATGATAGCCGCATGATCTTTATATATTATCACCCTTGACCCAATCAAATAATACCAGAACTTATCAAATAATAAATAGGGTGCATTACCTTATCTTTGTGATGCCCCAACACGGCTCTCATAACGTAGTCACTCGCATCACACATGAGTTCAAATGGGTTCTTCCAGTCTCGAGCAACTACAATCGGTGATGTGATTAGCCGTTTCTTCAATTCTTTAAAAGCCACCCTGCATTCATTAGAAAAAATCAAAAGGGTTATCTTTTTCAAGCAACTTACAAAGGGGATTTGCGATTTGGGAAAAATCCTTGATGAATCGCCGGTAAAAGTCAGCGTGTCCTAGAAAGCTATGAATAGCCTTGGCTGAAGTTCGAGGTGGCAGTTTTCCTATCACGTCAACTTTAGCTCTATCCACCTCAATCCCTTTTCTTGACACTAAGTGCCCCAATACAATCCCTTCTTGTACCATAAAATGATACCTTTCCCAATTTAGCACTAGATTCGTCTCGATGCATCTTTTTAGAACACGTGTTAAATTTGTTAGGTATTCATCAGATGAATTTCCCACCACTGAGAAATCGTCTACCATAATATTCTCCACCATGTCCATAAAATTTGTCATCATGTACCGTTGGAATGTTGCATGTGCATTACAAAGGCCAAATGGCATTCTCCTGAAAGCAAACACTTTGTAAGGGCAGGTGAATAAAGTCTTTTCCCTATCCTCCGGGGCAATAGAAATCTGGTTGTACCCCGAGTATCCGTCGAGAAAACAGAAGTTGGGAAAATAATTCCCGAATCTAACTATTTGATCACCTCTTTCTTCACCACTTCCTTTATATTGAGGTTCAGCCTTCTTTGGTGTTCTCTGGAAGGTTTGTGGCCTTCTTCCATCAGGATTTTATGCATAAAGTATGCGGGGTTGATTCCCTTTATGTCTGCTATAGTCCACCTAATAGCAGTCTTGCACCTTAAGTACCTGCAAAAGTTGTTGAATCTGCACATCTAACAAACTAGATAAGATAATAACAGGTAATGTGGAGTTAGGTCCAAGAAATTGTACCTGAGATGGTTGGGCAATGGCTTCATCTCCAACTTTGGTGGTTCTTCGATTGATGGTTTTGCTTGAGGAACTTCTCTTGTTTCCAAGTGCAAGGGCTCAACTTCAAGTGTTCAATCCCAAAACCCTCTACATTCTAAAGCCAACACCCATCTAACGAGTTATTCACCCTGTGCCTCATCCAAGTTCATCAGGCACGCAGCAAGGGGGTCTTTAATATTCAGGAGTTCATCGTCGGTCTCTACAGTCACATCCATGGCATCTATAAGAGAGGAGTTAGCGAATTCACTTGATCGCCTCATAGATTTCTGCATATTGAATGTTATTCTTCATTGTTCAACCTCATCTTTAACTCCCCAGTTTCACAACCAATTAATGCTCTCCCCGTGTCCAAGAATGGTCTTCCCAAAATTATGGGAATCTCTTCATCCACTTTACAATCCAAGATTACAAAATGTGCAGGGAACAAAAATTTTCCTACCTAAATAAATACATCATCCAGAATACCAGAGGGCCATTTTACCGTCCTATCAGCCAGCTACAACAACATAGAGGTGGGTCTAGCTCTTCCAATACCCAGCTTTTTATAAATTGCCAGGGGCATAAGATTAATGTTGGCTCTTAGATCACATAGTTCTTTAGCAAAAGCAAAGTTACCAATAGTGCATAGAGTCGTAAAGCTCCCTGGATCAGATAGCTTTTCTGCAATAGGTCTAGTCACCACTGCACTACAGGTCTGGGTTAGAGTAACTGTGGCTAAGTCTTGGAAATCAAATTTTTGGGACATTAACTCATTCATCATTTTAGCATACCCAGACATCTCTTTCAGTGCATCAATTAAGGGAATATTTACCTAGATTTATTTCAACTTTTCCAAGAGCGTCTTGTATTGCTCAACTTTTTGGTATTTAGCTAATCTTTGGGCAAAGGGTGCAGGAGGTCTATTCTTGCCAATCATCTGAGATTGATCTTTTTCATTCGCCACATCAACCACTGGTTCCTGTGCTATCTCAGCTTCTTGCTCGGTCTCAATTGGGATGCTACCTCTCCTGGGCAGGCTGGACTATCACCTCTGTCAGTTTTGTTAATTCATCCAACTCTATGGGTACTGGAATAAGTGTCTCAGCTTCTCTGGATTGTCGAGCCCTTTCTTTCTCTACATCCAAATCCCTTCCATTACGTAAGCTTACCGCCATCAACTGCTTCAGAACTTGATCTTTTGGATTTACCTGAGTATCTGCGGGTAGTGTTCCATGAGGGTGATTGTTTAGAAACATCGAAATTTGGCCCATTTGCATTTCAATATTCTTGATCGTTGAGTCATGCGCATCTACTCTCTCACTAATCTTTGCATTAGCTCCAATGACCTATTGCATCATTGCTTCAATTCTAGCAAACCCATCTTCATGCCTTCCACTGTACTGCTGTTGAGGATGATGATATCCTTGTTGTTGATTGTGATTACTGTATTTCTCTGGCCTTGGGTAAGGTGCTACATTGTTGGGGGTCTCATACCTCCCATGTTTCCATTGCTGAATTGTGCTTAGGTGGACTGTATTGCTGATTTTTCTGACTCCAATTCTGACCACCCTATCTCTGGCCTCCATAATTTGACACATAGTTCATATCTTATGGATAGTGCTGATGATCATGTCTTGCAGGCCACTGATTACTAATAGGCTGACTAATGTAAGATGTACACAAGCCCCCATTAGTAGTATCTAAAATATGTACCTACTGTTTTTGCCCTCACTCCTCTACCCTTTTTGTGAGTATGCTCATTTGTGTCACTAAGGTGGCCATATATTCAGCCATTGAATTGGATGGATCTAAAGGTACTGAGTGCACAACTGGAGTGATAGGTACACTTCTGGTGATCCATCCTGAATTCTGTGCCTTCTTGTCAAGCAGATCTTGACCTTCTCTCCATGTTTTGCTCAAGAATGCTCCACTTGCTGAAGCATAAAAAATTTTCTTCACACTATCTCACAATCCAATGTAGAACCGTTCTCCCAACATCAAATCTGGAATGCCATGGTGCGGACATATGACCAGCATCCCCTTGAAATGCTCTCATGTTTCATGTAGAGTTTCCATTGGCCTCTGCTTAAAACTCAAAATGTCATCAATTTGTTGCGCGATTTTGTTGGGAGGATGGAACTTGTTCACGAATTGTCTGACTAACTCCTCCCAAGTTGTTATAGAGTTTATGGGAGTGAGTTTAACCAAGTCTGGGTCGCTCCTGTCACTGAAAATGGGAACAATAGCAACTTGAATACTTCTGGAGTTACATTGGGCTGTCTTTGGATTTTGCAGGTGGACAAAAATTTCTCGGGTGTTGTTGAGGATCTTTGACTTGCGACACCGAAAATAGTCCCTTGTTTTGTAACAAATACAGTATATTATTTGTGATTTGGAATGATTCAGTTGTATCTGCGGGACTAAAATTAAGGTGGCCATGGGTTGTGCCTAATCATAAAGAACCGCCCCGGGCACAAGAGGTGCCATTGGTTCTATTGGTACAGCTGGGTGTTGATCGTGGTCTCCCATTGCTGTTTCGATTGGGTCAGTTGTTTGTTGTTGTCTGTTTCTCCAGTTAGCCTGGTTCAAAGCTTTGAAAACTTTTTGGGATCTGAAAATGCTTCAAATATTTCACCAGTTATCGATGAGTTTCTAGGCATGCACCTGTGCAACCACTTCAACAAACGTTAAAATATTCAATGTAAAATTTGGTTGTAGAGAAAACTTAAAAAGTGAAAATACCATTAAAGTCCCCGACAACTGTGCCAAAATTTGATCACGCTCAGCTAAGCCTATTAAAAGACTATGCGGCCGTTGCAAATATAATTCGGGGTATTTTGTCCTGAGTCGAATCCCACAGGGAATTAACGTATCAAAAACAGTCTTTTAAATACTAAATTCTACTTAGTCAATCTTCTCAAACTTTATGAATACAAATGGTGTTATAATTACAACGACAACTAGTAGAATCAATAAAACAAAGGTTAATTAATATGCAGGTGTATATAATTGGAATAAATGCCTAAGGTAATGGATTCTCCTGTTGTAGATTTCCTTAATTGTATATTTCTTATAGCTATGAATTAGTTATTTCTAGCAATCATGAACTCTCCAACTATCATAACTCTCTCTCTCAAGTAATTATGATAATTTACTAGACACACTTTCTCAAGCTACGCTAGCTAGATTCGCATTAAAATTTACTTAGATCGCACCCGAGGTATCATTATCTCTACTCCAACCTCTAAACCCTCGATTATGACTCTCGCCTATACTCCGGGAGTGATGTTGTTCAAACAATTACCAAAATATATACTCTCTTTCAAGTAGATACATAATAAATATGCATGGCTAATTGAGGATCCTTTCAACTAACCAAAATTAAAATATAGTTGAACAAATAGATATTAACAACTAACTCAGAACTATATTAATATCACAATATGTCCATCCACAACGGATTCACCCAAACCCTTAAATTAGAAGATTTAGCTACTCATAACAATAACAAACATCATAATAATAAATTTCATTACAAATCAATAAAACAAGAGAAAAGGGAGAAAAACCAAAATGAAGACAACTCTTCTTAGCTCCTTGCTTTCCTATTCTTGTTCTTGGCTCATAAAAGCTGCACACCCCTATTTTTGGACGAGTTTGACCTATTGTAGGTTAAGTGAAATTGTCCCCCAAACTTCAAAAATTACCCTGAACAATTTTCAGCGAAATTTGGACTAGCGTGATCGCGCTAGTCCGGTCTCCTTTGTTTTGTTAATTTATTCTCGTCATCTCGCTTGTTCAGCTCCTAGGAGTCTTTCTTGCTTCAATATAACTCCAATTACTGGTTTAAGGCCTCATAGATGCTCTTCATTCCTGTAACACAATTTAGAGCTCATTTTTCATTGTTTAATTATCTTATAGCATTGAAACATAATCAAGTTGGGGAAAAAACCATTGTCAAATGACATATATCTAGCCTAATATCAGCTTGTCTTATCAATTCAGAAGTTGAAGCACTAATTTCAAGCTCATGTTGTCCGTCTTGTTTCTAAAGCAAATCTCATCCAGTTCGTGATGTCAAAACCTGTTCTTAGTGATCAACTAGCGAGATGGTACCTCCAATATCAACAGTTCGAGATTTTATACATCCCTCAAAAAGCTGTAAAGGGACAAGCATTGGTAGACTTCTTGGCAGATCAGACGTTATCTGATGACTAGGAGCTAACTGATGAACTACCTGATGAGGACGCAATGGTCGTTGAAGTTCAACCTCCATGGAAGATGTACTATGATGGTGCTGCGCATCATGGGGGAGCCGGGGCTAGCATAGTATTTGTCACTCCCCAAGGTGAAGTCTTGCCCTACTCCTTCACCTTGACACAACTCTATTCCAACAATGTTGCTGAGTATCAAGCATTAATACTTGGGCTTGAAATGGTCGTTGATATGAAGCAATTGCAAGTCTTCGGTGACTCACAGTTTGTGGTCAATAAACTTTTGGGTAGTTACGAGGATAAGAAGCCTGAACTACGCCCATATCATGATTAAGATAAAAAAATTGATGCGATGGCTCGGTGATGTGACTATTCAGCATGTGCCGAGGAAAGAAAATAAGAAGGTTAATGCTTTAGCTGCCCTAGCTTCATCTTTAACCCTGCCTGATCAAGTGCAAGTTATTGTCTGCCAAAAATGGGTAGTACCACCACCAAATGAGGCTGAAGGTGAAGAAAACATACTCAAGCATCTTATTGTTGTTTATGAAGTTGAGAAAGAAGAATGGAGACAACCCATTATCGACTATTTATGATATGGGATACTTCCAAAAAAATCCGAGGAGAAGGACTGAAATCCGTTGTCGTGCACTTCGCTTCCTTTACTACAAGGATACTCTATATAGAAGGTCGTACGAGGGAGTACTCTTACGACGCCTAGGAGAAGAAGAAGCTCTCTAAGCTTTGCAAGACGCTCATTCTAGGGTATGTTTGTCACACCAGTCCGAACCAAAGCTCCACTTCCATATAAAAAGGATGGGATATTATTGGCCAACGATGGTAAAATATTGCTTGGACTACGCTCGAAGATGCAAGGCTTTTCAATTCCATGTGAATTTTATTCATCAACCTCCTGAACTGTTGCACTCGACAGTTGCATCCTGGCCATTTGACGCTTGGGGATTGGATGTTGTTGGACCACTGCCAAAGTCCTCTGGTGGACACCTATACATATTGGTTGTAACTGACTACTTCTCAAAATGGCTGAAGTTGTTGCTCTTAAAGAAGTAAAGAAGGAAAATGTCGCAAGTTTCATATGAGTAAACATTATTTATCGATTTTGCATTCCTCGTTAAATAATAGCGGATAATGGAAAGCAATTCAACAATAGGCTGATGAACAATAATGATGCCGCTAATGGTCTAGATGAAGCATGCAACAAGACTCTATGCAACTTGTTAAAGAAAGTTGTCTCCAAATCCAAACGAGATTGGAATGACTGTATGGAAGAAGCGCAATGGACATATAGAACAACTCATTGCATGCCAACACAGGCGACTCCTTATTTACTCATTTATAGATTCAAAGCCGTCTTGCCACTTGAGCGTCAAATACCTTCGTTACGACTGGCTATTCAAGAAGGGATCACTGATGAAGAAAATGCTCGACTTCGATTAGCAGAGTTGGAAGCTCTTGCTGAAAAGAGATTGGAAGATCAACAGAGTCTTGAACATTATCAAGCTCGATTGTCTCGCGCCTTCAATAAAAGAGTTCGTACGAGATCCTTTCAAGTAGAAGATCAAGTCCTTGCCACCAATAATTAATCATAAACCTGTAGGGAAGTTCCCTTCAAAATGGGATGGGCCATATGTCGTACAAGAAGCTTATTCAAGTGGGGCTTACAAGTTGGTTGATGCAGATGGTATGAGAATCGGCCCTATCAACGACAAGATTTTAAAGAAGTACTATCCATGAAGTTGCAAGTCATAATGCTCCTCCATATACGAGCCTAAACTGCAGGTCATGACGCTCCTTGATGTACGATCCTAAACTGCAAGTCATGACGCTCCTCGGCGTATGAGCCTAAATTGCAAGTCATCCCGCTTCTTGACGCACGAGCTTAAACTGCATATTGTTACACTCCTGGCCCGCATGAGTCTAAACTGTGTATGGCCCCCCTAAAAAAAGTCCGCTAGGTTGAAAATATCGAAAGATACGGCCTAGTGCAAAAGTTAGGACGTAAAAAAAAGAGTCCACTAGGTTGAAAACTTCGAAAGAGACAGCCTAGGCAAAAGTTAGGACATAAAAAAAATCACCCAGTCTGAACTACGGTATGACTTGATCCTCGTCACTGTGGTACGTAGGCAGCTTTGAGTTTCATTCTAAGTTCAGTCGCATAAGTTCAAAAGATACATATTTCCCCAATTGTTGCTCGAATGAAGTATGAAGAAATGTAAGATCAAGTTGAAATGTCATCCTCCTGTTGAACTTTGATCTCATTTGATTTAAAGGGAGCAACCCTCCATGATAAATCGGTATCTTCAATTGGCCGATTTTAGAAGGATATCAAGTATTTGTATTAAAGTCTAGGGATTCTCTATGTCTTTAGGTTCGCCAAACCTTCAAGTTCGTTGGTCTCCAAGTCCGCCCTCTACCTAAAAAAAGGGGAAGACAAGAGAGGCGCAAAAGGAAACACAAGTATAAGGAAAAGATTGCTTGGCACAATATTTTAAATTCAGTAAGACTTGAATATAGCTCTTAAATATCGATTGATGGCAAGCAAGACATCTTCCTATCTTAAGGCTTCCATACCAAGATATGAATGTTTTGGTGAGACTGCGCAAATCTAGAATTGATAGTGTGGTGCAATATGAAGTTGATTCAAAATACTATCTGGGACGATTATAAAGCTGTTTGATTGAGAATTTTGAATATGTTCTAGATCTTGAAGTCTAGTTTTCAAAAAATCAAATGGTTCATAATTTCGACGTTCCTACACCAAGATATGATTTGTTTTGTGAGACTGCACAAATCTGGAATTGATAGCATGGTGCAATATAAAGTTGATTCCAAAATATTATCTATGACGATTATGAAGTTATTTTGAATAAGAATTTTATATATATTCTAGATCTTGAAGTCTAACTTTCAAAAAATCAAACGGTTCGTAATTTCGATGTTTCTATCACATGATATAAATTTTTTGGTGAGACTGCGTAAATCTTGAATTAATAGTGTGGTGCAATATAAAGTTAATTTCAAAATATTATCTGGGACGATTATGAAGTTGTTTGATTGAGATTTTTTGATATGTTCTATATCTTGAAGTCTAGTTTTCAAGAAATTGAATGGTTCATAATTTCGACGTTCTTACTCCATTATATGAATTTTTTGGCGAGACTACGCAAATCTTGAATTCAATTTGCGATTTCAACTTGTAATTGACTAAGTCCTTAAGCCATCCTTCAAGTTAAATTTTGCAAAGTCTACTATCATTTAAATTGAAGTCTGCAAGTCCGCCAGCCTTCAAGTCGAAGTATTCAAGCCCTCCAAGTCTATCGGTGGTCAATTTGAAGTCTTCAAGTTCGCTGGTCTTCAAGTTGAATTATATAAGCCCTCCAAATCTTCAAGTATGTCGCTCTTCAAGTTGAAGTGTCAAATTCCCCCAAATTTTCAAGCCCGTCAAAACTTCAAATTTGCTTATCTTTAAGTTGAAATCTTCAGTGTCCGTCAAGCCTTCAAGTTGAAGTTTTCTAATTTTCCAATCTTAAGGTGGACATATAAGTACCTTTGCACCTTAAGTTGGCCTCTTCGTGGGTTTGTTATTATAAGAAACTATAACCTTCCAATCTTAAGGTGGACATATAAGTCCCTTTGCACCTTAAATTGGCCTTTTCGTGTGTTTGTCTTTAAAGAAATTATAACTTTCCAATCTTACGGTAGGCGTATGAGTCCCTTTGCACCTTAAGTTAGCCTCTTCGTGGGTTTGCCCTTAAAAGGAACTTTAATTTCCCAATCTTAAGGTGGACGTTTGAGTCCCATTGCACCTTAGGTTGTCCTCTTCATGGATTTGATCCTTCTATATGGTGATGTGGATGTGTCCATCTATATGTTGATGCGGATTTGTCCGTCAATATGTTGATGTGGATTTGTCCATCTATAGTTGAGGTGGATGTGTCCGTCTATATATTGATGCGGATGTGTCCGTCAATATGATGAGACAGATTTGTCCGTCTATATGTTGATGTGGATTTGTCCGTCTATATATTGAGGTGGATGTGCTCATCTATATGCTGATGTGGATTTGTCCGTCTATAAGTTGTTATGGATTTATCCGTCTATACGTTCTTGCAAATTGATTTGTCTATGAATTGTTGCAAGATCTGCCCGTCTATAAATTATTATGAATTTAATGACGTCATGAAGTTGCTCTCTTGATAAAAAGAAGAAATTACCTTTACGTTAACGCTTTCGAGTCCATAAAAATAGACTCAAAGCGCTTACAAATACTACGAACTGATTTTCAACAAGCATGAACGCATGAGTTTACATAGACTTTTCTAAGATGGTGTTGAAAAGTTACTTTCCATGTCAATGCGGAGGCAGTAAGTTGTTGTCAACATGGACTCGAATTGCAATCTTCCATAGGAAATATTTAGGACTTCTCTCCTAAAGATATTTGGATAGTGGGGGCACAGTGGTTCAGAATTGTGCACATCTCAATTAACTTGCATGTTTTATGACAAGATGAAGAAAAATTCTGTTTTTGAAGAATGCAAAAGTCCAAAATAGAATCATCAAAACCATCATCGTTACTTTGGAAACTCTAGTGTTTTTTACTGAAGTTTGGAAACTTTAATGTTTCAAGCTTTGGAATTATTAGTGTTACTTTAAGGCAGATTGGCCAAGTTTTACGTGAAAAGAGATAAAGGAAGAAAGGATGTTGCTTCAATATTACTTCAAGCCAAGTCAAACAAATGTGACAAGTCTTGAAGCTAAGGCATTTGTAAGTATTAAAATTTTATCGAACTAAAATTGATAAAATAATAGGGACTACAATTTAATGGGCTGGGTTTAGATGGCTAAAACTTGGGAAATTTTCGTAAATACAACTTTTATTAGAGTATATTCCATCATTAACAACTATTATTTGATTCACGTTTTGTACAACATTTTATACAATTAATAATTATCCAGCTTAAAAAATCTCATCTCTCTATACGAAAATCATTTAATAAGAATCCCAAAAATTTAGCACATTTAATGATATCCTCATCGATTCCTAAATTTAAGATTAACCGAATTGACTACAACAAATTATTTCTTAAATAATCTGTAAATCCCTAAAGTTTAAGCTTAACTGAATTGACTACAACCAATTATACCTTCTTATGAAACCTTATTATCTTCAATGTTTAAGGTTTGAGTTAATTATATTTCAGTATACCAATATCGATAGGATTCGAAGAGAGGAGTGAAATTAGGAGAAGTGTGGAAAAAATTGATCATTTTTTGAGCAGTAAGAAAATTGGAGACGTGAGTGGGTGATGAATCTGTGAATGATTGCAAAAGGGAATTTCCCATTTCATTGTTTGATTGAATTAGCCCTGAAATATGAATTCCTTTTCCAAAATTCTTTGTTCCTTATCAGAAATATTGGAGCGGTCCCAATTGATAAATACAGTCTTCCATGTTTCTCAGATAGTGGGACCAAAGATTTTCCCGACATTGGTGGATGGCAATTTTCAAAATTCTGTTGCAATAGGTCCATCTAGACCCGTCAATCGGGTCGGGTTGATCCGGGACCGGCCCGGACCGGACCGGTAGGGGGGGCTGGGTTGGGCTGGGTTCAAAGGGGGTAGGGGGTTGGTCCGTTAACAATTTTTTTATTCGGAACCGGACCGGCCCGGTACGGTGAACAGTACCGTGAACCGGTACAGTCCGGACCGGACCGGCCCGGTTCAACGGTAACTTTTTTTTTAAATAAAAATTTTTTAATTGATGGGGCCCACATTTCCGTTGGCAACGGCTACAGATCCGTTGGCCAACGGATTTCTTGCAAAAATGGCCACTTTTCATTTTTTTTGTATTTATTAAATTACAATATTAACCCTTCTTAAAATCTATAAATACCCTTCATCTCTTCTTCATTTCTTCACTCAAAAATCTTATCTCAATCTCAATTCTCAAATTATCAATCTATCTCTTCCCTTCAATTTGCAAGATTACATATTTTATTTGTTACTCTTTTCCCGAATTTAATTTATCGCAATTTGTCATTCGGAATTTGAAGCTTGAAGTTCAAAATTGAAATACTTGCTTGAAGTTTGTTCGTGGTAACACCGGATTTGCGTAATCAAGTGCTCAATTTATTGTCAAATTCGGTGCACTCCCTCCAACTCTTTCTCTTATTTAATATTTTAATTGCATATTTAATTTTTACAATATGTTTAATGCTGCTAAAAGAGCGTGTAGAAAAGTTACTGGTAGGGGTGGAAGTAAAAAAAGAGGTAGTCCTGTAGCTTCTGGTAGTAATAGTAATGACCCAATAACACATGTTTCTGAATCATCGCCTAATTTGCAAGATGTAGAGATTGATTATGAACAATTACAAGAAGATTATGGAATAGAAGATAATGAAATTGGAATAGAAGATGAGATACCACCTACACCTAGTAGTGGAAATGTTGGTAGTATTGGAGTTGGAGTTGCCAGTGCTACAAGGGGTAGAAGACCACCAGTTGCTCCAACTTCTACTCGTAAAAAAAGAAGTCCGGTTTGAAAATTTTTTGAAATAATAGAAGGTACTGATAGAGTTAAGTGCAAACTTTGTAATGAAACTTTTAAACATTTGACCGGAGGTAATTTAGGAGGGACTGGGACACTTACTAGACATATGTCGGCTATCCATCCTATAGAATGGGAGTTAATGGGGATGGAAGTCAAACAACTATTAACCCTACTACTGGAGGTCTATTAAAATATGATAAAATTAGGGATCGGGAGGAACTAGCAAAAATGATTACTTTGGGTTGTTTACCTTTTTATTTTGCTTCTTCATCGTATCTTATTACGTATATTCAAAGGATTTAGAAACCTTTATTTAAAGGTGTCCCCTAGAAGTACTTGTAGAGCAGATATCTTTAGACTTCATGGACAATATCAAACATACATACGTTATTTGTTTAGTCACCTTCCTTCTATAGTATGTCTAACGTCTGATATTGGTCATGCTGTTAATGGAAATGATTATTTGACAATTACATGCCATTGGATAGATGATAATACTTGTATGCAAAAACGTATTATCGCTTTTAAATATGATGAAGATCATAGTCATACTGCTGCGTTTATAAGTAGTACAATTGTTGACGTTGTTGAATTTTATAATCTAAACCAAAAAGTTTTGTGTATGTCTTTTGATAATGCTTCAAACAATAATGCTGCAGTTTCAATTTTAAAATTGCATTTGCAACCACCTCTTGACGATATTTTTCATGTTAGGTGTGCATGTCATGTTTATAATTTAATTGTCAAAAATGGCCTTGATTTATTTTCAGTTGAGATTACTCATGTTAGAAGAGCAGTTGGTGTTATTCAGGGAAATAATAGACAATCTAGAATAAAAGAATTTAAAACAAAGTGTATGCAGTATAACCTTACACCTAGATTCATGCCAGACGAAGTTGTTACTAGATGGAATTATACATATATATTTTCAAAATGTTGCTACAAATAGAGATTTCCTATAACTGAAGTTGCTAATGCACATTGTACTGATCCTAGGCGTATGTTAACAAGTGATACTTGGGATGTCATTAATGATGTTGTTAAATTTTTACATAAATTTTATACTGCTATTGTTGTGTTTTCTGGCGCATATTACCCAACTGCTACTACGGCTTTAGTACATATAGCTGAAATTTCTTTGCTACTATATGAATTTAAGAAGAAAGAAAAATATATGGATGTTATTGTAAGTATGCAAGCGAAATTCAAAAAATATTTCTTTCCAATTCCTCCAGTTTACTTAATTGGTGCAGTTTTAAATCCTTCTATTAAAATGTCTGATTGTCACCAATTAATGAATGCTTTATATACTTATATGGAGATTGGAGAATCTGAAACCCCAAATTTATATGATTCTATGAACAAACTAAATGAATATTTGCAACAATTATATAATTATTATGCAAATGAATGTGATAATACTGCTCGTGCTTCTGACAATGTTAATCCCGCTATGCAATGTAGCAGTTCTTCTAATGTGGATGATGAAGGCCTTGATAGTTTTAATATTTTTTCTACATTTTCTAACACTCAAACCAGTAGCAGGAATATTGATGAGCTTCAATTCTACCTGTAGAAGCAAAAGGAGCCTCGCACAAAGGACTTTTCACCTTTGGGATGGTGGCATGAAAATGCATGCAATTTCCTGTTCTTTTCGCTATGGCTCGTGACGTGTTGAATGTGCCAATTTCTACTATTGCATCGGAGAGTGCATTTAGCCAAGCAAGACAACAACTTGGAGACACCCGCCACTCATTGGGAAGCAATGCTTTGGAAGTCTTAGTATGTTTAAGAGATTGGATTAGATCGGAACGAAGAAATCAAGAAAGGAAGATGTTGATAGCCCAGAAGACGAAGAAATTGGAGATATATTAACCCATGAAAACCCATCGGAATTTAACTCCCCAGAAGAAGGTCAATCAGTTCATATTGATTATGATGAACTTGCTAAGGCGATGCAAAACATTTGAAATTACTACTTCACTAGTTTACTTGTTAGAAAAAATGTAAACATTTTATTTTCTACTTATTAATTTGAAATTGAGAAATAAAGTAGCACTTGCAATAAGTGCAAATTTTTCTCATCTTACTTGTATTTATGATTTCATTCAATGATTACAAAGTATTAACATAATTATAACTTAATAGTTACACTTAATTTAAAAAAAAAGTTGAAAATATACTAAACCCGGCCCGGCCCGGCCCATTTCAACCCGTAACCCGTATGGTTCAATTTTAACCCGAACCAACCCGGCCCCTTAAGAAACCGGTACTATTCGACCCGGCCCGGCCCGGACAGGAACCCGGACGGGTAGTAGAAAATTCGACCCGGCCCGGACCGGTTGACCCATTAGCCAATCCATCTATCTCCCCAAAACGCACTTCACAAGATTTCTCATTCCTAACTTGAGTCAGTCTTTTTGCTAATGAAAATCTAATTTTCCTTCTTGTCAATGTTTTATCAAGATATATTTCAAGAAATCGTAAAAAAATTAGAAATATTGTGGACTATTTTTTGCAGAAGATTTTATAGAAACTTTAGTCATTTTGGCCTTATGAAAATAAAAAATAATTTATCTACAAGATATCTACAAACTAGATACATTGAATTTTAATATCCCAATTCACAATTCAATTGTAGGATAATTGACATTCTCGACATAATTGTAGAAGATTTGTAGAAGTTTTAGTCTTCTCAATCTAAAATTTAATTACAATTTATCTATAATTCTACAATTTGTCTATAATTTCTGAAAATATTTCTCCTTCTTCTTCTTCTTATCAATGTTTTGTCAATATATATTTCCAGAAAGTGTAGATAAAATGTAGAAAAAATAGAAAAATTATAGACTGTTTTTTGCAGAAGATTTTGTAGAAACTTTAATCATTTTGGTTTTGTGAAAACAGAAAATAATGCATCTACAATCATAATACAAATAATCTATAATTTATCTACAAGATATCTACAAACTAGATATATTATTTTAATATCCCAATTCATATTTCAATTGTAGCATAATTGGTATTTTCGACATAATTGTAGAAGATTTGTAGAAGTTCTAGTCTTCCCAATCTATAAATTATCAATAATTCTACAATTTATCTACAATTTCTGGAAATATACAATTTCTGGAATATCTACAATTTATCTACAATTTCTTCTTACCAAGTATAATCTTCACCAAAAATCCTCAAAATTGAGATATAAACTCCTAACATATTCCGAATTATTTACAACAACACCCAATCCAAATAAATAATGATTTTTGGAAACCCAAATTTAAATTAAAGCTTTCAAACTTTTTAATGGCTATCAATGGTGAAAAATATATGGAAGAACAAATTTTTTCAACTTTGAGTTGTTGATACTCGAAAATTTGAATTGTTCGTTCTTTTTTTTTCCGAGAATTTGAATTGTAGTTCTGGAGAAAAATACGCAGATGAGAAATCTCCTTTCCCTTTTTAAAAATTAAATTTAATGTAGTATCAATTAACACCAAGATTCTCTCCTTAATTTTAGCGCATTTTAGGGAATATTCTGCCCGTTTAATGCCCTATAGTCGAATAGTATATAAATTATAGTTAAAGTATGGACTAAGCGGATAATTAACAAACTATGTACATTTAAGATTATAAGGTTTCATATATGGTATAGTTAGAAAAAAAATATCATCTCTAAATCCCTAAAATTTAGCCCAATCAAATTTACTACAACTCAAGTAAAATGAATCATCTCTTAATATATAGGTGAGAGATTACACCATATGTCTATGTTCATTGGGTAATAGTATACTATCTTTTTGTACTATTGCATGTAAATTGTGTAACTGATATATAATATATTATATACTATTTACATATTGATATAGATATATTATAATATGTTTTATAAGGTATATATTTAAATGTATTAATATATATATATATATATATATATATATATATATATATATATATATATATATATATATATATATATATATATATATGGATTAAACAACATATATAAATAAAATAATATACTTTCTACTAAATATGCAATATACTTAAAGAAATTATAGATTATACATAGTATAAATATATTATATACTATATACTATAAATATGCTATATATAGTCCTCTTAAATCCAATTTTCTTTATATTGTACATAGATAATAGAGCTCTTAAATATATTCTATAAATGCGTATATTTGTATACGAATAATGTATGAAAAATATCCAAAGTTTTCATTTTTGGGTATATGCATATTATAGTACTTAATATATAGTCCCCGTAAATGCAATTTTCTTTATATACACGTATATTATACTAAATGTATAGGAATACTGCACCACACTAATATTTGATTTTTCTTAGTATGCTCTAAGCATTTAAAAAATATATACATATATTATACCAAATTCATACACAAGTATTTTGGTATTTTGGCCATTAATTTAAAAATGTTGAACCACGCTACTTCTGAGAAAAATAAATTCAAAAATGCCAACCTATCTATTTAACAATTGATTGAATTTAATAGAAAACAAAAGAGAAACAAAAAGAAGAAGAAAAAGAACACCATGGGTGTGAAAGACAAAACATAATTTTTTTTCTTCACATATTCATCTCTGCCGTGCTTTTTTTTTAGAAATAATTCATCTCTGCCGTGCTTTTTTCAGAAATCTTTTCATCTTTTTTTTTCAGAGGCAACTTGTTGATAATTAGAATGAGGGTGATGGCTGGCATGTGATATTGGTATTCAAGAACTATGGGATATTGGAAAAATTGATTCTTTTAATAGATGATTATGAAATTTCTTCAATCGAACATTCTCTTCTACCACCACTCTTCATCTTTTATTGGGCAATAAGTTTTTTTTATGCATTTTGACCTACACAAAATGTATGGGACGAAGAAAAGGAGATAGATGCTTGTGATATATTGAAATAACTTTTATTGAAGAAATTGGGGGGAGAATTGATAGTGATAGATACGTTAGGTGAGATAGAATCAGAAAGAGATATCTGGTAGCAACACGATAGGGGATTCAAGAATTATTAAAGAAAAACAAGAAAATCAAGAAACGTGCGGAAGCTAAAAGAAAATAAAGAAACAAAAAAAAAACGAAAAATTAAAGATAGATTGAATTCAAGTCCTTTTTGAAGGAAATCTCTCCTTCCTCAAATGAACCCAAACCAAATCACCGGGCTCGAAGATAACTGGCTTTCGACCTTTATTTCTTCGTAAAGCTATATGCACATTCCTCCCCTCAGTTGCAAGTCTCGTATGCTCATGAATAGTCTTCATCAAATCTTCTTTCTTTTCAAAAGACTTATTAAAATCAGGTAATTGTAACAAAGGAGCAAAACACAATTTATCCTTCAAAATATTAAATGCATGCTCTTGTTCTTTTCCCAATTAAAGACCTTATCCTTCTTAATGAATTCATTTAAAGGTGCAGCAATTGAACTAAAATCTCTAACAAATCTTCTATAAAAGCTAGCAAGTCCATGAAAAATTCTAACTTCAGTAATGCTATTAGGTGTAGGCCAATATTTAATCGCTTTGATTTTATCTTCATCTACTTCAACACCTCCAGAACTCACAACAAAACTCAGAAAAACTACCTTATCTACACAAAAAGTGCACTTGGATAGATTTGCATACAATTGTTGCTCCCTAAGCATATTACAAACTTGTTTCAAATGTTCGACATGCTCTTCTAAAGATTTAGAAAAGATCAGAATATCATCAAAATAAACGACTACAAATTTTCCATGAAAATCCTTAAAGATATGGTTCATTAACCTCATGAATGTACTAGGTGCATTAGTTAACCCGAACGGCATCACTAACCATTCATACAATCCATATTTAGTTTTAAATGCAGTTTTTCACTCATCTCCAGGATTCATTCTAGTTTGGTGATATCCACTCTTCAAATCAATTTTAGAGAATATTTGAGAACCATGCAATTGGCCTAGCATATCATCTAAAAGAGGAATAGGATGGCGATACTTTACCGTTATTTTATTGATGGCGCGGCAGTCCACTCACATCCTCCAAGTGCATACTTCTTTGGCACCAAAAGTACAGGCAAAGATCAGGGATTCATACTTTCTCTTACAAATCCCTTATCAAGTAGCTTATCTACTTGTCTTTGTAATTCTTTTGTTTCTTCAGGATTGCTCCTATAAGCAGGCCTATTAGGAATTTAAGCGCCTAATTTAGGCCTTCCTTGGCTGGTGCTTTGACCCCCATCAACAAACTCAAATATAACACATAAATTTTGTATTTTCAGTTATAAAAAAGATTTTCAACCGAAAAATACCCAAAAACATAGCAATCTTCAGAGAAATTATATAATACATCTAAATACATAAATTATATTAATTAAGAAAACATATGAATACATTCATGATATATTGCGAGACAGTGAATACAATGAAATACATATACAACGGGATACATTGAAATACAATGATAAAAAAAGACAGTCAATACAATAAAATGCATGAAAATATAGCATGATAATGATGCAATTGTAATTGTAACGAGAATCTGGCTCTCTCTTAAGGACGCTATCACGAGAAGTTCATAGTCCTTGATAATGTTCAACGATTCGAAGTTCTTGAAGGCAAGCAAGGAAGATCTTCTACAATTGTAATTGCAACGTCCTTGGAGTCTTCAACAATGATCGATCGGGAAATCACAGACTTGGAGTTTATCAAAATCCGAATTTTCCGAAAAGCAATCAAATTGCCGTTGCAGTCCTTGTAGGGTTGGTTTTTAGGGTCAGAGGGTTTGATTTTGGATCGGGAAGTGAAAGCGTACTTTAGGAATATGCCGTTGCAGTCGTCGGATGCGAGAGCCGGAACAATTTCTGAAGTGGGCTTTGCAAAAATTCGGTGGAAGGAGGAGGAGATCGGAAATTTTGATGGGATGGGGAAGAGAATGGCATGTATCAAAGTAGAGAGAGAAAGAAAATAATGTAAGTGATTAGCATATTTAGTGGCTTAAGGCTACGAGGTAACCAAAATTAAATATTTTGCTATAAACTTTAAAAGGTATCTATAGAATATAATTTTTTTAAATAGTATTTATTTAAAATAAATAAGGTGTTAACCTTTGCTATGGGAGGTAAAAATTCCTTCAATAAATAAACGGATTAATAATAAGGAAATTTTACCACATATAGAATAGGTTAGTACCCTATTTATATTCTATAAATACCCTTTTAAAATATTACATTCTATAAATACCTTTTTTAGTTTATAGCAAAAAATTTAAATTTAGTCCCATCCTAAAATTAAGGCTTAATATATGCTACAACATATTTTTCTCTCTCATTTTTTTATTTTCTCTCACCTAGTTACATTATATCTCCCCTCATAAGCTTTTCTCTCTCTTCTTCAATATACTTTTTCCTCTTCTCCCACAAACACATGTTCCATACACTTCCAAAACCCTCCTCCGCCATTATCGCGTATACTTTTCTGCCATTACCACCCCACACACCATTCTTCTCTGTAACTGTTATCAAGCGTATTTTGACGGGCAAGTTGGTTCTAAAGTGTTTTTTAGAGGTTCACAGTAAGATTTTTGAAATCTTGTCCCCATAGGTAATTCAACGACTTTGAAATTGCTTTTTCATTAGTTTGTTTCTGTAAGTTTTTTTTAGCGAATTTACACAATTTTCTGATATATCTTCCATTTGTATTGTTTATCACCAGGATTATTTGAGTTTTCTCTCTAGTCGGATGCAACTCCACTCAACACACTACCCAGAGGTATACCCACCAAAATTCTCAATTTTGATGGGCCATCTTTCTCGTTGTAACTGACTCAAGCGGAGAAAGATTTTGTAGGTTTATCAGCATCCAAAGTTGATGAAAGAAGAAGTAAATTACACAATAACAAGTTGAAAGAAGCCCAAGTTGATGAAGCTTCAAAAGAAACCAAAAATCAAGTTGGAAACATATGAAAGATTCAAGAAACCAAAAGGTAATTAGTATTTGTTACATGTATTCTGTTGTATTCATATGTATCTTCTTGTATTTTTGTAACTTTTTGTATAGTGTATTCTGTTTCTTCTACAGTACGTTTATGTATTCATGTGTATTTGGTTTTTTCCAACAGATCATTTTTAATGTAACTTTACCTGTATTCATATGTATTCATGTGTATTTATCGTTTGCTAATGTATATTTGGGATAATTCAATTCTCCAATTTGACCTCAAATGTATTCATATGCATTCATATTTATTCAGGTGTATTCTTCTTAAATATTTTGTATTATGTCTGTATGTTACAAAACATGTTAGCATACAGTTAGCCTTGTCACTGTATCTACTCTTCTGTAAGTGTTTGTAGTATGTTTATGTATTCATGTGTATTTGGTTGTTTCCAACAGTTAGTTTTTAATCTCAATTTACCTGTATTCATATGTATTGATGTGTATTTAGAGTTTGCCAATGTATATTTGCGATAATTCAATTGTCCAGTTTGACCTCAAATGAATTCATATACATTCAAATGTTAGCATATACTTAGCCTTGTCATTGTATCTAGTCTTCTTTAAGTGTTTGTAGTTGTCTGACATGCATTTAGCCTTGTCAATGTATCATGTCTTACATGTATTCCAAAAAAACTTAATATGTATTTGCAATGTATTCATCTGTATTAATATGTATATTTCTATGTTCATTGCAGGGAATTGATTTGTTTGTGAAACACCAGCCGAAATTAGCACCCCATATTAGTAGTTACACTTACACTGATATAGTATCACATCTAAAAGATAAGCTTACTCCCGATCAGTTCCAACAATTCGGCAATACATGATTTGGCTCATTTCTTCAAATGAAGCGATTTGATGTTCAACATCAACTCTTCAGATGCTTCATGGATAGATAGTTAAACGGCACTCCAAATAATGTATTTGCAGTATACGTCAATGGTACTGAATTACATTTCACATTAAGGGAGTTTGCGCTTGTGAATGGCCTCAAATGTGTAGGTAAAGATCAAGATTGAAACTCCTCCTAACCGGATTATTGCGACTTATTTTGGAGGTGCTAATATTGTAAAGAAGAAACACTTGAGACAATGCTTCAATGACAAGGCATGGGGCCCCGACAATGATGATGATGATTTGAAGATATCTTTGTTGTATTTCATCCACACCTTTATATTTTCATCTGAGAAGAATAATGCAACTATACCGAGGCTAGATTTTGACTTAGTAGAGAGTGGGAGCTCTTCTGAATACCATTGGGGTATTAAAGCATTTGAGTTGTTGATAAACTCGATTAGCAAGAAGATGGATGATATGCAGGTGTGGTTTTATGAGTGTTGTTCTTCTGTTGATTCCAAAATTGCAGTCCGAGTCGGCGACGTGGTCTCCAGAATACTCAATTGGAGAACCACCGGAAATCAGCCAACATTTTCTTATCTGACGAACAGCATGTTCAAAGACACCGGAAACACGGTAATATACAAACGTTATCAATATTATGAAGATAATTGAACACAAATACATCTATAATTTGCATACATTTACATTCAGCTAGAGGGGAAGCCTACTGTAATATACATTGGATTCATATGCTTATATACCTAAATTCTTGCACACATATTAATACATTTAATACATATAAATATAATAAAGTTAAATACATCTGAATACAGCATTATACAGTTATTACATTAATATGTTTCCTGTAATTCATATCTTATTTTTGTTCACAGATTGTGTTCAAGGACATCACTCCTCTAGATATAAAGTTTGTTGTTATTCATATTCCTCAAGTGTGCGCCGATATTGAGAAAATACCTACTCCCGCGCATTCAGACAAATCGGGACAGGATACGGATGCCTTTTCTCCTACACCCAATCTTCAATCTAAGAAGAAACATGTAGAAAGTATTGGTCCATATTCATCACCGCCACGTAAGAAGGTCAAGGAACATCCCAACATTTCTATAAAAGAACAAGAATGTCAACCCAAAGTCCCTCTTGTTTGTGTTTCTAGCATTGGGCATAAACTTGTGCATGACCATCAGCTCCCAGAAGGCCAAAATGAGGAAATATCTTCTTTGAGGAATGACCTAAATTCATTCAAAGAATACGTGAGTATTTACCCACCGATTAATCAATTAAGTTTGATAGCTATGTGTTTTAGTATTTTTCTAACTATTTTGTATTGTTAAGGTTGTTGGAAAGTTCAATTCTCTACGGACATTGATCAATGACAACTTCAAGATGCTTTCAGACCATCTTCAAAAAAATCAGCAAACTGAACCAATAGTGAGACATGATGGTGGCATTGGCACAGATGTCGGAGATAATCATGAGGTATAAAAGCAGTTAACATATTGTACAGACGTATTTAGCTGCATTCATATATGTTTTAATCTAGCCATTTAACTGATGTATTTAACTGTTATTCGCTCTATATGTATGTATTCTAAATTTTAAATCTTAACATATTGAGCATATTTTTTAGAAGTATTCATAACTGTGTTACACTTAATCTGTAATATCACTTTAAACTGCTGTATTTATTTTTATTTCAACTGTATTTACATGTATTCTGCTTGGTTAATCTGCAATTTCTGTAATGTATACTAGCTACTTATATGTATTTAATCTATTTTCTAACATTAAGTTACCATGCTAACAATGATACATACAACTACAAGAAAACTACTTCAGAGATACCATCTACCAAAAACCAAGAGGATATATCTAAAGAATCCTATGTTTCTCAATTTGAAATGGACGACAAGTTTCTACCCAGTCAAATTCCAGAAACAAGAATAGTTGTTCACTTCATTGCAAAAAAAGATGAAGCCACACCAGTGTAAACTCAATGAAATAGGCGACTAAGTAGATGGAACTCTTCGTCTTATCAGTCTAACTTTGACTCATGAGGTAAGTGATTTTACAAACGTAAGATTCAGCATTCATCGTGATTAAATCATTTATAGTAGCCCATAAACACAAATTCAATTTACAGCATGTTCCTCTATAAAGTTGACACCCATCTTTGAGAACAGATACTCGTTTGAGGAAGATCAAATAACGGAGCCACATCCTATGTTACTGATTCAAGAATATGACAAGTGAGTTCATGATTGTCTTCTAGCAAGACATGATCAGAAGTGAGTTTTCCCCAGTTCATTATATTATGTTTTCATATTTTAAAGGTATGTACATAATGAATTTTATATCATACTTGTAGAGCTAATCTCGACGACCATTACAAGAAAAACAAGTCTATACTTTACATTCCATTGGATTTTGGAGTTGATCAAGTTGATTCCAAAAACTGGTTTTACTTTCTATCCATTGACGGGAAGTTATGGGATGACAATGTGAGTATTTCCCAAAACACATAAGTCTTATCTTTAAATAATAACATGTTGTTTTATTAATTTGTATTTAGTTGTATTATTCAACTGTATTCAGTTGTATTTTTCTCTGATTTTCTATGTATTCAGCTATAGTCAATTTAATTGAACTGTATTATTAACCTATAGTCAACTTTATTGAAACTGTTGTATTCAACTGCATTAGACACTTGCATTACCCGTATTCATCCAATGGCAGTTAAATTCAATTGTTTCAGCATCATTCTTATATGTATTCAACTGTTTCAACATCATTCTTATATATTTCAACATCATTCTGTATTCAACTGTATTACAGTGTATTCCACTAAAGTCAGTTGAATTCAACTGTATTATTAACCTATATTCAACTCTATTCAACATGTTGTATTCAACTATACAACGGAATTGACTTACTTGTACTCGTTCAATGTCAGTTAAATTCAATTGTAGTCCATAAGCTATATACAGTTATGTTAATCTGTATTACAATGTATTCCTCTATTTTCTGTATTCATTTGTATTCAACTTTTTTATAAGCATCTGTATTGAGGTATTCATATATATTATTTCTTAGTTCAAGCAAATAAACTCACACTATCTACCAACCTCTTTTGTTTATAGCATAGGGATGTCATATTCTATTATTTGCGAAAGATGGGCAAGTATAATTAGCATAGGGACTTCAGGTTTACTATTGTTGATTGTATATTCAAGACAAGAATAGCTGAAATATATGACAAGTATGAAGACACAGATAGTAATGCTAATGTAGCCAAACAAGAAGACGTTGTATGTGAGTATATTAGGGGCTACAAATTGCATGCTAATGTACCCTGACATACTGTGGATAATGTATTGATACTAGTGAAATTGAAGGAAAAACTTCATTGGGTGTTGGTTGTGGTGACTTTCAAAGATAGATGTATCGAAGTGTACGACTTGTACACATCTTCCAGTCATGATGCATACATAGTCTCTGAGATTGTAAAGCTAGCTAAGCTACTACATCTGTATATGTCAATTAGTGGCTTTTACAGAGATAGTCAAGGCATTGACTAGTCTGCTTATCCCGCATACACAAACAAGGATCATAACGAACCTTTTGAAGTTATTGTTGAAACATGTTCTCAAGGCACTAAACTAAACGTGTGTTCATATTTTTAGGTTTTGATAAATGACAAACGACGCGCAATTGACATATGACGAGGTCCAAGCACAAGCGCGCAATTGACACATAACGAGGTTCAAGCACAAGACGAACAAAGATCATGATCAAGCAAAGAAATAAGTTATACATGAGTCGTTCTTTAATTGTGATCTTGATCCGACAATTAACTCAAGGCTTGGCATCTCTCGTAAAATCATTTTTATCAAATCATGCATATTTAATTTAAAGCAAAATGATTTTCAAACATTTTATTTTAGCCAAAATGATTTTTAAACATGCCTCTCAAATCTGGACAAAGATAATCGATTATGTAGTTTATGATAATCGATTATGTTAAGACAATGTACACCAGATTTACAAAGCTGAACAATAATCGATTATGTACCTTATGATAATCGATTATGTTAAGGCAGTGTACATTAGATTTGTAAAGCTACAAGATAATCGATTATGCACCTTATGATAATCGATTATGTTGAGGCAGTGTCCATCAGATTTTTCAAAGCTATAAAATAATCGATTATGCACATTTTGATAATCGATTATGTTGAGGCAGTGTCTATCAAATTTTACAAGACTGTAAAATAATCGATTATGTACTTTATGATAATCGATTATGTTAAGACAGTGTTGTCCGAAGTTTTCAAAATATAAAAGATAATCGATTATACACAATCTGATAATCGATTATGCTAAGTAAAATCTGCATATGATTTTTTGAACGTTGTTAGGTAATCGATTATACACAATCTGATAATCGATTATGTTAAGTAAAATCTGAATATGATTTTTTGAACGTTGTCAGGTAATCGATTATACGATTTGGATAATCGATTATTCTGCTTAAAATCTGGCATTGATTTTTGAACGATTGGAAAATAATCGATTATGCAAATCAGATAATCGATCTTAGCACAAAATCAGCAATTCTTGATTGGCAATTATGCAACGGTTGTGGAGGTTTTGAACACTATAAATACAACTCAAAATCAGTCTTCTAAGTACAACAACTGATTATATTCTTACTAAAGCTTGCATACTCTCATATTCATCATTTTATATTCATTTCATAAGTTTTTGAGAGCCAAACTCTTGAGGAAAGTTGTTGTGTTCTTGAGCGTATTTATTTTACTCATATCTACTCTTAAAGAGAGTCTTGTCTTGAGTGCTAAGTGTTTGTATACACTTGAAGGGAAGTGTTAATCCCTTGTGGTTGTAAGAAGGAACGTTTTCATTCCTTCGGTTTAAGTCTTGAAGTGTGGTATCTTCGAGCAAAGGTTGTTGAGGCTTGTGTGACTCAAGTTCTCAGTTTGTAACGGTTTGTTAAGCACCCGTAAGCTTAACGAAGTTAGTGGAATCTCGAGAGAGTCTCTCGGGGACTGGACTAGCCGCAGGTTGTGGTGAACCAGGATAATTTCGGTGCGTTCGTTCCTTATTATTTACTTACCGCACTTATTTCAATCCTGTAATTTTTAATTCCGCAAGTTTATATTGTTTTTTATTATAACGCTATTCACCCCCCCCCCCCTCTAGCGCTAAGCGTATATTCTAACAATTGGTATCAGAGCCCAACTCTTTGAAAGACTTAACCGTTTGAGAGAAACAATCCATGGCTTCTACTCATGACTTTAATGCAGGAATAGGTGAAGGACAATGCTCCACCAGACCACCACTGTTCGACGGCACAAACTATACGTACTAGAAGGAGAGGATGAGAATATTCATCCAATCGAATAATTTTCATCTATGGAAGGTCATAACGAAGGGAGAACAAATTCCAACCAAAAAGGTTGAAAATGAATGGGTTCCAAAATCCGAAGATGAATACGATGCGGATGATATCCGAAAAGTGCAGAACAAAGCTAGAGCCATCAACTTATTATATTGTGCTGTAAATGCTAATGATTACAGAAAAATATCATGTTGCACAACGGCTAAGCAAATGTGGGATAAGCTGGAAATCACGTACGAAGGTACGGACCAGGTAAGAGAAGCTAAAATTGATTTTCTAAGCCATGCATATGAACTGTTTCACATGAAGGAAAGCGAGAAGATCGATGACATGTTCGAACAATTTTCAAAAATCATCAATGACCTACATGCTCTTAAGAAGACCTTCACGGATAAGGAACTTGTCCGAAAAATTCTCCGAAGTCTCACTCCGGAATGGCGCTCCAAGGCCGACGCGATTCAAGAGTCTATCGGCGTTTCAAATGTCACCATCGACGGACTAAGAGGTAATCTTAAAACCTATGAATCTACTATACTTAACCCTCCGTTTAATGATCAAAGGAAACAAAGAATCGCCCTCAAGGCAAGCACGGCTCAACCTCAAAATGATGAGGACTCAAACAACGGAGATAACGACTTCGGACTCGTTATTAAGAGGTTTCAAAAGTTCATGCGAAAAGTGTATGAACGAAAAGGCAAAAACAAGGAGATCAAGTAAAGTGCTATGATGCGGAGAAATCAGGCACATTAAATCAAATTGCCCAAATGTCAAAAAGGAGAAGAAACCCTTCAAGAAACAACGAGCATACATATCTTGGGGAGGTGACTCCGGAGACGAATCAAGCGACGATGAAGAAGACGAAGCCGCAAATCCATGTCTCATGGCACACGAAGACAATCAAGAAGAGGTATGTCAAATTTCTTCAAAAAACTTCTTTTCTCTTGAGGAAATGCAAAATGCTTTTGATGAATTGTATAGTGAATTCGTTAGAGCTTCCGAAACTGTTAGAGACGTAAAGAAAAATTCCTCTTTGAAAGAAAAAGATTTTGAAAAACAACTCTCTTTGAAAGAAAAAGATTTGGAAAAATTGATTATGGAAAATGAGAAGTTGAAAGAAGTAAACAAATTTTTCGGCAAGAGAAGCGCCGACAAACCCGAGAGTTCTAGTAAAAATTGTATTTCTTGCATGCATCTAAAAGATGAAGTAGAAAGACTTAAGGGCACCCTACATAAGTTCAATTCTTCTCATAAAAATTTGAATGATGTTCTTGTCAATTTGAAATCGACCAAACATGGCATAGGCTTCAAAAACGAGCCTAAAGAAAAAGTTGAAGCCATCCCCCAACAACCCAAGGCTCAACCTAGGATAAATAAAATAAACATTCATCCTAGAAATAACCATCCTAGAATCAACATGCATCCTAGACCAAACACTAGAAGAAACTTTGAATATTTTAGAACGCCTAGACATGGCCTTCAACAATCTCAACCTAGACATACTTGACCTAGAAACAATTATTCTAGAAATGCTGCATATCCTAGAACAAACAGTAGGAGAAATGATTTTCAAGGATTGCGCAATAGCCATATTGTCAAAAATAGAGCAAACGATTTTCGTACCTCCAACTACTACCAACCTAGAAGAATGCATAATCCTAATGTCATTTTTCACTATTGTAGTCGAATAGGACATATAGCTCCAGTTTGTTTTACTAGACACAGACACTTAACTGCATGTCAAGCACAACAGCATTTTACACCTAACTCTCAAGGACCCAAAACAGCTTGGGTACCAAAAACTCATTGATTTGTCTTATAGGTATGTTTGAAGGGATCAAGTGTACTTTGGTACCTTGATAGTGGATGCTCCAAACACATGACCGGAGACGCATCCAAGTTCCTTCAACTAGAACACAAGGAAGGAGGAAACGTTATTTTTGGAGATAACAACAAAGGAAAAATTATCCGCATTGGCTCGGTCGGTAAGAATGAATCTTCTTCCATTAAGAATTTATTGCTAGTTAAAGGTCTAAAACATAATCTCTTGAGCATAAGTCAATTATGTGACAAGGGAACTCTTGCTTTGTTTGATTCGGAAGAATGCTTAGTTTTTCGTCGTAGTGATTTTAAAATTATCCTTCGTGGTTTTAGAATTGATAACATCTATATGGTTGATCTTGAAAACTCTTCATCAGAGTATGTGAATTGTCTTATGAGTAAAGAAGATGATATGTGGCTATGACATCGTAGAGTAGCTCATATCAACATGCATCTTTTAAACAAATTGGTTTCACAAAATTTAGTTATTGGTCTTCCAAATTTGAAATTTGAAAATGACACTATTTGTGATTCTTGTCAAAAAGGGAAGCAAACAAAAGCATCTTTTAAATCTAAGAATATTGTTTCAACTACAAGACCTTTGCAACTTCTTCACATGGATCTCTTTGGACCATCTCGCATTGAAAGTCTTGGTAGAAATCGTTATGCTTTTGTTATTGTTGATGATTATTCTAGATTTACATGGACACTATTTCTTGCTCACAAAAGTGAGGCTTTTCAAAATTTTAAATCTTTTCTTAAACGTGTTCAAAATGAAAAGAACACAACCGTCACTTCCATAAGAAGTGATCATGGGGGAGAGTTCGATCACAATCTCTTCACGGACTTTTGTGACGAACTCGGTATTGAGCACACCTTCTCTGCTCCACATACACCACAACAAAATGGAGTGGTGGAACGGAAAAATAGGTGTCTCAAAGAGATGGCTAGAACCATGCTCGATGAGGCTAAGATTCCCAAACAATTTTGGGCGGATGCCGTGAGTACCGCATGCTACGTTTTAAACAGAGTAGTCATAAGGCCAATACTCATGAAAACTCCCTATAAACTCTATAAGGGAAGGAAACCTAATCTCTCCCATCTTAGAGTATTCGGTTGTAAATGCTTTATTCATAACAACGGAAAGATAATTTGGGAAAATTTGATGCCAAATCGGATGAAGGAATTTTTCTTGGTTATTCATCACGTAGCAAAGCATATAGAGTATTCAATAATAGAACCGAAACTGTTGAGGAATCCCCTCATATTGTGTTTTCCGAAAATAATGCTCGCTTGGAGAGAAAGGATTCTGGTTTTGATCTTGCAGGTATTTTAAGCACAATAAGTCCTCAAGACAAAGTACAAGAGGAAACCCCAAAGGAAATTCAAGATGAAATCTTGGAACAATCATCGGAGGAAGCGCCACCACTGGAGAAAGAAACGAAACTGCCCAACGCGTGGAGGACAATCAAAGACCATCCTCTCGACAAGGTAATTGGCGACATTGAACAAAAGGTAAGTACTCGAAACACTCTTAAGAACACCTTAGGACACACTTCTTAAGAGATCACGTTGTCAATTGATCAACATCTTTACAAAGCTCTTAGAGAAAGAATTCTTGATTCTTGACTCCACGTTGATCTAAGTCATGCATTGCATTTTTTTTGTTTTTCATTACTAACTTGAGCGTCGGAGGCGCCTAATTCTGTTTTGCAGGCATCGGCCCAAAGACAGGGGGAATTATAAAGCACCGGTGCAGAAAAATCGATTTCTTTCAAGAATAATCGATTTCTCTTAAGTACATAATCGATTATCAAGTATCAACAATCGATTAAGTTGACATTATATTGTCCCTTTTATAATTGCGATTTATGGTAAATCAATAAACAAAGTTATTTACTAATGTTTTTTTGCTAATGTCAAAAGGGGGAAGAATAAGGGCTATGCACTTAATATTTATTGGCATAAATTAAGGGGGAATTCATATGTTGAGGGGGAACTAATTGCATATCTATATACTTGTCTTGGATCGTCATTATGAATTATCTAATATGCATATCCCGATATTGGTTTGCCATTATCAAAAAGGGGGAAATTGTTGAAACACGTTCTCAAGGCACTAAACTAAACGTGTGTTCATATTTGTAGGTTTTGATAAATGACAAACGACGCGCAATTGACATATGACGAGGTCCAAGCACAAGCGCGCAATTGACACATAACGAGGTTCAAGCACAAGACGAACAAAGATCATGATCAAGCAAAGAAATAAAGTTATACATGAGTCGTTCTTTAATTGTGATCTTGATCCGACAATTAACTCAAGGCTTGGCTTCTCTCGTAAAATCATTTTTATCAAATCATGCATATTTAATTTAAAGCAAAATGATTTTCAAACATTTTATTTTAGCCAAAATGATTTTTAAACATGCCTCTCAAATCTGGACAAAGATAATCGATTATGTACTTTATGATAATTGATTATGTTAAGACAATGTACACCAGATTTACAAAGCTGAACAATAATCGATTATGTACCTTATGATAATCGATTATGTTAAGGCAGTGTACATTAGATTTGTAAAGCTACAAGATAATCGATTATGCACCTTATGATAATCGATTATGTTGAGGCAGTGTCCATCAGATTTTTCAAAGCTATAAAATAATCGATTATGCACATTTTGATAATCGATTATGTTGAGGCAGTGTCTATCAAATTTTACAAGACTGTAAAATAATCGATTATGTACTTTATGATAATCGATTATGTTAAGACAGTGTTGTCCGAAGTTTTCAAAATATAAAAGATAATCGATTATACACAATCTGATAATCGATTATGCTAAGTAAAATCTGCATATGATTTTTTGAACGTTGTTAGGTAATCCATTATACACAATCTGATAATCGATTATGTTAAGTAAAATCTGAATATGATTTTTTGAACGTTGTCAGGTAATCGATTATACGATTTGGATAATCGATTATTCTGCTTAAAATCTGGCATTGATTTTTGAACGATTGGAAAATAATCGATTATGCAAATCAGATAATCGATCTTAGCACAAAATCAGCAATTCTTGATTGGCAATTAGGCAACGGTTGTGGAGGTTTTGAACACTATAAATACAACTCAAAATCAGTCTTCTAAGTACAACAACTGATTATATTCTTGCTAAAGCTTGCATACTCTCATATTCATCATTTTCTATTAATTGAATAAGTTTTTAGAGCCAAACTCTTGACGAAAGTTGTTGTGTTCTTGAGCGTATTTATTTTACTCATATCTACTCTTAAAGAGAGTCTTGTCTTGAGCGTATTTATGTCAAATTTCTTCAAAAAATTTCTTTTCTCTTGAGGAAATGCAAAATGCTTTTGATGAATTGTATAGTGAATTCATTAGAGCTTCCGAAACTGTTAGAGACGTAAAGAAAAATTCCTCTTTGAAAGAAAAAGATTTTGAAAAACAACTCTCTTTGAAAGAAAAAGATTTGGAAAAATTGATTTTGGAAAATGAGAAGTTGAAAGAAGTAAACAAATTTTTCGGCAAGAGAAGCGCCGACAAATTCGAGAGTTCTAGTAAAAACTGTATTTCTTGCATGCATCTAAAAGATGAAGTAGAAAGACTTAAGGGCACCCTAGATAAGTTCAATTCTTCTCATAAAAATTTGAATGATGTTCTTGTCAATTTGAAATCGACCAAACATGGCATAGGCTTCAAAAACGAGCCTAAAGAAAAAGTTGAAGCCATCCCCCAACAACCCAAGGCTCAACCTAGGATAAATAAAATAAACATTCATCCTAGAAATAACCATCCTAGAATCAACATGCATCCTAGACCAAACACTAGAAGAAACTTTGAACATTTTAGAACGCCTAGACATGGCCTTCAACAATCGCAACCTAGTTGATCGAAGGCAGTGTCCATCAGATTTTTCAAAGCTATAAAATAATCGATTATGCACATTATGATAATCGATTATGTTGAGGCAGTGTCTATCAAATTTTACAAGACTGTAAAATAATCGATTATGTACTTTATGATAATCGATTATGTTATGACAGTGTTGTCCGAAGTTTTCAAAATATAAAAGATAATCGATTATCCTTATAGCATAATCGATTATGTTAAGACAGTGTTGTCCGAAGTTTTCAAAATATAAAAGATAATCGATTATACACAATCTGATAATCGATTATGCTAAGTAAAATCTGCATATGATTTTTTGAACGTTGTCAGGTAATCGATTATACACAATCTGATAATCGATTATGTTAAGTAAAATCTGAATATGATTTTTTGAACGTTGTCAGGTAATCGATTATACGATTTGGATAATCGATTATTCTGCTTAAAATCTGGCATTGATTTTTGAACGATTGGAAAATAATCGATTATGCAAATCAGATAATCGATCTTAGCACAAAATCAGCAATTCTTGATTGGCAATTAGGCAACGGTTGTGGAGGTTTTGAACACTATAAATACAACTCAAAATCAGTCTTCTAAGTACAAAAACTGATTATATTCTTGCTAAAGCTTGCATACTCTCATATTCATCATTTTCTATTAATTTAATAAGTTTTTTAGAGCCAAACTCTTGACGAAAGTTGTTGTGTTCTTGAGCGTATTTATTTTACTCATATCTACTCTTAAAGAGAGTCTTGTCTTGAGTGCTAAGTGTTTGTATACACTTGAAGGGAAGTGTTAATCCCTTGTGGTTGTAAGAAGGAACGTTTTCATTCCTTCGGTTGAAATCTTGAAGTGTGGTATCTTCGAGCAAAGGTTGTTGAGGCTTGTGTGACTCAAGTTCTCAGTTTGTAACGGTTTGTTAAGCACCCGTAAGCTTAACGAAGTTAGTGGAATCTCGAGAGAGTCTCTCGGGGACTGGACTAGCCACAGGTTGTGGTGAACCAGGATAATTTCGGTGCGTTCGTTCCTTATTATTTACTTACCGCACTTATTTCAATCCTGCAATTTTTAATTCCGCAAAGTTTATTTATTATAACGCTATTCGCCCCCCCCCCCCCTCTAGCGTTAAGCGTATATTCTAACAGTTATATTCGTTTAAAATCTGCCTCAAGAGAAAGCAGGCAACATGTAAGTATCCAATCATCATTCTTATATGTTTTATACAAATCTAATTTTATTAATTATTTTATATTATGTTTCAATCAATTATTTTTTAGGGATTGTGGAGTGCATGTTGCAGCCTTCGCGGAGTTTCTGAGCATTATTGGAGAGATTACACAAAAAATACCATTTGATGCCACTCTTCTCCGTCAAAGATATGGTGCTCTGTTATGGGACTATGCTATGCGCAAGATAGATGTTGATGCAATAAGCGAGAGTGAAGCACCTTCAAAGATTGAAAGACAAATCTCTGAGTCGGAGGCAAAGATGCAGATAGTTTTAGAATAGCTTTAGGTTATTTTTTTGAGTTTAGTTTGAACAATGATACTGATTGTAGTGATTTTGGTCGTAGATGCTATTTACTTACATGCTGAAATTTGGTTAAGTTTGCTTGAACAAGTTTTATTTAACTCACATATTAGTTACTATTTCTGAATCTTTATGCATGCTGAATGATTTTTGTTAATGCCAATTTTTGAATTCTATTCAGCTGCATAAGATCAGCTTTATCTTTCAGTATTAAGCAGTTGTATTTAGTTGTATTATTCTATTTAGATGATTGTATTAATCTATATTATTTAATTCAATTCAATTGTATTAAAGTGTATTTATCAGTTGTGTACAATTGGTATGCAAGTATATTCAGCTACATCCATTCAGATGTAACTTTGAATTGCCTTGAAACAATACAAGTTGTATTTATTAACTTGTATTTAGTTGTATTACTCGTGTGTACTTTTTCTCTGATTTCATATGTATTCAGCTATAGTTACCATGCTTTAAACTGTATTATTAACCTATAGTCAACATTATTGAACATGTTGTATTCAAATGTATTGAAAAATTGAATTCCCTATAATCATCCAATGTCAGTTAATTTCAATTGTTTCAAGCAGCTGTCCAGATCTGTATTCAACTGTATTATAGTGTATTCCTCCAAAGTCAATCGAATTAAACTGTATTATTAACCTATATTCAACTATATTCAACATGTTGTATTTACCTATATTAAATCAGTGATATATTTGTATTCAACTATACTAAGATACTCTCACAACCACTTCATATATATTTATATATATAAAAATACTTCAACTAAATAGATTCATAAAATATTAACGGAAGTCATTCCACAATATATTACTTCGAAAAAATAACTTATTATAGCTGATAATGTCATAATAAGTGTTGACAAATTGTCGAATCACCAATACATGTCAGAATACAACTATTTATTATGTGGAGCATTCCTACAAGTTCACTTGTTATGTCCTTCCTGCTCACATATGCTACATGAATGTTGATTTTTCGGCAACATCAATTCACTTAAAGTTTTGTCGCGCTTCTTCTTTGGCCTTCCAGGAGGTCTTTTCCATTTGGGTGGTAGTACTACCTCCTCTACAACATGTTCTGGTATATTCCAATCATTTTTGTCCGGTAGCGGGTATACTGGCACATCGTATGTCATGACAATTGTACTTGGCTTGTAATAGCTAGAGCAATATTCTTTAGGCATTAAAAACTTGCTCTTCAATACAGCCCAAGCATGTGGGCATGGAAATTCATCAATTTGGAACCTCCCACAAATACATTTTCTCTCGAGCAGGCAGACAATATAATTCCTCCCATCATCGTTAACAGTATGTAAGTATTCAGTTGAGGGTACCACCTACATTTAAAAATAGAAATATAAGTATTCGAAAATTGCAACATCATCCAATTTCAGTTAAATTCAGCTGATTCCAGCAACTGTATGCAACTGTATTCATCTGTATTACTATGAATTGATCTACAGTCTGTATTTGTATGCATTTGTATGCATTTGTATTCTAGCTTTTTTGAGCAACTGTATTCAGGTATTTCCAATCAATTTAAACTGTATCAATCACCTGAATCCCATTGTAATCATTATCATGTGCATACAATCTTAATACACATGTATTTACCTGTATTAACAAATATATACTGCTGAGTAAATGGTTACTATCAACTTCAAAAATTGCAACATCATCCAATTTCAGTTAAATTCAGCTGATTCCAGCAATCGTATTCATCTGTATTACTATGAATTGATCTACAGTCTGCATTTGTATTCTAGCTTTTTTGAGCAACTGTATTCAGGTATTTCCAATCAATTTAAACTGTATCAATCACCTGAATTCCATTGTAATCATTATCATGTGCATACAGTCTTAATAATCATATGTATTTACCTGTATTCATCCATATTATTTACTAGTTCAAACATTTATTCATAAAAATTAACAGGTTATTCTGCCTTGTATTCAGTTGTATACAGCAATGCCATAAAAAATTAACTTACAGCCATACGGGTACACATGGTCTCATTCAACTCCAGAATTTCCTGGTATTTTTTCCCAAACGTCTTGTATGTCTGAGTAGCTTCTTTACGGTTACTACAAACCCAACGGCCGAACATCTTCCTAACTTCTTCAAGGAAGCCATATATTGGCAATTCCCTTGCTGAAACAAGTGCTGCATTGATTGACTCAGCGATATTGACGTCATTGTCCATCCCCTGTTAACAGGTGCATACAACCTAGCCCACTTTTCGTAACCAGCTAACTCTAAGTATTCTTTCACCCTAATATCTACCTTCTCAACCTTCTCCATCAGACTATCAAATTTAGTTTGTATGTAGGTTTCTGCCATCGAGAAGTATATCTCACTCAACTTGGCATGGCTCTTTTTGAATTTCTTGTATATGTTATTCCATAGATGCCATATGCAAGCAAAATGCGGTACATCCGGATACACTCTCGATACAAATTTAATGATGCTCTCATTTCTATCAAAAACAATGCACATGTTTTTCCTTACACCATATGCTATCTTGAATTGCTCAAAGAACCACGTCCAAGCAGCATCGTTCTCTGAATCAATAACACTGTATGCTAGTGGCAATATATGACCTGTTTAATAGAATTGAATATAATTGTTTAATACATGTTTTCCAATGCATTAAATATTAACAAATTGTATTATTATTGAGGTACTCACCTGCACCATCCAACGTGCTTGCAGAAACGAATGTCCCGGTATAGTAGGATTTTAGATGACTTCCATCCACTACAACAATTGGTCTACAATGATCAAGCCCCCTTATAAATGCATACAATTATATATACATGTACATGAATTCATTCATTTACGATTTTTCCATTCTTATGTGAGAACTTGGATATATCTTATCCATTGTACATAAGTATCATGGTAATTTTTTTGTATGAATCAGCTGGTTCACCTCTAAGAAATTCATTGCCTTTTCTTTAGCCCTCCACGCCAATATGTAGCTAACATCAACACCTAGATTTATTTCACATCATCAATAATGTCCCTCAGAGTGTATTTTCTCTTATGGTTTGTAAGCTTTGGCCTTATAATACCACTTATGAGGCTGCTACTCGCATGGCGCTGCTCGTACACTTTATCCTTCAGCGAATATATATGATTGTCACTGAATTCTCTCACCTTGAATAATTTCGATTTGTTAATGCTTGAAGCCTTAAACCTCAATCACAATCTTCTGAAACATATATTAATCCATAACTGAAAAAAAAAAGTTCATACATCAGACAACTAAACGAATTCCAATATTGTTAGATGTAATTAAATATAATCAAACACTTAATAACATTATAGACATAATATGAAAATAATCATATCCACTGTTATATTTTTTCAATAGTAAAATACAATTGAATACATATTATTAAGAATATTAAACAAATATAAATTTTCAAAGGTGTTCATCATATGGAGGAATCACACAAAAACAACTAAATACAACAAAGTTAAACAAACATCAAACATGGCAACATTAGACTGATCAACACGGAATTGAAACTTTTGAGCTATAGCATAATTATCCAGTACCTCTTTCAATGTAGCCTTATCCTTATAAACTTGTCTAGCCATAACCTCCTTTTGATTAGTTTTTGAAATTATCAAATCCTTTTGGAGTTCGAACACTCCAATTGTTTCTCATGAATTGGCAAGTTCTATAGCTAGTGTATCACTTGTATCGGAATCGTACCTTTGAACTGCTTCGTCTATCTCCACAATGTCGCCTTGATTTAAACCATCTCCGGAGATAAGCTCTTTTTCCTTAGTTATAATACACAGAGGATACATCCAAAATTCTCTGTTTTTTTTTCAATTACACTTTGTAACCCATATCATTTTGTATTTCCATTGGCGTGCGATTGCCTTCAATATTGTATTGTATTTTGATGGATTTCGTGCTCAAATCTATACCCAGTTGATTAGAAATTGAAGCAACTAGATCATTAAAGGAGGAATACTCCTTAATCAGTAGTCCCTCAATGGAAAAATCGATATAATTGCCCTCATCGTTCCACTTTCCAAAGTAACGCAATAAAACTATTAAGCTTGCCATCTCTATCAAAATATTTTTGTATTGTATCAATCGATAAGAATGAGAAGAAAATCGCACAATATTGTCGCCTCTTGCTCTGTTTCTTCGCTTCTTTCTGGGTTATACAGTCTTCTGTCTGGGTTTCTTAATTCCAGAACAATACAGACTACAGGGAAGAGAGAGGCCCCTACTGTGAGGAAAGAAGTTTCGTGCCATTCATATAAACTAGTGGTTGACATCTTTTTAGCAAGAAGATTGAGAGTCATTGAGAAAGATTGAAAGTTAGATCGAGAAACTTCGTTGAAGGCGTTTTCCTTATGTGACATTGTTTCGATTTCGAAAGCCAAATTTTTTTCCGGACATATAATTAATTTTTAAATATTTGATTTTCTTTTTATATTTAAAAACTACATAAAAGTACTATAACCCATAGTAATAATTTAACAATTTAAAATATTTAAAGAGCATAAGAATAAATCGCGGTAAAAAATTTTCTTGTTTAGCTCTCGAAAAGTAAAAAGTATCACATAAATTGAAACAGATGTAATATATATTATTTCTACCCCAAGGTAGGGATAAGATCTGTGTACACATTACTTTTTTCAGATCCCACTAATAGAATTATACTGAATTGTTGTTTTTATGTTGTGGAATACATATCATACTTTGCGCCAAAAAACATATTCTATGTTATCTTTCATAGTATTACTAGTAAGAAATGATTTTGGATATGCACATGTTAATGTTTGTTATGACATAAATTTTCTTTTGTAAATGTTCAATTGTTTTGAAGTGTATATGTAAAATGTTACTTAAGAGATATTTTGTATCGGAAGAAGAAAAAAATATTGGAAGTTGGTTTCCGCTATGAGTTTCAAACTTTAATTCACACCTCTTACATATTATATCCAAATTGTTATGAAATAATATAAAGACAAGAACAATAATACAAGAACAAGAGCAATAGAGAAAATAGAGAGAGAGGAGTATTCTCATTGATACTTAGAGATTGTTAGGGATGCATTACAATGGTAGAAGACCCCTTTATTTATAGAGAGGGGGATGATTTAGCTACCAAGAATAGAACTCTAGAATCTCTCTAATTATAGACATTCACCTTAAATAGGAGTCTATTTATAACACTCCCCCTTGAATGTCTATTCAACAATGTGCCTCGTTAAAACCTTAAAACCAAAACCCGATGGGAAAAATTAAAGAAAGGAAAAAGAGTACACATGTTTGAATATGCGCCTATTGGTTGCCTCGTTAAAAACCTTGCAAGGAAAACCCAGTGGGACAAAACCTTGTAAGGGAAAAAGAGTGCAACGCGCATTAACTCCCCCTAATATGAACATCAATTTATATCCTTGAGCATTTGCATTCCAATCTTGTGCATCATCTTCAAAACGATCTTTGGTAGACGTTTGACAAATCAACCATATTGACTTGAATAAATATTCCGTACCTTGAAATCATCATTCTTGATAGATATGAACATCTTCATATAATGTCGTGGAATGACTCTGCAATATCTTCATAGATGTATTCTCAATGCCATCATGCTTATAGTTATAGCAAGATTCATATGTACACAAATTGTACTTGGGATGTGGTACTTCAGGACCAAGAATTGCATATGCTTCAAGCAACTTAAATCTTTCAAGTTAAGTCATATAAGCCATATAATAGACTTTAGATGCATATCAAGTTTTCCATGTCATGCTAGACAAATAAGATATCGAAAACTGACTATACATACCTTTGACTTTATACTTTCAAGCATTTGAACTATAGGTTCAAAACTACATGTCTTTCATATGGAATCAATTCTTCTTGAATTGTATCTCTTCCATTTAGTTACTTTCTTTGGGTCAGCAAATGCGTATAGCATGCTTTGCAATATGTTGCAATTGAATTATCCCTTTTATGAACTTCAGGTTCATATCATGATATTCGGGGATATACATATACAAATGATAATTCATCCCATGTAACCTTTTCTCAAGCGTTTATCATGTCTCCCCCTCATGTTAGTAAAGCTAACTTGTTTCCTTAACTTTGGGAAATCATCTTTGTGCATTATCATGTCAATATACACAACACATTAATGATAAGATGAAATTATTTGGTTCCTGACCTTGAACCACTTGTGAGGGGAGGATATACTCTCGTATACAACTTATATCAAACTGATATATATAACTTTGTTCTCACAAGAAACAGTTTAGCTATTAAGTGGAAGCACTCAATAATTATCTTGCTAAACTTACTTTGATATAAACCAACTTATCAAGATGAACTATCTTGAGTAGAAAATCTGGAAATTATGCTCGAAGGTAGATTACTGAGCAATTTACCTCGCAAGCACCGGCCAGGCTGCGGGTCAATAACAATTGCACATGTAACCATATAGATGCATCATATGTGGTATACATGGCAGGTGAATGGGCCCATATTCACCTTTGATATTTCCAGAATTTATGGGCTTCAACCCGAACTCTTTAGTTGGTCAGTTCATTAATGAGAACAAGTGATACAAGAGAATTCGTAAAGAACTTTATAGTTCTTTATTATTCACCTATGTGAATTTGCACATCATACATAAAATGAGGTGGCTAACACGAATGTCAACTGAATAAATTATCAATATTGGTAAACTTCAAATTTACACCATGACATGTGCACTTATCAATAAACTTCGGGTTTATTATGACATGGGTTTTTATACCAATAGATATCCACTTTATTGTGGCATTATTTCGTTTGTGCAGTACAAACTGGAGAACAAAGCGGATAGCTTTTCATATACAAATTACCCCGCTACAAGTTGTAGTAGTAGGAGATATCAAAGCCTTCCTTTATAGTCTCAGTATAATCAATCGCTTTCGCGTGTACTTTGAAAACTGAATAAGTTTCTTTGAGACTTACAACAACACAATACTCAATTGTGTTTCTCCAACATAGTAATAATTGGCTCTTCTAGAGCTCTCAATTAATTTTGTACTACCACAGATTCATCAACATCCATGTGGTGAATATCTTTCTTAAAGAGAAAGTTATACCATTATGGTCATGTCAAACTTATATGCAAGATATGTTTCTTGCATTATCGTTGTCCTTTAATAGTCATATTTCCAAAATACTTTGGCGTACAATAGGTACGTGACCAACGATCATTCATGCCATATATCATCTCAAACCTCCTTCTAGGGGCGAGTGTGGTATCATCTCAAACCTCCTTCTAGGGGTGAGTGTGGTATATTTAATACCAATTTCATGTTCATATTCTTCCAATAATGAATATGTATTCGTGAATCAAATGTTGTCACATTCACTTCGAGGATATGTGATTTTGTTATCCTTTTCAAATCTATAAATGCGTCAGGCATTTGATTTGCTATTCTTTGCAAATGGATAATCTTTTGTGCCTCTTTCTCACAAATAGAGGTGTGTGGATCAAGATGAGATAATGATGCATTTTTCCACAAAATTTCCCGTTTGGTTTCACCAACTTCTCCCCCTAATTTTGGGAAAAGTGTCTCATCAAATTGACAGTCTGCAAATCGTGCAGTGAACAAATCTCCTGTCAATGTTTCGAGGTAGCGAATAATGGAGGGCGATTCAACCTCAACATATATTCCTAACCTTCTTTGCAGACCCATTTTGGTGCGGGATGGTGGTGCTAAAGGCACATATACTGCGCATCCAAAAAGTCTTAAATGGGATATATTGGGTGACCCAAAACCAATTGCAACGGGAAATATTTGTGTCAATTCGTCAGTCAGAGACGAACTAGCATTGCTGTATGTAAAATGGTGTGTCCCCAAACCGAAGTGGGCAGCCGACAAACTAAAATGCTGCATGCAAAATGGCATGAACCCAAACCAAAGTGGCCAGCCGACGAACTAGCATTGCTGCATGCAAAATGGCGTGAACCCAAATCGAAATGGGCAGCCTCGTTTTCATGAAGAATTCAAGATTATTCTCATCTATTGTCTCAATATGATATCCATTTTGAATGATATCTTTAAAACTCAACAAGTTCCTTTTAGACTTGGAGGAGAACATTGCGATTGATATCATTAAAACTCAACAAGTTCTTCTTAGACTTGGAGGAGAATATTGCATTCTCTAAGATAAACGTCGTGCCTTTGGGAAGAGTTACAGTTGCTCTTCCGGAGCCTTCAATCAATTTAATTCCCATGGTTTGATATACAAAAGAAATACACGAACATAAGAATAAACAAGTTCAATTCGTTTGTGTCACATAATATTTTCAAAATCTGCTGATGTCAGTTGACTAAAATAAATCAGATAGTCGATTATATGTTTTCCATAATCGATTACTATGCAGTTTGAAAATTTCAGTTTAAGCATTTTCATAAAACAATCAATTGTTAAACACACACAATCGATTGTTGAGCATTGACAATCGATTGTTAAACATAGACAATCGATTTTTGACAATTTTTGAAAAATTCCAGATCACACTGTTTTAAGACAATCGATTGTTAAATATAGACAATCGATTGTTGGCTATATTGAAAAATTCCAGAGCACACTGTCTTAAGACAATCGATTGTTAAGCATAGACAATCGATTGTTGACTATTTTGAAAAATTACAGGTTACACTGTCTAATGACAATCGATTGTTTATGATTTTTGAAAAATTCCAGATTACACTGTCTAACGACAATCGATTGTTAAACATTGACAATCGATTGTTGACTGTTTTTGAAAAATTCCAGAACACACTGTTTTAAAGACAATCGATTGTTAATCATAGACAATCAATTGTTGACTGTTTTTGTAAAATTCCAGATCACACTGTTTTAAAGACAATCGATTGTTGATCATTGACAATCGATTGTTTTGCAGTTTTTATGCGAAATATGAGATAACCGACTAGTTTTTCAGGTTAGTCGATTACCTCTACTGGAAAGTAAAAATATTATTGATATTTGAGCATATTGATACATTCTAAAGAACTAATACAAACATTATATCATGAACTAACTAATACGAGCTAATACTAATGGCTATTGGTTTATTCATTCACTAAAACAAGTAAAATAAAATCAAATAGCTCCATCTTCTTTCATCACGGATCCATCACCGATTAGGTGGTCTATCTTCCCCTCGGGTTGCTCAAAGAAGTCTGCCACATCCAAGTGGGTGATGTCAAAGTTGTCGTCAGAGACAAAATTCGTTTCAGGGCGTTTACTCTTTCGAGATGCTTGATAAAGGTCAACCAAAAGTCATGGTATACGGCAAGCCTTTGACCAGTGCCCGTTTTCACCGCAACGATAATATATAGTTTATAAACTATTTGCTTTTGGGTTCTTATCGTATCGTGCTTGTGGCAGAGTGACCAACTTCAGGTTGTCATATCTCTTCTTTAAGCCATTCCACAAGATAGGTGGATCTTTGACGGTGAGATATTCAATCTTCAAACCTTCATCAAGGTGATGACGCAAGAAAATCAAGGCCTTAGCATAGTTTCAAACCTTCATCAAGGTGATGGCGCAAGAAAATCAAGGCCTTAGCATAGTTTCAAACCTTCATCAAGGTGATGGCGCAAGAAAATCAAGGCCTTAGCATAGTTTTGGGTGGATGCATTATTTCTGTCTTTAATGGCGTCTCCAAGACCCATAGCATCCAAAATGGATTTAAGTATCCAACACCCATATCATATAGTTCTTGCCCGAAATTTCAAGGGTAACGAACTTTCTTTTCATAATGTCAGACATAATCCAAAATTACATCAAGAGCGTGTTCATACTTACGGGCTCTATTACAATTATCACATTCACTTCAGGGAATGGATCAAAATCATGTGCTTTACACAATCTCATGTCAAATATTACTTTCATAAAGTGAAAGATTATTTTGAGAATCCTTATTGTTCTCATTACCACAATAATGACGATTATAACTTCGTCTATTGCCATGTCCACATCCATTGATACCTTTACGGTAATTAGTCTTCTTTCAGACTTATCACATACTGCTACCACATTCTCTAAAGGGAATGGAGCAAATTCAATTGGACGGAATTCTTTGCCACGTCCACATTCATTGATACCTTCATGGTAATATTTTAGTCTTCTTTCAGACTTATCATATACTGCTTCCACATTCTCTAAAGGGAATGGAGCAAATTCAATGGGACGGATTTTCAATTATTTGCCCACAATCATACATGAATTTAATCATGGCAGGACATAGAGATTTTACCACTTCATGTGGTTATAATTTCTTACAAACTCCATTAGAGTTATAATCAAACTTTGTTGTCTATGCTTTGTATATAAAATCAAATTATAGAATTCCAAGAATTTGAAAGGGAAAAGTAAATTACTTACCTTTAAGGTATACCAATTATATTTTCAATGTTTTCTTCCTTTTCTCTTTTGCTTTCCTTCTTTTGCTTTCTGTTTCGTTCCTCCCTTTTTTTTTTCTTTTTTCTTTTCCTTCTTTTGCTTTCTGTTTCGTTCCTCCCTTTTTTTTTTCTTTTTTCTTTCTTCATTCTTTCTTTGAAGCAAAATCCTACACAAACAAAAGTTAAGACAATCGAAAATTTCAATTGGTTAGAGACTCGTGCTGATAACGTGTTATGAAATAATATAAAGACAAGAACAATAATACAAGAACAAGAGCAATAGAGAGAATAGAGAGAGAGGAGTATTCTCATTGATACTTAGAGATTGTTAGGGATGCATTACAATGGTAGAAGACTCCTTTATTTATAGGGAGGGGGATGATTTAGCTACCAAGAATAGAACTCTAAAATCTCTCTAATTATAGATATTCACCTTAAATAGGAGTCTATTTATAACACAAATGTAATACTTAAAGAAATTTCGAAATTTTATCTCAATGCTTTATCAAACTGGGACGAGATCATAAAAATAGCTTCTAGAGCTAAAAGCTCATATAAACATATCATAAAAATGAAAGGGGTCAAATAATAAATATCGGTTCTTGAGGGGGCTAACATTTCATGATTAAGCTACTCTTGCCCCTCGCTGATAATTAACGTAAACGAGATCCGAATCTACACCGTATTTTGGAATGTATATGCATTAAAATATATTCTAGGGTTTCGGCTTCTGAACCGTCAACCGTAAAACCCTCAATTTGCAGTAACAATGGGAGGAAAGTGTCCTCATCGAAGCGTGAAGAAGCGACGGTACTCCCACAAACAATTTCGCCGCTCCATATTCCTTGTGAAAGGCGACGACGCCGTTTTTGATGAGCTCAAACGACCGGAAGGGGAACGAAAACCGTTGCCCGTCGACGAAGATCTTCCCGGCATGGGACAATATTACTGTTTCCACTGCGAGTAATTCCAACTTCCTAACAACTCAATTAGTAGATTTTTTTGTAATTCAAATTTGATACATTTCTCTTCCTCTGTTTTAGGTTTACCTATAAATGTCCTTAATTTTTGTCTTGCCTAATTGTACCAGTCGTTATTTTGCAAATGTTACGGTGAGAGACGAACATTTCAAGACCAAAAAGCACAGGAAGCGGTATGATTATGTTTTTCAGCTAACTTAGTTTCTTTTTTTATATGTATACAACAACAACAACAAACCAGTATAATCCCACTTAGTGGGGGTCTGGAGAGGGTAGTATGTACACAGAACTTACCCTTACCCTTGGGTGGTAGAGAGGCTGTTTCCAAATAGACCCCCGGCATCCTTCCCTCCAACAACTTCCCACCTTGCTCTTGGGGAGACTTGAACTCACAACCTCTCGGTTGGAAGTGGGGTTGCTTACCATCAGAGCAACCCCTCTTGTCTTTTATTTATATGTATAATTGTTTAATATTGGTTCGCATGAGTCAAATTTGAAATTAAGTGAAGGTCTGGAGTTCAATTTTATTTCTCTGTGGTAATGGAGCTTAAAGCTGATTCTATGAGTCTTAACTCCTAGATTGTGTGTCTGAATAGGGATAAGTAGTGTGAGATTATTTTTAAGACGATCCTTACAAATTATTTTGTAGTAGCAAATAAAATAAAAACCTGTCCCCTCCATGTAGGGTGGATTTTTAAGACAATCCTTCTGAGATGAAGAATCATCTTTATAGAAAACTTAATATTAATCTAGAAAACTAATCATCCATTTCATCGGAGGAACTGGAAGAACGATAAGAGCGGGGTGTCAAGGTGAGTTCCCACCATCACGAGTAAACCACTAGATCTTCTTGAGTTTCAGCCTCCATGCCCTTCAGTATTGATTTCTGGAGTTCTGAAGCTGAGTGCTCAGTACCTCAGTGTCTTGTTTCAGCTCTTCAATGTTGAAATTGCCTTCCAAGTTTTGTGTACATCTTGGTCACAAATCAAAGCCTTTTTAGCGAAAATCATCACCTGCCAGTTGATGCTTCATATACCCTTTGTCAGATATCTATTTCAATGCAAATTAATGACAAATTAATTAAGCATCTGCTTTTTTGCAGTCACGTTCCATCAAAAACTTCAAAAAAGAATATGAAAAGACATGCTTTATATTATTATACATACTTATTTATGTATATAGCGTTATTAAGAATAATTAAAAATCCAGTCGTTTACCCCGAAGTTCAAATTTCTGAAAATAACATGGAAATTGCTAAATTTGGAACTCCAGAACATTGTAATGGCAATGCCCTTTGAACCTGCACAAGTGAATATCCTGCCAATTGATTGTCACGGTGTTAAAAAATTCTAGCAACAAAAACTAGACATAAAAATTTTCAAAAGCATAATAATTTTGCATTAATATATCTAACAAATTGATGCAAAGAATAGCATAATTTCCATTGCACAAAAAATAATTTTTCAAAAGAACCTAGTGATAAGGATATCAAATTGATCCTTAGAATAGCACTGTTTTTATTGCACAATTTTTTTTATTAAAAGGCAATAACCCAAAGAATAGTGGGATCATCAAAACCAGAGATGATAATCGGGGACTCAACCACCACACCACATTCCCTATGAGCAAGCTTAACACGATGTTGTTCAGCATCAAACTGATACAGGATAATTTCTAAATTTGGCCTGAAAGGGAGCAACAAAGTGCCCTTCTTTGTTCTTAGACACAGGCGCCATCAAAAACTAGTTCATTCCTCATTTTGTCGAAAAAGCCTTTCACTGCTAACAGTTTTTAGATCAAAATTAACTATTAATTTGTATGTGTTTCTAATATAGAACCAAGGCTATTTATAGCCAAAGTTAATACTTGCTACTTGTACATTGATTTACTCTGTGTTAGTAGTATTTCTCAATGAAAAATAAATAAATATAGTGCTTATGTTCAATTCTTTTTATAAAAGAGGGGTTGCTCTGATGGTAAGCAACCCCCCTTCCAACCGAGAGGTTGTGAGTTCGAGTATCCCCAAGAGCAAGGTGGGAAGTTCTTGGAGGAAGGATGCCGGGGGTCTATTTGGAAACAGCCTCTCTATCCAAGGGTAGGGGCAAGGTCTGCGTACACACTACCCTCCCCAGACCCCACCAAGTGGGATTATACCGGGTTGTTGTTGTTGTTGTTCAATTCTTTTTATACATATATCATTGATAATGGTGTATTAATAAATTACACGCCTTCAATTGCAAAAAACTAACTGATGCATGTGATATGAAATTTTACATTTCATCATTTTATCCAGGATGGTATCTTGGATTTCAAAATTCTGTAGCTAGTACCCTAGGATAGTATCCTGAAATTTCATACTTCTGCATTCAGGAATCCAAGATACAACAATAACAAACCTAGTGTAATCCCACATGTGGGGTTTGGGGAGGGTAGTGTGTACCATATCTTACACCTACCCTAACTGATGCATGTAATGTGAAATTTTACATTTCATCATTTTATCCAGGATTTCATACTTCTATAGCTAGTACCCTAGGATAGTATCCTGAAACTTCATACTTCTGCATTCAGGAATCCAAGATACAACAATAACAAACCTAGTGTAATCCCACAGGTGGGGTCTGGAGAGGGTAGTGTTAGAGAGGCTGTTTCCAGTAGACCCTCGGCTCAGGAAGGAAACCAAGATAGTATCCTGAAATTTCACACTTCAGGATCTCGTTAGATATACTAGTACTCATTATTCTTGTTTTGAACTTGAATGATAAGACAATATATGTGTATGACTCTGTGGTTCTGACTATCGAAAATTTGAAATTCAGGATACTATCTTGGATTTCTGAATGCTAAAGTGTGAAATTTCAGCATTTTGTGCTGAATATCACCTGTAGTAATTGTAAGTAAAAGCTTGTCTTTTGCAATCAAAGTAAGTTGACTGCAATAGGTATTTTATTAAATGCAATGCGTTTATCAATATATACGTACCAGACGAATTGAATGCAAATACTATTTTGCATTAAAAAATGCTACTAATGTTGAGCAATTGAATGTTCAGGTGGTAAGTGGTAACTTCGGCTATAAATAGCCTTTGTTTTTGTAGTAGTTACATATACAAATCAATAGGTTAGAGCTCTGAAGTGACCTTGAGCAATTTTTTTCTGTCAAATTTTCTATTTCATTTTGGTCAGCTGAGTAGGTTGGTTTCTTGGACAGTTGAGGATATATCCTGAGGTAACTAGAGGATCTTTTTGTTGACACCCTGAGATGTAAATATGACACATACGTAGTGAAAGGAGATGGTGTATGAGAGTAAACATTCCTCTCATTTGGCTATAAAAATATCGGATGTTTTTCAGCTACAAGTTTGAGTTGTTAGTTTTTAACTCGTGGTTTTCTTATGGTAGTTGATGTATACTTATTATTTCTGTTTTCATGATTGTGATTTATAATCTGTACATCAGGTAGAAACCTTTGTGTATTTACCTTACTAGTTCTTGTTCATGTAGTGTGAAGCTAATGATGGGCCCTGCACCACATACTCAACTGGATGCTGATTTGGCAGCTGGAATGGGCATGCCAGATAATGGTCCGAAGCTAATGTCAATGAGTTGAACTTCCCCTTCTCGGTTTCTGTCTATGTAGTTCTTTTGATATACTAATTTACTTATGAGTTTTGTAAATGTTTTGACAGTTTCTGTAAGGAACTAGCTTATAGCTAAGTTTTGTTAATGACTGCCTGTTGGCTGTTCTTCGTGTGTCCATGATTCCCAGCTCTGTTAGTAGTGTCCGAATTTTGTTTGTTTTGCGTCAACATAGGATTGCTTAAAGCATCTTACTGTTTAGTTCTTCCTCCCTCGATAATTTTGTGCCGACACCAGTATTGTCAAAGGCTAATTTGAGGCGTGCTTTAGGGATCAAAAAAGCTCAGGGTATGCGCTTTGCCTCACTTAGACTGCGTTTCAGTATATGCAAGGCACTGAGGAGTTCGCCTCATTGCCTGTAAGTTATATTTTGAATAAAGCGGTACAAAACAGTAAATATTATTGGCAAAAAAATGTATTAATTGTTGAGGAAATTATGAATGAAATTGTCACTGTTTTCTTGCATTATATTTATATTTTTGGGTTTTTCTTCGTTGTATCTTTGTTAACTAGCCCATACTTTAATTCGTTTCGCGTTAAAAGCTCCGATAGACTGACCACTTTTTAACGCTTTTCGCCTCTTCACAACATTGGTCGACATAAAAGGTGCTTGTATTTCATCAGAGGGAAGAAGTTCTCTAGAAAAAGGTCGTGTCTCATTCCACTAATGGGAGTGTCGATATAGGTTCTCTTAGTTATTATATCTTTGAGATCGCATAATATTACTTCATTTCTAGTTTGTGATATTTCCCTTTTTGTTCGGTTTAAAGGAAATTGATACCCTTTTGGAAACTCAAAATATTAAGTCTTAACATTGTCGATATGTTAAGATTAGTGACATTAATATGTTGTTAATATAGAATAGGTTGAGTGTTTTAATTAATTGCAGTAGATTCTTAATCATTAACTTTGACCATTTCATGGAATTCTTAATACAATAAGTGGTGTCTTGAAAGTTTTGTCTTAAATCTATATAAAGCATAAGAATTTCACCAAAATAAACTATAGTTTTTTTTGTACAAAATATGATTTTAACTAATTTCACAATATATAAATTATGAATATATTTTATCACCAATTATGCTAAGAAGTGTTTATATATATATATATATATATTCACAATTACTATAGCACTTAATTTTTTTCCTTGAAAAACACGAATTAGTTAAAACTTTCTTCAGGTATAAAATTAGGAAATTACCAAATACCAGATAACCATAAAATGTTTCCAACAAAAAAATCTAATATAATCCCACAAAGTAGGGTCTGAGGTGTTGTTTCCAGTAGACCCCGGTTCAAGATAAAAGCAAAAGAAGCAGACACAACATGCAGTAACATCAAGAATATAGGTGGTAGGGAAACAGGATGATAGAATAATCGAAGCGAAAATATCAACATAAGGTAAAAGAAATCTACAGATATGAAGGTACGAAAATAAAAAATTAACACTTATGCTACTGACATGCAAATGAGACACTCCCACCATACTGTTAAAATGCATGAATTCCAACTCTGTAATCTAGAATCTTCGATGAAAAAAAGAGAATGAAGAAGGAGATGAATGAAGGAATAGGGAAATGAGAGCTTTCCCTGTAACTAGAGTGCAGATTTTGGAAATGAATGTACGTGTATTATTATTCCACTAACTGATATATTTATACAGTTATACACTCTAGTGTACAGCTAACATCCAATTGTCATGTAACTGACTAACCACTAAAATAATTAACTAACTCATTTACCCATCTAACTAACACTAGTTAACTAACCATGACACTCATCGAGACTCAAGTTATACCAGTCTCAACACCCCCCGGCCTCAAACTGGTAGGTGCAAAAATATTGAGCACTCCCAGTTTGAATACCAAATATTCATGTTGCGACCTCAGAAGTGCCTTGGTCAATATATTCGCCTGCTGCTCTTTCGAACTAACATATTGTGTTCTTACTAAGCCTTATTGGATTTTGTCCCTCACAAAGTAACAGTCAATCTCTATATACTTTGTCTTCTCATGATATACTGTATTTTCCCTAATTTATTGTGCTGCCTTGTTATCACAAAATAATAAGTCAGCATGCTTCCTCACATCTGCTCCTAGCTCCTTAAACAATCCAGTTAACCAAACTAATTTTACATCTGTCCATGCTATGCTCCTATATTTTGCTTTTGCTGAGCTTCTTAATATTGTGCTTTATTTTTTTTTGATTTCCAGGATATGAGAGAACATCCATATTTCAAAAGGAAGTCAGTCACTGATTTTCTTGTGTTGAACATTATGCCTAGTTAGCATAACAATATGCGGTCAATATACTATTCTTTTCACTGCTCATTAGGATTCCAAGTCCTGGTTCTCTTTTGATGTATCTCACAACTCTTAGTCTTGCCTCCCAATGGCTTCTTTTAGGCTGGTGCATAAACTGGCTTAGAGTTTGTACAACAAATGCTATGTCTAATTTGGTTAGTGTTAGGTACAATAGTTTCCCAATGAGCCTTTGGTATTGTCCTTTGCCTTCTAGCAAATCATCATCCTTTACTCCTGTAATGTCATCTAATTCCTTGTTGGTGAACTTTTGATTGTATTCAAGTGCAGTCTGAGCTGGCTTTGCACCATTTAATCCCAATTCTCTAATTAGCTCTAAAGCATATTTTCTCTAGTTCATAAGAATGGCCTTTGTAGACCTACTGAATTCAATCCTTAGAAAGTATTTTAACTCTCCAAGATCCTTCATATTAAATATTGGTTCAGTTTCTCCTTTGTAGCCTCTATAAGCTTCAAATTATTTCCAGTAATATCCACATATATTAAGATGACAAATATGTTATTATTTTATTTCCGTGTAAACAAAGAATAGTCCAATCTACTCTAGGTGAAGCCCTGAGCTAATAAAGCCTCACTTAATTTGACATTCCATTGTCTGCTTACTCGCTTCAATCCATAGAGGGATTTGACAAGCCTACAAACAAGATCTGAGCACTTCCCCTGGATTGCAAAGCCCTTAGGTAAGTGCATGTAAACCTCATCAAGAAGATCCCCTTGCAAAAAAGCATTGTACACATCTATTTGATGGATGTGCCAATCTTTAGTTGCACCTAAGGAAACCTTTGATTTGACAGTAGCCAACTTCACAATTGAAGAGAATGTTTCAGTGTAATCGAGCCCTTTTTTCTGATTGTAGCCTTTGCCTATCAACCCTTCTTTATACCTTTCTACATCTCCATTAGCATTGTACTTTGCTTTGAAAACCCATTCATAACCAATAATAGTCTTTCATGGTGGCAAAGGAACCAATTCCCATGTCATATTTTCTTCTAATGCTGAGATTTCAACCTTCATAACTACCACCCATCTAGGGTTTGATGAAGCTTCATTGAAGGTTGTAGGCTCTACTACAGAAGCAAGAGATATTAAAAAAAGTTTGTATTTGGGGGTGAGATTGGAATAGTTAACTGAGTGTTAAATAGGGTGTAGAAGTAGTGAGGCACAATTGGTGGTTGGTGTAATGAAGTCCCTCGTCCAACCAGGAGTTTTCTTTGTTATGGATGATTTCCTTAATGTTGTTGAATCATCTGATAGCATTGCATTGTGTATCACATCATCAACCTGGTGATCATGATCAGGTATATGGACACATAGGAGGCTCTGCATTAGGAGTGTCTATTGCATCAGCTGGTAATTGTAGTGCACTAGCTGGTAGATCTGCTACATCTGCGTCAGCTTGATAATCAATACATGTATCACATGTGAGGCTTGGTACTTTTTCGTAGTTTGAAGAAGGATCATATGGTAAAGGGTCTATACCTATCTCAAAAAATAATGGTGGTTGTTTCTCTTTCCTGTGTTTGAAATGAGACAAAGTCTCTCTGAAAGTGACATCTCTATTTACAAAGAATGTCTGAGCAGTTAGATCATACTTCTACCTTTTGGTCAAGTCTGAATATCCCTTCATGACAGATGCAATTGCCCCGGTGGAAATTTTGTCATGGTTATTCAACTTTTTTGCAAAACATAAACACCCCATTACTTTCAGATGTTGTAAGCCCGACTTCCTTTTATATAAAAGCTCATAAGGAGATTTTCCTTGCAATTTCAAAGATTACATTCTATTAATCAAATAGACTGCTGCCAGCACACAATGTCCCCAAAACTTTAGAGGAATTCCACTTTGAAATATAATTACTCTAGCTATTTTCAAAATATATTTGTGTTTTATTTCAGCCATCCCATTTTATTCTGGGGTGGGCGACATGTCCTCTAATGTAAAATTTCTAGAGATTGAAAAAGCTAGGAACAACTTGTGTTAACAAATACCCGTTCATTATCTGACCTCACACATGTTAACATATTTCCCAAACCGTGTCTATACCATAATGAGAAATTTCTTAAAACCACAATTACATCACTTTTAAATTTCAATAAGTACAAGTAAGTAATTCTAGAGTGATCATTTACTATTGTTAGAAACGTCTTATTTCCATCAAAAGCTTGTACATTCTAAGGAACCCATACATCTATATATTGCATATGAAAAAATCTTTGAAGTTTTGCTTGTACTCTTATCTCTCTTATTGCTCCAACTGATGCGTGCCCTGATCTTCTATGCTAGAGCTCTATATCCACCTTCTCTTTTATTGTAGCCAACCCTTTATTTGTAATTGTGATCCTTTCAGCAGAAAATTGAGGAAACAACCCTTTATTTGTAATTGTGATCCTTTCAGCAGAAAATTGAGGAAACAAGTGGAGCCCATCTCTTTATCTACCAATCCCCCTCACCTTCCCACTGTAAAGGTCCAGGAGCATATAAAAATGTGGAAAGAAAGTGACTGAGCATTGCAATGCCTTTGTGAGTCTAGAGACAGATAACAAGTTGTACTGAAATCTGGTATGTACATGACACTATCTATAGTGTCTTTACCAATGAAATTACATGAACCAACATTTGTGACAATAGTAGTTCCTCCATTTGGTAAATGCACTCTTTGATGTTCTTGAACTTCTAGTTTAGTTTTATTATCTAGCATATTCAAATCTGAAACCATATGATTTGTTGCTCCTGAGTCAACAATCCATTCTTTCCCGTGTGAATCTATTAGAAAGGCATTAACAGTACTTGCTATGCTTGCTGATGATTCACCAGTGTTATTGTTATCCATATTCAGCAGCTTTAGGATTTGAAAGTACTATTCATGTGTAAAGTGAGGACCTGTCATGTGTTCTGCTGTTGAATCCTCACCATTGTTTTGAATTTCTTCCTTTTCAACATGCCTTTAATGATCTCCAATAGTGGCATTGTGTGCTGCATTGAATGTTTGTTTCTTTTTATGCTTTAAATCAGTTGGATACACTATCAATTTGAAGCAGCCTTCACGAGTATGGCCTTTAAGTTTACAGAAGTCACACTGCACATTGTAGTTTTTCTTAGATCTCTAAGGAAATCCTCCTTTTGCCATCATCAATGCTGCAATATCTCCATTATCAATTGCAGATACATTATTTGGCATGCTCCATTGACTCTCACTTTCCATCAACATGGAATAAGCCTTGTTAATAGTGGGTACTGGTATCATCATAAGCAATTGACTCCTAGCTTGCTCATATAATTAATTAAGTCCTACCATAAATTGTAGAAACTTTAATCATTCCATAAATGTCACAAATCCTTGAGATTTCGTATAATCGCAACCTGGAATTGGAGCTAAATTATCAAATTCAGCCCATAATAACCTCAACCTTGAGAAGTAAGCAGAGTGTCACGACCCAAAAATCCCTTCGAAGGAGTCGTGATGGCACCTAGTCTCTAAACTAGGTAAGCCTAACATAAACTAAAATAACATTGATGCTTACTAACTTTAGATTAACCAACTCTCAATAACTTAAAATTTCCCAATTCCGGTGGTACAAGTAATAAGCCTATCTAAGAGTAATTACACAAAATAATACATCACTGGCCCGAAACAAAAGAGCAAATAAAGTAATTACAATTGAAGGTGACCCTGAGACCTGCGAATGCAACATCAGGTTACCGTGAGTCTCCACTGCGACAACCCGCACAACTACTACCGATCAATACCTAGATTTGTACACAAAAATATACATAAGTGTAGTATGAGCATAACACGGCATTGCCCAGTAAGTATCAAGACTAACCTCAATGGGGTAGTGATGAGGAACAATCAAGACACCTACTGGTCAAATGAAGTCAACACAGTACGATAATAAAGCATCGTGCTGAAAATGACGAGATAATATCAACAACGGAAAGAAATCAAAAACAAATAGTAAGAACAATAAAGGAGAACGTGAGTAGTAACAAACGATAACCAAGTAAATTAGGTAATGAGTATCTCAACACTAACATAACAGGAATAGAGAAAAGTAAGAATGTATTTAATTATAGAAGGAAATGCCCACACAATCAATCATATCAAGTCTAGTACACAGTACCGACCATCTAAATCTTCAGTTTCTCATATCATAATCTTAACTTTCGAATCTTCCGCATACATGGAACCTTGTGCCCCCATCTTTTTCCATTTAACTTTTAACAACATAATCCACATGCTATGCAATACATAATGTCCATACGATGCACTTAATATCCCCAAGTAGTCTCATTTGCCAAATATAAATAAAATTTCAAGTTTTAAACTAATTGGGAAAGCGAGCGAGAAAAGATAAAATTTATTTCTGTTGAAATCATTTGAGTAGAGAATATACCTCTTTTTACTATCCCCTTTGCATGAAATTTAATAATTTAAAACTTAGTAGAAATTCCTCTGTAAGTAAAAATACGACTGTAACATTTATTGAAGTTTAAAGTTTTGTAACCCATTCCGAGTCTGTTTACCCAAAAGTACAATTTCGGTCAAATTTTCACTGTTTAAACTTCAAAAACTAGGTACCTTCTTCCAATTCAATTTCATTCGAAAACTGAATTCAACCCTGCATTCAAGTCAATACACATATTACGAAGCTACTCAAGACCTCAAACTGCCAAACCGGGCACAATTGCTTAAAACGACCAGACGAGTCGTTACATCTCCACTTAAACATATGTTCGTCCTCGAATGTGTCCGGAGTCGCTCCAAAGCCTCTGAACCACTGCATGAGCTCACCATACATTCAACTGGGGGTGATTCTCCATCACCTAACATAAGCATACCTGACAATGAAATTTAGCTAAAGATCTCATCTCCATTTTAGCCCATATCCTTAGAACATGACCCCAAACCTCAACATCTGAATTTCATCATAGGACACGAATTTCACATCATCACACTTAACACACCCAAACAAGAAGAATCAAGCCAAAAATTCCAATTCCGAGTACAGTCACATGCTGCTCCACGCAACTCAACGCCCGAAACAATGACCTCTGACCACCATAGCTATTCAAATAACACCTTGGATGTCGGCAACACACATCATAAAAAATATAACCTTATTCCGGACCTCCACATCACTGCTCAAGATAAAGAAACATGCGGGAACCCATAGCCTCTCATGAAGACAATAGGTCAAGAAACTCTCTCGATCGCCAAGGGCCATCACCCAAATCTTAGCAGAAACACCCTCATACTTCCAAATACTCCTTACCCCCGATACCATAGTGCCACTCTCAGGTATAAGAACCACATCTCGACCAATAGAAGCAGCCCAACTGATGACTCACCATGGAAACACACAAATTCTCACACTACACAGCTCGTACATTGAACCAGCAATAACTCAATTACCTAATACAAATAAGGAAAAGCAAAGTAGATGAATTTTCTAACAAGTGTAACAGGTGCAACAACGAAAATATAGTTTTCATCAAATTGTTCCATAGAGGAAAAGTAGAACCCTAAATAAACACAAGAAATGGTATCTCATATAACATCCGCTGCAGCGTGCAGCCCGCTCCCAAATACTCATCAAGTCAGTATATCACATAACATCTGTTGCGGCATGCAGCCCGCTCCCAAATACTCGTCAAGCCTATTTGCTCGGGCTCATTGATCACATGATTACTGATATCAAGTACAACAGAGTGCACAAATAAAACTATGGGAAAAAAGTGAATAGAAGTAATAAGATATAAAAGAAACAAGTACAGCTGAGGTGCAAGGAGCAATTAACAGTACGAGGGCTATCTCACCCACATCGCCATAAGGCATGAACAAAATTAAAATATGCATGGAGAATAATCATAAAATCTTGTCGTGTGGTATAAAATTAAAGAGTAGCACATAACATAGGCCAGGGGCATAAATAATATCCATCCTTCCTGGAAACCTGATCAAAATGACAACCTCATAGGAGCACACAAACTGAACCTGATACGAAACACATATTCTCGTTGATCTTCCAAATAGGCCCAAGCCAAATTCGGACCCTTCCCAATTAGGTAAATATTCTTCGATAATACATACCATTAATTACCCCATTATCAACATTTCTTCACAACCCACTAACAAGAAAAAGCCTATATACGGGGACACCTAGTCCCAAAACCTCAGAAATACTAATTATCCAACACCATGTCTCGACTATGCAGATCAAATGGCTAATACATCACTCACCTTCCATCATCCTGCCTAAGCACCCATATAAGAGTTTGGCCGCACAACAAAACATGAACCTTGAAAGCCTCAAAGTCCGGCAATCACCATGCTATTATCCACGCACCCGCAAACCATAACTCAAGGTCCTTTCAAAAATACACACTCTTCACATATGATAGCCAATAATGCCAACACTCTATTAATTTCGGATATTGATTCAGGAGAAAACCATAATGTATCACGTATTCTTTATGCCCATATATGACACCCAACTCAAGTAGTAGTCAAACTATCTAGAATCCTCCGAGATCCGCCCGCGCGCAACTAAGTCGTTGGCAGTGCACCTCCCCAACTCGACCGAGTCACAAAAACCATATGATATAAGAGTGCTGCCACAAATTCTAGTAGAGAATTCCCATTCAAAAGGACCATTTAATTCCATTGCTATGTTGACCCAACACTACTGAACTGACTCATTTCTTTGGATAGTCGATATGAAACAATCCCAATCAAGGTCCAAATACAGATGATCCTGACAGGAACCACGTAGCCGGAAGCTCATAAACCACTGCATTTCCTCTGAAGCACCCGTCCTACTGCAACCACGACACCTAAGCTGAATAGACCTTCTATGAACCTGAAGTTGTTCCTCCGACTCCCCTTTATGCTTAAATGTAGATCCATTTTTGACATAGAAATATTGCAAGACCCAACATCATCTCATGCAAAACATCGATCCTTGGTCAAATGCAAAATCTGGGAATCCAACAATATCGCATATATACATGCCTACTCCATCCCAAACTGATATAAGTCTGACTCTACAACCTAAATGCTGCTATTGGACTCCTTCACTTAGCGCAAATCCATAGAAAACAATGTTTGACACTCCATAAAATTACTTTCCACGACTCGTGATAACTATGAATTATACATGATTTATGCCCATTCCTATGTTAGGTTTGTGCATAATTTGCCTTTGATTAGTCCTAAATTACTTACAAGTTGCGCTTGATTGCAGGTTTGAGCGACAAGATGATTAACATCACAAATCGGCTCAAGAAGGAGTGAAACCTGCCAAGTGACAAGAAGTGGAAATTAAGAACCTGCGCGGACCGCACTATTTTGGTGTGCGGCCGCGTAGGAATGTTCAAAGACTTCTCAAACTGCTCTGCCTCCTGCGCGGTCCGCCTGTTTGTGGATGCGGCCGCATGGAAAATGTTCAGAGAGTTTGATATTTTGAGGAAAAACCACGCGGGGCGCACCCATTCTGATGCGGTACGCATTCATGAAGATTCAGAGGCTAGGATTCAAGGCACAAGATCCACGCAGCCGCATACCAAAAGCAGGCGGCCCGCGTGGGAACAAGTTCGAAGAAGTAACAATTTGGAATTTCGTCTTGTGTGGCCGCACGTCACTTTTGTGCAGTCCGCTTGATCTACCCTGTGCGGCCGCGAGGCATTTCTGTGCGATCCGCTGGACAAATCCTACGCGTCCGCAATACATTTCTGTGCGGTCCGCGCCTCTGATCCAGAAGCAGCTAAAGTGAAGACACCATACCCAATGCGACCGCACGCCATTTCTGTGCGGTCCGCATCAGACCCTCAGGGGAATTTTTGTCCAGTTTTCTTGAGTAGTATAAATAGAACACTTTACTATTTTAGGTTAAGTTTTTATGCTCTGAACAATAGTTTCGCTTGTGAGGTTTTATATTAGCCTATTTTAGGCAACTTCCTATTGTAACTAATGTGTATTTGAGTATATTTAGCATATATTTAATGATTATGTTCAACTCTTTCATTATATTTGCTTTTTCTATTACTTCCCTATCTAGCTAAACCCATTAGCTAGGGTTGTGGCTCAACCTTAGTGTGGGTGGTTAATGGGTGTTTTTGCCTAATGCTTGGATGTTGTTTGGTGTTTGGTATTTGGGTTTTGTGTATGTTTTCACTTAGATTTAGTGGTTGCAAACACTAAGTCAAGCTTAGTGGGACTTGAATCTTCCTGAGAAAGAGATTCAATGACCTCACATTCAACCCAACAAGGATTTTGGATGGACCCATGAGAATGGTAGTCCCAAGTAATGAGTTAAATTGGCCTACCCAATTGGTCAATCGAGAGTTAATTGGGCAAAACCGTTCTCTCTACCGAGAGGTGTGAGAGCGAGTGCTAAAAGTGCAACGGTTATCCATATACCCCAGAATTAGCATCCTTGTGTTAGAATTCTATACTCATTGATTATCCGCCTAGGTGAGTGTCATGACCCTAGTGCTTTTCTCTTATTGCTTAATTCTAGCATCATTAATCTTAGCTTAATTTTAGATCATATTACTAGTTGATAATTATATTAAAAACCCAAGAATGAAAGAAGACCAATTTAAGGCTAAGACGCATCTCTAAGCCATACAATTACTCATCTCCAACTTGAAGCTCCTGAGGAATTCGACCCCAATATACTTTTGGGTTATTAGTATCGCGCCCGCTCTTTCTTCGGATTGAGTTCGACCCGATCACTTTTTGGCGCCGTTGCCGGGGAGCTTTACAGTGTTTGACTATTTGTTGGCTAGTCGTGTGTTTTGCTTCTCTTTCCTTCTTGTTACTTATTTTGTTTGTTAATTTCACTCAGGCACCAATGGCTTTAAATGCGAATGAGCCTCTCAATGTTGGAGTGGAGGAGGTGGATGACGTGGAACAAGAGAAAATTTTACCCCAAGCTCCAAGGAGAGGTAGAAATGCAAATGCAAATGACAAAATACCAGACCCTCCTCCACCTCTACCAAAGGTCGCACCAAGGATATTACCCAACCAGGGTTATGCAAGTGCAATCGTTCCTCCCTGAATCGGGGTGGGGAACTTCCAAATTACCAATGTCATGATGACCTTTCTCGAACAACGAGGGTACTTCACAGGCGCCTCGGGCAAAAATGCTTACAAGTATCTTAAGGGGTTTGTGGATACTTGTTGGGGGAGCAAGAAAAAAAAATGTTTCTCAAGACGCATTGAGGTTGATGCTTTTCCCTTTCTCACTTAGGGGGAATGCGCTCGATTGGTTAGAGAGACTCCCCAACCATTCCATTACCACTTGGGATGAGTTGGCGGATAAATTTATTGCCAAGTTCTTTTCGCCTAGTCACATGGCAGTTCTTAGAGACGAGATTCTAGCATTCAAGCAAGAGCCCACGGTTCCTTTACATGAAATTTGGGAGAGGTTTCGGACTATGGTGAAGGAGTGCCTCAACAATGATATGAATGATGTGATGATCCAGCAGACTTTCTATCGGGGTATCAATACAACCAATCAATGCATAGTCAATCAGTTGGCAGGTGGTAATTTCATGAAACTTCCTTATGATGAGGCGTGTGATGTTCTTGACGAAATGGCTGACACTTCATCGGCGTGGCAAAGCTGTGCTAATGTTCCTCAAGTTGATCCCAATGTCATACACTTGCACAAGGAGCTACATGATCATGGGCAAGATATAGCCGAACTTACAATCACAATGAACCATTGGCCAAGGCACAGCTTCAACAAGTTCAAAACCCGAGACAAGTAAATGCCATGAAGGGGTGAATTTGATGTGAAGAAGGATAGATGGCAACAACAACCTCAAGAGAACTTTGATAATTGTGATGATGGAAATGGTGGTTTTTCAAATGATGGTTATGAGGCTCAAGAAGAAGTGCAATTTGTGAATAACTACCAAGGGAATAGAGGTAATCAAGGGAACCAACAATGGCGTCCCCAAGGCAACATTGGGGAAATCAACAAAATAGTGGGAACTGGAACAACAATAATCATGGCAAAAATTGGAACAATCAAGGAAACCAAGGCAATTGGGATGGAAACAATAACAATTGGAACAATAATGGTGGGTGGAACAACAATCAGGGAGGAAACCAAGGAAATATGGGGCAAGGCTTTCAAAGGCCCCCAATGTACCAACAACCGAACAACCCAACCCTATTCTAATCTTAAGGGCCTAGTTCTTCAAGAAATGATATGGGTAGGATTGAGATTATGTTTGAGCAAATGATGATGAAAAATCAAGATTCCGATGCCCAACTAGCTTCCCATAATACTTCGATCTGTAACTTAGAAGTGCAACTTGGGCAAATATCACAATCTCTAAATACTCGCCTGAAGGGTTCTTTACCAAGTGATACGGTAGTGAACCCACAGTGTGGGCACAATAACCATGTGATGGCAGTGACAACATGTAGCGGAAGAGGTGGTGATTTGCAAACCTCTAGGGGTAATCAAGTTGTGATCGATGAGGAGGAAGTACAAGAAGACAATTCTCCATTTGTGGCTGATGATATTGTTGGTCCTAATGTGAGAAATGAAGTAAGAATTGATATTGATGAGGGCGAGGAGGATACCCAAGAGGCCGTGAACCCGTCTAGGGAACACATCATTGACATGCCGGAACCTTCGGTCCCAAAAGCCAAGGCACCTTTACCTAGGCCTCTTCCGCCATATCCTCAAAGATTAGCCAAGAAAAAGGGTGACAATCAATTTAAAAAGTTTATTGAGACGATGAAGAGTTTGACTATCAATGTGCCTTTAGTGGAGGCACTTGAACAAATGCCGGGATATGCAAAGTTCATGAAGGATTTGGTTACTAATAAGTGATCTATGGAGTATGAGACCATCAAAACGACACACCAAGTGAGATCCATTGTTCATTCTATGGCACCAAAGTTAGAGGATCCCGGCGCCTTCACAATTCCATATACAATTGGGAGCGTCGATTTTGCTAAAGCCCTTTGTGATTTGGGGGCAAGTATCAATCTCATGCCATATTCGGTGTTCAAAATTTGGGTATCGGACAACCTCGTCCAACTTCTATGAGGCTTCAAATGGCAGACCGATCTATAAAGAAACCTTTGGGTATTATTGATTTTGTCCTTGTTTGGGTCGATAAGTTCATCTTGCCGGCCGATTTTGTGATTCTAGATTGCGAAGTGGATTTTGAGGTGCCCATTATTCTTGGAAGGCCTTTCCTAGCTACGGGGAAGGCCTTTGTTGATGTTGAGGTGGGAGAATTAACGTTTCGCGCTGGTGATGAAAAGGTGGTTTCCCATGTATGCAAGTCGATGCGCCAACCAAATAGCACCGAGGTGTGTTCGTTTGTCGACATTGTCACGGCGGTGACAGTGGATGACACAAGCGCCATGGCAAATGTTGAGGACCCACTCGAGGCCGTGATCTTAAACATAGATGTAGATTATGTTCCGGAAAGGGTGGAGTGTGTGGATGCACTTCATAGCATGGGATCATATTCCTACGAGCCGAGGAAGCTATCTCTTGATCTTGAAAATCGCAAGACTCCACCCACCAAACCATCCATTGAGGATCCATCGGTGTTGGAGTGAAACCACTTCCTCCTCACCTCAGGCATGAGTTTCTTGGTCCTAATTTCACTTTGACTAACGTGCAGGTGGACGTTACTTTGGCGGTTCTTCAAAAGTGCAAACGGGCGATTGGATGGACCTTGGCGGATATTCGGGGTATTTGCCCCAAATTTTGCATGCACAATATAATATTGGAGGAGGATGCTAGGCCTTCTATCGAACATCAAAGAAGACTCAATGAGTCCATGAAAGAGGTGGTTAAAAAGGAAATCATCAAGTGGCTTGACGCTGGTATGGTATATCCAATCTCCGACAGTTCATGGACCTATCCAGTCGAATATGTTCCAAAGAAGGGAGGAATGACGGTAGTGACCAATGATAATAATGAGGTGATTCCGACTCGTACTGTGACGGCTTGGAGAGTATGCATGGACTACCGAAAACAAGGTTACAAGAAAAGACCATTTCCCATTGCCATTCTTGGATCAAATGCTTGACCGTCTTGCGGGCCGGGCATTCTATTGCTTTTTGGATGGGTATTCAGGTTATAATCAAATCCTTATTGTGCCGGAAGATCAATAAAAGACAACATTTACATGCCCGTATGGTACTTTCGCCTTCTTGAGGATGCCATTTGGGTTGTGCACTGCTCCGGCGACCTTCCAAAGATGTATGGTGGAAATCTTCACCGACATGGTGGAGGATATATTGGAGGTCTTAATGGACGACTTTAGTGTGGTCGGGGATTCATTTGGTGAATGTTTGCAAAACCTTGATCGTGTGTTGGCCCGATGTGAAGATACAAATTTGGTGCTCAATTAGGAGAAATGCCACTTTATAGTGGAAGAAGGAATTGTGTTGGGTCATAAAATTTCGAAGAAGTGAATTGAGGTTGACAAGGCTAAAATTGAGGTGATCTCAAGGATTCCTCCCCCTAACTCTGTCAAAGGGGTGAGGAGTTTTCTTGGACACGCGAGTTTCTACCGGAGATTCATCAAAGATAAGTAGTGAACCTGTTGTGTAAATTATTGGAAAAAGATGCAAAGTACGTGTTTGATGAGAAGTTTATGGAGGCGTTTGAGCTTCTAAAGCAAAAGTTGACGACTACCCTCATCATTACCACACCCAATTGGAGCTTACCTTTTGAGCTCATATGTGATGTTAGTGATGTTGTGGTGGGGGCTGTCTTGGGCCAGAAAATTAACAAGTTATTCCATCTGGTGTACTACGCTAGCAAGACAATGAATGAGGCGCAAAGAAATTACACGGTCACCGAGAAGGAATTGCTTGCAATTGTATTTGCTATGGAGAAATTTCGCCAGTACCTAATGGGGGCCAAAGTGATTATTCATACCGATCGCGCCGCCCTAAGGTACTTGATGACTAAGAAGGATTCAAAAGCAAGGTTGATGAGATGGGTGCTTCTTCTACAAGAGTTTGACTTGGAGATAATGGATAGAAAGAGTAGTGAAAATCAAGTGGCGGACCACTTGTCTCGTTTGGAGAAGGAGGGGAGGCCTTCGGATGGCCTTGAAATAAATGATTATTTTCCGGACAAGAAACTCCTCTCAGTTTCTATGCTTGACATGCCGTGGTTTGCCGACATCGCAAATTATTTGGTTACCGGTGTGTTACCGTGTGAGCTCTCTTCTAACCAAAGGAAGAAGCTCAAGCGGGATGCTTTGGACTTCTATTGGGATGAGCCTTATCTTTTCAAAATTTGCACCGATGGTGTGATTCGCCGGTGTGTTTCCCACGAAGAACAACTAAGCATTGTGGAAGCTTTTCATTCTTCGCCCAATGGTAGCCATCATGGCAGGGCGAGGACGGCGTACCAAGTATTGAGTTGTGGTTTCTATTGGCCTTCGTTGTTCAAGGATGCCGGTGACTTTGTGAAAAGGTGTGATGAGTGTCAATGTGCAGGTGGAATTTCAAAGAAAGATGAGATGCCCCTTAACACGATTCTTGAGGTCGACATTTTTGATGGTTTGAGGGATATACTTCATGGGCCTGTCTGTGAGTACTTGTGGCAATACCTATATCTTGGTGGCGGTTGATTACCTGTCAAAATGGGTTGAGGCTGTTGCCTTTCTTAACAATGAAGCTCGTAGTGTGGCGGCTTTCTTGAAGAAGAGCATCTTTACTAGGTTTGGCACACCCCGTGCCATAATTAGTGATGGTTGCTCTCATTTTTGCAACTGAGCTTTCGATTCTTTTCTCTCCAAGTATAGGGTAAACCACAATGTGACCACTCCTTATCATCCTCAAGCGAGTGGTCAAGTTGAGGTTTCGAACCAGGAAATCAAGAGTATTCTTTACAAGACTGTCAATGCAAACATGACCAACTGGTCAAAGAAATTGGATGATGCTCTTTGAGCGTATCGTACCGCTTTCAAGACTCCGATTGGCATGTCGCCATATCGGTTGTTTTTTCATAAGGCGTGTCATCTTCTGGTGGAGTTGGAACATAAAGAAATGTGGGCCTTGAGAAATTTGAATTTAGAGTGGGATGTAGCAGTCAATCTCCGGGTTGAACAATTGAATAAGCTTGATGAGTTCCAGTTTCATGCATATTCTAGCTCATCTTTGTACAAGGATAAAATGAAGTATCTCCATGAGAAGTATGCCCGGGGGAAAGAGTTCAAAATTGGTGATATGGTTCTTCTCTTCAATTTTCGGTTAAGATTGTTTCCGGGAAAGTTGAAATCCAAGTGGAGCGATCCTTTTGAAGTGGTTAGTGTTACACCCTTTGGTGCTATTGACCTCAAAAACAAGAATGGTGAAGTGTTCGGGTAAATGGGCATAGGGTCAAGCACTATTTGGGCAAGTTTGATGATAGCCACGTGGTGGCACTTCTTCACTTGAAATGATTATGATGGTAACTTGAGTCGTGCCGCGACATTAAATCAAGCGCTTCTTGGGAGGCAACCCATATCTTTTCATTTGCTTTGTTTTTCTTTTGTAGAGTAGGATTATTAAGCTGATGGTTTGTGGAGTGTTGCGGGGATATGATCAAATCAGCGCAAGGAACAAATGAAAAATGCACAGTCTCTGTCCAGTGCCCATGCAGCCGCACCACAATTCAGTGCGGCCCGTATGGATTTGATTGGCTGAAGGAATTAGCTCAAGGGAGTACCACGCGGCCGCATGGCACTTTTGTGCGAACCGCGATGGAGGAGGTATAAAGGCCACTCTTTGATAAAATTTTCACGCGGCCGCGAACAAAACCAGGCGGGCCGTGTGACAATGGCCAAACAAGTCACGTCTCTGAAGTTTATTCACGCGGTCGCGGCCAAAACCAGGCGGACCGTGTGAGTAGTGTGCTTCAAGTTCCATGTGAAAAATCCTGTGCGGTCCGCACGCCACTTTTGTACGGCCGCGCAGGTAGGTGAGTCTGGGCCCCACGATAGTCAATAAATAGACGCCTAAGGCCATTTGTTACCCTTTTCGCAAAAATTCATTCTAAAGCTTACTTTTTGCTGTTCATATCCTCAAGCTTGCATTTCATCTCTTCTTCATTACAATCCTGGTAATAATTCACACGCCATGTTAATTCTTAGTTAATTACTTGTTATTTTTCATTACATTTTTTTGTTAGAATAACTTCTTAAATTTTTATTTCTCTCCTTAGAAATCGATTGGGGTAGTTTCCTCTGTTTCTTTTTTTCAAAGCATGGGCATAAGCCGGAAATTATCAACCGAGTAGGGACAACCTAAGGGATTGATCATGATTGTTGTATGAACTTAAATACATAAAAGTCCCTTGCCCAGCTCGGATGCCCTACGCGGCCGCACAACCTTTTGGTGCGGTCCGCATGAGTTGCTTAACTCCATAGTCACCCTCTGTCGTACCCGCGTGACCTCTTTGTGCGGTCCGCGTGGTTTTCTGTACGGCCGCGGTCCAAATTTGTGCGGACCGCGTGGCTTGGTTATCAGAGAGGGTGAAATTTTTGAATATGTTTTGTGCGGACGCGGTCCCAATCAGGTGGACCGCATGGCTGTTTGTCTGAGATGTGAAATTTTTTTTTGTCTTGTACGGCCGCGGTCCATAATCAGGCGGACCGCATGGCCGGGTTGTCTCAATGTTGAAATTTTCTGGTGCTCACCTGTTCGGACCGCGGTCACTTCGCTGCGGTCGCACAAGGATCCCATGCGGCCGCGATCCCTGTTTTGGGTATTGATTGTTGGGCTAGTTTTGCCTGTGCGGACCGCATGACCTTTTCATGCGGTCCGCCTCAGCCTGTCTGCAACATGAAGAGTGTTCAACTTTGTATCTCTCTCGTGCTTTCACTAACAATGTTAGACTTGATTCTTTTGCAGATAATGCCTACAAAGGGTAAACAAGTTCAATGTGGGGGTAAGGAAAAACAACCGGCGAGGGGTGGAGCCTCCAACGTAAAGATAGTGCGGAGACAACTCAAACTATCTGCAAGGAAAGGAGGATATTAGGAGGACTAGAAAGATCATATGGGAGGCAGACAAGGCTGCCTCTCACTCTTCAGGCAGTAAATATGCCCCCTCCCGGAGTTTGAATCCAGAGTCCATACCCTCACGGATGTCAATAGAGGTGCCAGTACCGGTATCATCATCTCCCGATAATGAACAGGAAAATATGGCCACTTCCATGAGGCTAGTAAAAACAATACTAACGGATTTGTTTGATGAGTCCGAGGGTGAGAAAGAGGCTAATGAAGAATATTCCACCTCCCCCAACATATAATCATCAGGGGGAGGTGATGGTGGTGAGCCACAAATTGGAGGGATTGAGAGGACCAGAAAAGAGGAAGTCTGGAAAGACCGTTTTGTGAGTGAGACTGCCTTCCACATTTACAGAGCATGGTGGCCGAAGAGAAAGCTGATTCTAGAGCGGAGGTTTATTATAGCTGATTTTCTCCCTCACAACCCTCACGTACAAGCTCAGTTGTTATGCGAGAGGGTTGGGGATTCTTTATAGAACATATGGAAATGGCCAATGAACACATGGTAAAAGAGTTTTATAGCAATGTCCACCACATGGTCAAGTGTGCCACAATGACAAAGGTGACAGACCAGGTGGTTCTATATGATGGCAAGACTTTGAATGATTATCTGGGGTTTGCTGAGGAAGATGAGTCACAGCATCTGGATAAATTGGCAGAGAAAGAAGAGGTGCGTCCGTGGTTGGCTGAGATCATTGCAGCTCCTGGTACTATCCCAGAATGGTTGAATGCACCGGCCAGAATATTTAGAAACACCCTGAGCTTCGAGGCAAAAGGGTGGCTCTCATTTTGTGTGCGACAGACTCGACCCCTCCACTCATGAAAACTCTGTGCCAATTGAGTGTGTTGTCCTAGTTGCCTCCATTATGGCGGTTTCCCGTTAAATGTGGGTAACATCATGCAAAGGGTCATTTCCAAGGTGGGGCACGACACTCAGCAAAACTACCTATTCCCCAACACATTGACCAAGTAATTTGACTATATGAAGGTGAAGAAGAAGCATTATGATATTGAGGTGCCTCCGATGGGTCCTTACTCGTGGTATGATCAAAAGGGTCCAGACAACCCTAAGGGCGCCAAGAAAGGGCAGGCATCGACTTCTACTGCAGCTGGCTAGTCTGACGAGCCAGCTGCAACTATGCAGCCTTCTGTGCCTACCACTTCTGCGAACCCGGTAGTTCCGATGTCCAAGACTCACAAGTTCACAGCTCATCAGTTGACACAGACTCTGGCTAGCTTGAACAACTGGGTGTCGGCTGCGACATCCAAGTTGTCAATATTGACGACAACTGTTGAGACTTAGATGTCACTTATTACTATGGAGGTTCCTGCTTTACTTGAGGAGACATTGAAGAAAATACTGGAAAACTAGGAAGCTATGATGAAGAAGTAGGATAAGCTGGAGGAAGCAGTCGAGGCGCACAGCAAAGCCCTAAAAGATTTGGCCAATGAGCACCGAAAGATCAGGAAAGATAGAGCCTCCAAGAACTCAGTGACGAAGCTGAGGACAGATGTTGATAAGCTCTTTGCCGACCAGATGCCCCTAGAGTTGCTTTTTGGAGAGCCCATATGAGGTAGCTGCAGGTCAGCCATAGTTCGAGGAGAGACCGAGGAAGAAGAGGAAGCTCCCACACACAGAGGGAGTGGTGATTGAGGTGGAACCTGCCCCAGAGAGCCCATCTGAGCCCATCATTGGAGACACTAAGCCTCAGACAGCGCTGACAGGAGATGAGCCATAGGAGCAGACAGTTGATGTCCCAGCACCACGGCAACATCAGGCTGGGGACCGATCTGAGGGCTCTGCCGGTACATCAGACACATGAGCCAGTGAGCAGCAGACAGTAGTTGATGAGGCTTGAGGGTCCATTTCTATATCATTCCCCCTATTTTATGCTTTATTTGATAGTTAGCATTGGGGACAATGCTAGCTTTTATTCGTGGGGGTGTGGCCCTACTTTTTGATTGATTTGGATATTGGATGACTGTACATTTACTATTTACTATTTACTTTCTGCACATTCATAGTTAGATGGTTTGTATATAATTTTTATTTCTGAATCTCCCTTTAGTGTATATTCTACTTCCCCTATGTATATATTCATTTGGTTCTCGTTTGATTTTTCTTGTTATTTTGTTATTTTTGTAAAAATTTTCGTTTTAGTGCTAAATTAGGCTCGTAGCTTCTTTTTAGTTTTGGTTGATGTTGAAATAAGCTCTTGGTTTTCTTAATGCCACGGTTCTTTATAGGGGGTAGAATGTTGTGTGAACCAGGTGACTCTTCCCAATGATAGATAGCGTGACATCTTTCTTAAGGGTTGATGCAGTTCTTCTGTTTTGCTTCTTTTTGATTTTTCAGGTTTTTGTAGTAAGAGTACCTCAGGTAGAGCTTCACTTGGGCCTAGCACATTTGCCTTCGATCTTATGGTCAAAGACATCAAGTTGTGTTTAGGATGGTGAAAGTCGTGGCCTTGAGAATCTTATGTTGACCAAGAAATCATCATATGGTCGTGTGAGGCCATTGTGTGGTTAAATCGTATCTAAGATCGTTGTGGGCCCTCGACTCCGTCTTTGGCAATCCTTGAGTGTTGTGTGGTGAGAACTCGATTTGTGAGCCCAAGTGCCGAGTCGATTGTCTAGAACTTGCCCCGAATGTTTGTTGAGGCGAATCGTGGGTGGAACTTGATTTGAGATATTATTGTAGGCTCTCCTTGATCCCAAAACGTTATCTTGAAAGATTTTATGACCTACCAATATAATGATCCCTAGTTCACCCTTTTGAGCCTAAATCCTTATTCTTTATACACCAAGCTATAAACCTATAACCGTTCTCAATTAGACCTTCTCTTGGCACCCAAAAGTCTTCCCTTGGTTATTGGCAATTGCATAAGTTTGGAGGAAAAGACAAGAAAGGAAACAAAGTGGTATAAGATACAAAAGGAAAGGAAAAAGGAAGGCAATGAAAAAGAGAAAAGACAAAAAGAAAAGTAAGTCAAAAAGAGAATAAGAATTAAAAAAAAGGGAATAAAGTACAACAAAAAAGTGGAAAATGTTATGAAATAATATAAAAGACAAGAACAATAATGCAAGAACAAGAGCAATAGAGAGAAGAGTAGAGAGAGTTCTTCTTATTGATACTTAGAGAATGTTAGGAGTTTTTTTACAATGGTAGAAGACCCCTTTATTTATAGGGAGGGGGATGATTTAGCTACCAAGAATAGAACTCTAGAATCTCTCTAATTATAGACATTCACCTTAAATAGGAGATTTCATAACACTCCCTCTTGAATGTCTATTCAACAATGTGCCTCGTTAAAACCTTAAAACCAAAACCCAATGGGAAAAATTAAAGAAAGGAAAAAGAGTACACATGTTTGAATATGCGCCTATTGGTTGCCTCGTTAAAAACCTCGCAAGGAAAACCTAGTGGGACAAAACCTTGTAAGGGAAAAAGAGTGCAACGCGCATTAACTCCCCCTGATAAGAACATCAATTTATATCCTTGAGCATTTGCATTCCAATCTTGTGCATCATCTTCAAAACGATCTTTGGTAGACGTTTGATAAATCAACCATATTGACTTGAATAAGTATTCCGCACCTTGAAATCATCATTCTTGATAGATATGAACATCTTCATATAATGTCGTGAAATAACTCTTCAATATCTCCATAGATGCATTCTCAATGCCATCATGCTTATAGTTATAGCAAGATACATATGTACACAAATTGTACTAAGAATGTGGTACTTCAGGACCAAGAATTGCATATGCTTCAAGCAACTTAAATCTTTCAAGTTAAGTCATATAAGCCATATAATAGACTTTAGATGCATATCAAGTTTTCCATGTCATGCTAGACAAATAGATATCGAAAACTGATTATACATACCTTTGACTTTATACTTTCAAGCATTTGAACTATAGGTTCAAAACTACATGTCTTTCATATGGAATCAATTCTTCTTGAATTGTATCTCTTCCATTTAGTTACTTTCTTTGGGTCAGCAAATGCGTATAGCATGCTTTGCAATATGTTGCAATTGAATTATCCCTTTTATGAACTTCAGGTTCATATCATGATATTCGGGGATATACATATACAAATGATAATTCATCCCATGTAACCTTTTCTCAAGCGTTTATCATGTCTCCCCCTCATGTTAGTAAAGCTAACTTGTTTCCTCAACTTTGGGAAATCATCTTTGTGCATTATCATGTCAATATACACAACACATTAATAATAAGATGAAATTATTTGGTTCCTGACCTTGAACCACTTGTGAGGGGAGAATATACTCTCGTATACAGCTTATATCAAACTGATATATATAACTTTGTTCTCACAAGAAACAGTTTAGCTATTAAGTGGAAGCACTCAATAATTATCTTGCTAAACTTACTTTGATATAAACCAACTTATCAAGATGAACTATCTTGAGTAGAAAATCTGGAAATTATGCTCGAAGTTAGATTACTGAGCAATTTACCTCGCAAGCACCGGCCAGGCTGCGGGTCAATAACAATTGCGCATGTAACCATATCATAGATGCATCATATGTGGTATACATGGCAGGTGAATGGGCCCATATTCACCTTTGATATTTCCAGAATTTATGGGCTTCAACCCGAACTCTTTAGTTGGTCAGTTCATTAATGAGAACAAGTGATACAAGAGAATTCGTAAAGAACTTTCTAGTTCTTTGATATTCACCTGTGTGAATTTGCACATCATACTTAAAATGAGATGGCTAACACGAATGCCAACTGAATAAATTATCAATATTGGTAAACTTCAAATTTACACCATGACCTGTGCACTTATCAATAAACTTCAGGTTTATTATGACATGTGTTTTTATACCAATATATATCCACTTTATTGTGGCATTCTTTCTTTTGTGTAGTACAAACTGGAGAACAAAGCGGGTAGCTTTTCATATACAAATTACCCCGCTACAAGTTGTAGTAATAGGAGATATCAAAGCCTTCCTTTATTTATAGTCTCAATATAATCAATCGCTTTCACGTGTACTTTGGAAACTGAATAAGTTTCTTTGAGACTTACTACAGCACAATACTCAATTGTGTTTCTCCAACATAGTAATAATTGGCTCTTCTAGAGCTCTCAATTAATTTTGTACTACCACAAATTCATCAACATCCATGTGGTGAATATCTTTCTTAAAGAGAAAGTTATACCATTATGGTCATGTCAAACTTATATGCAAGATATGTTTCTTGCATTATCGTTGTCCTTTAATAGTCATATTTCCAAAATACTTTGGTGTACAATAGGTACGTGACCAACGATCATTCATGCCGTATATCATCTCAAACCTCCTTCTAGGGGTGAGTGTGGTATCATCTCAAGCCTCCTTCTAGGAGTGAGTGTGGTATATTCAATACCAATTTCATGTTCATATTCTTCCAATAATGAATATGTATTCGTGAATCAGATGTTGTCACATTCACTTCGGGGATATGTGATTTTGTTATCCTTTTCAAATCTATAACTGCGTCAGGCATTTGATTTGCTATTCTTTGCAAATGGATAATCTTTTGTGCCTCTTTCACAAATAGAGGTATGTGGATCAAGATGAGATAATGATGCATTTTTCCACAAAATTTCCCGTTTGGTTTCACCAACTTCTCCCCCTAATTTTGGGAAAAGTGTCTCATCAAATTGACTTTCTGCAAATCGTGTAGTGAACAAATCTCCTGTCAATGTTTCGAGATAGTGAATAATGGAGGGCGATTCAACCTCAACATATATTCCTAACCTTCTTTGCAGACCCATTTTGGTGCGGGATGACGGTGCTACAGGCACATATACTGCACATCCAAAGATTCTTAAATGGGATATATTGGGTCCATGACCCAAAACCAATTGCAACGGGGAATATTTGTGTCAATTCGTCAGTCAGAGACGAACTAGCATTGCTGTATGCAAAATGGCGTGACCCCAAACCGAAGTGGGCAGCCGACGAACTAGTATTGCTGCATGCAAAATGGCGTGAACCCAAACCAAAGTGGGCAGCCGACGAACTAGCATTGCTGCATGCAAAATGGCGTGAACACAAACCGAAATGGGCAGCCTCGTTTTCATGAAGAATTCAAGATTATTCTCATCTATTGTCTCAATATGATATCCATTTTGAATGATATCTTTAAAACTCAACAAGTTCCTTTTAGACTTGGAGGAGAACATTTTGATTGATATCATTAAAACTCAACAAGTTCTTCTTAGACTTGGAGGAGAATATTGCATTCTCTAAGATAAACGTCGTGCCTTTGGGCAGAGTTACAGTTGCTCTTCCGGAGCCTTTAATCAATTTACTTCCCATGGTTTGACATATAAAAGAAAATATACGAATCATGAGAATAAACAACTTCAATCCGTTTGTGTCACGTAATATTTTCAAAATCTGCTGCTAACAGTTGACTAACAAAATCAGATATGTTATCCATAATCGATTACTATGCAGCTTGAAAATTTCAGTTTAAGCATTTTTCACAAAACAATCGATTGTTAAACACACACAATCGATTGTTGAGCACTGACAATCGATTGTTAAACATAGACAATCGATTGTTGACAAATTTTGAAAAATTCCAGATCACACTGTTTTAAGACAATCGATTGTTAAACATAGACAATCGATTGTTGGCTATTTCGAAAAATTCCAGAGCACACTGTTTTAACACAATCGATTGTTTAGCATTGACAATCGATTGTTGATTAATTTTGAAAAATTCCGGATCACACTGTCAAACAACAATCGATTGTTAGACATAGACAATCGATTGTGGATGATTTTTGAAAAATTCCAGATTACACTGTCTAACGACAATCGATTGTTAGACATAGACAATCGATTGTGGATGATTTTTGAAAATTTCCAGATTACACTGTCTAACGACAATCGATTGTTAGACATAGACAATCGATTGTGGATGATTTTTGAAAAATTCCAGGTTACACTGTTTTAAAGACAATCGATTGTCAAACATAGACAATCGATTGTTGACTGTTTTTGAAAAATTCTAGATCACACTGTTTTAAAGACAATCGATTGTTGATCATTGACAATCGATTGTTTTGCAGTTTTTATGCGAAATATGAGATAACCGACTAGTTTTTCAGGTTAGTCGATTACTCCTACTGGAAAGTAAAAATATTATTGATATTTGAGCATATTGATACATTCTAAAGAACTAATACTAACATTATATCATGAACTAACTAATACGAGCTAATACTAATGGCTATTAGTTTATTCACTAACTAATACAAATAAGTAGAACAAAATCAAATAACTCCATCTTCTTTCATCACGGACCCATCGCCGATTAGGTGGTCTATTCTCCCCTCGGGTTGCTCAAAGAAGTCTGCCACATCCAGGTGGGTGATGTCCTCATTGTCGTCATAGACAAAATTTGTTTCAGGGCCTTTTCTCTTTCGAGATGCTTGATAAAGGTCACCAAGTGTCTTGGTATACGGCAAGTCTTTGACCAGTGCCCTTTCCCACCGCAACGATAACATATCGTTTCTGAACCATTTGCCTTAGGATCTTCATGACCCCGTTTCTGCTTTCGGCGGTTATCTCTCCTTGGGGGTTGACGGACTTCATTGGAATTTCTTCCTTGTCTACGTCCCTGGCTATGACCCCGTTTACGACCATGACCATGGCCCTTTTCATGTTTGGCATAATGAGAGTGCACCTTATCTGCTTCAGGCAGTGGTGTAGACCCAGTGGGTCGATTTTCGTGATTTCTCATGAGCAGGTCATTATTTCGCTCAGCCACTAGTAGAAGAGAAATCAGTTCAGAGTACTTTGTAAAGCCTTTCTCTCTGTACTGTTGTTGCAGTACTATATTGGAGGCATGAAACGTTGTAAACGTTTTCTCAAGCATATCATAATCGGAGATATTATCCCCGTATAGCTTCAATTTTGAAGTGATTCTGAACATTGCAGAATTATATTCAGAAACGGACTTAAAGTCCTGGAGCCTCAGATGAGCCCAATCATATCGTGCTTGTGGCAGAGTGACCAACTTCAGGTTGTCATATCTCTCCTTTAAGCCGTTCCACAAGATGAGTGGATCCTTGACGGTGAGATATTCAATCTTCAAACCTTCATCAAGGTGATGGCGCAAGAAAATCAAGGCCTTCGCACATTCTTGGGTGGATGCTTTTTCTCTATCTTTGATGGTGTCTCCGAGACCCATAGCATCTAAGTGGATTTCAGCATCCAACACCCATGTCATATAGTTCTTGCCCGAAATTTCAAGGGCAACGAACTTTCTTTTCGTAATGTCAGACATAATCGAAAATTAAATTAGGAAGAGGGAAATACCTTAGATTTTTCGAGAATGGTTCTTGAGACGGTAGAGTCTCGTGCTGATAACGTGTTATGAAATAATATAAAAGACAAGAACAATAATGCAAGAACAAGAGCAATAGAGAGAAGAGTAGAGAGAGTTCTTCTTATTGATACTTAGAGAATGTTATGAGTTTTTTTACAATGGTAGAAGACCCCTTTATTTATAGGGAGGGGGATGATTTAGCTACCAAGAATAGAACTCTAGAATCTCTCTAATTATAGACATTCACCTTAAATAGGAGATTTCATAACAGAAAACTTATTTTTGTCCTTGTTGAAGCTAGTTGAAGATATTTACTGAGCCGTTAAATTTTACAGACGGATCTAGAGGAAGCTAATACATTGTATCTTGACGCGAAGTCATCTGCCCGACTTCTTCAAGAGCAACAGGATAGATACATCTCATGAGAAACTGTACTGTACTATCTTGTTCATTCTTAAATATGGACGCTGTAGCTTTATTCGTTGAGGTGCTCGTATCCAAATTGCATTTTGCAAGTCAATTTGTTTCATTTAAGGATGTGGCTGTCTTCTGTAACTGATGTTTCATTATGTTAAGCGTACATTCTTTTCTGTTGCGTATCTTGTCTGTTGCGTATCTCGTCCATCGGTGAGGTGACTCCTGTGTATTTGATACTCTTGCTAAAAATGTGTATGTGCAGTATTTTTTTCAGCAATGGTTGTTTGTTACTCCCTCAGTTTTATATTGTTTGAGGTACTTTTCTTTTTAGTCTGTTCCAAAATGAATGACACATTTCTAAATTTCGAAATAATTCAACTTTAAACTCTTTATTTTACCCTTTTTACCATTAGTAAGAAGCTTTTATAGTCACACAAATTGTATAGCCCCACAAACCTTTTACCCCTTAATCTTTTATGACCACAAATTTTAAAAGTCTTTTTTTTTTCTTAAACTCCGTGGCGAGTCAAACTAACTCTAATAATATGAAAAGAAGAGAGTACAAGATATTGACATTATCCTAACCCTAAACATGTTAGATAATGTTCTGGTTTTTCGACATATTTTGAAGATGAGTGTATTTTCTTCTCCAATTTAAGTTATTTTGGTGAAGCTTTGTTTTCGCTCAGTTCTTTGTTTATTATCATTACTACCACTATTATGATTAAGTAGACTTGAATTTGTTCACGGGAACATAAGCAAATTAAATTTAAAAAATATCTAGATAAGCCCAAGTCAATAGGAGTTGGCCACGCCGTGCTAGATTGGAGGGGCTAGTGAATATATCCCATGATGTTCATGCGTGACTTAATTATATATTAAGTGTACACATGTTCTTAAATGGTGTGAGGTGGTAGAACACCATGAAAACTTTGCCGAGTTTATCATCAACCTTGATTTTGCTATGCTCAATAAGAACCCAAACTAGCGGAATAGGTTCGTGTTCCACTTCTAAAGTCAGTCGTCTTTGCGCAAGTGTAAACTGCATACGATTCTCCAGTGGATCTATTTCTTTTTTGTACTTCTAGATAAACCCATCACGAATTAGAAGAAGAGGGTCAGCCAAACAGCGGTCCATTGAACTCATTGCGAGGGAGGCAGGAAGCGGTAGCTTCTAGAATGAAAGCTTCTCCTTTTTTGAAATTTAAAAAAAGGATTATGGTTGAAGTATCCGTAATGTCAAGTGGTTATGCGTCTTTAGGAAAAATCAGTACAAATTGATTAAAAAACGAAAAATATTAGATCATGTTAAGATTATTCGGGTTTAGTACGATTGAACAATAACTAAAAATTTAGTATATTTTTATAAGTAGGGTTTGTGAAGCATAATATATACGTAAATTTTATACCTACCGTCCTTATCAAAAATAAAAAATAAAAAAATTATCCCTACCTTGTAATTACAAGTTGTAAAGGTAGAGAGACTTTGTTCGATAGACTTTCAGCACTAAATCAAACTAAGTATTTATAATATTTTTGCTAGTAAAACTAGATGAGCTGAAATGATTCAATGGGAGGAAGAAGAGATTATGTCTTGCAATAATGTGGGAACCATAACCCCCACTTTATAACTCATGAGTTACAAAACTCAAGAGTCACAAGCATGTAACCATGGTTACATATATGTAACCTTAGTTAGCCCATCATTAACTAAGGTTACCCTTTTGGGTATCTACACATTAGTCCTACACTTTTTATGACAATACATTGGCCCCCTTAACATAATGTCCATAAGACCACAAAATTAGGCCAAACGAAAAGATAGCACATAACATATAATTTATCCATATATTGTTCATATGTATGTAGATATAAGTCCATATATCTTACAATCTCCCACTTGGACGAGATATACATACATATGTACAAACCTTAGCATTATATGTTACAATATGACCTTAGGAGCTCAAAATTGCTATCACAATAAAATTGTCATGAACAATCCGGTCCATCAATCATACCAACATAGGAATTAAGAGCTCTTCGTTACTCATTCGTAACTAGAACCAACATAGATCACGTATATCAATATAACCAACGACATGGATCAAGTGTAGGTATGTAGCATGGAAATAACATAAAGTGTGGTCAATAGAATGTCTATTTCCAACTGGTTCTCTTTATTGAGATCAATCATAAACTGTAAGAGTACAAAAACTTTAAAACTGAATATCTGCAGATATAACTGAAATTCTGAATTTCTAAATATAATGGACAATACATAATTGTATAATACAAACTCCCACTAAAATACATAATCCTTATCTGATTTGACACCCATACAAGCAATATGCTCAAGAAATACTTTTGGTGTCAATCCCTTAGTGAGCGGATCCGCAAGCATGGAGTTTGTACTAATGTACTCAATGCACAACTGTCCATTTTGTACTCTTTCTTTAACAACCCGAAATTTGACGTCCATATGTTTTGTTCGTCAAACTACTGTTGTTATTAGCATAAAGGACTGCCGATCTGTTATCACGTAATAGCCTAAGTGGCTCTTTAATGCTATCAACAACGCGCAGTCCACCAACAAAATTCCGCAGCCATAATGCCTCATTGGATGCTTCATAACATGCCATAAATTCCGCTTCCATGGTGGAAGTGGCCGAAGAGTTTGCTTGATGCTTCTCCAAGAGATAGCACCGCCAGCAAGCATGAAAATATAGCGTGAAGTAGACTGCAAACTATCCTGACATCCAGCAAAATCGGAATCGGTATACTCAATGATCTCAAGCTGGTCCAATTTCCGATATGAAAGCATATAATCCTTTGTTCTCTGTAAGTACCTCATGACCCGTTTGGCTGTCTTCCAATGGTCCATTCCCGGATTGCTTAGATATCCGCCTAACATCCCAACAATGTATGCTATATCAGGTCGTGTACATACCTGAGCATACATCAAACTACCTACAGCCGAAGCATAAGGCGTCTTCTGCATTTCTGAAATTTCATAATTATTATTTGGGCACTGTTTGAGACTAAACTTGTCTCCCTTAGCAACAGGGGTGTTGCCTGGTTTACAATCCTGCATGCCAAATCTTTTCAGAACCTTATCGATATAGCCCTTTTGTGACAGACCGAGAACACCTTTGGAGCGATCTCGTTGTATCTGAATTCCTAATACAAAAGAAGCTTCACCAAGATCTTTCATTTCAAATTTCTTTGAAAGAACTTTCTTAGTTTCATGCAATAATGCTATATCATTACAGGCAAGCAGTATGTCATCGACATATAAAACCAGAAAAATATACTTACTCCCACTGAACTTATGGTATATACAGTCATCAGCAATATTCGGTTCAAAACCAAAAGATGTAATGACTGCATATACCATTGACGGGAAGCCTGCTTGAGCCCATAGATGAATTTCTTTAATTTGCAAACCTTTTTCTCTGATTCATCCGAAACAAAGTTTTCAGGTTGCACCATATAAATTGTTTCCTCAATGTCACCATTGAGAAACGCTGTCTTAACATCCATCTGATGAAGCTCAAGATCAAAATGTGCTACTAATGCCATTATAGTCCTGAAAGAGTCTTTCGATGAAACTGGAGAGAAAGTCTCTTTATAATCAATGCCTTCCTTCTGAGTGTAGCCTTTTGCGACAAGTCGAGCTTTATACTTAATAACATTGCCCCCTGAATCCCTTTTGATTTTAAAAATCCATTTACAACCAATAGGTTTAATACCTTCGGGAAATGTAACAAGCTCCCAAACGTCATTATCGCTCATAGACTTCATCTCATCATTCATGGCATCAATCCACTTTTGAGAGTTAGAACCCTTAATGACTTGACGGAAGTTGATTGGATCATCTTCCTCAAGTCCAATCACTTTCTTGTTCTTGGAGAAATACAACATAATCATCCGGAATTACATTTCTCCTCTCTCTAGTGGATCTCCTTAATGGCATTTCAGTTTCTTGAGGTTGTTGAGTTTGATTTTCATTAGTAATTTCAGGATCCTGATTGGGGAGATTTTCGAGATTGTCTTGAACTGGAGTTATATGATCCGTGTCAGGAATGATAACACCCTGACCAAGATCAACAACTTGATGGAAAGACACATGTTCTTCCTCAAAGACAATCTCTAACAACTTTATCTCCCCACCCCCCAAACTCAATATCCTCAAAAAACCTAGCATTACCCGTCTCAAAAATAGTTCTAGAAGTGGGATTATAAAACTTAAAATCCCTGGACCTTTCAGAGTATCCAACAAAATAGCTACTAATCGTCTTAGCATCCGGTTTCCTTTCATTCGGCCTATAAGGCCTTGCCTCAGCTGGACAACCCCAAATGTGTAAATGCCTAATACTGGGTTTATGCCCAGTCCAAAGTTCATATGCAGTTTTGATTGTAGCTTTAGTTGGAACTCTATTAAGAATATAAGCTGCGGTTTTTAATGCTTCACCCCAGAGTGAGTCTGGCAAAGTAGTACGACAAATCATACTTCTTACCATATCCTTAAGGGTCCGATTTCGTCTCTCAGCTACACCATTCATCGTAGGACTTCCTGGCATAGTATACTGAGGGACGATCCCACACTCATCTAGGAATTTAGCAAATGGACCTGGACGTTGTTCACCTGAACCATCATATCGACCATAGTATTCACCACCACGGTCAGATCTAACGGATTTAATTTTTTTGCTTAGTTGATTTTCAACTTCAGCCTTAAATGATTTGAACACGTCTATGGATTGGGTTCATGACTAAGATATAGGTACCCATAACGAGAGTAATCGTCTATGAATGTGATAAAGTATTGTTGACCATTCCTACAAGGAGTAGGAAATGGCCCACAAATATCCGTATGTATCAATTCTAAGACGTCCGAAGCTCTCTTAGCACCTAATCTCGTCTTGTTTGTTTGTTTACCCTTGATACACTCAACACAAATATCCGAATTTGAGGAATCAAGAGAATCAAGAATTCCATCTGACACGAGTTTCTGAATTCTTTGAATGGATATGTGACCCAAACGTTTATGCCAGAGTGATATGGAATTCTCATTAGTTAATTTTTTTTTGGTACCACTTAAACTTGTATGGAAGGTTTCATTATGTGAGGTTATTGTGTCAACCAAATATAGGCTATCAAATGTTGATAAAAGACCAGTACCAATAAGATTTGAATTCTGAAAGAGACAAACTTTATTATCACCAAAAGAACATGAATAACCGGATATGTCCAATTTGGAAACAGAAATTAAATTCCGTCTAAAAGACGGTACATCAAAAGTCTCATCCAAATCTAAATGAAAACCGGTCTTAAACAACAGCCTAAATTTGTCAATAGCCTCAACTGGAACCTTCTTGCCGTCACCCACATAGATGTATCCTTCACCATCATTTGGTTTTCGGCAGTTCAGGCAACCCTGCATAGATATACTTATGTGAGTAGTAGCAGCAGAATCTACCCACCAAGTATCCTTAGGTACCGAAATTAAATTAACTTCAGAACAAATAAGAGAAAGAAATGTACCTTTTTTTCGCACGCCAAGCGTGGTACTTGGTACAATCCTTCTTCACATGATTAGTCCCTTTACAGAAAAAGCAACCTAATTCAGTAATTTCAACCTTAGGTTCCTTATGTTGCTTATTCTTGGGCCTTGCAAACGCAACTTCCTTACCTTTCCTCTTCTTCATATCCTTAGAAGAGGATGCCAAATGAGTACTTTCAGTCTTATCTTGCTTTATCCTTTCCTCTTCTTGTACACAATGTGAAATGAGCTCATTAAGAGTCCATTTCTCCTTCAGGCAGTTGTAACTGACCTTAAACTGATTAAAGTGTGTAGGAAGAGATATTAAAACAAAGTACACAAGCAGTTCCTCAGGTGATACTAGCTTGAGTGACTTAAGTTTCGAAGCAAGATGAGACATTTCCAAAATGTACTCCCTAATGTTTCCCTTGCCCATATACCTCATGGAAACAAGTTTACTCAATAGTGTACTTGTTTCCGCCTTTTCGTTTTGCATAAAACGCTTTTCAAGGTTTTCAAGGAAAACTTTGGCATTAGCTTCATCATTCATAATGCCCCTGAATGATTCTGGAATTGCACGCTTCATGATCATTAGACTCATGCGATTCGAGCGTTCCCACTTCTCCATCTCCCTCCTTTCATCAGGAGAGGATGTATCCTCAAGAGAAGCAGATTGCTCAATCCGAAGTGCAAGGTCATGATCCATGCAACCGAGAACGATCATGATGTTCTCTTTCCATTCCTTAAAGTTTGTGCCGTTAAGCACAGTGATGCTATTGATGTTGGCAGATATCGAAGCAGCAGAAGAATTAACTAAAAATAGAACAAAAGGATTACTTAATACATGCTTACAATTACTTGAACTTTAACTTTACTTTATAGATTCAAAATAGGCAAATCCCATTACAAGATACCTAGCACAACATTGATTTTAGTCTTTGGACAGAAAATTAACTTGTAAGTGGTACTCTTGGGGTAGTGATCAAATATAGACAATAAACTCCTGTCAAATATCAAGCCTTCCTTTGGGCCGACTTAATATTCACATGGAAAACCAAATAATTGTCTCATATTTATCACCACAAGCATGTTCGAATTCCTGCCAAATAACAACCTTCCTTTGGGTCGGTGTTAAACGCATGGAAGACTAACATCCACAGTCATCTTATATTTCAAGATCAATCAATCTGCACAATAGAGGTTACTTTGGCAACATAATGCTTCAATTGACTAATTTAAAATATTAGTCTATTAGATGCTAAAAACTTTAGTTCCTTAAGTCATATTATGAATCTTAACTTAATATGTTACATGTTTTGACATGCAACAACTGAATATTAATTGTTATATTCTTAGTTGGACAATTCTAAAATCTGAAAATTGATGGATTAAAACAATTAATATTCAAAACTTAAATATTAATGTATAATACATTAATAATATTAAAAACTTAATGTTAATTGACATATTGTTAATATTCAATTAAAATCTAAAACTTAAAAGACTTGAAACGTTTTATTAATTAAAAAAAAACGTTTCAATCTTATTGGTCCAGGATAATCGATTATCTTAAATAGATAATCGATTATTCTGGCATTAAAAAAAAAACATTTCAACCTTACTGGTGCAGGATAATCGATTATCTTAAACAGATAATCGATTATTCTGGCATTAAAAAGAAACGTTTCAACCTTACTGGTCCAGGATAATCGATTATCTTAAACAGATAATCGATTATTCTGGCAGTCTTTCAACAAGAATCTTAAACAAGAAAACATGTTGTTCATCAACCAAAATCATGCTAAATTCAATGTTTTAAATCAGGTAAAGATAACATGATATTAAAACATCAAATTTCATCAAAAAACCATAACATTCATAAAATCATGCTACATCATGGTACTAGAATTTCAAAAATAAAATTCTAACTTTACTTGAACATGAACCTAACATAACATGAATCTTATGAACATCCAAATTATCCAAATATGAAGGTGGCTCTGGTACCAATTGTTAGAATAATGATTCCAATTAAAATACAATATCCTTCATATCGAATAATTCGGAATTACAACTACATGAGCGGAAGCATACTTGAATCCATTCGTGGAAATCTTTGAACCTCCTTTGATGATTGTCCAAATGTCCTTATGAATATTGCGTTGTCTTGAAGTTGATGTTTCCACAAGAATTCCTCACAAGACTAAAATATGTGAATGGTTTCACAACAACAATAATATGACAATAACCAAATTGGTGTATTGCTTTCCACAAGAATTTGCAAGACAACAATGGAGTTTTTCTCTTGATTCAATGGGAGGAAGAAGAGATTATGTCTTGCAACAATGTGGGAACCATAACCCCCACTTTATAACTCATGAGTTACAAAACTCAAGCATATAACCATGGTTACATATACGTAAACTTAGTTAGCCCATCATTAACTAAGGTTACCCTTTTGGGTATCTACACATTAGTCCTACACTTTTTATGACAATACATTGGCCCCCTTAACATAATGTCCATAACACCACAAAATTAGGCCAAACCAAAAGATAGCACATAACATATAATTTATCCATATATGTATGTAGATATAAGTCCATATATCTTACATATTAGACTAGTCTTGATTTTGACCGTGACTTGGTGAGTAGGATTATATCCTTTACTTCAGCTATTTTTCTGTTAAAATCTGATTTTTTGGTGGAAATTCTTGAAAAAGATTAGAACTTCTTGTAAATTAATTAGGTAGTTATATTCCTGGTAAGTGTTTATAGTTTGTATTTTCAGCTGATTTTATTTACAGGCCTGAAGAGCAGGGAAAATGGTGTGTGGTTTGCAAAAAGTATGGACTTTGTAAGAGTTTCGGACTTACAGAGGGTTATGTTTCGGCGAACCAAGGTTCTGTGATAAGAAATGCAAATCCTGGTCCAGAACCCATTGAACTTTAGCCTGCGTCCGAAGGGAGTCCACTACTAGGTATTTTTTTAAGGCACTAGAAAGCTTCTAGTTGCTTTTGTTCTTAAACAGTTTGGAACTTGGTCTATAATGAATTTTAGCTTTCAGGGATTTTAATCTGTTTTATGAAGCTACAAAACTACTGGAAGAAAAAACAAAGGATAAAATTTGAGAGATTATTTTATATTTGTACGAATCGTTGATGGTTGGAACATGTCATAAAAAATGATTGGAATAAGTTTGCAGCAACTTCTCTTAGATGTTCGGCGAGTGAATCATACTGTGCCAAGATTGTATAATTGATGCTACTTGTAGGAAATTTAGATTTGGAAATTTGATATCTTTTTTCTTTTTATTTTGTCATCCTACAAAAAAACTTCATTTTATATTAGAAGTGAAGCAACACATTTGTTGTATACACTCTCTGATGACTGATATATCACTTCTTGATAAAGTTTCTTGGCAAAAGTACTGTGAATCCATACACAAAACTGTCAGAAGAAAGACCTGCATGGTGATGGATGGGAACGATAACCTTGGTAGCGAACATCCAATCAGAATTCAAACAATGACCACAACAGATATTAAAGATGTTGCTGCAACAGTAGAACTGGTTCTCCTTCTACTTCACGAGTTAAGCGAGTTAAAAAGTGGCACTCTATTCTAACTGTGTTCGCCGTGATATTTATTTTCATGCTTATTGAAGCTGAGTTGCCTTTTTGTGTATAATAAGGTTATAATATTTCTGTGCAATAGTAAGTTAATGGTGTAGGTCTGATGTCAATCAGTCATTGGAATAGCGTTTTACTTTTTCCGTCTAATTCTGAGGAACATTTGAGAGTCTGGTATATATAGAACCTCATTAAATTTAATGTAACATATGACCACAATTTCTATCTTTGAGTGTGTGAAAATTCTCCCCCATCCGAGTATGGAATTTTGATCAAGCTTTCTACTTGAATCAGCCAAACCATTTCCCAATCCATGAGGCAAAAATTTTTGGTTTTGAATATAATAGTAGTATTCACATTGCACCTGAAAAGAATACCTCTTAAATGCGCATGATAATTTTATACCAAGAAACTTCAGCGCTGATGCTAACTCCTGTTTACACAGGTGATGAAAATAGCTGATGCAGGAGCTGACATAGTTCGAATTACAGTCCAAGGGAAGAAAGAAGCTGATGCATGTTTCAAAATTAAAAATTCTCTCGTGCAAAGAAGTAGGTCTCAAGTTTTATAGATATATTCAAGATTTGATGGACTTGGTGACATGATTAATATTCCATCCATGCTTTGGTATTTCTTCTTCTGTCTACGTGATGGTCTTTTTTGGCAGAGCCAGGAGAATAGCTATGATTTAAGCGGTTAATTTCTTTCAGCTGACAGGCGAGTGCAGTTCGAGCAATTAGAGTACACAGAAGAAGATTACCAGAAAGAACTTGAGCACATTGAGGAGGTCAGACTATGCCAAATTAGTATAAGAACTATATTTTTGATTTCTAATATATATAAAGATAATTATCAACCTTTCTATCGATAGTATTTAGAAGTCAGTAACATGGTATGAGGTGCTTGTCCTGCAAGTTAGCGTGTCTTTAATTTATTCGTCCGTTTCAATTTATGTGTCTTACTTTCCTTTTTAGTCTGTTTCAGAAAAATAAATACCTCTTTCTATATTTAGTAACTCTTTAACTCCAACATTTCACATGGCATATTTAAGACCACAAGATTCAAGGGCACTTGAGGTATATTACACACATCTTTACTTTAAGACAACAATATTCAAAAGTCTTCCTTACTTTTCTTATACTCCGTGCCTAGTTAAACTATGACACATAAATGAAACGGGGGGAGTAGTTATTTTCAGTTGATATTCACCTTTCTTTTCTCCCATAAGGTATGAATCATATTGATTTAATTATAAGATCCTTTTCGTTCACTGCCTGAAAAAAATAAAGATGTGTGCAATATGCTAAGGCGGACAATGTTAAACAAGAATTGCTTCTCAAGCTGACGCTGAGTCTATAATCATCCTATATACACTCTGCCTGCTCAATATTTGCATTTAGCAAGAAATTTTCCCTTTTATTATGGAGCATATTCTTGGACAATCTACCATTTTGCAGAGTCTAATCCATTTTTGCTTTGAAATGGTTCAGGTTTTTACACCATTGGTGAAAAAATGTAAAAAGTATGAACGTGCAATACGTATTGGAACTAACCACGGGAGCCTTTCAGATCGAATTATGAGCTATTATGGGGACTCACCTAGGGGAATGGTGAGCATTAGCTGAATTATCTAGAATATTCTGTTCTAGTCATTGTTGGTGTATTCTTTAATTACTTTGTATCATCTGAATGTGGTAGCAGGTTGAATCAGCATTTGAGTTTGCAAGAATTTGTAGGAAGTTGGACTTCCACAATTTCGTCTTCTCAATGAAAGCGAGCAATCCAGTAGTTATGGTTCAGGCGTATCGCCTTCTTGTAGCTGAGATGTATGTTCAGGGATGGGATTATCCTTTACACTTGGGAGTTACTGAAGCTGGTGAAGGTGAGGACGGAAGGATGAAGTCTGCAATCGGCATTGGCACACTTCTTCAGGTACAGTTTTAGAATTCTGGATAACAGTAAAAGCTGAGCGTCTTGTTGAAAGTAACATCTTTATTCTTTTGGTTCCAGCTTCATCTAGACAAGTTTTCTAGATACACCAGATATTTTTATACTCAGTGATATATATTCATTGGTTCAAGCAACAAGGTATTTACTGTCAGAAAATGAAACAAAGCAGGAATATAATTGTTAAATTATGCTGATCAGAAGACATAATTTAAGCTAAAATCTATAATGTGCTCAATTAGAGCGGCTTCTCAAGCGACAGCATATTCGTACTTGTGATTTATCACATTTAGATTTTTAAAAGCTAACCCGTGTTTATGCCAGCAAATTACTATGATAAGGTAATCTAATCTCATGTATTTTCCTCATGTCTTGAAAAACTTGCTGTGGCTTTATCATCATAAACGTATTGCTCGACTTTCTAAAGAAGACAATTTTCTATTCATACAGGATGGTGTGGGTGATACAATAAGAGTTTCCCTAACTGAACCTCCAGAGGAGGAGATAGATCCCTGTCGACGGTTGGCAAACCTTGGAAAGAGAGTAGCTGAGCTTCAACATGGAATGGTAGTGTTTTCATCCCGCACGATTAATTACTTGTGAATGTGCATTAGGACCTGAGTTTTGACAATGTAGTAAAATTTCTACTTCCTTTATCAGGCCCCTTTTGAAGAAAAGAACAGACGTTATTTTGACTTTCAACGTAGGTCAGGGGAATTGCCAGCTCAAAAGAAGGTCAGTTTTAAAACCTGAGCAGATTTGCTATATGAGGCTGCATTTTGTGAAGGAAACAAATGTTTTGATTTTTGTGACAAGGTGATGAAGTAGACTACAGAGGCGTGTTGCATCGAGATGGTTCTGTTCTCATGTCTGTTTCTTTGGATCAATTGAAGGTCTTATCTAGCACTTCTCTAAGAATAACTTGTAATATATGATTCTACTAATCAATTTTATTACATGCTAATTTTTTGTGAATTTTCTAGCCACAATTTTCTAGCCACAATTTTCTTTCTTTTAGACAAGAGGGGCTTGGTCTGATGGTAACCAACCCTCACTTACAACCGAGAGGTTGTGAGTTCGAGTCTCCCCAGGAGCAAATTCTGGGGATTTATGCCGGGGGTCTATTTGGAAACAGCCTCTCTACCTCAGGGTAGGGGTAAGGCTGCGTACACACTACCCTCCCCAGACACCACTGAGTGGTATTGTACTGGGTCGTACTTATCTTCCCTGAAAATAGCCTTATCTTTTTTTGCAGGCCCCTTAGCTTCTGTACAGATCATTAGCGGCAAAGCTTGTCGTGGGCATGCCATTTAAGGTCTAACTCTTGAACTAATTCTTCTCCTTTGGTTGTGATGGTAAGCAACCTCCACTTCCAACCAAGAGGTTGTGACTTCGAGCCTCCCCAAGAGCAAGGTGGAAAGTTCTTGGAGGGAAGGTTGCCGGGGGTTTACTTGGAAACAGCCTCTCTGCCCCTAAAAGGATAACATTTTTTTTCTTACCAAACACGCCCTAAAAGCAATATTACGAAAGTATATATCTTATCCTATGAATTGAATTGGGAAAAAGAAAAAGAAATCCTAAGAATTGAATTGTGGACTTTTAGCAGATCCATGTTCCAGATGGGTAGAATCTTTTTCAGTTATCCGCACCTTTCTTGCCGGCTACTGTTTGACTTTGACTGACACTCAAAAAGAAGCTTCTTCCCCAAAATCACATTTCCACTCCTCTCTAAGAAATTTAGATGTATGAAAAGCTTAATATATACTTACTATTTTTCAGCCGTTCTGTGAATACCAAAATCTTCCTCGTTTCTACCTAGCAAATTTTCTTCTGTTTGGTTTTTTATAGTCATTCACCTTTCTGATTGAGCCCTTGAACTCCAGGTAAATTTTCACTTTTAAAAATTTCATCTTTTCAGTTTCCTTTGGAGTAGTTCATTTGTTGGTAACAATTAAAATATTTATGTTTTACCATATTGGTACATAATTTTTCTGTAGTTTTCAACTACATAGAATTTACTGAAAATTTTGAACTAATCTTAGTTGATTTAGCTCCAATACATTGGGACAGAGGAATTATTAGTTGTATAGTTAATTCTGTAGCGATCCATTTTCTTCTCTAAATCTGTGTAAGAAGTTTTTTTCCTTTAATTTATCGATATACATGATTATTCGTAAAAATTCAGAGAAATGGAGATTTGGGTTGTCTTTTTTTTTTTTTTGGCTTCTGTACAGAAAGTTTCAGTTTTTGTGAAGAGTAGATGGAGGTTGATAAAGAAATTAGAGAATGTGAGGATAGTAGATTGAAGACAAAGTATACTAATGCCATACACGTTATTAAAAGAACGCTCGCTCTGTATTCGTAAGCTTCTCTCTTTTTCTTCTTGTCTTTTTGAGGGTCTTGTTCTTGCTATGTGAATTGATTCAACATTTTTCCTTAGTTGCATTAGTATAATGATACTTAACTTGTCGATAAACTTGAATATAGAACAATATGTGCATTAGCTAGGGGCGAAGGTACACTATGTAATTGATCACCCTTCGTCTTAGTCACTGGTGTTAGCTATGTAGAACATGTTCTCATACTTTAATTTAGGCACTCTTTTCTGGATTATTTCCTAGTGTTTAACAACAACAACAACAACAACTACCCAGTATAGTCCCACAAAGTGGGGTCTGGGGAGGGTAAAAAATACCAGACACGTTAATAGTAAATGGCGGAGAATAGGATATGATGATAATGTTTTGGTCATATGTTTTGGGTGTTAGAGATGAAATCTAAGTGTAGGTTGGCAGAAGCAAGTATGAAGTAAGGCCATGGTATATTTTGTTGGAATATATCTTTCTTGGAAAACAATTTCCAGTTTCCAAATGCTAGAAAATGATTTCATGATGAAATTCTTTCTCCATACTAAATGTCCTAAAAATGGCCCGTTGTTAAGTTAAAATTTCAACATATAAATTGGGACAATTGCATCGGCCGAAAGCTTGAAGCAGACAAACCAGAGGGCTCTCTAGGAATGCATAGTAAGATTGGTTCCTCCTCCTAGCTACTGATTGACTAATAGGAGGAAATGTTGCTGTTCTCAAGAGCAGCATTTTAAATATTTGCTATCCGAGCAGAGTTGCATGCATACTTGATTGCAATCTAGTTCAAGTGATGGGTATAAAGAGATTGAGTTGGATATAGGTATTTACTGGGAGATTAGTTTTATAGTCAAAATGATCTGATAAATGATTGCTGAGCAGAAGGAAAATTATCAGCATGTTATAATGAAGGATAGAAGTTTGAGAATTATAATCAGTCAACAACAACAACAACTACCCAGTGTATTCCCACCAGGTGGGGTCTGGGGAGGGTAATATGTAGACGAGCCTTACCCCTGCCCGAAAGGGCAGAGAGACTGTATCCAATCGACCATCGGCGAATAGGATAAAGGAAAAAGCTGCATTGAGAAACAAAGGTAAAATTAGAAACACAAGCAAGACAAAGCAAAATAAAACAAAATAATAAAGCATAAGTACTCCCGCAAAAATAACGTAAATAATTATGAAAACATAAGCAACATAAAGACATAAATACAGTCGCATGCAATACTAACAAGCAGTAACTACCACACTAAAACACTAATCACCTAACCACCTATGAGCCCCTAGCCTACAATCCTGATTCTAGACCTCCAGACTCCCTTATCAAGGATCATGTCCTCGGTAACCTGCATACTGGTCATGTCCTGCCTAATCACCTCTCCCCAATGCTTCTTAGGTCTCCCTCTCCCTCGCCGACCACCAACAATCTCCAGCCGCTCGCAGCTCCTCACCGGGGCGTCGGGGCCCCTCCTCCGAACATGCCCGAACCACCTCAGTCTCGCTTCCGCATCTTCTCGTCCACCGGGGCCACCCCTACCTTCTGTCGAATAACTTCATTCTTGATCTTATCCAGCCTGGTGTGCCCACACATCCACCTAAGCATTCTCATCTCCGCAACCTTCATTCTCTGAACATGCGAGTTCTTCACGGGCCAGCACTCCGCCCCATACAACATCGCAGGTCTAACCACGGCTCTGTAGAATTTCCCCTTGAGTTTATGTGGAATTTTCTTGTCACACAGGACCCCTGAAGCGAGCCTCCACTTCGACCACCCCGCTCCTATCCGGTGGGTGACGTCCCCGTCAATCTCTCCGTCCTGGATCACAGACCCAAGGTATCTCATTCTGTCCCTCTTGATGATGGTCTGAGAACCAAGCATCACATCCTTGCCTACCCCACTCGGCTCGTCACCAAACTTGCACTCCAGATATTCTGTCTTAGATCTGCTTATTTTGAAACCCTTAGACTCAAGGGTCTGTCTCCAAATCTCTAACCTTTCACTAACACCGGCCCTCGTCTCGTCTATCAATATTATATCATCAGCAAAGAGCATGCACCAAGGCACATCCCCTTGGATATGTCGGGTTAGAGCATCCATCACTAAGGCGAACAACAGGGGGCTCAGCGCCGATCCTTGATGGAGCCCCATTACCACAGGAAACTGGTCTGATTCGCCCCCCACCGTCCTAACCCCAGTCTTAGCTCCATTGTACATGTCCTTGATTACTCTGATATAGGCTTCTGGCACACTCTTCGCCTCCAAGCACCTCCATAACACCTCCCTCGGGACCTTGTCATACGCCTTCTCCAAGTCGATAAACACCATGTGAAGGTCCTTCTTCTTATCCCTGAATTGTTCCGCCATCCGTCTGACAAGGTGAATCGCCTCTGTGGTGGAGCGTCCCGGCATGAAACCGAACTGGTTCCCCGATATAGTTGCCGCCTCCCTCACCCGCGCCTCAATCACCCTCTCCCAAACCTTCATTGTGTGGCTTATTAAAGAATTATAATCAGTCAGCAGTACGAAATAGGTCAATACTACTTTGGTTGCTTACTGTCATGCTTTTCGGTGATGCTATAGTTCTTGTTAGGTAAGTTGTAGTTGGAAATTTGAACTTCACTCGTAAGGTTTTATGAGACAAAGAAACATGGTCTAAGCATAAAAGAAAGATAATGATGTTTACATCTGTAAACTCGAAAATATGAGTGTTTGTGTTAGTAGTAAATTAGGTCAACTGACTGTCACTAGACAACAGGGGTTGCTCTGATGGTATGCAATCCCCACTTCCAACCGAGAGGTTGTGAGTTCGAGTCTCCCCAAGAGCAAGGTGGGAAGTTCTTGGAGGGAAGGATGCCGGGGGTCTATTTGGAAACAGTCTCTCTACCCAAGAGTAGGGGTAAGGTCTGCGTACACACTACCCTCCCCAGACCCCACTAAGTGGGATTATACTGGGTTGTTGTTGTTGTTGTTGTTGACTGTCACTAGGGACAAAGTTTCAATTTTTTTTTAATTTCTGTCATTAATTTAATGGTATTTGATGAAGTGTTGTCTGTTTACGACTTGATTGGTTCAGTGTAGCATTGTTCTCAAGTGATGTTCTGAAGAGTCAGTGAGTTTATGTTCTGCGGATAGAGCAGTATATGTCTTAGTTTGTAGTATGTGGTGCATATGATTTTAAAGCACATTATTTTGTTAAGAACCCTATGTCATGATGTCCGAACAATAAATAGGTGAATGTTCTACTTCTATCTTGTTCCTCAAGTCTTTAACATGTTAGACTCCTTTAGTTTCAATTTGTTCAACCAGGTTGACTTTGCATGAGGTTAAGAGAATAAAGTTTCAATGAGTTATTATATTTACCACGCTAGTACAATGCTAAATAATATTTCAGAATATTGAATACAATAATATGTAGCTGTGTTATTATTTGTTAATCTGAACTTTTGGAAATGGTCTCTTTAGAAAGTGGTCATTCTTTTTCGAACAAACTAATTAAAAAATTTGGAAAAAATGGGACAGAAGGAATATCATGCTAAGAACAGTAGTTGATTTGGTGGTTATCACTAGCACTTTCTTATATGGTGTACTTGGTTTAGTGTTTCTCGTCCTTTTCCCTTCTGTTTGTAACCCCGACCCTTAAATAGTATACAAGAGGTTGCATTGAGCTTCAATGGAGGGAAAGATTCTACTGTAAGTTTCTTACATGCTTCTCATCTCTAAACTCTCAGTCTTTTCCTTCTTGTTTAACCGAATATGCATATTAGGTTTGGTGTTTGAAAGAAGTCTTTTAAGTTTGTTTAGATGCTGTACAAAAATGTATGGATATGTGAGAGATTTAGAGAATCTCTGGTTCTAGATAATTGCAGATTATTTCCGAAGACAAATTATTGAGCAGTGAAATGCAAAGCGTGCGACCGGGCCTGACGAGATCCCGGTGGAGTTCTGGAAGTGCATGGGTAAGTCAGGAGGGGAGTGGCTCTCCAGGTTGTTCAATGCGATCTTCAGGACCAAAAAGATGCCGGATGAGTGGAGGTGGAGTACAGTGGTGCCCTTGTACAAGAACAAAGCGGACATCCAGTGCTGCAACAACTATAGGGGAATCAAATTAATAAGTCACACGATGAAGGTTTGGGAGAGAGTGATTGAGGCGCGGGTGAGGGAGGTGACATCTATATCTGGAAACCAGTTCGGTTTCATGCCGGGCCGCTCCACTACAGAGGCTATCCACCTTGTCAGGCGGCTGGCGGAGCAATTCAGGGATAAGAAGAAGGACCTACACATGGTGCTTATCGACTTGGAGAAGGCGTATGACAAGGTCCCAAGGGAGGTGCTATGGAGGTGCTTGGAGGCGAAGAGCGTGCCGGAAGCCTATATCAGAGTAATCAAGGACATGTACAATGGAGCTAAGACTAGGGTTAGGACGGTGGGTGGCGAATCAGACCATTTTTCAGTGGTTATGGGGCTCCATCAAGGATCGGCGCTGAGCCCCCTCTTGTTTGCCTTAGTGATAGATGCTCTAACCCGACATATTTAAGGGGATGTGCCTTGGTGTATGCTATTTGCTGATGACATAGTATTGATAGATGAGACGAGGGTCGGTGTTATTGAAAGGTTAGAGGTATGGAGACAGACTCTCGAGTCTAAAGGTTTCAAAATAAGTAGATCTAAGACAGAGTACCTGGAGTGCAAGTTTAACGCCGAGCCGAGCAAAGTAGGCAGGGACGTGATGATTGGTTCTCAGGCCATCGCCAAGAGGGACAGTGTCCGATATCTTGGGTCTGTGATTCAGGGGGACGGAGAGATTGACGGGGACGTTACTCATCGTATAGGAGCGGGGTGGTCAAAGTGGAGGCTTGCATCAGGAGTCCTGTGTGACAAGACAAACTCAAGGGGAAATTCTATAGAACCGTGGTTAGACCTGCGATGTTGTATGGGGCGGAGTGCTGGCCCGTGAAGAACTCTCATGTTCAGAGAATGAAGGTTGCGGAGATGAGGATGCTTAGGTGGATGTGCGGTCACACCAGGCTAGATAAGATTAAGAATGAAGTTATTCGAGAGAAGGTGGGGGTGGCCCCGTTGGATGAGAAGATGCGAGAAGCGAGGCTGAGGTGGTTTGGGCATGTGCGGAGGAGAAGTCCCGATGCCCCAGTGAGGAGCTGCTGGAGATTGTTGGTGGTCGGCGAGGAAGAGGGAGGCCTAAGAAGTATTGGGGAGAGGTGATTAGGCAGGACATGACTAGAATGCAGGTTTCCGAGGACATGACCCTTGATAGGAAAGTCTGGAGGTCTAGAATCAGGGTTGTAGGATAGGAGCTCCTAGAGTTTTTCGTACGCCTCATCTGGGGTTGGGTGAGGCTTGGCAGGGCTATCCATAGATGATTTGTGTATTGGATTGTGCTCCCTTATGGTAGTTATTTATGGTAGTAACAGTCTGATATTATTGCATGCTATTTTATTTATGGTTCTTATGTTTAGATAATTATTTACGCTATTTCTGCTGGAGTTACAAATGCTCTTTTGTTTTTGTTTTTGTTTTTCCTTTCCTTCACTGAGCCGGGGGTCGATTGGAAACAACCTCTCTGCCCTTTCGGGTAGGGGTAAGGCCCGTCTACGTATTACCCTCCCCAGACCCCACTAAGTGGGACTATACTGGGTAGTTGTTGTTGTTGTTGTTGACCATGGTTTCAAACCGGACCTGAAGGTTCTTAATACATTATGACAAAAACTCAGGAAACATGGATTGCTTGAGAATAAAATCCAATGATGTTACACAGTCTACACATGAGGAGGGAATCAAATTAGAAACAAAATAATCAGAATAACTGTGAAATCATGGATAATGCCTCCACATACCAAAGGCACAGGCAGCTGTTCAGGCAACTGTGCCATCTGCAACTGTGCATCATGAACAGCTGCCTGTGCCTTTGGTATGTGGAGGCATTATCCATGATTTCACAGTTATTCTGATTATTTTGTTTCTAATTTGATTCCCTCCTCATGTGTAGACTGTGTAACATTATTGGATTTTATTCTCAAGCAATCCATGTTTCCTGAGTTTTTGTCATAATGTATTAAGAACCTTCAGGTCCGGTTTGAAACCATGGTCAACAACAACAACAACAACAACTACCCAGTATAGTCCCACTTAGTGGGGTCTGGGGAGGGTAATACGTAGACGGGCCTTACCCCTACCCGAAAGGGCAGAGAGGTTGTTTCCAATCGACCCCCGGCTCAGTGAAGGAAAGGAAAAACAAAAACAAAAACAAAGAGCATTTGTAACTCCAGCAGAAATAGCGTAAATAATTATCTAAACATAAGAACCATAAATAAAATAGCATGCAATAATATCAGACTGTTACTACCATAAATAACTACCATAAGGGAGCACAATCCAATACACAAATCATCTATGGATAGCCCTGCCAAGCCTCACCCAACCCCGGGTGTGGAGTACGAAAAACTCTAGGAGCTCCTATCCTACAACCTTGATACTAGACCTCCAGACTTTCCTATCAAGGGCCATGTCCTCGGAAATCCGCATTCTAGTCATGTCATGCCTAATCACCTCTCCCCAATACCTCTTAGGCCTCCCTCTGCCTCGCCGTACGCAGACCATCGCTAGCCGCTCACAACTCCTCACCGGGGCATCAGGACTCCTTCTCCGCACATGCCTGAACCAACTCAGCCTCGCTTCTCGCATCTTCTCATCCACCGGGGCCACCCCCACCTTCTCTCGAATAACTTCATTCTTAATCTTATCTAACCTGGTGAGCCCGCACATCCACCTGAGCATCCTCATCTCCGCAACCTTCATTCTCTGAACATGAGAGTTCTTCACTGGCCAGCACTCCGCCCCATACAACATGGAAGGTCTAACCACAACTCTATAAAATTTCCCCTTGAGTTTCTGTGGAACTTTCTTGTCACACAGGACTCCTAATGCAAGCCTCCACTTTGACCACCCCGCTCCTATACGATGAGTGACGTCCCCGTCAATCTCGCCGTCCTCCTGAATCACCAACCCAAGATATCTGACACTGTCCCTCTTGGCGATGACCTGAGATCCAATCATCACCTCCCTGCCTACTTCGCTCGGCTCGGTGCTAAACTTGCACTCCAAGTATTCTGTCTTAGATCTGCTTATTTTGAAACCCTTAGACTCGAGAGTCTGTCTCCATACCTCTAACCTCTCAATAACACCGACCCTCGTCTCGTCTATCAAGACTATGTCATCAGCAAATAGCATACACCAAGGCACATCCCCTTGAATATGTCGGGTTAGAGCATCCATCACCAAGGCACACAAGAGAGGGCTAAGAGCCGATCCTTGATGGAGCCCCATAACCACTGGAAGATGGTCTGAGTCGCCACTCACCGTCCTAACTCTAGTCTTAGCTCCATCGTACATGTCTTTGATTACTCTGATGTAGGCTTCCGGCATGCTCTTCGCCTCCAAGCACCTCCATAGTACCTCCCTTGGGACCTAGTCATACGCCTTCTCCAAGTTGATAAGCACCATGTGCAGGTCCTTCTTATTCCTGAACTGCTCCACCAGCCTCCTAACAAGGTGGATAGCTTCTGTACTGGAGCGACCCGGCATGAAACCGAACTGGTTAACAGATATAGATGTCATCTCTCTCACCCGCCTCGATCACCCGCTCCCATACCTTCATGGTGTGACTTATTAATTTGATACCCCTATAGTTGTTGCAGCACTGGATGTCCCCTTTATTCTTGTACAAGGGCACCACTGTACTCCACCTCCACTCCTCTGGCATCCTTTTGGTCCTGAAGATCGCATTGAACAGCCTGGAGAGCCACTCCACTCCTGCCCTACCCATGCATTTCCAGAAATCCACCGGGATCTCGTCAGGCCCGGTCGCTCGACGCTTACTCATCCTACGCAAAGCCCCCATGACCTCCTCCGCTCTAATGCGCCTGCAGTACCCAAGGTCTATATGTTGCTCTGAATGCCCCAACTTCCCTAGCTCTATGTTACGATCCCCCACCTCGTTAAGTAAGTCTCGAAAGTACGCTTGCCACCTCTGCTTGACTTGAGACTCCCCCATCAGAACTCTACCATCCTCGCCCTTGATGCACCTAACTTGGTCAAGATCACGCGCCTTCCTTACCCTTGCTTTAGCTAACCGGAATAACTTCCTGTCCCCGCCTTTCTCCCCTAATTCCTCGTACATGCGACCAAATGCCGCGTTTTTAGCTTCCGTAACCGCCAGCTTTGCTTCTTTCCTCGCCGCCTTGTAGATCTCCCTATTCGCTCTCCGTTCTTCCTCGCTTGTGCTCCCTGCCAACTTAGCAAACGCCGCCTTCTTCACCTCCACTTTTCCTTCGACTACATCATTCCACCACCAGTCACCCTGATGTCTGCCTGAATAGCCCTTGGCTACCCAGAGCACATCCCGTGCTACCTCCCTAACCAAGTCCGCCGTCTCTGACCACATAGCGTCCGCTTCCCCAGAACTTCTCCAAGCTCCGCCTTCAGCTAACCTCCTCTCCAACTCCTGTGCTTTCTCCTTAGTCAAAACATCCCATCTAATCCGCGGTTGTCCCCGAGCACCCCTCCTCTTCCTCTTCACCCAGAGACCGACATCCATCACTAAGAGTCTATGAAGAGTCGAAAGGGACTCTCCGGGAATAACCTTGCAGTCCTTGCACATACCCCTATCGCTCATTCTGAGGAGGAGGTAATCAATCTGAGTCCTCGCCGCCGAACTCTTGAAGGTGACCAAATGCTCCTCCCTCTTCTGAAATGTCGAGTTCGCAATCAGAAGCTTGGAAGCCCTAGCAAAATCAAGCAGTGACGTGCCTCCTCCGTTCCTAACCCCAAAGCCGAAGCCACCGTGCACCTTACCATAACCACCAGCATCAGCCCCAATATGACCATTAAAGTCCCCTCTAATAACTAACTTCTCAGATTGGGGAATACTACTCACCAGATCATCCAAGCCCTTTCAAAAGCACCTCTTAACCTCCTCGTCTAAGCCCGCTTGCGGCGCGTAAGGCTGATGACGTTGATGACGCAACCCCCAATAACCAACTTAATAGACATTAACCTATCATTCACTCGCCTAACCTCGACCACAGACTCCCTTAGATCCCTATCTGCCAAGATGCCCATTCCATCCTTACCTCTCACGACCCGAGAATACCACAGCTTAAACCCGTCTGCATTCCTCGCCTTCGACCCTTTCCACCTAGTCTCCTAGACATAGGCTATGTTAACCCTCCTCTTCTGAAGAACCTTCGCCAACTCAATGGACTTACTCGTCAGAGTGCCTATGTTCCACGACCCAATCCTTAATCTATGAGGGTCCACTACCCTCTTCCCACCCTTACCTCCCACCGTACCCGTAGGACCACTCCCTGCCCCCTACTCACCCCCGCCACTGCCCCCACTCCTCGAGGACATGACCTTACACTATCATCCCCGCCGCGGCCACTATCCCTCCAACCGACTATGGAGAGTAGTGACGCACACACGCACTATAACGAATACGCAAACAGATGCAAACTAGATAACAAAAGCAAATTTATTTTGAAACCATGGTCAACGTATCAATAAAGGAAAAGCAAATTTATTTTAGATATTGGTTTTTATATGATGCTGTAATGGTCGTTTCTTAAGCAAATGTTGGTTTTGTATGTATGCTCTAATGGTCTTTTCATTTGGTCTATACATTTTTTGTCAGCATATATCTTAGGTATCTATCAATCCTCTACTGAGTACTGTGAATTGGCCATCACTTGAAGTCCTATTAGCAAACCAATGGACTCTAGCATTCTCTTGTTTGTCATGAAGAAAAATTTCTTCATTTTCATCCTTTGCAGATTATTTTCCCTTCTTATACTTTATTTTGCTCTTTGTTTGATTTAAGCTTTTATTCTTGATATATGTTGCGTGGAGTCTCCAAAATAGTGCTACACCCGTGTCGGATCCTCCAAAAATACACCACTTTTGGAGAATCCGACACGCACCCGGCGACATTTTCGGAGAGTCCGAGCAACATAGTTCTCGATACCTCTATGGACTGTTGCAATACTTCTGTATTACCAAATCCTTGGCATAGCTTAAAAGTAAGTTCTACTGGCTATGTTGCATGGGCGGAGTATTAGGCAGTTAAGAACTCTCATGTTTAGAAGTTGAAAGTAGCGGAAATAAGGATGTTGAAGTGGATGCATGGGCATACCAGGAGAGACAAGATCATGAATGAAGATATTTGGGGCAAGGTGCGGGTAGCCCTCGTGGAGGATATGCTGTGGAAAGTGAGGCTGAGATGATAGGCGCATGTGATGCTCTGATGTCCCGGTAAGAAGGTGTGAAAGGTTACACATGGTGGGTCTAAGGAGGAGTAGAGGGAGGCTTAAGAAGTATTGAAGGGAGGTGATTAGTCATGTTATGGCGCATCTTCAGCTTACTGAGGATATGACCCTTAATAGGATGTTGTGGAAGTGGAAGATTAGGGTAGAAGGTTAGTAGGTAGTAAAGTGTATTTGTCTTACATACCTGTAGCTTTAGTACTACTCTAGTTGTGGCTTATTCTTGGATTCTAATTAGTACCTGATATTGCTTTTGTTTCGGTTTGTTAATATCCCGCTATTGCTTATTTTTCGTTCCCATGACTTGTTTATTTTTATATTGCATTTCTTTACTGTCGATACCATGCTTACCTGAGCCGAAGGACTATCACGAACAACCTTCTACCTGCATAAGGTAGGGGTAAGGTTTGCATATATACTAGCCTCCCCAGACTCCACTTGTGGGAATATACTGGGTATGTGGTTGTTGTTGTTATCCTTGGCATAGCTACTTTTTGTTTGGCTTTCAAGTTCCAAAATATATAACTTTATATGAAAAAGAAATGGAGAAAGGGTTGGTGGAGTCGAGCTTGGATGATTTTAGCAAGTTGAAAGAATGGATCTGTACTCTGTGAAAGTCATGCTGAACGTTCTTACCTAGCGCTCATCAGTTATTCTGTTTTTCTTAAGTTATCTGTGTTGATAATTACTCAGGAGTAACAGATTACTTATACTGAACTCAGCTTTGTTTTTGCCTCGTTTCCTTCGTTATCATATCCTCATTTCTCTCTTATACTCATTCTTTTGATTACTTGGAACTATATGTCTTATTTTATTCTTGTTGTTGCTCTTTGATGTGTGAGTTTAAGACACCTATGAAGTTGGAGGTTGACTTTTTATTTTGAGCATGTGTGTTCTCTTTTGTAGATCAAGTGGCGTAACGTGATCATTCTCACTGCAACAAGTGTTGCTGAGCTGGACCTGCAATGGGATTGTCTGATTGAATCAGCAAAATCTAATGGTGACCTGGTATTGATGGCACCATTTGTTTCAAAACGCTTGGCAACAACTCTTTCTGATGTGGGTGCCATAGAACCCTTCTTTAGAATTTCATTGTTTCCCTTTTTTGATTCCTTTTCTCGTTGATGAGTGATCTTTCTGGTCCTCTGTTACTGCAGAATTCAAGGTTTCTTCGTTATCATATATATCCTTAAATCAAGCTTAACAAGTTTGACTGTTTGAGATTGAGGTGTAGTTGATTGAAAGATCATATGTATCTCTTAAACTCATTATCCAGATGCATATAATATAAGTAGCTTCAGTATAGTACTTATGTTTCTTTCGTTAGGCAAAAGATACTTGACAGCATATCACTGCTTGATCCAGTTGCTTGTGAGCTTTTTTATGGGAATTCTTCTCCTTGTTTTGCCAAATTATTAATTACAACTTGTTCCCTGTGAGTTACAGGTTGAAATTGCTCATACTCTGTCAAAGCTTTGCCTTCAATATCCTGATCTGAACATAGTCATATCATTTACAAGATTAATGACTTATACAGCCCGCTACTTAGCCCTCTTTTGCCCCATTTCTTTTTACAAGATTTTCCTATTAAATTCTACCTATTTCCTTTGACATGAAGGATGTTATCGAGGATCAAGAAAAGGACCTCTTATAGTTAGATTTGCAGGGAAGGTAAGCATTTTTACTGAAGACCTGACTTGGTTTTGAAGCATTATATTTCTCTATCAAGTTCAGTAGTATTTTGTGTGTTACTGTAGGATCTGACAAGAATAGAAGCAGCTTCACAATCATTGTGCCAGAATTTTCACTCTGGTGCATTCTCTCAAATTGAGTGACCATGGAATTTCCACACTCCTGAAGGCGATACATGTAACCGCCAAAGGGAAAGGATTCTAAATTCCATGTACAATTGAGGAGAATGATGGACATGGCAAAGTAAGCAGGAGCGACATTTCAATATTGTATCTGTTGGAGTAATCACCATATCAAGAACATAGTTAGAAGCACATCTGTTTTCTGGTTAGTGGTAACTTAGGTAAGAATCTAAGGAAGTGAATTAGGGTCGCAGATACAGGCTTCTCTTTTGTTGAATAAGTAGATTTTCCCCTTAGGCTTATTGAAACCTTTGAGATCTTAATTGCAGCTGTATTCAGACACAATAGTTCTTATATTTTGATTTTTTGTTGGTATTGTCAACGGCAACATATACGTTTTATTGAGTGGAGATTTATAGCCCTATCAGCATCTTGGGTAAAATGAAAAGATGGCAAATTCTGATGGTAAGCACCCTTCACTTCCAATCAAGGTTGTGAGTTCGAGTCATCGCAAGAGCAAGGTGGGAAGTTCTTGGAGGAAGGATGCCGAGGGTCTATTGGAAATAACCTCTCTATCCCAGGGTAGGGGTAAGGTCTCTGTACACACTACCCTCCCCAGATCCCACTAATGGGATTTTAATGGATTGGTGTTGTTGTTGTCTGGACATATATTGGTACATGCTCGTGAAAGGGAGACTCGAGGGTCTTTGCTTATTCATAAAAGGGTAAAAGGCATAACTCTGTACTATTGAAAATAGTTTACATTTACTTTCCGTTTAAATTTATCCCTATTGTTAGCAATAAATAAAAAATATCACTTCAAGCAAACTCATCTTGTTGTAACATTCTTTTTTCTTTTTATTATTATTTTACTTTCAATGGTGTAATTGGAACTTTCGAACTGGACTTATCCTCTACCAAAGTATTCGCGGCATTTGCATCTATACTCGTTTTTTGTGCCACGTTTTAACTTGTGCCCGTTTTGTAAAAAAATTGAAAGCGTACTCGCTTTTTCACATAACTTCAATCCACGAGACTGAAGGGTTTTTTTAGCTGGAAAACTTCAGCTGAAATTTTTGTCTTTGTAACCAGAAAACTTAAGCTCCTAGTTCTAAAATAAAACTGAAGTTCTAGAGCTTAAACTTTCCAGTTATAAAATAAAAACTTAAGCAGTTTTTCAGTTATGAAATAAAAACTTAAGCTCTAGAGCTTAAGTTTTCCAGTTATAAAATAAAAACTTAAGTAGTTTTCCAGTTATAAAATAAAAACTTACGCTCTAGAAATAAGTTTTAATGTTGTAATTAGAAAACTTTAGCCCTAGAACTGTAAAAAGAAGAAGAGGAGGAGAAAGGGAAGCAAATTTTTTTTAAAAAGTGGGTGCGGGTGTAAACAGAAAGACAAAACGGCTACAGGTTAAAAAGGGCACCCAAATAGGGCACTCCGTGCTATTTTTACAAAGTATACACTCACATGGGCCATGGCATAGTATCAAGTTGAGAGAAACAAGTACGCTCTTGTTCCAAATAAATTGAGTTCAGTTATATGAATCTTTACTGGCTATTTGAGCTCAACTATCAAATTTAAGATAAGAATACCAAAAATCCAAATGGCATAAGATACTTTCGTAGTGTCTGCTATCCTTCACATCCAAATCAACGGCCATGTCTCTTCATAACTGGAGAACAAAAGATATCTATAAATGTTGTCAGATTCTTACTGGAGATCTTTCAACAAATAATTAGGATTGTTTTTCTTCTAAGATGAAAACCGAAAAATATCTGAATTGAACCTAATAGATATTGTATCTTCAAAATATGTTATTTTTTTTATACAACTTTAACATACAAATTATTTGTAGAAAGTACCTTCCTTTTATGAGGGTTTTTGCCTTCTCAAGCGAAGAACTCAAAGAGGATAGAATGTTACAATCTAAAACTTGCAATAAATAAGACAATAACGATGATGATGATGATTCATTACTTAATGTTACCATTTTGATTTACTGTTGTTGCTTATGCTATTGCAACTTGTAAGAGTTTAGTTCACTTCCTCGTACCTTTCAAATGTAAACTACCAGCTTTTAGCATTGTTGCTTAGTATAACAACCCTCGATGCTTGTGAACATAGAACTCCACTGCCAGAACATCTTGGAAAGCTAACATCCTACTTAAAAGAAACTTTTTATCCCGTTTGAAAACATAGAGTAGCATAACTTAAACTGTATATCTAAAGAAAGAAGGCAGAACCAGTAGTTCAACATACTGCATTTCTCATTAGATAAATGAACACAATGACAAAAGAACTTGTTTGTATCCGGGTACATCAGAAATAAATTTCGGAAGTCACTTTGAAATTAAATACTGCAAAAACAAGAAAAGAAATCAACAGGATCAACTATAGGAGCTCTTAGAATCCTCGAAAGTATGAAGACACTTCCTCGGTCTCCCTCCACTCAATAGGGCCTTAACCGTAAGAATAGGGTATCAATCTACTCAATGTAGCTTGTTTATTGTTCCGCAACAAGAATAATAGGCACAAGAAAGTTGGTAGTTTGTGTTGTGAGTGAGGAACTCTCAAGCTTTAGGCTTGAGGGCCTTGACAGTCTCCCAGGTGAAATCAGGGTCATCACGGCCAAAGTGACCATAAGCAGCAGTCTTCTGGTACCTGAAGTTACCTCCTCTGAGTAAGTCAAGGTTAATTGCCATCATTCCAGGCCTGAAGTCAAAGTTCTCCTTGATCAGAACCAAAATATCCTTGTCTGGAATGGTTCCGGTTTTGTAAGTGTCAACAAACACGGAGAGTGGTTCTGCAACACCAATTGCATAAGAAACCTGGACAATGCAGCGGCGAGCAAGTCCTGCTGCGACCACACTCTTTGCTGCTTGTCTCACAATATAAGCACCACTTCTGTCCACCTTGGTAGGATCTTTCCCTGAGAAGGCACCTCCACCATGAGCACCCCAACCTCCATAGGTGTCAATGATAATTTTCCTGCCAGTGAGTCCGGCATCTCCATGTGGACCACCAATCACAAAGCGACCTGATGGGTTGAGATGGAAGATGGTGTTCTCATCAAGGTACTTCGCTGGGATCACGGGCTTGATCACATGCTCTTTCAAGTTCTGGGCAATCTTCTCATTAGTGATACCTTCATCATGTTGAGTTGAGATTAGAACGGTGTGAACTCTAATAGGAACCATGGCACCATTGTCGTTCTTGTACTCAACTGTAACTTGTGTCTTGCCATCCGGTCTGAGCCATGGGCAAGTCTTGTTCTTCCTTACTTCAGTAAGCTTGGCACCAAGTTGAGTAGCCAAAACATGAGTAAGGGGCATGAGTTCAGGAGTTTCATCAGTGGCATAGCCAAACATGTGACCTTGGTCACCAGCTCCAATTTCTTCTGGTTTCTTGGTAAGATGACCATGGACTCCTTGGGCAATATCAGGGCTCTGCTGCTCAATGTTGACAAGGACTTTGCAGTGGTCAGCATCGAGGCCAACATCAGCTGAGGTGAACCCAATGCCTCTGCAAGTGTCGCGTACTATCTTCTCATAATCCACTTTGGCCTTGGTTGTTATCTCTCCAAAGACCATGACCATGTTTGTCTTTGTGCAGGTTTCACATGCAACCTTGCTCTCTGGATCTTGTTCTAGGCAAGCGTCAAGAATGGCATCTGAGACCTGGTCGCAAAGCTTGTCGGGATGCCCTTCGTTAACTGATTCTGAGGTGAACAAGAAAGTCTCCATCTATAGCTGATAAGATTAAGAAAATATGTCATAATTTCTATCTCGAAAGAAATTCACGAGAAAATGAGGCGGGCTGCTCATAAACATGTCAAAACAATACAATTCCATGAACTTAAGGGGACATATCTAAACAACAACAACTACTACACCTCAATTCCAAATAAGTTGGGGCAAAGGTGGAGCCACATAGCTCCAAACTCTTCGCCAAAAAAATAACATTGTTTAGATAGGTTAAAATTATTTGTTTACGCGTGTTTTTATTTTTTAAAAGTTTGACACCTCTTAGTAAAAATTTCGGCTCCACTACTGAGTTTGAGTCGGCTATATGAATCCTCACTGGCAATATCTAATGAAGGAAAGAGAACCACACTTTGTGGAATAAAATGATCAATATTAAAGTTCAGATCAAAATGTCTTCTACCCTGTTTTCACTGCTTTAAAATTTTTCAAAGACCGGTTGATTTACTTGATCTAAGCTCCGATGATCCAAGAATAATTTGAACGATTTCATTTTAAGCACATGATATAACGTATTTCATTATAAAATTCTTTACATTCAATCATTTACACCAAAATAACCAAATCCATTGGCCAAAAAGTCATATTTGTAACAGGATCCAACTCAATGTACTGTACGAGCCAGTTTAGCAATGAGATCAGGGGCGGAGCTAGCTCATTTAGTGTGGGGTCAGTCGAACCAATTCACTTTGGTCCAATCCATGTATTTGTCTTAACAAATATATTGAACATATATAAATTATTAATTTAGAACCCAGTGACTTAAAAGCACTAGAACTCCGAACACATAAGCTTCAAATCATAGCTCCGCCTCTGAATGTGATCTGAGTAACGTAATATGATAATTTACAGTTAATTTTACCAACTAAACATTTCAATATCATGAAAATTAACAAAAGTTTATGCTTTATTAACGAGATCTAAGTACTACGTCGAGCGATAGCAAAAAATAACGTAACCAAAAAAAAATGAATAACATCAAAATAAGAAAACGAAACATCGTTTTGCAATAAATCAAACAAAACCAACAACAGAAGAAATGATGATTTAACTGAAATCTATGAAAATTCATAGATGCATGCAGAATACACGCCAGATCTAAATCTAATGAAACAAAAATGAAGAATGAAATAGTAAATTCAGCGTAATAAATTTGAAAAATACTGACCTTAAAATGAAAAAACAATAGATCTGTGAAAGATTGAAGAAGAAATGAGAGAAAAGAGAGATGCTTATTTGTGTGTATGGGCAGAGCGATGAAGTTTAAGGGGAAGTATATATAGAAGCTGAATTGTAGGAGAAAAAAGAGGCTTGCCACCATTGACTCGCTCTATTTCTTCTCACTTTCCAATTGGAGTTTTTACCAACCAATCCATGTGGGACCTCCGAGCTGATTCAACATTGTAATTTACCTTCTTTTTTTTGGTAAACAGATTGTAATTTACTAGTATTATATTATAAGGAGTATAAGATTGAGTTTATATAGTTTAATTCACTGTTATAGTTTGTTTGGCCAAGCTTTATTTTTGGCCAAAAGTATCTTTTTGTGTGCAAAAAATACTTTTTTCCAAAGATAAGGTATTTGGTCAAACTTTTAGAAGGAAAAAAGTATCTTTCGGTTGAAGTAGAATCAGTTTTATATAAGCAGAAAAAATAGTTTCTTCCAAAAAATGCCCTTTTGAAAAGTATAATACATTTAAAAGTATTTTTTTAAAGCTTGATCAGACATTAATTGTTGCTTAAAAGTACTTTTCAAATTAATTAATCAAACACAAATTAATTCTCACCAAAAATTTTTTTTGAGAGAAATATATTTCAAAATAAGCTGAATTTAGAAACTTGGCCAAACAGGCTATAAGTGTCGTGCACTAATAATGTAGTTATTATACACAATCTAACAATAGGTCACTTAAAAGGAATTAAGTAGGTAACTCTATTTGATAACATTAATTGCTAATTTAACTTACAGTTCATACCATATAAATTCATTTTATTTTTCGTGCATATAACTAAGTTCTTATGAAATTATATTCATTCTTATATTTAAATTAAATAATATGCAACAGACATGCCTAACTACGTATGTCGGAGTATATATACAAGGACTTCAATTTTATACGACTGTATTTGATTAAATAAAAATTTAAGAGGATAATTCATTTGAGTTTTATGTTAATATTAACAATACTTAAAATGTCAAAAAAATCACATCGAAATTTAGATATTTGTTATAAACTAAAGTAAAAGACAAGAACAATAGAACAAGAACAATAACAATAGAGAGAAGAGTAGAGAGAGTTCTTCTATTGAGTTGAGAGGGGTGAATTACAATGGTAGAGAGCACCTCTATTTATAGGGAGGAGGAAGATCTTGCTACCAATAATAGGACTCTAAAATCTCTCTAATTAAATACATTAAAGACATTCACCTTAAATAGAAGTGTAAGAATCTTCTATTTCATAACACTCCCCCTTGAATGTCTATTCAATGATGTGCCTCATAAAACCTTAAAACCAAAACCCAATGGGAAAAATTAAAGTAAGGAAAAAGAGTACACATGTTTGAATATGCGCCTATTGGTTGCCTCGTTAAAAACCTTGCAAGGAAAACCCAGTGGGACAAAACCTTGTAAGGGAAAAAGAGTGCAACGCGCATTAACTCCCCCTAATGAGTACATCGATTTATATCCTTGAGCATTTGCATTCCAATCTTGTGCATCATCTTCAAAACGATCTTTGGTAGATATTTGATAAATAAATCAACTATGTTGACTTGAATAAATATTCCGCACCTTGAAATCATCACTCTTGATAGATATGAACATCTTCATATAATGTCGCGGAATAGCTCTTCAATATCTCCATAGATGCATTCTCAATGCCATCATGCTTATAGTTATGGCAAGATTCATATGTACACAAATTGTACTTAGGATGTGGTACTTCAGGACCAAGAATTGCATATGCTTCAAGCAACTTAAATCTTTCAAGTTAAGTCATATAAGTCGCATAATAGACTTTAGCTGCATATCAAGTTTTCATTAGTGATACTAAACAAATAAGATATCGAAAACTGACTATACATACCTTTGACGTTTATACTTTCAAGCATTTGAACTATAGGTTCAAAACTACATGTCTTTCATATGGAATCAATTCTTCTTGAATTGTATCTCTTCCATTTAGTTACTTTCTTTGAGTCAGCAAATGCGTATAGCATGCTTTGCAATATGTTGCAATTGCATTTCCTTTTTATGAACTACAGGTTCATATCATGATATTCGGGGATATACATATACAAATGAAAATTCATCCCATGTAACACTTTCTCAAATGTTTATCATGTCTCCCCCTCATGTTAGTAAAGCTAACATGTTTCCTCAACTTTGGGAAATCATCTTTGTGCATTATGTCAATATACACAGCACCTTAATAATAAGATGAAATTATTTGGTTCCTGACCCTGAACCACTTGTGAGGGGAGAATATACTCTCGTATACAACTTATATCAAACTGATATATATATAACTTTGTTCTCATAAGAAACAGTTTAGCTATTAAGTGGAAGCACTCAATAATTATCTTGCTAAACCAACTTTAATATAAACCAACTTATCAAGATTAACTGTCTTGAGTAGAGAATCTGGAAACTATGCTCGAAGTTAGATTACTGAGCGATTTACCTCGCAAGCACTGCCAGGCTGCGGGTTAATAACAATGGCGCATGTAACCATATCATAGATGCATCATATGTGGTATACATGGCAGGTGAATGGGCCCATATTCACCTTTGATATTTCCAGAATCAAGGGGCTTCAACCCGAACTCTTTAGTTGGTCAGTTCATTACTGAGAACAAGAACTTCTAGTTCTTTGATATTCACCTATGTGAATTTGCACATCATACTTCAAATGAGATGGCTAACATAAATTATCAATATTGGTAAGCTTCAAATTTACACCATGACATGTGCACTTATCAATAAACTTCGGGTTTATTATGACATGGGTTTTATACCAATAGATATCCACTTTATTGAGGCATTCTTTCGTTTGTGTAGTACAAACTGGAGAACAAAGCGGGTAGCTTTTCATATACAAATTACCCCGCTACAAGTTGTAGTAATAGGAGAATCAAAGCCTTCCTTTATTTATAGTCTCAATATAATCAATCGCTTTCGCGTGTACTTTGGAAACTGAATAAGTTTCTTTGAGACTTACTACAGCACAATACTCAATTGTGTTTCTCCAACATAGTAATAATTGGCTCTTCGAGAGCTCTCAATTAATTTTGTACTACCACAGTCTGAGGTTCGAGATCCTCACATTCTTGCATTCCGTATTTTCAAGAGTCTCAGGCGCAATAGATTCTTCGTGAATCTCGGAATTAATCAAATCATGAGCGTCCTCATGTGATTCTTTCATAGTGTCATTTAGATCGTTCTTTTTCCTCTTTCTAGGATTTCGATCTTTGGAACCTAATGGTCTGCCACGCTTCTGGCGTGCATTTGACTCATTGGATATGACACTAGATATTTGTCCAATAGGGACTTCAATACGGATCGGAACATTTTCCGCGTGAATGTGGGATTTCGTTATCCTCTTCAAGTCCGTAAATGCGTCAGGCATTTGATTTGCTATTCTTTGCAAATGGATAGTCTTTTGTACCTCTTTCTTTCAAATAGAGGTATGTGGATCAAGATGAGATAATGATACATTTTTCCACAAAATTTCCCGTTTGGTTTCACCAACTTCTCCCCCTAATTTTGGGAAAAGTGTCTCATCAAATTGGCAGTCTGCAAATAGTGCAGTGAACAAATCTCCTGTCAATGTTTCGAGGTAGCGAATAATGGAGGACGCGTCAAACTCAACATATATTCCTAACCTCCTTTGCAAACCCATTTTGGTGCGGGATGGCGGTGCTACAGGCACATATACTGCGCATCCAAAGCTTCTTAAATGGGATATATTGGGTTCATGACCCAAAACCAATTGCAATGGGGAATCTTTGTGTCAATTCGTCAGTCAGAGACGAACTAGCATTGCTGCATGCAACATGGCGTGACCCCAAACCGAAGTGGGCAGCCGACGAACTAGCATTGCTTCATGCAAAATGGCGTGACCCCAAACCGAAGTGGGCAGCCGACAAACTAGTATTGTTGCATGCAAAATGGCGTGAACCCAAACCGAAATGGGCAGCCTCGTTTTCATGAAGAGTTCAAGATTATTCTCATCTATTATCCATTAACTTTGCAAACGCAAGGTTGCGTGATGGCAACAAGCACACATTAGACCATCTACAGGATGCGTCTATCAAGACCATGAAATACCTAAACTACCCACTAGGTGGGTGAATAGGTCCACAAATGTCCCCTTGTATACGTTCCAGAAACTGGGGTGACTCAGTCCCAACCTTTGTTGGGGATGGTCTGATAATCAGCTTGCCTTGATAACACGAAGTGCAAGGATATTCATTACTTGAAAGAATTTTGAAATTCTTTAACGGATGCCCATATGAGCTTTCTATAATCCGTCTCATCATGGTTGATCCTGGGTGACCCAGTCGATCATGCCAAAGTACAAATGTATTGGACTCAGTATTCTTTAGATTTACTGTTGAATGTGCCTCAATTGCACTAATTCTTATCCAATACAGGCCACAAGATAAAGACGGGAATTTCTCAATAACCCTCATTTGGCCGGAGACATTCTTTGAAGTGAGGACGAGATATTCGAGATTATCTTCATCCATTGTCTCAATATTGTAGCCATTCCGGCGTACATCTTTAAAACTCAACAAGTTTCTCATAGAATTGGAGGAGAACATAGCATTCTCTATGATTAACGTCGTGCCCTTGGGCAGAGTTACAATGGCTCTTCCGGAGCCTTCGATCAATTTACTTTCCATGGTATGACATACAAAAGAAATACAGGAACATAAGAATAAGCAAGTTCAATTCTTTTGTGTCACATAATATTTTCAAAATCTGCTACTAACAGTTGGCTAACAAAATCAGATATGTTATCCATAATCAATTCCTTTGCAGTTTGAAAATTTCAGCGTTTTTCATAGGACAATCGATTATTAAACCCACACAATCGATTGTTGGAACATAGACAATCGATTGTTTTACATAGACAATCGATTGTGGATGATTTTTGAAAAATTCCAGATTACACTGCCTAACGACAATCGATTGTTAGATATAGACAATCGATTGTGGGTGATTTTTGAAAAATTCCAGACCTCACTGTTTCAAGAAAATCGATTGTTAGACAAAGACAATCGATTGTTGGCTATTTTTGAAAATTTCCAGACCTCACTGTTTCAAGACAATCGATTGTTAGTCAACGACAATTGATCAACAATCGATTGTTAGTCAACGACAATTGACTAACAATCGATTGTCTTGAAACAGTGAGGTCTGGAAATTTTCAAAAATAGCCAACAATCGATTGTCTTTGTCTAACAATCGATTTTCTTGAAACAGTGAGGTCTGGAATTTTTCAAAAATCACCCACAATCGATTGTCTATATCTAACAATCGATTGTCGTTAGGCAGTGTAATCTGGAATTTTTCAAAAATCATCCACAATCGATTGTCTATGTAAAACAATCGATTGTCTATGTTCCAACAATCGATTGTGTGGGTTTAATAATCGATTGTCCTATGAAAAACGCTGAAATTTTCAAACTGCAAAGGAATTGATTATGGATAACATATCTGATTTTGTTAGCCAACTGTTAGTAGCAGATTTTGAAAATATTATGTGACACAAAAGAATTGAACTTGCTTATTCTTATGTTCCTGTATTTCTTTTGTATGTCATACCATGGAAAGTAAATTGATCGAAGGCTCCGGAAGAGCCATTGTAACTCTGCCCAAGGGCACGACGTTAATCATAGAGAATGCTATGTTCTCCTCCAATTCTATGAGAAACTTGTTGAGTTTTAAAGATGTACGCCGGAATGGCTACAATATTGAGACAATGGATGAAGATAATCTCGAATATCTCGTCCTCACTTCAAAGAATGTCTCCGGCCAAAAGAGGGTTATTGAGAAATTCCCGTCTTTATCTTGTGGCCTGTATTGGATAAGAATTAGTGCAATTGAGGCACATTCAACAGTAAATCTAAAGAATACTGAGTCCAATACATTTGTACTTTGGCATGATCGACTGGGTCACCCAGGATCAACCATGATGAGACGGATTATAGAAAGCTCATATGGGCATCCGTTAAAGAATTTCAAAATTCTTTCAAGTAATGAATATCCTTGCACTTCGTGTTATCAAGGCAAGCTGATTATCAGACCATCCCCAACAAAGGTTGGGACTGAGTCACCCCAGTTTCTGGAACGTATACAAGGGGACATTTGTGGACCTATTCACCCACCTAGTGGGTAGTTTAGGTATTTCATGGTCTTGATAGACGCATCCTGTAGATGGTCTAATGTGTGCTTGTTGCCATCACGCAACCTTGCGTTTGCAAAGTTAATGGATAATAGATGAGAATAATCTTGAACTCTTCATGAAAACGAGGCTGCCCATTTCGGTTTGGGTTCACGCCATTTTGCATGCAACAATACTAGTTTGTCGGCTGCCCACTTCGGTTTGGGGTCACGCCATTTTGCATGAAGCAATGCTAGTTCGTCGGCTGCCCACTTCGGTTTGGGGTCACGCCATGTTGCATGCAGCAATGCTAGTTCGTCTCTGACTGACGAATTGACACAAAGATTCCCCATTGCAATTGGTTTTGGGTCATGAACCCAATATATCCCATTTAAGAAGCTTTGGATGCGCAGTATATGTGCCTGTAGCACCGCCATCCCGCACCAAAATGGGTTTGCAAAGGAGGTTAGGAATATATGTTGAGTTTGACGCGTCCTCCATTATTCGCTACCTCGAAACATTGACAGGAGATTTGTTCACTGCACTATTTGCAGACTGCCAATTTGATGAGACACTTTTCCCAAAATTAGGGGGAGAAGTTGGTGAAACCAAACGGGAAATTTTGTGGAAAAATGTATCATTATCTCATCTTGATCCACATACCTCTATTTGAAAGAAAGAGGTACAAAAGACTATCCATTTGCAAAGAATAGCAAATCAAATGCCTGACGCATTTACGGACTTGAAGAGGATAACGAAATCCCACATTCACGCGGAAAATGTTCCGATCCGTATTGAAGTCCCTATTGGACAAATATCTAGTGTCATATCCAATGAGTCAAATGCACGCCAGAAGCGTGGCAGACCATTAGGTTCCAAAGATCGAAATCCTAGAAAGAGGAAAAAGAACGATCTAAATGACACTATGAAAGAATCACATGAGGACGCTCATGATTTGATTAATTCCGAGATTCACGAAGAATCTATTGCGCCTGAGACTCTTGAAAATACGGAATGCAAGAATGTGAGGATCTCGAACCTCAGACTGTGGTAGTACAAAATTAATTGAGAGCTCTCGAAGAGCCAATTATTACTATGTTGGAGAAACACAATTGAGTATTGTGCTGTAGTAAGTCTCAAAGAAACTTATTCAGTTTCCAAAGTACACGCGAAAGCGATTGATTATATTGAGACTATAAATAAAGGAAGGCTTTGATTCTCCTATTACTACAACTTGTAGCGGGGTAATTTGTATATGAAAAGCTACCCGCTTTGTTCTCCAGTTTGTACTACACAAACGAAAGAATGCCTCAATAAAGTGGATATCTATTGGTATAAAACCCATGTCATAATAAACCCGAAGTTTATTGATAAGTGCACATGTCATGGTGTAAATTTGAAGCTTACCAATATTGATAATTTATGTTAGCCATCTCATTTGAAGTATGATGTGCAAATTCACATAGGTGAATATCAAAGAACTAGAAGTTCTTGTTCTCAGTAATGAACTGACCAACTAAAGAGTTCGGGTTGAAGCCCCTTGATTCTGGAAATATCAAAGGTGAATATGGGCCCATTCACCTGCCATGTATACCACATATGATGCATCTATGATATGGTTACATGCGCCATTGTTATTAACCCGCAGCCTGGCAGTGCTTGCGAGGTAAATCGCTCAGTAATCTAACTTCGAGCATAGTTTCCAGATTCTCTACTCAAGACAGTTAATCTTGATAAGTTGGTTTATATTAAAGTTGGTTTAGCAAGATAATTATTGAGTGCTTCCACTTAATAGCTAAACTGTTTCTTATGAGAACAAAGTTATATATATATCAGTTTGATATAAGTTGTATACGAGAGTATATTCTCCCCTCACAAGTGGTTCAGGGTCAGGAACCAAATAATTTCATCTTATTATTAAGGTGCTGTGTATATTGACATAATGCACAAAGATGATTTCCCAAAGTTGAGGAAACATGTTAGCTTTACTAACATGAGGGGGAGACATGATAAACATTTGAGAAAGTGTTACATGGGATGAATTTTCATTTGTATATGTATATCCCCGAATATCATGATATGAACCTGTAGTTCATAAAAAGGAAATGCAATTGCAACATATTGCAAAGCATGCTATACGCATTTGCTGACTCAAAGAAAGTAACTAAATGGAAGAGATACAATTCAAGAAGAATTGATTCCATATGAAAGACATGTAGTTTTGAACCTATAGTTCAAATGCTTGAAAGTATAAACGTCAAAGGTATGTATAGTCAGTTTTCGATATCTTATTTGTTTAGTATCACTAATGAAAACTTGATATGCAGCTAAAGTCTATTATGCGACTTATATGACTTAACTTGAAAGATTTAAGTTGCTTGAAGCATATGCAATTCTTGGTCCTGAAGTACCACATCCTAAGTACAATTTGTGTACATATGAATCTTGCCATAACTATAAGCATGATGGCATTGAGAATGCATCTATGGAGATATTGAAGAGCTATTCCGCGACATTATATGAAGATGTTCATATCTATCAAGAGTGATGATTTCAAGGTGCGGAATATTTATTCAAGTCAACATAGTTGATTTATTTATCAAATATCTACCAAAGATCGTTTTGAAGATGATGCACAAGATTGGAATGCAAATGCTCAAGGATATAAATCGATGTACTCATTAGGGGGAGTTAATGCACGTTGCACTCTTTTTCCCTTACAAGGTTTTGTCCCACTGGGTTTTCCTTGCAAGGTTTTTAACGAGGCAACCAATAGGCGCATATTCAAACATGTGTACTCTTTTTCCTTACTTTAATTTTTCCCATTGGGTTTTGGTTTTAAGGTTTTATGAGGCACATCATTGAATAGACATTCAAGGGGGAGTGTTATGAAATAGAAGATTCTTACACTTCTATTTAAGGTGAATGTCTTTAATGTATTTAATTAGAGAGATTTTAGAGTCCTATTATTGGTAGCAAGATCTTCCTCCTCCCTATAAATAGAGGTGCTCTCTACCATTGTAATTCACCCCTCTCAACTCAATAGAAGAACTCTCTCTACTCTTCTCTCTATTGTTATTGTTCTTGTTCTATTGTTCTTGTCTTTTACTTTAGTTTATAACAATATTTAAATAGTTATCAATTTTAAAAAAAAATGTCTCATCAACTTTCCTACCTTAGGATGATCCTCTTTGATACTGTGTACCAATCATGAAAGTACATGTTGGTTTTCTATTTTTGGGTGTGCGCAGTACATTGGCTGCTTCTACTTTGATTTTTTTAAAGAACAAAAATTGGTTGAAGTTGGTGGGAGTATGCGTTTGTTTTTGGCTTTTTTTTCATTAGTGAGCTTGCACGTCGTGCATCAAGAATTGTACATAATTGTTAAAAAGTCATTGATTGATAGATAACTTCAACCGTTTCAACCCACCTGTTGTTAGATGTCACTTCACTTTTTTGTCAAACTATGTGGTGGGTGTTTATTTTTTTCACCAACTACGTGGTACGTAGTTGACTATTTGTTAATGCTTGATAAATTATGATTTAGATAGATGTATGTAATTAGAGGAGAGGATATGAGCTAGGTGGTTGATCACGCCAAAGTATGTCCTCTAGAAAGGACTTTGCGGATGTTGCAAATAAAATCTGAGTATTATGTCCAGGGTCGAATCCACAGAGAGTCAACCTATCAACTATCACCTTTAGACCCACTAAATTCTTCAGAACCAGCTTCCCAAGACTTTTGAATAAACTACTACGAACTAAGACTGCAGAAAAGTAACAAGCTATAACTAACTAACTAAGGTTGTAGACAACAATGAGAGAAACGCTAAGGTAATGACTTCCCCTATTGATGGAATCCCTTCTGTTTATGGTTCATATAAATTTACCAACACACTTTATCAATAATGAACATTCAACTTACCGCAAATCTCTCCCTAGCAATTACAGTAACATACTATTGCACTCTCCCGAGATACTAGCTAACTTTAATTAACACAGTTCATTTAATATTGCACCCAAGGCTTCGTTATTCCTAATACCGCCTTTAAACCCGGAGTTATAGATTCCTCTTATGACTTTAGGAGTGGTGTTATTCAACAATAACCTAAATATGCACCATTTCCCAAGTTATGCACACTAAATAGGCACAACTAATTGAGGATCCTGTCAATTAACTACAACAAAAACGTAGTTGAATAAATAAAGATTAAAACTGGCAAATTTGCATTAACATAAACGAGAAGTTCAACCTCCAATATGTTCCATCAATACCTTAGACAGGGAAATTAGCTACTCATAACTATGGGTAAACAAACTAAATTAATATTCAACATAATCTAGCAATAAAAATCAAAAGGGAAGAAGAAATAGGTTTAAGCTATTCTCTCACATTTGTTTTTCCTTCCAATAACTCAAAGAAATCAATACATGCCTCCAATGTGCAAAACCTAGTGACTAATATAGGTTTTAAGGCTAAAATTTCACGTTTGGACACAACTGTCCTTGACCATCAGCACGCCTACTGCGGTTCTGCCGCGGTCGCAGTAGAACCGCGGACAAACGACCCCTCTGAATCCAATTTTATCCGCAGCTATATCCCACCGCGGTTCTTCTCAGTCGCAGTAAAACCGCGACAGATGCCCTTCTCTGATTCTTCAGCCTTCTTTCGCGTGGTTTATTTGGGATTTTTCACGGCTGGCCTCTTTTCCTTCATTTTTTACTCCAAATGTGCTCCATAGCCTTCCCTAGTCATATATAGCCTGCACATCAAGAAAAACACTAATAAGAGTATTTTGTTATCACTTTCATTATCGAAACTATGCAATAAGGTGTTTATTTAGGGCCTGAATATAGTTAAATTCACCTATTATCAACACCCCACACTTAAATCTTTGCTCGTCTTCGAGCAAACTAAACCACACTTCTAGGCCTAACTGTTTGCTGCATTGCCCAAAGATATGCCACACCCGCCATTTTGACGAACCAACCTAAGCAGTGCAACAAACCTACCCCAGATGCAGACTCTATTGCCATGACACACTCTAGCTCACTCTAGTTACTCTAACTTCGGTGAAGACTTACTTTTCCTTCCTGAGTCACATGACCTCACATCAAAATTCTGAGAGAAGTTCTACACACATATAAAAATTCATTACATGGAACCAAAAATAGAAAGAATTCACTCACTCTCAGCAAGGAACATTCATATGCCACACAGAAAGACCATAAGCTTGCCCCTAGTGTAGTACTCTACTAATCGATCTGTTTGAATCAAAGATCTTGAGGTCTTTATTTGGTTGTAATGTAGGCTAATGGACGGGTAGGATACATTTAGATGTAATGATTGACCTCCCTAAGCACTTTTAATACATACTTCCTTCTCCATGTTCAGCGCAATCATTCCTCCACATTTTTGTTCCACATGTAATCCCCACTTTCTTTAGGTGCCACGAGCTTCTTGTTTTCTCTTTTTTTTTCTTTTCCTTATTTTGTTTTGTTTTCTTTGTTTAACTTTTTTTCTACAAAACCCATGCACTCATCATTATTTATTCATGATTCCCCTTCTTTCGCTAACTCCCTACCACCCCACAGTTTGACTTTTGTATATTCTTTCGTGATTCAAGTGCTTATAGAGGTATAGGTTCAAATAATCAATTATTTAAACACTGGGATATAGTTCATTTTAGGGTTATCAAAGAACATGCTTCAGGCTCAAAGAGGTTAACTAATGGCAATATATACATGTGGGTTCACAATTAAATAGGCTTATACAAAGAAATGCCTCAATCTTCTCTAAGACCTAACAACTTCTATTTCGCTTTGCAAACACACATGGTAAGTTCTAGGTATCACATGCAAGCACAGAATTCAAGTAAGGATCTTACACACACTTGGCATGTAACTCATTCAGAATCAGTTTATCAACACACACGTTCGTGCTTTCAACCAAAATAGGAAGTGCAAAATTAAGGCATAGATTTACAAGTCCACACTGAGCCAAGACCTTACACACTCAAGTTCATTATAGTTGTTTGCAGGTGTGAGCATAAGGGGTCGCATTCTAGCCTTTTACCCATCTTAGTCCTAACACTACAAAAGAAAAATCTACCTAACCCGGTTCAAGAAAAACTCTTGGAAAAGAACCGTGGTCAAAAGAAAAACCAAGGGGGACTTAATACACTACCTAAAAAATATGAAAAATCTACATGGACTAATTCCCTCAATAGTACTGTCCAAGTGGTCCGTCATCAAGAGTCCTCTGCCTTTATTTTTGTGTTTTTTTTGTAAATATCCGATTTGGACCCTCAAGAGACCTGTAGACAAGTGTTCGTCGTTGGTCCAAGTCATGTACTCCTAAAAGGTTAGCTATCCGTTATATACAACAACAACATTTTCATGCTACAACGATCACCATATTTATATACAGTAAAACACTTACACAGAGTAAGTCTCCCACCCCACACTTAAAAGCATGGCATGTCCCCATGTCATATCAAGAAATTAAAGCACAGAAGGGTTAGAAGGCTTCCCTGAGACTCAATCAGAGTCGGAGACGGTACTGGGGTCCACATGGCAAGCTCTCCCCAACGCACGTAGTCACGACATGAAACGTCCCTCGGACCCGGCCTGACTCTGCGGCATGGCATCAAGCCGTGTGTGGAGGCCATCAACTGAGGTACACAGATCGACGACCTCTTGTTCCATGGAAGGTAACATTGGCTGGGCAGATTGAGTCCTGGAGAAACCGGCCCCAGCATAGGGGTATGGTCCGGCACTGTCAACTTACTGTCGGGATGGTGCGAAGGGAGTCGGGGAATCATCATCATCTATTTTAATTGTCTGTGGGCCCCTGTCCATTATAATTTGGGAAGCTCTGAAAGGTGCCTCAGGTTCCACTGTCCTGTCAGTAGGATTAGTAGGAACATTCCTATGTAAGCACATCTAGTCACCAAGGAGGGAAAGTAAAACCCCTTTGATAACAACGGTCCCCTCAAAATCATTTCATCACTAATGACCTTAGCTGCGTCAAAATCTCTCGTGGTGACGAAGAACCAAGTCAGTAGGGCCCTGTTGAAGTTCACGTCCGTTGTGTTGCTAGACAGCATGAACCTGCTGCAAATGACTGTCAACCAGCACTTAGCCAAGTGCGTGAAAGAATTAGAAGCAAGGTGATCTGGTCCTTTATCCACGTCGGTCTCCCCCAGCACAAATGTCTGCAATCATGACCTCCCATGTGACATCCGGTCGATCGTGGTAATAGTTAACATCACCTGTGAACTTAGGCAGCTGCAAGGCCTGGCGACTATAGGGAATGTATGCTGGGACTACCCGACCTCACAAGCACACATCTCGACCTGAGTGAGCAGGATAGTTCGCATAGAACTCCCATACAATCATCTTGTTGACCTTGCAGGGCTCATCAAACAGGAATTCTATCTGTCTCCTCCGAATCTCCTCATACATATCTTCTCTTTCCACCCGGAGGGCTGCTTGGTCAATTTGATTTTCAGGAATGAAGTTTTTGCGCGCCTTTGCATTGAAATCGTCCTCGGCCAGTTTTGAGACGAATCTTGACTCAGCAAAAGTCGGCTGATGAGCTGCGCCAGCCGGTCTCCTCTGCCTCTTGGGAGCCATGGTACCTGCAGAGAGTGCAAACCAACCATTAAATTCATTCCAAACAGAGCCAAACGGGTGGTTACTCAGACTTCGCCACCCGATGGCTACAAAACAACACCCCTTATTAGCACCCCACACTTGCTCCTTTACCGTGTTTCAACCAATTTGAGCCCCCATACATAGCCAAATATCGCACCCCACAATTAAGAATGGGCATAGCTCCCCCACAACACCACAACAACTCCAAAAATTCGGCCAACATAAGGCCTTGCACAATTCACACCCTACAAGCAAGTTTTAGGCCTCCATAATATTATAACAAGCCTTAAACCCAAAGTATCATGGAGGCCCAACCAAATAATCACCAAACACCCTGCTAGCAACACTACTACCATATACAAGAACAAGAATCGCAATTATATAAAAAATAAAAAAATCAAGCTATTGTACCTAGGGTTTAGTTACAAGAAACTAGACTAAATTACACTAAATTAGTAGTTAAACTAAAGAAAAAGAAAGAGAAACTTACTTGGGTTGAGGATGGGAAAGGGCTTGGCGAAGTGTGAGAGTAGTCGGGTGAGAGGGAGAGTGATTTTTGGAGAGAAAAAATGAGAAGAGGAGAGAAAAATGAGAATTGGGGGGGGGGGGGGGGGGGCTCTTCGGGGGAATTTGGGGGATAAAGGGGTGGGTGGGGGTATTTTGGGGAAAAAGGGGTAATTTAAAATGGTTGAAAAAAATAAAAAAAACTTACCTGGATGAAACACGCGGTCATCGCGGTTCTACCGCGGTCGCAGTAGTACTGCGGTAGACCAAGTTTAGAGAACCCTCTGCACCGCGGTTAGACCACGCTAGCGGTACAACTACGATAGTCTGTATCAGAGAGGGGTCTCGACTGCAGTTTCACCGCGGTCGCGGTCGCACTGCGGTCTGGGCCCTTTGCAGATTCTGATCGCCCTTTTTTGTATATTCTAAATGATTACAATTACAACAATGTCATGGGTTGCCTCCCATGCAGCGCCTAATTTAACGTCACGGCACGACTCAGATGAATGTATTTATGGCTCGCTCGACCTCTGCGGCTCGTTCAAGTGCATTGCAGTTCCTTCATTAGATTCACTCATTCCCACGTATAATTTCAACCGCTGACCATTGACCCTAAATGTGTGAGAGTCATCCTCAGTAGCAACTTCAACAGCTCCAGACGGGAGGACTTCCACTTCCCGAAATGGTCCAGACCATCATGATTTTAGTTTACCCGGGAACAACCACAATCTTGAGTTGTATAGCAGTACCCTATCCCCGGATTTAAAAGTTCGCTTCACAATGTGCTGATCATGCAGCTTCTTCATTGTTTCTTTATACAATCTTGTGCTCTCAAAAGAAAGATGATGGAACTCCTCAAGCTCATGCAATTCTGTGCCTCTTGACAAGCCCGCAGCTTCCATGTCTAGATTCAGCTATTTCAGTGCCCACCACGCTCTGTGCTCAAGTTTTACCGGCAGGTGACATGCCTTCCCAAACACCAACTTGTATGGAGACATACCAATTGGTGTTTTGAATGTTGTTCTATACGCCCAGAGGGCATCATCTAACTTTCTAGCCCAATCTGTTCTTGTGGCGTTTAAACTTTTTGTCAACACACTCTTCATCTATCTGTTGGAGACCTCCATATGTCCACTGGTTTGCGGGTGGTAAGGAGTAGACACCTTGTGCCGCACGTCATATTTCGCCAACAAATTCTCAAATGCTCTGTTGCAGAAGTGAGCGCCCCTGTCACTTATTATCACCCGTGATGTCCCAAAGCAGGTGAATATGTTTTTCTTCAGAAACCCCACCACCACATTTGCATCATTGGTGGGTAATGCTAAAGCTTACACCCACTTGGACACATAATCTATTGAAACAAGAATGTACTTATTACCGTAAGAGCTGACGAAGGGACCCATGAAATATATCCCCCAAGCATCGAACACTTCAAACCTCCTGAATCGGGTTCATGGGCATCTCGTGGAGCCGGGAGATGTTCCCGGTGAGTTGGCATTCATTACAACCCTTTAACCATGTGTGAGCATCTTTGAACACCGTTGGCCAGAAAAACCGGCCTCAAACAACTTTTTTGCAGTCCTTACTCCTCCAATGTGTCCCCCTTAAGCCGATGCATGACACGCCAGCAAATAGAAGATTGTTCTATCTCGGAGACGCATCTCTGGATCATGTTATCCATGCATATTATAAACAAATAGGGCTCATCCCAATAATACATATGGCTTTCACGAAAGAAGTGCTTTCTCTGGACCGAAGACAGGTCGTGATGGACTATACCACAGGCTAGGTAATTGGCAAAATACGCATACCATGGTACTTCCAGATGGTTGGTTACGAGGAGTTACTCTTCTGGAAAGTTTTCTAGAATGTCCTCAACCTCAATTGTGTTTTCAGCTCCCTCAAGTCATGATAGATGACCAACGACTTGGTTCTCAGTGCCCTTTCGGTCAGGTATTTCAAGATCAAACTCTTGCAGCAACAATACCCAATGAATCAGGCGTGGATTATAGTCTTTCTTTTCTATCAAGTATCTAAGAGCTGCATGGTCAGTATATACAATTACCTTTGATCCTATCAGGTAGAACCAGAACTTTTCGAATGCAAATACCACAGCTAACATCTCCTTCTCATATAATTCAGTTGGGCTCCACTCAGCGTTCTACTTGCATAGTAGATTAGATGCATCAATTTGTCCTTCCGCTGGCCCAACACTGCCCACAGTGCATAGTCACTAGCATCACACATTATCTCGAAAGGTTGCTCCCAGTTGGGGGAAACAATGATTGGTGATGTGACCAGCCTTTGCTTCAGCTCCTCAACCGCTACCCTGCATGCATAAGAACATACAAACGGATTATCTTTTTCTAATAACTTACAAAGAGGGTTTGAGATTTTGGAGAAGTCTTTAATGAACCGTCGGTAGAAACCGCATGTCCAAGAAAACTTCTGATTGCTTTGACCGAGGTTGCCGGAGGCAACTTTGCTATGACATCAACTTTGGCTCGATCTACTTCTATCCCCTTGCTTGACACGCGGTGCCCTAAGACTATGCCTTCTTTGCACCATGAAATGGTACTTCTCCCAGTTCAACACCAGATTAGTCTCGATGCACCGTTTCAACACACGTGTCAGATTCACAAGGCACTCATCAAACGAATTCCCCACCACTGAGAAATCCTCCATGAAAACCTCCATTATGTCTTCAACCATATCAGTGAAAATGGCCATCATGCACCGTTGGAATGTGGAGGGTGCATTGAAACGGCCAAGTGACATCCTCCTAAAAGCATAAATGCCATAAGAGCATGTGAAGGATGTCTTCTCTCGGTCGTCAGATGCAATGGATATCTGGTTGTACCCTGAGTACCCATCAAGAAAGCAAAAGCGTGATCTCCCTGCCAATCTATCCAGCATTTGATCAATCAAGGGAAGTGGGAAGTGGTCTTTCCGGGTAGTAAGATTCAACTTTCTATAATCCATGCATATTCTCCAACCGGTGACGGTTCTTATTTAGATCAATTCATTTTTATCATTCTTCACCACCGTCATGCCACCCTTCTTAGGAACACATTGAACTGGGCTAAACCAACTGCTATCAGAAATTGGGAAGATGATTCCCGCATCCAACCACTTTATTACTTCCTTTTTCACCACTTCCTTCATATTCGATTTCAGCCTCCTCTGATGTTCCCTGGAAGGTCTGTGTCCCTCTTCCAGCAGAATCTTTGTGCATATAATAGGCGGGGCTAATCCCCTTGATGTCTGCCATGGTTCATCTGATGGCAGTTTTTCATTCCTTCAGTACTTGTAAAAGTTGTTGCACCTGCACATCTAGCAGACTAGATGAGATAATAACATGTAAAGTGGAGTCAGGTCCCAGAAACTCATACCTGAGGTAAGCTGGCAAGTGCTTTAGCTCCAGCTTCGGTGGTTCTTCAATGGACGACTTAGCTAGAGGACTCTCTCTCTTCTCCAAGTGTAGGGGTTCAAACTCAAGATTTCTATCCCAAAACCCCTTACCTTCCAAAGCGAACACCAATTTCGCCAACTCCTCACCATTCGCCTCCTCAAATTTTGTCTGACATGCAGCCAAGGGATCCTCCACCATCAATACTTCATCATGCGACTGCACGATCACATCCACGGCATCAATTAGAGAACAATTGGCGAACTCACTTGCATAATCTCCTCATCATTGAGCCTCATCTTAAGCTCCCCAGTCTCGCAATCAATTAAGGCTCTCCCCGTGGATAAGAATGGTCTTCCTAAAATGATAGGAATCTATATATCCACCTTGCAATCCAAGATCACAAAATCTGCAGGGAACAGGAATTTACCCACCCGAATAAGAACATCATCGAGGATCCCAAACGGACGTTTCACTATCCTGTCAGCCAGCTGCAACAACATAGAGGTGGGCCTAGCTCTCCCGATGCCCAACCTCTTGTAAATAAGCAGGTGCATAAGATTAATGATGGCCTCTAAGTCACAGAGTGCCTTTGCAAAGGTATAGTTCCCAATAGTGCATGAGATAGTAAAGTTCCCAGGATCAAAGAGCTTTTCAGCAACAGGTCTAGTTACCACTGCACTACAGGTCTGCGTGAGAGTCACTATGGCCAAGTCTTGGAAGTCAAACTTCCGAGACGTCAAATCTTTCATCATCTTCGCGTACCCAGGCATTTCCTTTAAATCTCCGATCAATGGAATATTTACCTGAATCTGCTTAAGCATGTAAACTTCTTGTATTGCTCTTCCTTTTAATGCTTGGCCAATCTCTGTGGGAATGGTGCAGGAGGTCTTTTCTTTCCAATGACTTGGGACTTCTCTTTCTCAACTATTATCTCCTCCACTGGCTTTTCTACTGTTTTCGGCGATTTTCTCGCTCTCTTGCTGAATATTCTAATTTTCAGGAGCAGGCTGAATGAGTGTTTCAGCCTGAACATTCTCTCGAGCTCTTTCCTGTTCAACATCAAGATCTCTACCATTGCGGAGACTCATCGCCATCAGTTTCTTCGGGCCCTAATCTTTGGGGTTGGTTTGGGTATCTGGAGGTAATGTCCCTTGAGGACGGTTATTCAACGACATAGCAATCTGGACCACCTGTACTTCAATATTTTTAATAGCTGCGTCATGTGCATCTACCCTCTTATTTATCTTTGCATTGGACCCAATCACTTGCTACATCATTGCTTCCAGTATAGCGAACCCATCTTCTTGCCTCCCATCATGTTGTTTCTGAGGTGGGTAGTACCTTGCGGTCTAGGATAAGGTGCCATGTTGTTGGGGGTCTCATACCTCCCATATTCCCGGCATTGTATTTTGGCTGCGGCGGCCTGTACTGCTGCTGAGTCTCCTGGCCCCAGTTATGATTTCCTTGTCTCTGACCTCCATAGTTAGACATGTAATTCATATCTTCAGGTTGCTCATGATGAATGCCATGCTCTACATTCCATGGATTACCAATTGGCTGAGTAATGCAAGATGTGCACATGCCCCCATTGGTAGTATCAACTATGTGTACCTACTATTTTTGTCCCGACTCCTCTACCTTTTTGGAAAAGATGCTCATCTGTGTCAAAAGAGTCGCCACATTCTCAGCCATAGTGTTGGAAGGATCAAGAGGCACTGAATGCACCACCAGAGTGATAGGTGCGTTTCTGTTTGTCCACCCTGAATTCTGAGCCATTTTATCTACAGATTCTGCCCTTATCTCCATGTATTGCTAAAAAAATGCCCCACCAGCTGAGGCATCCACAATATTCTTCATACTTTCAGAAATTCCTATGTAAAACCATTGTCCCAACATCTGTCCTGGAATACTGTGATGAGTACGCATCACCAACATTCCTTTGAACCTTCCCTATGTCTCGTGCAAAGTTTCCATAGGTTTCTGTTTGAAGCTCACGGTCTCATCAATTTGTTGCGCTGTTTTGTTGGGCGGGTGGATCTTGTTGTGAAACTGCTTGACTAACTCATCCCAAGTTTCAATGGAGTTTATGGGGAGTGAGTTTAGCCAAATCTGAGCATCTCCTGTCATTGAGAAAGGAAATAATAGCATCTTGATTGCTTCCGAAGTCACATTGGGCTGCCTCTGAGTTCTGCATATGGACAGGAAATTCTTTAAGTGCTGCTGAGGGTCTTCTACTTGCGTTCCAGAAAAGAGTCCCTTGTTTTGCAACAAGTGCAGCATATTGTTTGTAATCTGGAATGATTCAGCTTGTATTTCTGGCACAATAATGGAAGTTGCCAAATTGTCAGATGTTGGTTGTGCCCATTCATAAAGTGCACCCTTCGGCACAAGAGGTGCCGCCACTCCAGCATTTAAGCCATTTTGCTGGTTCCTGCCGTCTCCGTTAGGATTGTCTATGTTTTCCATATCAATTTTGAGTTTGTCTGTCTCTTGAGATAGTTGAAGTCTTTTGTTGGCACGGTTCAGCACCCAGAATATTTTCTCAGGGACTGAGAGTCCTTCAAGCAGTTCTCCAGTCCTTGCAGAGTTTCTAGGCATACACCTGTGCAACCAAGTCAACCGTCAGAAGTTTCAATCAAAAATTGGGTGTAAAGAAACTAGCTACACCAAGAATTTATGTAACTCTAGCAATGGCAATTGATATTTCTTTTAACTCTCCGGCAACGGTGACAAAATTTGATCACGCCCAAGTATGCCCTCTAGAAAGGACTCTACAGACGTTGCAAATAAAACCCAAGTATTATGCCCAGGGTCGAATCCACAGAGAGTCAACCTATCGACTACGACCATTAGACCCACTAAATTATTCAGAACCATCTATCCAAGACTTTTGAATCACAAGTGGAGGTTTTACTACGAACTAAGACTGCAGAAAAGTAACAAGCTATAGCTAAATAACTAAGATTGTAGACAAGAATGAGAGAAACGCTATGGTAATGACTTCCCCTATTGATGGAATCCCTTCTGTTTATACTTCATACAAATTTACCAACACACTTTATTAATAATGAACACTCAACTTACCGCAAATCTCTCCCGAGCAATTACAGTAACATACTATTGCACTCTCCCGAGATACACGAGCTAGCTTTAATTAACATAGTTCATTTAATATTGCACCCAAGGCTTCGTTATTCCTAATCCCTCCTTTAAAATCGCATTTATAGATTCCTCTTATTACTTTAGGAGTGGTGTTATTAAACAATAACCTAAATATGCACTCTTTTTCAAGTTATGCACACTAAATAGGCACAGCTAATTGAGGATACTGTCAATTTACTACAACAAGAACGTAGTTGAATAAATAAAGATTAAAACTGGCAAATTTTCATTAACATCAACGAGAAGTTCAAACCCCAATAGGTTCCATCAAGACCATTGACAAGGGAAATTAGCTACTCCTAACTATGGGTAAACAAACTAAATTAATATTCAACATAATCTAGCAATAAAAATCAAAAGGGAAGAAGAAATAGGTTTATGCTATTCTCTCACACTTGTTTTTCCTTCCAAGAACTCAAAGAAATCAATACATGCCTCCAATGTGCGAAACCTAGTGACTAATATAGGTTTTAGGGCTAAAATTTCACGTTTGGACACAACTGCCCTTGACCATCAGCACGCCTACCGCGGTTCTGCCACGGTCACGGTAGAACCGCGGCCAATCGACCCCTCTGAATCCAATTTTATCCGCAGCTATATCCCACCGCGGTAGAACCGCGACATACGCCCTTTCTCTTATTCTGCAGCCTTCTTCCACGTGGTTTACTTGGAATTTTTCACAGTTGGCCTCTTTTCCTTCATTTTTGACTATAAAAGTGCCCCTAGCATTCCCTAGTCATATATAGCCTGCACATCAAGAAAACACTAATAAGAGCATTTTGTTATCACTTTCATTATCAAAAGAAGGTGGTTATTTAGGGCCTGAATATAGGTAAATTCACCTATTATCAGTTGTACTTTTAAGTCAATTTTTTTTCGTTAAATCAATTCAATTGATTTGTTCTGATTAGAAGAATTTTTTTGATTCACACCGATATTAATTTTTTTTTGAACAATAAGGAAACATATATATTAATAAAAATAAAAACTTACATCGAAGTTACATAGTCTCGAAGGATATTACTATTTTTTAAAGTTACTAAACTATTACAAACACTAATACTTAGTTGCTTAATTCAAAAACAAAGACCTTGTATGTCTTTTTCCAAAACGGCTTCAACAAAAATGATGGGCGAGACAGGTGATTGCAATTATCCGGCTTGAAATTCTTGACTGCTTCCTTAGCTAGGTAATCTGCTACTGGATTTCCTTCCGTAAAATTGTGTCTGATCACTGGGAATTTCAGTTGGTGCATCAATGATTTGCAGTTAAGTAAACATTCATTAGTACTGGCATTGTCATACATAAGCATCTTTATTATATCCGTTGAATCTGATTCAATCTCTATAGTAGCATATGGAATCTCCACAACTAATTTTAGTCCTTGCTCCAATGTTAAAAGTTCGGCATACAAGGAGCATGTTGTATAGCAAAATTTTGAAAAACCAAATGATCCATTTACCAGAGCTATTTCCGAAAACCCCTCACGAAGCTTTTCTTTTAAGAATGCTCCATCAACGTTAAGTTTTATCTTGTTTGGAGGCGGTCTTTCCCAATGAATTTTAATCTTGATTGAAGGTTGTTGTATGGGATTTTTTAGTAAAGAAGAGAAATTCCCATACTTGATGGCGAACGTGGCTAGGATTAATATCCGGGTCCAAATTGTTTACATTATTGTTATTTCTATTTTTCCACAAATTCCAAATTGAAAATGGGAGAATATTTTTTCAAGCATAATGGTGATGACTATCTTGGAGATGAAAGTTCTATAAGATAGTTAACCAGTTGGATTGTGCATTACTCTGATTGATTATTAGACCAATATCCGGCCAATAACAGATCTATTGGGAAATGGAGAAATATGTGAGTGGCATCCTCAGATCCTTGTTTACACATATGGCAAATAAGATAAATATTAATACCAATATAGTGAAGGTGTGCTCTGCAAGGAATTTTATTATGCATGCATTGACAAATAAAGAACTTGATTTTAGTAGGACAATGGAGATCCCAGATTCAATTAAAATTAGGCTCGTTATCCCGAATGATTAAGTGCTTATCTTCTAGGAGTTTGTTGCAGGACTTGGAGACATGTCATTGCCATTCATATACCAGGACATGAGATCCTTACCTATTGAGCATAACTGCATAGGAGTAGCCTTGATCTTGTTTATTAGGTTTGGGGGTAGTTCAAAAGAAATTTTTGAGATATCACACTGATATTAAGTTACATGAAAAAAATCAAACAAATGCTAAAATTGCAAGTTCAACGCTCATCAAGAAATTGTTTCTCAAATTTTGAAGCTATCTTTCAATGTGACAAAAATATTTAATTTGAATAAAGAAGAGAGACAAGATTCAAGTTCCTTAACTGGGAGCAATTAAAATTTGCGAAATTCATGATTAATAATAAGAGAATATAAAAGTGAGAATAAAATAAACATAGACTTATGAAAGAAAGAAGAGATCTTCATTTGTTGAGAGGAAACAAAGGAAAAAACATGTCACGGCCCTAGTTCACCAATCGTGAACCTGTCATGACGGCACCCCGTCTTCGCGACTAGATTAGCCTGATACATTGCGGAAATCCAACAAAACTTGACGTATAATAATACTAAATAGCATAAGAAAATGTATAAAATGTATAAAATGCCACCTAGAACATACATGTCGACTCAAATAATGTAAGAAAACCTCCAAGACCCGAAAACCCACGGGCAACACAGGCTAAGATTAAACATGTTACAATGCTCTAAAATCCTGAAGTGTCTATAACAACTCAGTACATAAAAGAAACTATTAACTAAGTGTAGAATAGAAGAAGGCTCTTCGGCTCTGCGGACGCGGAAGATGCATAACTCAAGCCTCCAAATGCAGCTCCGAAATCCCTAATAGCGCGTCTGACCCGATGTACCTGGATCTGCACAACAAAAGTGTGCAGAAGAGTAGCATGAGTACACCACAACGGTACTCAGTAAGTATCAAACTAACCTTGGTGGAGTAGTGACGAGGAAGGTTGAGGCCCCTACAAAGATAAACACGAAAAGATAAATATGAAGTGAAGTAACAGTAAGAAATACGTAAATCTCGAATATATAACAACAATAAGAAGAACGGAATAGACTATATTACAATTCTACAAAACAAGAACAACCATTACAGGTTAATTATTATCGGGGATCTCCACGTATCCCTAGGATATCCCAGTATCCTCATCATATAAGCAAGGGATCTCCAAGTATCCTGAGGATCTCTTAGTATCCTCATCACATAATCAAGGTATTTCCAAGTATCCCGAGGATCTCTTAGTATCCTCCAGTTAATCAGTCCTGCCCTGGGGATCTCTTAGTATCCGCCAGAAAATCAATTCTGCACTGGGGATCTCTTAGGATCCGCCAGTCATATAATCCAGTGCCGGGGATCTCTTGGTATCCCACACATCCAAACCTCGAAATAAAATACAAACAAGGGGAGTTTCCGGGATGTCGTCCCGTAGTTCCAATAGTAAATACACCACAACAACCCAATATTAAATGACAATAAAGAGAAATGTGAACAACAAATAAAATCGAGAATCTAACATACTTCACAAGAAGGACAATTATTGCAGTTTAATCAAACAAGGAAAATAAGTTGCTAACATGCTTTCCAAGAGAAGACAGATATTACAATTTAGTCAAATAGATCAAATAAGTTACTAATATGCTTTTCCTAAGTCAAAACAAGTGAAGTTTCATTTTTAACAATTAAATATGTGAAGAAACACATTCAAAATTAGCCAAGTAAGGTGAATTTTCAACAACTAGCACAAGTACACGCCCGTCACCTCGCGCACAAGGCATTTAAATAATGACAAGGATATCCTAAGGGGAAAGTTACCCCACACAAAGTTAGGCAAGCCACTTACCTCGAAATAGTACAAAACCGCTAAGAAACAATGCCCTTGCCACGAGTATCCGACTTTGAGTAGCCCAAATCTATTCAAACCAATTACATACTATAAATAACATCGCAAGCAACTGATTACACTGTTAAAATTAAAGCTACGGCGCAAAATAACCAAAATGCCCCTCAGGCCAACGTCTCGGAATCCAATAGTTTTCACATTTTTAGAAACCTCGTACTCTCACGAGTCTAACCTTATAAAAATCTCCCAAATCGGAGGTCAAATGCTCCCTCAAATCCCAATTGTTTAGCCAAAGAACTTCTACTCAAATTCCTCCATTTTTGGACCTCAATTTGAATTTAAAAGATGAATTTAACAACTAAATGATGGTTGAAAGCTAGAAAGGATCATAGAAACGTTACCCAATTATCTCTTTTTCAAAACACCCTCGAAATCGCCTTGGTCCAAGCTCTCAATTGATATTGTCAACTTATGAAATGTGAGCCTCGAATAAACCCTTTTCTCTACTATGATTTTCGCTTTTGCGGATCCAGGGACCGCTTCTGCGATCCCGCTTTCGTGGTCAAATAGCCGCTTCAGCGGTTTCACTTAAAATCTCAAATTTTCGCTTCCGCGGACAAATATCGTGAAGGCGACCCCCGCTTCTGCAGAAAGGTCTACCGCTTCTGCGGCCTCCTGGCCCAGGGCCCCTTCCGCTTTTGCGACCTCTGAGCCACTTTTGTGGCGCCGCTTATGTGGTCCCCAAACCGCAGAAGCGGAAACAACATAAGCAACACATGAACTTCATCCAAAATTCCAAAACCAACTCGTCGAGCATCCGAAAAACACCCGAGGCCCCCGGGACCTCAACCAATCCTACAAACCTATCCCTTAACATCATTCAAACTTGTACCAATCCTTAAACTACCTAAAACAACGCCGGAAACACAATTTAATCAATGATTTAAACTTAAATTTCCAAAACTTAACCAAACTCGCATTCAACTCAAAACCCAACCAAAACACGTCTGATTAACCTGAAATTTTGAACGCACGTCTCAGATGACATGACGGTGCTACAGCAACTTCTGGAAATCCGTTCCGACCCTCGGATAAAAAATTCATTATTGGACCGGAAACTTCAAAATTATAACTTTCGACATTTCTAGTATAACTAAGCTACGGACATCCAAAATTCATTCCAAACATGCTCCAAACCCCGAAATCACCTAACTAAGCTAACAAAACCATCAAATTTTCATTCCGAGGTCGTCTTGATACAGTTCTGATTACGGACCCTTTTTCAACACTTAAGCTCTCATTTAGGGACTAAGTGTCCCAAAACACTCCGAATTCTATTACCGAACATCTCGGCAAATCAAAATAGCATAAAAGAACTTGGGGAAGCAATTTATGGGGGAAACGGGGCATAAATTCCAAAGACGACCGGCCGGGTCGTCATAAAACAAAAACGCAAATGCAGGGGTAAAGCTACAAGTCCGTATGCGGGTTGGGTCGAACCCAATAATTTTTTTCAAATAGTATAGTTATCACAGTGTGACCTGTATCTCACCATTCGAGCCGTGGAATCAGCCATTCTTTTTTGCATCAAAAGCATCAGGGTAGCCTGCCTACATCACACCCCTTGGGGTGTAACTCTTCCCTCGACTCTACATGAATATGTAATGCTTCATGTACCAAATTATCCTTTAGTGTATTTGTATTAAAAATTATGAAATATGTACAAGTATTAAATTTAGAACCCAATTATTAGTAGTTGAATTCGTCATTTTAACCCGAACATATAAAATTGAAATATTGCCTCCGACTGTGACTACTGAATGCGTCGCACGTCAACATGCAGTGCGGAGAGAGAGACCATAGATGAGTAACTAAACAATAATTTTAAGGCAGATCAAAAGATTAATCTTAAATGTCTTATTGGTTGGCTAATACTGTATCCTGTAGGGCCAAGCTATACATTTTTATAATATACAATTAATTACCCTGGTATAATATATAGTATTGCATGTTGGATCTGTCTTTTTAATTTGTTTCCTGTCAGTTTTACCCCGTCTTCACTAAATCCTTACTGATTTTCTTCATATACAGTCGATCTTTCCATAAGAGGCCATGGTAAGCAATATCCATCACCAAAAGGTCGATAGAAACTTCCTCAAGAATGCCGGAAAACTAGTGTAGCATCTCAAAAAGTAATGTCTCTTATTTATTCAGAAAAGTTTTCTTCTTCACTTCATAAAGAGTAAGAAAAAGAGATTGGACTAACGCACACAACAAAATTAGGGAATCTTACGAGAATGTACCAAAAAAAAAAAATTACTATTTACCTACAACTAGCTATTTTAGTCATGCTATCAAAAGTAACCAAAAAACATTACGATAGCATACAATCTTAAAAATAGGAAAAAAAGATTTTTTTAGTAGGTATTAGTGCGATTCATTGAAAATACATAAATGAGGCAATATACAAAATCTGACAAAGTTTGAAGGCGAGCTAGACTAGTTTGGAGTCAAAATTCATTATCAATAATATAAATATTAAGAAAAAAATAATGCAAAAAATGATATTTTTTCAATGGGTATGGTTGGAATTCGTTGAAAATATATTGATGACGCAATATACAAATTTGAGCAAGATTGGAGATTTGACTGGTTTCGTATCAAAATGTCACGACCCAAACCGAAGGGCCGCGAAGGGCACCCGATCCCTTACTCAACCAAGTACCAACGTAACATAACTTTCTTATCATATTATCATGAGTAAATGAGCCAGAAAACCCGTCATGAGATAAAAAGAATAAAACAAAAGGGAATACTCAACATATGAAGACCCAACATGATATACAAACTTATATATGTGACATACGGGCCTATAAGGCCGACATGACCATTTGTAAACTCAAAACATAGGCTCACAAGGTCATACAAGTATCCATACACTTGACATATGTCTGCAGGCCTCTAAGGCTACATAAAATCATAAAGGTCGGGACAGGGCCCCGCCATACCAATCAATACATATCCAAAGCATACCGACCAAATAGGCAACTCCGGAGCAAGTGGAGTGCACCAACACCTTCACTGAGCTGATAGCCTACTAGGAGGACTGTCAACCTACCAATTAGGACCTGCGGGCACGAAACGCAACGTCCCCAAGCAAAAAGGACGTCGGTACGAATAAAGTATCGAATATGTAAGGCAGGAAAGCATAAACAAGAACAGTAATGTAAAGAGAGATATAGGAGATACAACATGTAACATCCGAGTGCCTCTGTGCGCTACTGATATGAAATGCATAATACACATATATACGTAAACTTTTTAAAAACATTCCCATCTATGGGCATCATCATCATAATATCGTACCCGGCCTCAAAGATGACTCAGTAAAAATGTGCCCATCCATTATATGGCTCGGTAGAATCGTACCCAGCCACGTGGAGCTTGGTAAAATCCAACTGATCAGTGGTTACAAAATAGGTGTCGTACGCGGCTGACTATAGCGCGGCTCAGTAGAGTAAAATAGATACATATATATAATGCATGCTCGACTCATGGAATCTCGTTCTAAACCTTTCGGAGTGACGTAAGGTCGTTCCACCTACGATTAAAATTATGTATATCATACTATCAATATAAATTTCACTAGGATTCAAGGATCATACATATTTTCTTAGAATAACTTTGTACGGAAAGAACAACATGAACACCTTAGTTACTAGGAGTAGATCCGTTATGAAATAGCGTATTCATTTTACTTTAGATCATGCCAAAAGAAAGAAGGATTAGCCTTAACATACCTTAAACTCGTTGATTTAATCCCTTAAAAGCAACTCTTCAAACAAGTCAACTCCATCTATCATAGTAAAAGGAGATTCCAAATCAGTGCTGAGCAAATGCTAAGTCCATAACTTAAGCTAGTAGTTCATTTACATAAATTTAGGCAGCATTTCCCTTGTAACAAGGGCCTCCACAAATACCATATACCAACAACAACAACCAGAGAAATCCATCAACATATAAATGTCAATAACAAGACACCATATAACAACAACAAGTCACAACTACTTCACGACGAGCGGCATGCTCCAATTGGAATCCGTATAACCCATATCACCCCTTATAGACTTCTTACATTAACTTAAAAGTATCATTAATATGATAATGAAGTCATTCATTAATGCTTCCATCCTTATACCATATATTTGTAACAAAGGAAATAATTTACAACTCCAACTATCTTCAATTAGTAATTTTATTCACTAGTTCATGTCTACTACATCCATTTAACTTAATTAATATCAAGATAACCTTAAGCACATGCAAGAACACAATACACACACATCCTACAGTAACTTCAAGTCGAAATTCAAGTTATATTCAGCTTACAACAATCCTCTATGGCAATACAAAACACTATAAGTGACTTAAGCTAATCCAAGTATTATCTTGTAGTTTATCATCCTAATAACTTAACTAGCATACAAGAAAGCTTAAGCACAATTAGTAGGTTGTTATAATCACCTTATACAGCAGCAAAAACTTAGAATTTTATCCAAATACAGCCCACAACAATCCTCAATGACAACACAACCTCAAAGAGGTGTTGTTCTTCACTAGAACTAAGTTTTGATGTTGATATATGGTGTAATTACTTTAGAATCACTTCAAACCCTGATATATGTTTAGGAGGGTTAGGAGAAGTTTGGAGACGAAGTTGAGTTGAAACTAAGTGAAAAATAAGCGTCCAAATAGGATAATGATCTGAACTGAGCTTGAAGGGCTAAAACTATGGCTAACTTGAGAGAAATATATTATAAATTATAATGTATAGAATTGTAGAGAAGAAAATTAGATCTCTTTGTTAGTGGTAAAAGTATGTCTATTTATAGGGCTAAATATAAGTAACCATTCTCCTTGAATTATGGGTCCATTATGCGCATTTATTCAATCCATCCATTACTTTTGGAAGACTTGTAACAGCTGTGTATACTGGAATTTCTTAACTGATGAGTTAATTCCGTAATTGATGAGTTAATTCCATAGCTGGTGAGTTAATTCCGTAATTAATGAGTCAATGTCGTGCCTATTTTTTTGTTTTTTTGTTTTTACGATAAAATTTTGCAACCAACCTTTTATTTAGTTGATCAACATATTCATTTCTGCTAGCTATGTATTTTTAATTCTATCATGCGATTTGTACAAATTACATTTTAATCTAATGATAGAAATATTACTCTTATTAAATGCAGTACTATTACTATTGGGATCGATAACCAAGTGTTCAGGGTGAATCAAAAATCTTTTATCAGTTGCTCTTCTTCTTTTCTAACACGAAGCAAGAAGACTTCCTTTTCAACCTCCTCTAGACAATAGACTTCCTCCTCAAGATCAGTTGCTTGTTCTTTTTCACCTTTTAGTATTCCTTTAATATATGTTCTAGGACTCTGCAGTATCCAAGTAGTACATATTACCAATATTGGAGGGACGATTTATTTATTATTCTTAATGATATAAAAGCTGCTCAATTTCAATTTATATTCCCCTCGTAATTTTACTTCATCGACAGTAAATTTCTCTTCCACTACAAACTATGCATTCTATATATGATTCCTTATAAGAGTTATTTCAATATAGGTGTCCTGACTAATTTTCATAAATTAAAGGGGGACAAAACTTAGTTGACATCAAATTTCTAATTGTCTTCAAACTCCAACTTGTTAGACAAAGTCTAAATATATGATAATATGTCCAACATGGATCTGTCTCTTTGAAGAATTAATTTGGGTTTTGAAGTACAAATTCGGTTAATTTTTATTGTATTCAATATCTCAGATATTGGGTGAATTCTTAAATATAGGAATATTATTTAATATTGAATTTTTCTTTAGATATATGTATATATATTTCAGTCTTCATTGAATATAAAAAGCCACTATATTTATTGCGGATGCTATTCAAAGCTGGATATTTCATGTTTATAACGATATTATTTAATACTGAATTGTTTAGACAACCCAAATGTAATTATACTAATAGGATACCTAATGGTAATTATGTATATTCCAAACGTATATTATTATATTCTAAAACTAATAGGATTAGAAGACTAATATTTAGAATTTCGATTATGTCCTTTTATTATGAGTTATTATACTTAATATTATAAGATTATTTTTGTAAATTGATATTGTATTCATACTTTTATAATAATATAGATATAGATATGGATGTAAATTTAAATACTTATTAAAATTTTGGCTAGGTTTCAAATAGCACATATAATCAAAGCAGACAACTAGTTGAAATCCTATGTGGCACTTCTTTTGGTGATTTATAGAGAGCTTACATGCAATAGCGTAAACAAACCGGGCCGTTTAGTGCATTACGTCTTTGCTCTTCAAAACTCCTATCACGACTCAAATTCTATACCCGGTCGTAATAGCACCTCTAGTGAAGACAAGGCCAGCCAACAACTTAAAAATCCTCTTTAAGCAGTTAAACAATTATATAACATATCGAATCTAGATTTATGACATTAATGAATATGAAAATCAATACAGCCCGACCGGGGTGTCACAAGTCACGAGCATCTAATGAGTATGGACACTACTACTGGTCCAACAATATATATACATATACAAGATAAAATCGGAATATAAAGTGGAGTGCGGTGCCGCAAACGCTGGCGGTCACCTTGCTCAATTACCAGAATATGGCCTTCGATCCTGCTACCGGTGAACAATACCTGCAACTGCACGCAAGGTGTATGGATTTAAGTGAGTACTTCCAACTCAGTGGTAATAAAAGAAAATAATATCTGAGTGATAAGAAAACACGTATGAGCACACCAAATTGCTATAAAAGACAGAACAACCCTTTTTGAGAAAAATCGAAAAACCGTGGAAATCTCTTTAGAAAATCTCAAGATCAGTTCAAAAATCTCTTTCGAAATATGTTTTTTCAACAGTTGCGAAGATAATTTCAACAAGTAGGAAATAAACAGAAAACTGCCCCTCGGGCTCAATATCAACCTTTCAGTACTGTACCAGCCCCGCGGGCTCATCCCAACTCACAATATTCATCATCAGCCTCTCAGGCTCAGTACTCCTCAACATATAACACCAGGGTATCTGGTCAGCAAGGCAAGTAACAGTTTGTATGCCAATGATATATAAGTGCAAAATATCGTGCCACGTAGTACAAACAGGAGTAATGCAAGAATGCAATGCAATGCATGAACACTGAGGAACGTCCAACCCGATCCATTTGGGTACCCGCGCTCACTGTGGGGGTTCAGACTCCGGAGGGGCTCCTAAAACCCAAGCGCAATATCAATATCACACCACTGCGCGTCGTGCAGCCCGATCCATGCAATATGCTACTGCGGAGTACAGTCCGATCCATGCATGTATATGCACATGTACACATATCACTCGAGGCTTGCAAGCCTTCTTACATCATATTCATGCACTCACATATGGCCCTCAGCCTCAATCAGTCAAAAATAGTCAAAAGCCCCTCGGGCATCCGTAAAACAAATGTACTCAACTCAAATGATTGTTCAAATATCGTTTAAAATTCCAAGTTTGAGTAAAATATAACTTGAGTTCATAAAACAATGTAAATCACACGGACTGAGTTCAAATATTATGTCAAATAGTGAGGAAAAAAACAATGATGATAGCTCACAACGAGTTCAAACAATCGGCAATAAGCCCCAAGTATGGCAATGAGCCTAATTATGATGATAACAACAAATTGTTTGCAAATACGTGGTAAAAACCAACAATCGGGACGGTCCAAGTCACGATCCCCAACAGTGCTCTACCCCATGCTCAGGTCCAGCGTGCGAGTCACCTTAATACATCACTAAGATGTGCAAATTCGGGGTTTCAAACCCTCAAGATATCATTCCCAAATATTACTCATCTCGAACTGGCGAAATCTCAAGCTCGCGACGCCTTTGCTCCTCAAATCGGCCTCCACGCGCGTCTAATCTAGCCAAAAACATAGCGAATACATCACAATATTCAAATGGGACAATACCCAATCGAAAACAATCGAGAAATGGCAAGAATCTCGAAACTAGCAAAACCCGAGCCCCGGGACCGCTTCTCGAAAAATTAAGAAACTTATATTTTCATAATCCTCGTCTCGCCACGAGTCCGTACATATAAACTTCATCAAAATCAGAGTCCAATTGCTCCTCCAAATCCCCAAATTTTCATTTGAATTTTCAAGCCCTAGTTCATCAACTTTTACACCCCATTTCAGAGAATTAATGGTTGATTCTTCAATAAAATAACGTATTAAGGCCACGAGACTTACCTCCAATCACTCCTCTTCGAATCCCTCTTCCATTCGCTCTCCCAAGCTCCAAAATCGCTCAACAGTGGAGGAAAATAACATAGGCTCGCGGATGAAAAGGTGACTTAAATCCATTCTGCCCAGGTGCCAAATTACCCTTCGCGAACGCGGTCCAAGACCCACACGTTCGCGATGACAAAATTATTCTGACCCCAAATTATCCTTATGCGAGCTCGAGCGCAAACAATGACCCGCGATCGCGATGCACAACGTCCCTTCTCCACGTGGACACGGCATTTCTCCTGCGAACGCGATGCACAGCATCCCAGGCCTACACGAACGCGGTAGATTTCACGTGAACGCGATGCTTTACATCCCGGCACTACGCGAATGCGACCTAGAGCTACGTGAACGCGATGACTAATTTCAAGGTCTCCTAAATTTACTCTACGCGTTTGCGACACTCCCCACGCGAACGCGATGAACAAAACTTCTGCAAACAGCTGAAAACCTGCAACACTATAAGTCCAAAAATAGTCCGATTGACCACCCGAAACCACCCCAAGGCCCCCGGGACCTCAATCAAAGACACAACATACTCCGAAACATCATACAAACTTGTTCCAATCATAAAAACACGTCCTCTAACGCAAAAATCGTCAAATCACGATGGATTCAAGCTTAATTTTTTTTAAAACTTACGAAACTCATATTCGATCAAAAACACAAGCAAAAGAAATCCGAATGACCTAAAAATTTGCAGACATACCTAAAATCACCTAACGAAGCTACTTCAACTATCGGAATTCCATTCCGACCCTCAGATCAAAATCTCACCTATCAACCAGAATCCGCCAAAATTCAAACTTCGCCAGTTCAAGCCTAATTCTACACCAGGCATCCAAATTCAATTCCGAATGCTCTCCTAAGCAATAAATCATCTCCCAAAACTAACCGAATCATTGGAAATTCATAATTAGCCCTATAACTCACAAGTCAACATCCGGTTGACTTTTCCAACTTAAACTTTCCTTAAAGAGACTATTTGTCTTATTTCTTTCCAAAGGGGAAAACGGGATAGAGATACAGGAGACGACGGGTCGGGTCGTTACATCCTTCCCAACTTAAACAAACGCTCATCCTCGAGTGTACCGAGAGTTGAACTAGAGGCAACCTATAGCCAAATGACCTTACCAGGCACATACCCGGGGTGATCCCACGCCACGCTATCACACATAGGTACCGATAAAACAACACAGCTGAAATTTTACAATCCATCTGGCCCATAACCGTAGAACCACACTGCACTTCCCGAAATCATACACATGATCAGAACCTCACATCTATACTCAGAATTAACCCGAACCAGCTGTAATAACCCACACCTGCAACCTCAGGTGAATTCATACAATATACCACACATATATCTTACAAAAGAAGATGCAAATCGAGTCAAATTTTCTCATTACAATAAACATATATAGCCTCATGCTCGGCCACAAGAAACACATCCAAAAATTCCCTCAATACCGGAACTGAATCAATGGTAGTAACCTCTGTACTAACATCCGCCACGAAGGCCCAATCAATAAGCAATGCTTGCTAGCCGTCCGCTGGTCTTTGGAATATAACTACTCTTCTAGAACAATAATTCAACGCACCTTGCCACGCGGCCTGTGGCATTTCCTGACGTAGCCCATTACATATTAGTCTAGACAATCTGACCCTGGAACAACTCTGCCATCAAACATCATAACCCAATTTTTAACATACCAAGCAAAGAAAAAAATCCACTCGGACCTCCAGTTTTCAACAACTGCTAGACAATGTCGACCCATAGGACACTGAATACCCTCTCGAACACTTCCCAAAAGCACCACATTCCAGAATGCTTTACTCCGTAGGACCTCATTCGAATCTGAATTCATTACCATTACTTCCCAAATATTGATACATAGAATCCCATACTTAACATAACATACCACAAGTCTTTATCTCTCCCGATGAAAACACAGTCTCTAGCCACATTCACAACTTAAGACATCTGATTGTTACATGCAAAAATCTAGAACACAATAAAACCAATCTCGAAAGTCATTCACTCTTAAACAACTGAAATTCACCTGCCTTAACGGACAGAACCACTCGTGCCTTATTAGCACTCTGACACCGTAGAACATGATTTCATACAGATGCAACAACCATCTCTCTTCTCTATACATTGGGCATTCTTTGCCTACAGCAGCTCAAAACATCCTAGCATTTCTCATATTACGAAAGCACCATTAAATCTTTGTAGAAATTTTCCTTCACACGAGCCATCCTCGGCTCAATTTCTGTAACCAGAACTGATCCGCCATCATACCTCAAAATGGAACCAACATAGCACATAACCATGCAATTAGCTGACCAACAGCAACCTCTCCAACTTGGCTTGAAGCCATTTATTAAGGCACTATTAACAACTCATAAGTTTACTATAAGGATACCATAATGAGATCAAACTCAAATCATCTACAAGTTTTGTGAATACACAGATCATCAAGCTCTAACACTCTTTGCAAACCTCGCATTCATTTCTATATCAGCTGAATCCACTTTCTTAAGCATCCTAATTCTTCAAAATACAACACATACCCTTCAATTACACATGAGATATTTCACACACACAAAAGGATCATTCCGCTCAAAACCCTCCGTAGGAGATAACCCACCTGCTTCGCCTCATATCATTGTTCCCACATACCGTCCACTATCATATACGTAATACACAACCATTTAGTCTTTCTGAGTCTATACTCATACTGCCACATGGAACGAACTTTACTTGCCAACTAAGAGACATGAAATATTCTTCACGCACCCATAACTCGAACTACACATAAAAGCACAGTAGGAATCAAACATTTAAAAGTTCATCAATTATCTATCATACTCCTTCATCGCTACCAAAATTTTATAGATACACCTCGCAGTACTAATATACTAATCACATGAATATCCAGTCGCTATTTCATCTAATAAGAACAACACTGAATATATAAGTTCGAAACACTTGCTCACACAATCAACACCTCGGTTCTCAAACCATAGGCAAATATCCGGCCTCAAGTCCTCCAGACTGGCCCAGCATGAACTCATGGAGATTACATCCCGCCCCTCGATCAGGGAATCACAAGCCAACCAGGCACATATACTATTGAGCGCTCGCGTGCGCATACCGACGTGCGGAAGGAATTTCAAGAGTTATCTCAAACTGAATCAAGTATGCACAATAAGAATTCCAAGAATGGGACTTCCTAAAGGTTCTTTAACCTCTCGAGGATAAATACAGACGTCTCTGTACAAATCCGCGAGACTCTACTAACCCTGCTCATGACTCGTGAGACCTAGTAACCTAGGCTCTGATACCAACTTGTCACGATCCAAATTCTATACCCAGTCGTGATGGCAGCTTTCGTGAAGACAAGGCCAGGCAACAACCCAAAAATCCTCTTTAAGTAGTTAAACAGTTATATAGCATATCGAATCTAGATTTATGACATTAATGAATATGAAAATAAATACAGCCCGACCAGGGTGTCACAAGTCACGAGAATCTAATGAGTAGGGACACTACTACTGGTCCAACAATGTATATACATATACAAGATAAAACCGGAATACAAAGATGGAATGCGGTGTCGCGAATGCGTGCGGTCACCTTGCTCAATTATAAGAATATGGCCTTCGATCCAACTAATAACCCGTTATCGGGTGAACAATACCTGCAACTGCACGCAAGGTGCAGGGAGTAAAGTGAGTACTTCCAACTCAGTGGTAATAAGAGAGAATAATATCTTAGCGATAAAAAAATACGTATGAACACACCAAACTTCTATAAAAGGCAGAACAACCCTTTTTGAGAAAAATCGAAGTACCATGGAAATCCCTTTAGAAAATCTCAAGATCAGTTCAATCTTTCGAAAATATTCTTTTTCAATAGTTGCAAAGATAATTTCAACAAGTAGGAAATAAACAGAAAACTGCCCCTCGGGCTCAATATCAACCTTTTAGTACAGTACCAGCCCCGCGAGCTCACTCCCAACTCACAATATCTATCATCAGCCTCTCAGGCTCAGCACTCCTCAACATATAACACCAGGGTATCTGGTCAGCAAGGCAAGTAAGAGTATGTATGCCAATGATATATGAGTGCTAAATGGCGTGCCACATAGTACAAACAGGAGTAATGCAAGAATGCAATGCAATGCATGAACACTGCAGAACGTGCAGCCCGATCCATTTGGGTACTCGCGCTCACTGTGGGGGTTCAGACTCCGGAGGGGCTCCTACAACCCAAGCGCAATATCAATATCACACCGCTGCGGGTCGTGCAGCCCGATCCATGCAATATGTTACTGCGGCGTGCACTCCGATCCATGCATGTATATGCACATGCACACATATCACTCGAGGCTTGCAAGCCTCCTTACATCATATTCATGCCCTCACATATGGCCCTCAGCCTCAATCAGTTAAAATAGTCAAAAGCCCCTCGGACATCCGTAAAACAAATATACTCAGCTCAAATGATTGTTCAAATATCGTTTAAAACTCCAAGTTTAAGTAAAATATAGCTGATTTTGTAAAACAGTGTAAATCACACGGAATGAGTTCAAATAGTATTTCAAATAGTGAGGAAAAAATAGTGATGATAGCTCACAAAAAGTTCAAACAATCGGCAATATGCCCCAAGTATTGCAATGAGCCCAATTATGATGATAACAACAAATTATTTTCAAATACACGGTAAAACCCAACAACCGGGATGGACCAAGTCACGATCCCCAATGGTGAATCTCCTTATATGAGATCTATGTGTGGATCGGGTGGAACACCGCCATTGGTATGTTATCTGGATCGGGTTCCACGCCGCAACAGTGTGATCTTAAGTATAGTTTTCTATATGCTATTTTGTATGCCTTGCTTCCTATTTCCTAAGAAAAGTCTGTAGTAGTGCGTGGGATTGGTAATTCCTTCCTGTGTTTGTTTTCCTTTTGTACTGCGTTTGAATTGGTAGCCTATTGGTATATTGAGGCATCATATGCGATTTTGATTATGTTTATTGCCTGAGCAGTTCGTAATGGGTGAGACGAGATCATTGAATTCGAGATCAGTGCAATCTGAGTATATGAAGTAAATTAAGGGGCTAAGACCATTATTTGGTTCAGAATGAGGTAATAATTCTTTCTAGAAGTATAGACCCAATGGATATTTGATTCCATGGTGTTATGAATTTATACAGACCTCATCCGTCGTGTCGGTATTGTAAAAAAAATTTGAACAAGATCTATGTATGTCTTACAGAGCATGGGATGTGTAATAATTTTTCTTCTAGATGGGATCAATGGAAGTTCTTGACTAATTGAGTATGTAAACGTTCATGGTTCGGAAGGGAGGTGAAGTTCTCATGTTACCTTAGGATGATATGGTATATGCGACATGTTGTGAAGGATTGAGATTTGCGTGTGTAAGGTTATAGTTCAGTTCTGAATGGAAATTCATAGCATTCTTAGGCAATACAGGCAGCTTTAGGTGGAGGAATGAGCTTCAGATGATTAGGGTGAATGATTTTCAGATGATTAAGGAAATTGTATTTCTAATCATAGTGATTTGTAGAGGTTATATGTTTCAGAAAAAGGCCAATGTGATTAAGTTGATGGCACTTCAATAGTATTGCGGCACTTTAAGGTCGGATCAGCTACTGATATTCGAGTTGCTTGTATAGCGCATGAAATTTTTGAGTATTTATTGTGGAATGATTGTGTATTAAATATGTGCATGTATTCGCACCGTGGAAATAAGGGTCAGGTATGATAATGTGTGTGTTATATGGAGTTGGAGACTGGGAGTTATCATGTACAAGCTATATTGTGGTTGTTGACCGTGTGCGTCGGTACTATTTAACGGCTATCGGGATTTGGAAGTGGATATTTACTTACGTTAGATTTTGTATGTGATAATAGAATTTAGACTGATTGTCTTAGCGTCGGGCAATTCTGAACTATTGTGCCATGGGCTATGCCGAAAATGCCACGGGTTGAGTGGCAAGGTGAATTAAATTATGTTCTATCAGGTTTGCATGGTATGTATTATTTGTTTCACTGTGGGTGTAATGATTTGCTCTGGCTCCAGCCATCAATTGAGCATGGTTGTCAATTTCAAGCATAGTGAGTTGGGGTGTTTCATGTGGAGTAGTATTTGGATAAGATCGCGCGTTGCAGCAAAGCTGTATGGAAACATGACCTTGCGGGTCAAATTTGTGTGTCCTATTTCTATGATGTGAGACAGGGTGTCAGCCTTGTGTTGTGGTAGTATTAGTGAATTTGAGGTACAACTCTCTCAGTTGAGTCATTTTCATGATTTGAGTATGTTCTAACCGTTTCTCATTGGTGCGTGTATTATGCAAGTTGTGACTTAGTCCTATATTAATGTGTAATGTCACCAGAGTGGTGTGTTGGATTCAAAGTGATCATTGGGGTCATTAATGAATACAATCAGATTTGATTTCACCATGTTTGATGGGTAAATATCGAGGTTTGATTCAAAATTTTGTTATGATAATTGCTAGAGGAGAAATGGCATCATGAATGGTTGATATGAGCAATGGTTATGATTTATTATGTGTTTCAACTATCGTTGGCATTATATGAGAATGTTGGAATGAGGCATTGGCGAAAAAGAGATTTCTATCTATATTTGATTGTTGTGGGAAGCTGCTGCGAATATTAGTTATCGCTTCATTTGCTTGAGTTATTGGTATATCATATAATTGCACCTAAGGTTACAGGCATGGTCTACTACAGCTGGTTGAGACATATTTTGAATGTAGGTGTGAGCTTCTCATCTTGTGTATAATTTTCGAAAAGGTGAAATGTGGCTTTATGATTTATGGGCTAGACTGGATTATGTAAATTCGATTAAAATGTGTTATCGGACCTATATGAAATAGGGTGATGTGGGATCATCCCGGGGTTTATGCCGATAAGGTCATTCAGCTTTTGGTTGGCTTCTAGGACAACTCTGGGTACGCTCGAAAACGAGCATTTGTTTAAGTTGGGGAGAATGTGATGACCCGACCCGTCATCTCGTGAGTTACTACCTCGTTCTTCCCATTTCTGCTTCCTTATGTTTCATTTGAGTATTGGGTTCATTAGAGTTGAATTGGAGTGATTTTGATAAGAAATGAGACACTTAGTTTCCTTTAAGAAGTCGCAAGTTGAAAAATTCAACCGGATCTTGACTTGTGAGTTAGAGGGCTCAAAATTGAATTCCGATGATTCAGTTAGCTTCGGGGGATGAATTAAGGCTTAGGAGTGCAATCGGAAGTGATTTTGGAGGTTCGGTGAAAAAGTTAGCCTATTTTGAAGAAGCTAGTATTTTGGCAATTTTTCAGTTGATAGGTGAGATTTTGATCCGGGTGTCAGAATGAAATTCTAAGAGTTATTGTAGCTTCACTGTGTCATTTGGGATATGTGTGCAAAATTTCAGGTCATCGGACATCGTTTGGTCAGGTTTTTGATAATGCGTGTTTCGGAAGTTTTTGGAAAACTTAGGCTTGAATTCGATGTGAATTGATGGTTTTGATGTTGTTTGAGGTGTTTTGTTGATTGGAAAAATTTTGAATTATATTGGCATGTTTGGACAGGGTCTCATGAGGCTCGGACATGTTTTAGAGGAGTTTTTTGAAGATTTTTGCCATTTTGAGCATAAGCATGTAATGATCTAAAGGTTCATTTTTAGTTCTAGAGATCCAAATTTGATTTTGAGACTTCCGGAATTTTGATAATGAATTATAGGACTGATCTGAAAATATTGGTCTAATTTCATCAAGTCACGATTGGATTTTTGATGCAAAACATGAGTTAATTCTTTAACGAGCGAAATGGATATTGAACTGGGCAAACGAGCTCCGAATTGAGTTTCAATTGAAGGACTATGTTTGTATTATTATTTGTGACTCATAGGAACAAGAATCGTCTAATTCTGAGTTCGTATGATGGAGTTAGAGCCATTTTAGTGAAATATGGCTGTGCTGCAATTTAAATTTGTTGTTGGTGTATTTTTTTTATTGCAGTAATGAACAGTAACCACTCGTGAACAGTAACCGCGCGGGTGAACAGTGACCACGCGCGTGAACAGTAATTCCGAAAAATCTGGGAAGTGAGTTTATATCCGGTTTTGGGTCATTTTTCCACCATTTTCAGTCATTTTGAGAGCTTTTGGACGGGGGTTGAAGAGAGTTTCAACTGAGATCGATTGGGGGTAAGTTTTATGAGTTAAATACATGATTTTATTGAAGAATTATCCTTGAAATCCATGAAAACATAGCAAAATTATAAGAAACTAGGGCTTGAGATTGAAATTTTAAAATGGTGATTTGAAGGGTCAAATGAACTTCGATTTTTATGAATTTGGTATGTATAGACTCGTGGTGAGATAAGGATCATATTTATGTAAAACAATTTGAGTTTCGAGATGTGGGACCGGGGCTCGGGTTTTGCCGAATCCTTGAATTTTGATATTTTTTGATTGTTTTTGATTGGGTATTGTCTCTTTAGTATAAAACAACATATTCATTGTAATTTTGGGCAGATTCGTCACATGAGGAAGAAAATTCAAAAGGCAAGGGCATCGCGGAGAAGCCTTTTGGTCGTCTTGAGGTGAGTAATGATTTTAAGTGATGTCCTGAGGGTTTGAAACCCCGGATTGCACAATATACTGCATGTTGAGATGAGACACGCATTGTACAATGAGCGCGAGGTCATTTACCATTGGAGATTGTGACTTGATCCATCCCAGTTGATACTCTACTGTGTATTTGATAAAGAATTATTGATTTTCACCATGAAATATTGCCATACTTGGGCTTCGTGCCAATTATTTGAAATCCCTTTGTAAATTTCCATCACTATTTTTCCTCACTAGTTGCAATATTATTTGAACTCAGTCCAATTGAATTAAACTATTTCATGAACTCGTCTATATTATACTCAACTTGAGATTTAAAATGATATCTAAAATGTTGTTTGAGCTGAGAATCTTTGTTTTACTGATGTCTAAGGGGCTTATGATTATTTTCTTGTCTGATTGAGGCCGGGGGCTATATGTGAGGATATGTTGACTGATCTAAGGAGGCTTCCAGGCCTCGAGTGTTATGTGAGGAGGCTTCCAGGCCTCGAGTGTGATGTCTGAAGGCTTTAAGGCCTTATGATATGCGCTTGGGCTGTAGGAGCCCCTTCGGAGTCTGTACACACCCCTAGTGAGCCCAGGGTACCAAGGTGAGTTGGGAGTGGGCCCGAGAGGCCAACGTTGTGTTTCTTTTTTTTTTTTGTGAGTTCGGAGTGAGGCTGAGAGGCTGATGTTGTGTGCTCGTGAGTTGGGAGTGAGCCCGTGTAGCTGATACTGTATTGAGAGTTTGATATTAAGCCCGAGGGGCAAGCTTCTGATTTTTTCTTACTTGTTGAAATTATTTGTCTTCATTGTTTTAAAAGAGATTTATATGATACTCCACGGATTTATTGTGTAATTGATTTTACTGCTTGAGATAGCGTTATATTGTGCCTTTGTGAGATTTCATGCTTTCAGTTATTATTTATTTTTATTACTCATTGAGTTGGAGTACACACTTTACTCCCTGCACCTCGAGTATAGATGCAGGTAATTGTTCACCCGATAATGGGCTTTGAGCTAATTGGAGATTTTGCCATCGTAGATGAGCAAGGTGACCGTCAGCGCTCGCGGCATCGTATCTCTTCCTTTGATTATAAATACCATTATGTATACTAGTGGTCTTATGATAGTGTTTAGATTTCTTTAGATGCTCGTGACTTATGACACCCCGATTTCGGGCTGGTTCCCTATTTTAATATTTTCTTCCGCATTTATGACACTGTACGTTTTGACTTATTCGTGTTAAGTAGTTTTTAAAAGAGGTATTGTTAATCTGTTGGGTGACCCTGTATTCACGAGGGGCGCTATCACGACCGGGTTCGGAAAAAGGTTTGTGACATGGACTTTCCTCCGTCTGCGCATCCCGGTCCTGCCGATGATCAGCTACTAGTGTTGCAGGGTGACCATAGGTCCTGCTTTGTATGGGAGGGACATCTATCGATGCGGGCTCTTTGCCCCAGGAGACCTGACAATTTGTAGGAGTTCATCGTGGAGCATCCTTTACATGCCCGCGTAGTTGCGTGCCTATAGGCTACGTGCTTCTATATGATTTTTGAGCTTGAACATATGCAGCTTGATTCATCTCTCATCACGGTCTTGGTAGAGCGGTGACGACTGGAGACGCACACTTTTCACTTGCCTACTGAAGAGACCACCATCACGCTGGAGGATGTTCAGGTTTTGTACGCGTTGCGCGTAGATGGACGGGCCGTGGCACTGCCCCACTACATTAGATCCATGACGCGTGCACAGTTTTTGGATATGATGGGGCAGTTTAATAGCTATAGACCTCAGGGTGACACTGTACAGAGAGGTGGCAGTCGCGTTGCTTTGTCAGCCATCAGAGATTATATGGTTGTTTTGCACCAAAACATTACCGATGAGACGGAGGATCTCTATATTGAGAGGTACACGCGGTTGGCGTTGTTCCTATTTTTTTGGTGTGTCTTATTCCCGAACACTTCAGGGAGTCTCGTGAGTATGCGCTTTCTCCATTATCTTCAGCAGCTGGATGATTTACCCTAGTACAACTAGGGTGTTGTTGTTCTCGCATACCTGTATAGGAGCATGTGTCGGTCGAGCATGGGCCCAGCAGTGGACATATGTGGTTTTCAGCCCATCCTACAGGTGACAACATTTTCGAATACTCTGTTCATTACTCTGAATTCTATATGGTCGAAATGACTCATAAATTTTACGTCAACCTTTTATCTTAGGTTTGGGCCTGGTAGCGGATCATGCTGTTGCAGCCACCTCTACCACCACTTGCACCCGATGAGGCTTATCCATTTCTCCCTCTAGCTGCTAGGTGGATTCTCCGGCGTGGGAATTACCGAGGGCCTGATGCTCATCATAATCTCCCCCTTGTTAGGGATGTGTTAGATATGCTGGTGGACGGAAAAGTAAATATGTACCTATACTTGTTTTAAATTGAGTTGTGTTGGGCATACTTACTTTAATGTTATTGTTTGGTAGTTCATCTAGACGCCATGCAACGACGAGTTGATAGCTCAGCTGCCCGCTTATTGCTCATTCGACCGGCTGCTTTGGAGTACCTCCGTCCCGATGATCTTCTTCGATATGGTTGAGTATCATGCTACAGAGCGTGTGCTTTGCCCGTTTCACCAACCCCAGCCTATATCGGGGGAGCCTGAATGGGTGGCTACACACTATCAACAAGATGACCGTACCAGGCTGGACGATATATATGTGGGTTGGCTAGAGCAGCAGGTCCATATATGGGAGGAGCGAGCTTGCTGTATTCCACTAGCACCTACATTTACCCAGGAGGCCATATTCATCTGTATCATTCAAGGTACCACCGTCACACCTGACTGATTATCGAGAACCTCATTCCTATATTTGGCGAGCGCTACAGATCATACGGTGGGAGGCACGAGGCACTGGTATGTTTTTTGTCTTATTAATATCTTAAATTGTGACATAGCGTTATTTAATTAATATTTTAAATGTTTCACAGGCTATTGGGCATCATCACCTCTATTAGATGGGACAGGATATGCAGAAGCATACTGACAATGCTGCACTCGTTGACTATGGCCGGCGGGTGGCACAGGTTGCTCGTCGGACCCTGTTTCAGGTGAGAGATGCCTAGAGGTTGGACCACGAGGCTTAGTATGTGGGGCCAGAGGACTACCATCGGGGTAGGGGTGTCCCACGAGGCAGGGGTAGGGCACGAGGCACGGGTGCCTAACGAGGCAGGGGTGCCTCACGGGGTCGCGGGGGATGGCGAGGAGGTGGTCCCCAACAATGGGGCGTTGAGGCACCTGTCAACCCACCTATTGAGGGACATGATGAGGACTTTGGAGAGTAGGTGCTTGGAGATGATCAGCCGGGTTATATACCTCGGGTAGACGAGCCTTCCAACAGCATGCCTTCGTACAACCTCCCGTTATCTCTACCAGCATCGCAGGTCACCCCGTCAGGAGCATTATCGATCACGGGTACATTCACATGCCCATCTACCACAACTGCGGATTGGCCGATCCGGGAAGTGGATGGCAGGCGCATGTTCTGGCGGTTGATGCGGATCTACCACGGGCGTAAGTATATTTGTATTATTTTAAAATTTCAATTTGTTTTCTTTTCCTTAATAAGCTGCCATTAATTAATTTTTAACTTTATTATGAAGGCTTCGTCCCAGCCCATCTTTGAGGCCACTACATGCTTTGATGAGCACACCACGGATGTAAATACTCAGGAGGCCAACGAGAGCACGGTGAGAAAATATTTTCTTACTTAACACATACAATACAAATATATTTTTTTCACATGCTAAGATTACTATTTGTTTTGTAGGTTGCTGATGGCCCGACGACCTATTCTTCCATTCCTGCCAGTTGTGGTGTCGATGCTACTGCACATCCTCACATAAAGAGGCAGCTTGATGATGATCCAGATAGTGTACCCGGACGACAGGGGATGCGACTTAGGCCAGCAGCAGCACTGAAGCATACAAGCTGCGGGACTCACTGATTTACTTATGTTTTACTTTAAGTAAATAGGGCATTATGTAAATAATGGTAACAATTATCTTTTAACAACAATTTTATTTTAATTGCATTTGAAAAACAATTTTGACTTAAACAGTACAACACAAACACACATCTTGCAAACATAACACAAAAACAAACAGTAGAACTAAAACCATCACTGCACAAAGGATAACTAAAACCATAAAATGCAGTATTATACCACACTTTAACTATTAATTTTTTTTGCAAGAAAGCAGCTTTTTTCATATGGTTTTCATCTTTTTCAGAACGACAAGACAACTTTACAAAACGCAGTACTATACCACGCTTTAAGTATTAAATTTTTCTGCAAGAAAGCAGCTTTTTTCACATGGTTTTCATCTTTTTCAGAACGAAAAGACAACTCCATAAAACGTAGTACTATACCACGCTTTAAGTATTAAATTTTTCTGCAATAAAGTATCTTTTTTCACATGGTTCTCATCTTTTTCAGAACGACAAGATAACTCTATAAACTGCAATACTATACCAAGCTTTATATATTAAATTTTTGTGCAATGAAGCATATTTTTTCACATAGTTTTCATCTTTTTAAGAACAACAAGACAACTCCATAAAATACAATACTATACCACGCTTTATATATTAAGTTTCTGCAATAAAGCAACTTTTTCAAAGGTTTTCATCTTTTTCATAATGACAAGACAACTCCATAAAATTCAGTACTATACCACGCTTTATATATTAAATTTTTCTGCAATAAAGCAACTTTTTCACATAGTTTTTATCCTTTTAAGAACGACAAGACAACTACATAAAGTACAGTACTATACCACACTTTATGTATTTTGTCGCGCCTATAAATAACGGGCTCATTGTAGTTATTTTATGTGCTAAAAATTTACGAAGAGCAAATATTTTATTAAAAGTAATATTTTTTTTACTAAAAGCAAATATTTTATTAAATGGCTCTCTCTTCTTCCACCAAAGTGCAACTGTGAAAAAGAATGCTCGATGTAAAATTGTTGGGACGGTGGTGAAGTTGGACGCTGCTACTGGTGCTATATGAACCAGTTTTACAAGGTTCCCCATGAACCTATTTGTGATTTTGAGGAATGGGTTGATGAACCATGTTATCAGGAATGCTACAGAGAAAAACTACAGTTTCTTCATAATATGTGTTTTTGCCAACGGGAAACATAAAGAGAAAGCGATAGAATTATTACATAAATGAGGGCGAAACTGAAGAAGGTGGGAGAAGAAAAATAGAAAGTACAAAGGAATTGTGAAGCACACAAGGAACGTAAAAAAATTATAAACGGGAACTTGCAGAGGTGAAGGAGAAACTGAAAGAGGTAGAAAAATAAAAAGAACAAATGGAAAAACGATTTAAGTGGTTGGAGCGGAGAATAAATGGCTACCGGGACTAAACATTGGTATGTATGTGTTTAATGTATTTTTCATATTTCATGTATTTTTATTATGTTGGCCCGTTATGTTTGTGTTTGTGTTGTAGTAATGTTTTCCTTGTTTTGTTGTACTAAATTTTATTTTAATTGAAGTGGAAGTTAAGTTTAAGTGCTTTTGTTGTTATATGAAACTATCAAACCACACTTTACATATTATATTTTTCTGCAATTAAACAGTTTTTCTTCACTCATTCCAGATTGTGGAACATAATTTATTTGATATATTGCAATATACACAAGTAAAAACATGTATTACAAAAAACAATACCAAAACAAAAGACTAAGGGTATCCTTGATAGTTGGGTACATTCGATGAACTTACACCAGGAGACGGATTACCACCGTCACGCACACCACCTAAAGGACATTTACGACGGTCGTGTCCTGTTGCGAGCATATGCTATATTTACGCGCATAAACGGTGTCACCAAAATCCATTTGGTTCCGTATACGTGTTCTCTTTTGCACTTGCAGCTTGCGCAAATAGTCCTTGTTATATACCATCTTAAAAGGTTCTGGCGGCCAATAATGCTCAGCACCTAATGACTACAACTTCCCACTATACGTGTCTACGTATGTAGCAACATTGTATTGCCTATCAATATAGTTTGTTACCCCATATCCAACTTGTTGAAAGCACTTCAACGCATGTGCGCACGGCATGTGGTAGATGGTCCATTTCCCACATGAACATAATCTTCTATTTTCATTCAGCGTCTGTAAATTATTCCCACGGTGTCCGCATATTGCAGTCTTAACTTCAAAAGCACCCTGTTCATGATTGTACTGAAGAAATGAATGCCACTCTGCTCGCCTCCTGGACCTTTCAAATCTACTTATGGGTATTGGCATAAATTGAACACCTCTGTCCATCAATGTTGATGCAGTTACATGCCTTTCAACATACCTCTCTACACTCTGTTTGAATGTCATGCGGACCATGGCAGTGACACGCAGTCCACGGGAAGACTTCAATAAGCCGTTGAATGACTCTGACAAGTTTGTAGTGATGGCTCCCCATCGTCTTCCATCATCGGCATGCAATGTACATGTAAAGCCCATGTCCCATAAACCAAGTATAGGCTCATGGTTCTAACTGCCGGATCGCTTCCATGTGCCTCGTGAATTTGCACTGCTGGTGCTCAGTTGTAGCCATCCACATTAAGTCATGCAAGGCCTTGTCAGGATATTTATTTTGGAAATTGGCCTTCAAGTGCCGCACGGTGGTATGCATATTGTTCCCGCCATTCATGCAAGTGACATACAGAACTTAAAATACCACTATGCCGATCAGATATTAGACAAATACCTGAATGTTGTTTGACAACGTGATGCTTTAAGTGGTTCAAAAAAAGTGTCCACGTCTCTTTGCTTTCGTTGGCACATATGGCAAAAGCTAGTGGAAATATTTGCCCGTTGAATCTACTACAACTGATATAAAAAGCTTCATATCATACTTTCCATAGATATGAGTACCATCTATGGAAATAACAGGACGACAATGCACAAAATCATCAATTGCTGGTTTAAATAACCAGAACACGTAGTTGAAAATATATTCGGGTCTGTCCGGACTCCGCTTACGCCTCTATTCAACAATATTCCCGGGGTTAAAGTGTTGCAGTGCGGCCATGTACCTGGACAGATTTGAAAAAGACTTATCTCACTCGCTATAATAAGTCTAAAGGCATGTTTGCGACCGAGATATGCCTTTATTTTGGTCATAGTACAACCATACTCATGGTGGACGACTGTAATACACTCTTTAATCTTGAACCTAATGGACACTTTCAAATATGGAATCAAGACAAGAGAAGTCAAGTCCACATCCAAGTTGAAGTGATTCTCTTTGTATGTGTCAATTTCACATCTGTGCTCGCTAATAAATTTACCCACTTTCCACAAACCTAATTTCTTCTTGCTGGCACGCAACATCCAGTGACAACCCATAAAGTCTCTTCGGCATACAACCTTGTATTTCTCTATAGTTGACTCACTTACCCTCATCTCACGGCACTCTCTTATACTATAGATTTTTACAGCCCTAATTAGGCGAGCTTTATCAAGGAAATACATGCCTTTTGTCAGAACAGCTGGTCTAGAGTCATCCCACATCGCTGACCGAAATTCATCATCATCCCTTGTGAGGGCATCCACGTTCGACATGCTTGAAAAATATCAAGGTAGGGAATATTCCGCTCATGAAATGGTACGTGGGACTCGTACACTCTTGGTCTAGCGGGAGGTGGAGGAATATGGTCCCTCGTCAGCTCAGGTTCAACTGGAAAAAGAAATGATGTACCCAAGCATGCCTATGTGGTATGGGGGACAATCAAACCACCTCGGCAAAATGAGCCAGTTGTTGTTGGACGCATACTATAGAAGCTTAAGTACAGTAAAGAGGAAGACGATGAGGTTTTCAAGGCTAAAAAGAGTAGGGGAATACGTGGGGCAATGAGGAAAATGCTATGTGAAACCCACATAGTTCAGCCGGGAGAGGGTGCCAGCACCGCTGAGGTGTCATATATGGGACCAAGCGCCAAGCTTCAAAACTGGAAGGCTACACCATTCCTGGTCAAGGGGAGTCCTAGTAGACGTGTCCTGCCACTTTTTCTGCATCGCGAGTCATCCCAGGGTGTGACTCGGATGTTTTCTTTAGTTTCCTGTCTTTAAATTCCTGAATGTCAACCCTGTCCTCTTCCCAAATTCCAAGAAATGAAATCAATATTTCATTGTCCATTTTTTTCAGAGTTTGCTATGTTTTTTCTCTTTCTCTAATGATACAGCTTTAAATAATATGACATGCTTGCGGACTTCATGCCCAGATCCCAAGAACTCTATCAGACATTGAAATAATGAATCAAAAGTTGAAATACAAAGAAGTTAAATTTGAGAAAATAAAAGAAAAAAATCGAATTAACACGGGACAATTGGTTTGTGGTTTGGGAAAGGTCCGTCACTGAAGCATAGTTTGAGAACAGTGAGTGGGTCTAGACTCGTATGGAACGTTGACCTTAATTTAAACGGATGACTGCATTTTGTCACGGACAGTTGTAGCAACAAATAATGGCCCGCGCCTAGAAAGTTTGATGTAGGGCAACTCGTGTTAAGGCGCATTGTTCCTCCCCACCAGGAAGTAAAACGAAGTTTGCGCCTAATTGAAAGGATCGATACACCATTGGAAATATTGCCAAGAGGAGCATTGTATCTAGGTGACATCGAAAAATGACCTCGAAGTATTTGAGAATGCAGATGCAGTAAAAAAGTAATATACCTAAAGTCGTTCCAGCAATGTCTTTGCACAGTTGAGATGATGAAGGCTTTCATTCCCGCTATCCAAACACCATCAATCCTTTGTAAACCCTTCGAGCCGGTTACCTTTCTTTGATTACCCTCTTTGGAATCCGAAAGTGCTATCGAAAAAAAAGAGAGAAAAGAATAAAAAACAGAAAAAGAAAAGAAAAGAAAAAAAACAAAACCGAAACAAAAACAAAAACAAAAAAAATATTGTATTGAACTACGTTCTGACTTGATTCTGAAAGGTACGTAGGCAGCCTCTCTCTGGGGTTCAGTCACACAGAAATAAAAATCCCAAGTCTCCAAAAATTAAAACTGGGAAGATGATATAATGGTTCTGCCATGAGACCGCCGAAGTGATTCCAAAGTTGTAGTTCTGCCTGAAAGCCTTTTTATCCCAAATACCCTGTCCAAGTCCTTCTGATTAATTAGCAAAGGCAGGGAAGCGGAAAAAGTCGTTGTTGGAAACCTTCGGGCACCATAAGGTGATGATGAGTAGAGAACATGAAAATGAGAGAGCCCATTTAGTGAAAACTCGCAAAGAGCACTATCAAGCGATGGTGAGAAGAGAAATAAGAGAGGTCGATTAGCGAAAACCCGCAAAGGGCGCCGTCGACCGAAAAGAAGATATCTTATCATTCAAAGTGCTGGAAAGGTTCCCTGGTTTGGAAACATAGATCCCTTTGGTTCATGAGAAAATGCAAGTTCGTGAGGTCGAGCATCCAGTCCAAAAAACATGTCATGTCAGTTTGAAGCCAGCGTACACCTCATATAAGTTCTTTCTTTCCCCCCGAAAGGGACACTTCTCTTTTAAATTCATTTTTTCCTCTCTTTATTTACCTTTCCTTTAATCCCTTTCGGCTTAACCATAAAATTCGGAAATTGTCACAAAGGAAAAGGTGGCAGGACCGGTTTCATAGGGCTCTGCCGACAAGAATCAAAGGAACTACCCAGCCTTAGTGGTGCGTCAGTCCAATCCCGACTGATCATGATGGTTGGTTGCTTCCAAAGTAAAGACGTTTGAAAGGAAAGAAAGTCAAAGGCAAAGTTCCTAAGGGAAGATTAAAGTAAAAGGACAGAGCCCACACGAGCGAGTCATCATGAAATCCTAAGGCTAAACCCGGTTAGTGTGAAAGAGATTCACCCTCAAGGCCAACAAGCAGCAAAGTTCTCAATGGAAATAGGGCCAGGATCAAGTGATGGAGATGATTATGGCCACAAAACCAACCACCGTTTCAACTAACAAATTTTTCTTTATTGAGAACAGATCTTACTCAAGGCAACCGTGCAAGAAGCAGGTGCATCTCAAAAAGAAATGAAATGCGCGAGCGTTAAAACAGCTCTGCGGCAGGAAAAACGACCAAAAAGGAAGTTTCCTCAACATTCTTTCATGCATTATGTTAAATAAAAAGAAAAAAATATATGAAAAAAAAAACCAAAGAAGAAGAAAAGAAGGAAAAGAAGAAAAGAAATGAAAATGAAAATCCCAAAAGAAAAAACAAATCATGGTAACATAGGACCTCATTCCTCAAATATCCTGGCAAAAAACCGAGGATCTCCACGGCATAATCCAAGGAGCTTTTTTCAATCCAAATCCCGGCCAAAAGACCGAGGATCTCCTGGCCAAAAAACTGCGGAGCTTTTTCTATCTAATTCCCGACCAAAAATCGAGGATCTCCCTAGCATAACCCAAGGAGATTTTGCTTTCCAAAATCCTGGCATAACCCGTGGATCTCCCTGGCATAACCCAAGAAGCGTTTTTTTTTCAACAATCCCGGCATAACTCGTGGATCTCCCTGGCATAAATCAATGAGGGTTTTTGCAAAAATTCCGGCATAACCCGTGGATCTCCCTGGCATAACTCAAGGAGCCTTCTCTTTCAAAATCCCAGCACAACCCGTGTACCTTTCCGGCATACCCCAATGATTCTTCTGGCATAACCCGTGGACCTTTTCTAGCATAACCCGTGGACCTTTTTTGGCATAACCCGATGATTCTCTCGGCATAACCCGTGGACCTTTTTCGGCATAACCCGATGATTCTCCCGGCATTATCCGTGGACCCTTTCTGGCATAACCCGATGATTTTCCCGGCATAACCCGTGGACTCTTTCCGGCATATCCCGATGATTTTTTCGGCATAACCCGTGGACCTTTTTTGGCATAACCCGATGATTCTCCTGGCATAACCCGTGGACCTTTTCCGGTATAACCCGAAGATTCTCCCGGCATAACCCGTGGACCTTTTCCGGCATTACCAATGATTCTCCCGGCATAACCCGTGGACTTTTTCCGGCATAACCCGATTATCTTCCCCGCATAACCCGTGGACCTTTTCGGAATAACCCGATGATTTTCCCGGCATAACCCGTGGACCTTTCCGGCATAACCCGATGATTTTCCCGGCATAACCCGTGGACCTTTTCCGGCATAACACGATGATTCTCCAAGGCATAACCCGAAGACCCGTCTTTCTTTTCCGGCATAACCCGGCCATTTCCCAGCATAATCTGGCTTCATTTCCCAAAGATACACAATCTTGATTTTATCGCTTAGATATGTGCCACAACTAACTCACGAAATTTTCCTAGTCAAAACTAGGGCAGAAAAATTTCGTTCATTTGTTTGTTTTGGTGTATGAGCAAGTTTGACCTCTAGGCACACGATTTGAGATGGACGAATGAATGAGTCTCAATCCAAAATAAATAAAAGAGGAAAAAGAACAAAAAAGAAATGAATTCAAAGTTTTGAGCAAACAAAGGTGCGGATTGCTCGAAATCTGATTGAAGTCACAAGCTCCGCCATTTCCGTTTTGCTTAATGCTGCAAAAATGAACAAGCACCTACAACTTGCGTGCATCAAGATTCAGATCAAAGTCTACAAGCAAGATCAACTAAGACTCAAGATCAAGTTTAGGAAGAATGATAGATAGGAATCTTGTAACTCAAAGTTGATAGGCATAGCTAGGTTAGTTTAATTTTCCTTTTCGTTGTAATAAGGAGGTCAGCAAGCTACAACAGCTGCAGCAGCAATAACAGCAAAACCACACCGTCATGGTAGTCCCAGCTATCAAAACTTCCCAAACTACATTGACCTGATTCTCTTTTAGCTAGGAATATGTAGGAGACCTTTCGAAGCAGGGGTTCGGTCAAATCTTTCAAAAGATGCTTCACACGGAGTGCTCAAACGGGCAAAAATTGCTCGTATCCGTACAATTTATCTTTGCACGAAAACTCTTCGTGTTTTCGAGAAAGAGGGGCAGCTGTGAGCACGTGATTTTTGCCCTATACGAGAATTACTCCCGAAAATTCAAAATTAAGATAATTATTAGTTTGCTTGCAATTTTTGTGAATTTTGTGTTATTTTTCTTGTATTATTTGCATTTATCTGTGCATGTGTTATTTGTTTAATAAAAAATATAAAAAATATGTTGCATTTGCATTTATGATTTAGTTCTATAATTAGGAGTAACCAAGTTTGTTTTACAAAATAAAAATTACAAAATAGGCATCTTTTGCATTTTTAGCCTTTCACTTCCTTCTCATCATCACCCTCATCATGGAAGGGTGTGTCATCTGCAGACTCATCCGTATTATTTTCATAATCACTATCATCTTCCTGACTCCGCGCATCTGTCAAACCACGAGTAAATTCTCCGTCTATGGGCAACTGTGTGAGGTCAGGAGCTTCAAGAAGCTCGTTTTCACTACACAAAAAGTATAAAATGATAAGTTACCCAACTAGATAAACACGTTAGATATAGCTATATCACTTTACTTACAAGTCGTACTGTCTTAACGTTTCATGATGGATATTTTCTTGTTGATGATGGCTCCCGGATGAACCACCATGGTCCAATACACCAGAACTATGCATATTCTAACTAGGGGCGAGGTCATAACTTGTAAAATTCATATCAGGGTGGTACCTCTTATGAAAAATATGAGTGTTAATACAAATCCAAATAAAACATAAAATAAACATCGCTAAAGCATAGTAAAATTGAAGTTTACCAGTCGTCTTGTTGATTATATAAAGTCAAAAAATTATTTTTTGGCTGCCCATTCGCCGATGGTGACAAGTTCAAATTAAGGCAAGCTCTTTCATCAGCAATCTATCCGGCAAAAACTGCTCCAGAATAACCACCCGATGACTTTGGGTTATCCCTACTATGCACGCCGTCGTTATTGGGAACGTCTTCCACCTTGACGTACATTTTCAATAATTTTATTACAATAAATTCCCTGTATACATCCGGAATCCGCAAAAAATCTCTAAGATTTTCATCATCCTCAATGTTAAACTCACAATAATAGGCAAATCCCTGCGGAATCACTGAATACGGAAATCTAACAGTTACTTTAAGGTTAACCGAACGCCTCATGTCACTCATTTTTTTTATGTTACAACGATACCAATTTGTCGTACTCCACAGTAAGAGGCAATTTAACATGACACTATGGAGGTGAGCTATACCTCACGTAGTTATTCTCCAGCACAACCTCACCCCCAATATAGTGAAACCTTTATTTTTGGCACTTCAGACATTGTAAAAAAAATAATTGATAAGAAGAAGAGAGAAGTATGAACGTAAGTTTAAAGTAAAATATTGAATGGATTTTCATAAATTGAAACGCCTTTAAATAAGGCAAGTCCGAGCTTGGGGTGTAGAATTTTTCTATGTAAAACGCAGTACAATACTATATTTTATGTATTTGAATTAGTGTTATGTCAGTTAATTATTTGTGGGGCCAAAAATCAGAGTAATATGCAGTATAATAGTACGTTTCAGTGTAAAACGCATTATGACAGTGTGTTTTACAAAAAAAACAAATGTTCTCTGCATTCCTTCAGAACTGGGCCCAAATTAATAAGTGAAACACAGTACATGTAAAACGTAGTATAGTACTGCAAATTACTTAAAAAATAAATTTTAAATAATACGCAGTACTATATTGCGTTTTACTTTAACAACTAACTTTTCGTGAAAGAAATATGCAGTATAGTACTGCATTTTACCTAATTATGTAACTTTTTTTAGCATTAAAACCATGTTTTTTGTCCAAAAAAGCATAAAAAGGTTTCAAACTCCTTGGCAAAGTATGCAGTCCATATGTTCTATAATTTGCAGTAGCACCCCAGGATGGCAAAGGAATCTTTTAAGCTAGACAAGTGGCAGTTGTCCAGTATTAGAATTAAATATGATAAAGCCAACTTTTTGGCAAGTTAACAAAATTTTGTATATTCTGACGGGAAGGAATAGCGAGCTAACTCTGCAAATCTCATCTCATACTGCGTCACAGACATATCTTACTGGCGAAGCAACTCAAACTGCCTGCGTAACTCCTCCCTCTGCGGCCTAGGTACCCACTTCTCCAAAAAGATAGTGGATAACTCCTACCATGATAACGGTATCGCGCGCTATATCCACCGCCTCTTCAAAGGTATAACTCACTACCCTCTGTCGAGTCATCAGAATACGAATGGTATAAATGAGCCTATCCACAAATCGTCTAATCCTCTCCTGATCCGTATGGACCATCCACGGAGCATAGGGAGCTAACTCTGCAAATCTCATCTCATACTGCGTCAGAGACATATCTCCCTGGCGAAGCAACTCAAACTGCCTGCGTAACTCCTCCTTCTGCGACCTAGGTACCCACTTCTCCAAAAAGATAGTGGAGAACTCCTGCCAAGATAATGGTGCTGACCCTGCCGGCCTACGCCGCTCATATGCCTCCCACCAGGTGAAGGCTGCTGTTGAGAACTGAAAAGTGGTAAAAGATACCCCACTAGTCTCCAAAAGCCCTAATGTCCTGAGCATGCCTCAACACTTCTCGAGAAACCCCTAAGCATCCTTGCCCGGAACACCGCTAAAAGTCGGAGGTGAAATCTTGCCAAAACTCTCCAGACGACGTTGGTCATCATCTGGCATCACTGTACCCCATCACTCTGAACTGGAACAATTGGTTGAACAGGGGCAACTGGCTAGGCTGGTGGTGCCTCTGGGGTCTGCAAATCCTGTGCACCCTGCTCTGGAGTGCGAGCTGCGGGGGTCTGATGACCACCCCCGATCTGAGAAGTAGCCGCTGCAGTGGTAGCTGATACCACCTGAGCTAACCCGGCGCAGATGGATAATATCTGAGCCAACGTCTCCTGAAGACCAGGTATCACAATGGGTACTGCCGGTGCCTGAGTAGGTGCTGCTGGAGCCTCAACAACTGGGGGTTGATTTTGAACAGGAGCAACAGGTGGGTCAATTGGTACTGCCCCTGCTGCCCTACCACGACCACGGCCACGGCCTCTAACTGGTGGCAATGTTGGTCGACCTCCACGTCCGGTAGCACCGGCTCTCGCCATCTGCGAGAAAATAGATAAGAAGTATCAGTTCTCAAATCAACAAAGCCGCACGATAAGAGTTCAAGAATATGAAGTGTTTCCTAAAGGTTCTGCAGCCTCCCGAGGATAGATACAGACGTCTACGTTCTGATCCGCGAGACTCTACCAAACTGGCACATAACTCGTGAGGCCTAGTAAACCTAGGCTCTAATACAAACTTGTCACAACCCAAACCCGGTCGTGATGGCGCCCGATCGTAAGGCTGGGCAAGCCCAACCAGCACCGTCTCAAAATAATCCGATCCAGCCAAACACGAAGCATGTAAGGGAAATATGGCAATTTTAACAATAAACTCCAAATAACGGGAAAATGTAACTGTACGAATAGGAAACCACGATTGAACAAGAACTCCAAAGACTTGGGGTCACGAGTACAGAGCCTCTGACAATGCCGAATACAAGTCTGAAAGGAAAGATACATGTGTATGAATAACAGAAATAACTGGTAAGATCAGATTAATCGGTCTTGCGGACGCTGGTAGCTACCTCAATACTCCGGCAACTGTATAAGCAACATCAACAACGCTAGATGTCTGGAGCACCTGGATCTGCACAAGGTGCAGGGAGTTTAGGGTGAGTCTACCTACTCAGCGAGTAATAAGCATGCATAAAAACCCGAAGATAAGAAATCACGAAATAACACAAAATGAAGCTATCTAGCAGTTCTATATAGTACAAGTCTCAGAGATATACAAATAAAGCAACTGTGAATAAAATGCATGAGATGCAATGCAATCATGAACACTGCGGAACGTGCAGCCCGATCCATATGGGTGCCCACACTCACTATGGGGGTTCAGACTCCGGAAGGGCTCCTACAGCCCAAGCGCCATATCATAAAGTGCCGATAGTTACCACTGCTTCCATTACAATACTCGGTGCCAATAGTTACCACTGTTTCCATTACAATACTCAGTGCCCATAGTTATCACCTTTTCCATTTAAATACACGGTGCCCATAGTTACCACCATTTCCATTTAGAATACACGGTGCCCATAATTACCACTGTTTCCATTTAAAATAATATACAGTCCAAAGATAGTGAGATAGTACTCGTCAGCCCGTAATATCATTTAACAATAATTTGAGTTTTCAAAACGTATAAATATGGCTGAGATCGCAAAAATAGTATTTAAACCTGGACTGAATTCAAATAATATTTAAATCATGATAATTCTAAGATAACAATCCCTGAAGGATTCCACAAGTCGGCACAAGGCCCCAAACATGGCATCAAGCCCATATCATCAATATAGTATGTGAAGCAATCGCCAACATAGTACAATATATCCCTCTGATTGGACCGAGTCACAATTTCCAACATATACGACCCCGCACTAGCCATGGAGTGCGTGTCTAGCCTCATAATAGCGTCACAATGTGACATACAAGGGCTTAAAACCCTCGGGTCATCATCTACACCCATTACTCACCTCAAGCCGGCCGCAAACTAGCTCGCAATGCCTTTTCCTCGAGAATCAACCTCCGCGGATGCTAAATCTGATCAAAACCAATAGGAATACGTCACAATAGGCTAATGGAATATAACCCAATCGAAGTAACTCGAAATACACCCAAAAATACAAAGTTGGTAAAACTCGAGCCCCGGGCCCACTTCTTGAAAAATTACAAAATTCTCATTAACAGAATTCTCGTCTCGCCACGAGTCCGTACATATCAAATTTACAAGAATCAAAGTCCATTTGACCCCTCAAATCCACACTTTAAGCTCACTTGGGTTTCAAGCCCTAACCATCATTTTTAACATTAAAAACCTTGAATTCTTAGTGTTTATTCCATGATTTTACACAATGATGACATACTTTAGGTCCAAGAGTTCATACCTGATGAATCCCCTCAAAAACCTCTCCAATAGTCGCCCACAATCGCCTTAGTCCGAGGTCCAAATGTTCTTTCCTTTTAAAATTTTAAAACCTACTGTTGCATTAATCCCAGGCTGACTTTCCTTCTGCAGTCACCCTTCTGCTTAAGCAGCTTCCGCCTACGCGACCAATTGACCGCTTCTGTGGTCCAACTTTAAAATCCAATCGACCTCTTCCGCGGTTTCCAAACCGCTCCTGCGGTCCCAGCCTTGCACCCTTGGCCGCTTCTGCGGCTCATTCGCCGCTTCTGCGGCCCATTGTCCGCAAACGCGAAAATACAAGAAAGCAGAATACCAAATCTGAAGCAACTCCAAAAATTCTCGTTTAACCATCCGGAATCACCCCGGGCCGCCGGGACCCCAACCAAAACTACCAACCTACTCCAAAACATCATACGAACTTGCTCCAATCACGAAAACACGCCCTTAAACACAAAAATCATCAAATCAAGGCGGATTCAAGCCTAAGTTTCAACTATAACTTTAGAAACTAACTTTCAGTCAAAACCCAACCAAACGACGTCCGAATGGCCTGAACATTTGCAGACATATCCAAATTCACCTAGCGAAGCTACTGCAACTCTCGGAATTCCATTCCTACCCCTAGATCAAAATCTCGCCTATCAATCGGAATTAGCCAAAATTCAACTTAGTCAATTCAAGCCTAATTCTACAGCGGACCTCCAAATAAAATTTTGATTTCGCTCCCAAGTCATAAATCAGCATACGAAACTAGTCGAATCATCGAAAATATATTCCGGACCCTCTAACTCACAAGTCAATGTCCGATTGACTTTTCCAACTTAAGCTTCCTTAATGAGACTATTGGTCTCATTTTTAACCAAATTCAATCCAACACATCTCAAACTCACCAAACACATATATCGACACACGAGGAAGCATATTACAGGACTAACGAGGCAAAAATACAAAATACAATGGGTTTGGTCGTCACGAGGGTCGCGATGCCCAAAAATCGTAGGCCTGGAATTTACCTTATGCGAACGCAGTGCCCAGGCCGCGAACGCGATGCTTCAGAAGCCTCATTTACGTGATCACAACTCAACCCACGCGATCGCGAAGCACCCAGAACCCAATCCTACGCAATCGCAGCTTGATCCACGCGATCACGAAGGCCAAATCTCTACAACACCAACAGCTGAAAATCTTCTACCTTTCCAAACCAAAATCCTTCTGTTAACCATCCGAAATCACCCCGAGGTCCCAGGGACTTCAACAAAAAGCATCAACACGACTTAATACCTCATTCAAACTTGCTCAGACCATAAAGACACCAACATTAATATAAAAAATCATTAAATTCCTCAAATTCAAGCCTAAGTCAAACTAGAACTTTTCCAAATTCGCATTCGATCCAAAAACCAACCTAAACACTTCCGAATGATCTGAAAATTTTTAGACATATCCAAAATCACCTAATAAAGCTACTCCAACTCTCGGAATTCCATTCCAACCCCCGGATCAAAATCTCACCTATCCACCAAAATTTGCCAAAATTCGAACTTAGCCAATTCAAGTCTAATTCTACATTGGACCTCCAAATTAAATTCCGATTTTCCTCCCAAATCATAAATCACTATCCGAAACTAGTCGAATCATGGTAAATCCATTCCGAGCCCTCTAACTCACAAGTCAATGTTCGGTTGACTTTTCCAACTTAAGCTTTCCTTAAAGAGACTATTGGTCTCATTTCTAACCAAATTCAATCCAACACATCTCAAACTCACCAAACACATATATCAACACACGGGAACAACATAAAACGGGTATAACGGGGCTTGAGAAAAAAGATGGCGGGTTGGGTCGTCTCATCCTTCCCAATTAAAATAAACGCTCGTCCTCGAGCGAGACGAGGATTCCGCTGCGATGTTCCGCTCTGATGCCAACTTGTCACGACCCAAACCCGGTAGTGATGGCACCCGGCCGTAAGGCCGGGCAAGCCCGACCAACACCTTCTCAAATACAACGATTCAACCAAACGCGAAGCAAGTAAGCAAAAATATGGCAACTTTAACAATAAACTCCAACTTATTGGAAAAATGTAACTGTACGAATAGGAAAAACATGACTGAACAAGAACTCCCAAGTGGGGGTCACGAGTACAGAGCCTCTAACAATACCGAATAAAAGTCTGAAAGGAGAGATACATGTGTCTGAATAACAGAAATAACTGGTAAGATCAGAGTAATCGGTCCTGCAGACGCTGGCAGCTACCTCTTCCGGCAACTGGATAAGCAACAACAACAATGCTAGACCTCTGGAGCACCTGGATCAACACAAGGTGCAGGGAGTATGGGGTGAGTCTGCCAACGCAATGAGTAATAATCATGTATAAAAACCCGAAGATAAGAAATCACGAAATAACACAAAACGAAGCTATCTAGCTGTTCTACACATTACAGGTCTCAAAGATATACAGATAAAGCAACTCTGAATAAAATGCAATAAGATGCAATGAAATTCATGGACACTGCGGAACGTGCAGCCCGATCCATATGGGTACATGCGCTCACTGTGGGGGTTCAGACTCCGGAGGGGCTCCTACAGCCCAAGCGCCATATCATACAGTGCCAATAGTTACCACTACTTCCATTACAATACTCGGTGCCAATAGTTACCACCGTTTCCATTTAAAATACACGGTGTCCATATTTACCACAGTTTCCATTTAAAATACACGGTGCCTATAGTTACCACCGTTTCCATTTAAAAACATGGTGCCAATAGTTACCACCATTTCCATTGAAAATACACGGTGCCCATAGTTACCATCTTTCCATTGAAAATACACGGTGCCCATAGTTACCATCGTTTCCATTTAAAATAATATACAAGTCCAAAAATAGTGACATAGTACTCGTCAGGCCGTAATATCATTTAAAAATCATTTGAGTTTTCAAAACGTATAAATATGGCTGAGGTTGCAAAAATAGTACTTAAACCTGGACTGAATTCAAATAATATGCAAATAATGATAATTTTGAGATAACAATCCCTGAAGTATTCCACAAGTCGGCACAAGGCCCCAATCATGGCATCAAGCCCAGATATCATCAATATAGTATGTGAAGCAATCACCAACATAGTACAATATATCCATCAGATTGGACCGAGTCACAATTTTCAACATATACGACCCCACACTAGCCATGGAGTGCGTGTCTAGCCTCATAATAGCGTCACAATGTGATATACCGGGGTTTCAAACCCTCGGGTCATCATCTACACCCATTACTCATCTCAAGCCGGCTGCAAACTAGCTCGCAGTACCTTTCCCTGGAGAATCAACATCTGCGGATGCCAAATCTGGCCAACACCAATAGGAATATGTCAAAATAGGCCAATGGAACATAGCCCAATCGAAATAACTCGAAATATACCCAAAAACATGAAGTTGGCAAAACCCGAGCCCTGGGCCTACTTCTCAAAAATTTACGAAATTCACATTTTCAGAATCCTCGTCTCGCCACGAGTCCGTACATATAAGGTTCATCAAAATTGGAGTCCAATTGCTCCTCCAAATCCCCAATTTTTATTTGAGATTTCAAGCCCTAGTTCACCAACTTTTACACCCTATTTCAGAGTATTAATGGTTGATTATTCAATAAAATGACGTATTAAGGCCACGAGACTTACCTCCAATCACTTCCTGTCGAAATCCCCTTCAAAATCCGTCAACAAGCTTTCAAGGTGGTGCAAAAATGGAGGAAATATGAAATAGCTCGCGGATGAAATTTCTATTAAAACAGATCTGCCCAGATGCACTTTCCTCTTCGCGATCGTGGTCACCACCCACGCGATTGCGATGCCCAAAAATTGTAGGCCTGGAATTTACCTTACGCGAACGCGGTGCCCAGGCCGCGAACGCAATGCTTCAGAAGCCTCAACTACGTGATCGCAACTCAACCCACACGATCGCGAAGCACCCAGAACCACATTCTACGCGATCGCAGCTCGATCCACGTGATCGCGAAGGCCAAATCTCTGCAACACCAACAGCTTAAAATCTGCTACCTTTTCAAACCAAAAATCCTTCCGTTAGTCATCCGAAATAACCCGAGGCCCTCGGGACCTCAACCAAAAGCACCAACACGACTTAATACCTCATTCAAACTTGCTCAGGCCATAAAATAAAAAAAGCAATAAAGTTGGGTTGCCTTCCTACAAGCGCTTGATTTAACATCGCGGCACGACGTGAATCACTTTTTGCCTCCACCTCGAGCTTATGAATTAAACCCCAAGTTTTGATTCAAGCGTATGATTATGGTCATGGGGAGGTGGAACGAATCTAGCTGGCCCAAGAAAATAATGAAATATTTTGCACTCCTTGGCCTTTGTATGAGGTATGTAATCCTGACTTTCTGGCAAGAAGAATGCCAGAATATATGCACCTTGTTCCTCATTCCTTGACTCTTCAATTGGTTCGGGTGACTTTATTTCCATATCATCATCCAATCATAATGTGAAAAAATATTTGGAGTGTGGACCAATGCGCTCAAACACATGAACTTCAGGACTTTCAACATCCTCAGCATCAATTATACTAGAGTCAACAAAATTTGTATCCTCAAAGTCCTTCGCTGACTCTAGTCTCACTTCTTCAACATTGACATCCTCAAATTGTAGTTGGCTAGGTTGTTGAGGTTCTACTCTGACCTCCCCAATTAAGGACCTCAAATTCATGCTCTTCTTGGCTTTTATCCTCAATATTGTCTTGTTGAGCATTAAAAGCTTCAACCATCTGACTCAATTGAGCCTCCAACTTGCGAATAGTTGCCTCTTGCTTTTCTATGTGCAATTGTTTCTCATTATTTTGTTCCATAAGGTACTTTAGCATATCATTGATCTCCTTCAGGTCTGCATTCCCAGGTTCTTTATTCCTGCTAACTTCACAAGAAAATATAGAACCATCATAGTAAGGGGTTGGGGGAAGATAAGAAATATAAGCACAACCATAAAAGTGACCATTTTTACCACCACACACATCACACAAATAAGATTGATTTAGTGCACATAACTCGCTCTTAGGAACATTTTGAAAATTTTACCACATGTAACCTTCACAATATGTATGGAGATCAATCGTAGAATTATCTGCACCTAAATTTCCATAATTCTAAGATGTCATGTTTCTCAAATCAATAATTATAAAAAAAATACAAAAAAGAAAACAAAATAAAAGTTCAAAATTGAACCCTAGCAATATATACCGCTACAACTACACCGTTAGTTCCCCGGCAACGGCGTCAAAATTTGATAACGCCCAACTCTAGTCCTAAAAAGGATAAGTGGTCGCTGCAAATATAATCTGATCTAAACGTCTAGAGTCGAATCCCACAGAGAACTAAGTCTTAGCTATATCTATTTAATATCACTAAGAATACAAGATTGAATAATTTACTAAAACTAAAAATAAATAAACAACTGAAAACTAACTATGCTTGAATTGTAAACAATTGGAATAAAGGTCAAAGGTAATGGTTTCCTGTTGTTGATTTTATTAGTTGTATGTTTCTTATAGCTTTGGCTTAGTTGCCTCTATAAATCATGAACTCTCCAGCTATCATAAATCTGTCATAAGTAATTATGGTAATTTACTAGATGCGCTCTCTCAAGCTATGCTAGCTAAATTCACATTACAGTTCACTTAGATCGCACCTGAGGTATCGTTATCTCTAATCCAACCTCTAAACCCTCGGTTATAACTCTCGCCTATACTGCGGGAGTGATGTTGTTCAAACAACTACCTAAATATGCACTCTCTCTCAAGCAGATGTATAATAAATAGGAACGGCTAATTGAGTATCCTTTCAATTAACCAAAATCAAAACGTAGTTGAACAAATAGAGATTAACAACCAACTCATAATTATATTAATATAACAACCAATTTATCCCTAACGGACTTCATCCAAAACCTTGGATAACAAATTAGCTATTCATAATGGTATATAAAACTACAATACTAAAAGTCATAACCAATAATGAAAAATAGGAAGAGGAAGAAAAAACTCGTAGAAGATTCCCAAGCCTTGCTCCTATTGTGTCTCTCCTCCAAACGTAATCCAAAACAACAAGCCTTGGTCTCCTTAGCCTCCTTAGGTCTAATTTTATGTCAAAAGGTTGTCAAATACTTAAAAATATCGTTTTTTCATGTATATATACTAAGTAGGGTCGGGCCCAAACAATTATACCTTCTCCTACGCGAAAAAGGACAATAATTCACGTCTGGACTGCCACGGCCGCGGTCAAGACCGTGGAAGACACTATTCCATTCGGAATTTGGAAAAACATAAAACATAAAAGTTGTAGCTCTTTGAGTTATCTTTCCAAATATATATTTTGGAGCCCAAATGGAGTTTTGACTAAAAACCTATGTGCATTTTACTAGATACTATGCAATATGCCTACTCGAGTCTTTGTTTTGTTGCTATCATCCGTTGATCCCCGAATATGATTTCGGCTTAACTCATTGGTTTTTACTCAGACATAAAAGCTCTAAATCACTTGAATTCATTTCATAACCTCTATATAGCTCATAATCACTCCTACAAGGCATAAAATACACCATTAGTGCAAAACACTAGTGATTAAAGCGCAAACTCAACTAAAGTGCAGTAAATTAAAGTGTAATAATCGACAAAAATATGATATTATAGCTTATCATCAATAATCAAGCTACTTCCTCCCTCAGCTACTTGGGGTCTTCGGTTATATGGCCATGTGTGCCATGATACTTACACATCAAGTTTGGATTCCTGTGAGAATGATCGGTTTGTAATGTCTTGGGCCACCTGGTTTCTTTAATTCTTCCAATAGCTGATACGATCTCCAATGCATCTACATTGAAATTATACTCCAACAGTCGAGGTGCTTCCACGGGATCAGAATGTTTATCAAATTCATTCTTACTCAAGAGCCCCCGAGAGCTTTGACCTCGATCATTTCTTCGGTCGTTCCGAGGAGTGTTACGCCCCGAACCGATGTTCCTCCTATCGACATACGACTAATATCGTTCCTTGTTTGATATTGATTCCTTATATGTATCCCTCGGGGTTTTAGCTTCCAATCTATTGGGATGAACTAAACCCGAGCGGGGCTCCCAACTGGTCGTCCTCGACCCTATTCTTCGATTGATAATGATTATGTACGTCCGACCACGTCACAACTGGATAATCGATTAGGTTCTGCTTCAATTGCCGAGACGCGATCGAATTTTGCTCTTTCAAACCCTGCCAAAAATCTTGTACCGCCCAATCATCCAAGACTAGTGGTAATTCCATTCCCTCTATCTGAAATCGGGATACGAACTCCCTTAGAATCTCATTGTTCCTCTGCCTTATCTTAAAAATGTATGATTTTCTTATCCCCACCTTTATGGCCCTAGCATGTGCTTTTACGAAGGCGTCTGCTAACATAGCAAACGAATCGATAGAGTTCGAGGGCTAATTGTGATACCAAATCATGGCTTCCTTAGACAAGGTTTCCCCAAACGTTTTCAACAAACTAATACGATCTTATCATCATTCAAGTCGTTTCCTTTAATCCCGCAAGTATACGAGGTAATATGTTCATTGGGATCAGTTGTTCCATTGTATTTAGGTATATTGGGCATACGGAACTTCTTGGGGGTGGGCATGGGAGCCCCGCTCGGGGGAAACGGCTATTGATTTTTTGGCATCCAATCATTTTAAAACCGGGGGTGGCCCCGCTATTTGATCAACATGGGAGTTATAAGTCTCCACCTTTTGTCATTATCCTCAATCTTATTTTCCTCGGACTCGATCCTCTTGGTGAACTCCTCGAGCATCCTTATAATTGTAGCGTCAGTCCCTGAGCCGTTACCGTTTGATCTCTCTGGTACTAGTTCAATACGTCAAGTGTTTTCTGGCTCGACTATACTTGGAGTTTTGTTCTGACTTTGAAGTCGAGCGATGGCAATCTATTGAGCTTGCAGCATCTTAAATATTACTTGGAGGCCGATTCCCCCATCTACTATACCTTGTGTTCTTTAGCCACTAGATATGATTTCCCTGAGTACACTTGCTCCGGGGTCTGCGCCTAGATCCACATTCAAATTAATGTGTGAAATAACATCTACTGGTTCCATATTTTGCACTTCCACAAGGTTTATTGGTGGTGCATCGACCCCTGGAGCAATTATATTGTCATTTTTTCCGTGGAACCCAAGACCATCGTCATCGTGTACGAGCGCATTCTTTGAGTTTTACATGTTTTATCCATTATGCAAAGAATCTTTGACAAAAACAAGTATGAAAAATGACGTGTGTTATCAGAATCAGTATCGAAATAAATACTATTATCTTTAGCCCCATGATGGGCGCCAAACTGTTTACCTCGAAAATACGAGTAATAATTAAATTTGATTTGTGGTTTTAAAGAGATGTGATTTAGTTCAATACTAATTAATAACTAATAATTATAGCATATAAATGAAAGAAATTGAGTAAATCAAACCAGTATTTCTAGGAAATATCGACCTCGAGCCAAAGCGACCTTGAGATAGGCCAAGAACAATAAAACAAGAATAACAAAGCTAAAAGACAATTCTGATGAACAATGTGTGAAAAAGTAAGAGAAATTATTCTTTTGATGTTTACAAATGAATGGGGTCTCCTGTATATAGGAGGGGAAAACCTAAATAAGGTATATTTCTATTTACAGTAAAGAATGTTATTGGTACAACTGTCTAACCGCCTAGTACATATTAGTATTAACTCATATAAATATATTTCGGGATTTATGCCACGATTTTAGGGGACGTGGCAGGAATCTCGCTCATTCTATTACAAACCCCTAACGGAACCATCTCGGGGTTGGGTATTCTCGATTTCCATATTCGTCGCGTACTTCGATCCTCGGGCTTGTAGTCTGTCATCGGGCTCGAGCTTGATTCATAGTGAGTCCATTCCTTGACGCAAGCCTTCTGTTCCTCGATATGAAACTTCGAGTCCACGAAATTGGGGTACCTAGTTTCACCATATACACTGTTGTATACCTTCTAAGTATAAAAAATTTTAAAACAGTTGTATACCAGTAAGGTATACAAAAAAATGAATTATATATCCTGAAGCTATACAAAGTTATTGTATTTTGTAATAATCTTTTCCTAAATAGTATGAAGCATAATTTTTTTCAAAATGAAACATTTTTGACTCACTCTTTTTTCTAACCCGAGCACCCGCGTACATGTCCCAACCCCCAACGTAGGGGTATTTGCATCTATACCCATTTTTTGTGCTGCAATTTAACTTGTGCCCGCTTTACAAAAAAAAAAAAATTACAAGCGTACCTGCTTTTTCACATAACTTCAGCACAGGGGCTAAAGTAGCGAAGGAAATCACGCAAAACTTCAGCATTTTAGTAGTCGGGCCTGAAGTTCAGCTCTAGAGCTAAAGTTTTTATTTTATAGCTGGCGAACTTCAGCTCTAGTGCTGAAGTTTTGCTTTTGTAACTGGAAAACTTTAGCGCTGAAGTTTTTGTCTTTATAACCGAAAAACTTCAGCTCTAGAGCTGAAGTTTGCCAGTTATAAAATAAAAACTTCAGCTCTAGAGCTGAAGTCTCTATGTTGTAACTAGAAAACTTCAGCCCTGGAACTATAACAAACACAAACAATTCTAACGAACTGAATGATATAATTCAACAACAACAACCCAGTGTATTCCCACAAGTGCGGTCTGGGGAGAGTAATATGTACGCAGAACTTACCCCTAACCCTAAGGGCAGAGAGGCTGTTTTCAGGTGACCCTCGGCTCAAGAAGGAAACATTGTGACAATAACAAGTGGCAATATATTAGTACTAGCATTGAACTCATAATAAATAACATAAAATACACAACATAACATAAATAGTAAAATAATAACAATATAAGGAATATAAGAAATACGAGAAAGAGGAAAATATACTACTATCTATAATAAAAAGCCAAGTATACTACTATCTATAATATAAAGCCCTGCATCAGTAGTTGATTCTAAGCCTAACTACTAACTGTCTAGTCTCACTCTAGCGCGCTGTAAAAATATTCCCAACTCCCCCCTAACCTAAAACCTTAATGCTCGACCTCCACAATCCCCTGTCAAGGGCCACGTCCTCAGTAATCCTAAGTCGCATCATGTCCTGCCTGATCACCTCTCTCCAATACTTCTTAGGTCTCCCTCTACCTCTCTTCGTGACCAGCACCGCCAGTCGCTCACAACTTCTCACCGGTGCATCAGTGCTCTTACTCTGAATGTGCCCGAACCATCTGAGTCTTGCTTCACGCATCTTGTCCTCTATGGGCGCCACACCCATCCTCTCTCGAATAACTTCATTCCTAATCTTATCCATCCTTGTATGCCCACACATCCACATCAACATCCTCATATTTGCTACTTGCATCTTCAAGATATGAGAGTCTTTAACCGGCCAACACTCGGTCCCACACAACATGGCCGGTCTAACCACTGCTCGATAAAACTTACCTTTGAGTAACGGTGACACTTTCTTGTCACACAGGACTCCCGTTGCTAACCTCCACTTCATCCACCCCACCCTATACGGTGTGCGACATCCTCGTCGATCTCCCCGGTCTCCTAAATAACTGACCCAAGGTACTTGAAGCTACCCTTCTGAGGGATGACTTGGGAATCAAGCCTCACTTCTACTCCCGCGTCCGTCGGCTCGAGCCCAAACTTGCACTCAAGATATTCCGTCTTCGTTCTGCTCAACCTAAAACCTGTAACCTAATTAATTGTGGTAGTAGATGTCAAAAATGCAGTAAAGCAATACTAATGCACTTACAATTGATGAGTAGAGATGAAATAGGATCCAAGGAAGTAGTAGGATTACAATCTGCTTTCCTCGCATGGGCCAGTAAAGTTAGGAACCTACAGTAGTGAGCATATTATTACTTGTTGATGCTTGTTACTTGTAAAAAGAAGAAGAAGAAGAGAATGGGAGGAGAAAGAGAAGCTGAAGTTTTTTAAAAAGTGGGTACGGGTGCAAACAGAAAGACAAAGCGGCAATAGATTAAAAAGGGGCGCCCTACATATCTCTATTGGGACCCTATTTACCTCTTTGAGTGAATCGAGAAATAGGTTTGATTGTCCATATTATATATATATATATATATATATATATATATATTTATATATATATATATATATATATATATATATATATATATATATATATATATATATCAGGCATTTGATTCTCTGGATAATTCAAATCGAAGCAATTGGATGTCCAACTTGGGCATATTTGACATGACCGATCATAGATCCACCTTTTTCATATATTCCATACATCACACTAGATAGATATCATATTCATGAATACGATTCACTTTCAAGATGCCTTGGTGGTGCAATTTTTACCTCAACGTAGAACTCAATGGACTTCAAATAGTACTAACTTGTAATTCATTAAACCTTGGGGGATTGAAATGCATACTTACAAGAATAGGTTGAAAATTATACAAGAATTTAGCAAATATTGTCCATTATTTTTTAGGATAAGTCTATTTTGATCCCTCAAATATAACTCTGAGCATATTTAGTCCCTTAAGTATGCTAAAGTGGAGCACCTTTGGTCTTACTGACACAATGTGTTCAGAAAATAACGGTGTTACCCAACTCTGATTCATGAAGCAAATCTTTTGCTCTGAAGCAAAATATTTCCTCTTCTTTTATTGGATAACACAAATTATTACTTTAATTGCTCATTTTTAGATAATACCTTCTAATACTTTGGCCTTGAAAATATCCCCTTATGTGCTAGTTTCCAATGAGAAAATGACATAGAAAGGGATATTTTCAAGGTCAAAATTTTTGAAGACATTATCTAAAATGAAGAATTAAAATGATAATTTGCGTTATCCAATAAAAGGAGAGGAAACGTTTTGCTTTTGAGCAGAAGATTTGCTTCATGAATCAGGGTTGGGTAACCACGTTAGTTTTTGAATACATGTGTTAATGAGACTGAAGGTGCTCCACTTTAGCATATTTAAGAAACTAAATATGTCTAGAATTATATTTGAGGGACCAAAATAGACCTAACTTAAAAATAAGGGACCATATTGGTCAAAAACTCAAAAGTATAGCAACTGCCTTCTTAGTTCTTTCTCGTAATCCCACGCAGAATGCAGAAACGAAGAAAAGCAATCAATCCAACGGTGGCAATTCAATCTAGAGCAGACGATTCAGGTATATTATTTTAATTGTTCTAACTTTGAAATTTATCTCACTGTCTGAAAATTTCGTAATTTCATGTTTTGAGCTCAAGCATCAGATCGATTTAAAAAAGGTGTATGAAGTAATGTTCATTTCTATTTTATAACTAGAAATATGTGCGCTTTTTAATCATTTTGACTTGTTTTGTAATGAACTTTGAGCTTGTAATAAAATTATGCGACGTGAAGGTCATATTCATTTACTTTTTTTTGGGGTCTAATTATCCCGTTGAATTCATATCTAAAGTACGATTTTGTTGCCGAATCTGAATTCTTATTGTTCTTTTGTTTTTTTAATTGAAAAGATGGGATAATAATTTTGACTTGACAACAACAACTAGGGATTTTGACTTGAATTATGATTAATTGTTATGATAATTTCAGAGATTAATACTTACTTGAGAGTTTAATGGCGAGGATAAAACCTCAAGCTCTTCTATTGCAAAGCAAAAAGAAGAAGGGGCCAAGTGGTGTCAGTGTTACTACAATTATAGTATACATCCTAATTGCTGCTGTGATGGTGTTTTCGCTGTATTCTACATATAAATATTGGTCTCGACGGTTAGTCAAAATCTTTTCTTGGATAATTGTTCATAACTGCTTGTAGGATCTAAAGTTTCTGTTTCTTGTTGTTTATTATTGGCTATCTTTTGATTGTTAGCTTTGATTTGGAAAACAGTATAGTTACTTGGATAAAATTTGGACTTATAGCACAAGTATAGAAACGAAACTACATTCCGGGAGTAACACAGAAAGTGGCTATTTTTCTAATGTATTTGAACCCATGCAATGTTCTTTGCTTCAGAGAGCTTTTCTTCAGAGAGCAAAGCTCTCTTTAGCAGTTGTCAAGGTTCTTAACTTCGCATCGTTGGTAATGGTTCTGATTCATACTATTTTTTATTGAAGATTTGGAAGAAAAGTGAGGTTACAGAGTGTCTGGATATGACATGGCCCTAGCTAGTAGTTGTATAGTTGAATGTGAAGTCTAAGGTGTGGAATACCCTAATTTCTGGTTCCATATTTGCATTGTACAGAAAACTAATACCGGAACTTGTCGTATACCACTTCTCTATATGTCCAAAAATAACCTAATCTTGTCCGTTTCATGAGTTGTAATATATCCATTTAAGACACTTTTTTCCTTTTGTGGGGAACCATATTGACGGAGTCCAGAAATGAAGGATGATAATGATGTTTATATATAGTGTCTTTGCGACTTTTCACATTATTTGATACTTGAAACTTCTAGTATTGCAGCTTTTATTTTTCAGAAGTATTTTGGTACTCCTCAAGTCAACTTTTTGTAACACTATTTTCTTTTTACTTCATCCCAGAAAAGATTGACGGTTTAATATACTTGGAAACTATTTAGTCTTAACATACTATTTTACCTTTACTAACATAATTTGTGGGGACCCATCTTGATATAGAAGTTGATCTTTGTTAGGAGAGAGAGAGGAAAAAACGTGTGGAACTCTTACCATCTATCGTATAATTGTTAGTAGTAAGGGCAAATTTGTTGCTCTTTATATCTGTTTAGCGTATAAATTAAAAGTTTTCCTTTGTTTCTTAAATTTCATGTCCAGTCAACATAAAAAGTAACGAAGAAAGTGCTACTTTGGATCTTGTCCTAATCATTACTTGATATTAAATGACTCGAGTCTTTATGAAGTTTTCAAATGGAGTATGTTATTTGTGCCTTTTGTTTACTAGCTTTCCTTTTTTGGGTTAAATTATGTTTATATAGATATATTAAATTATGGACATACGAATATAACTTATATCATAGTCTTGTATCATATATTCTGCAACTTGCTAACCTTTTTTTAATTTGCTTGTCCATGTCTGACACTAAACTAGTGTTGTGCTAATGCTACTTAGCATAGGGTAAATGACAGCCTAATAGAGAAATAAATGTGCAGTTGATGGCGGGATGGTGTTGAACTAAGGTGGTAGCAGCAGCCAGAGATTAGCTCGGATGCTGGTGCTTGGAGGAGAACTGTGAATTCTATGACTGTAATTCTGAAAGAGAGTATTCAAAAAGATTTAGACATCGGTTATCTAAGGGCAGTTCATATTTTAATAGGAAAAACGGACTATTTAGGTCTTGGGTTAAGCACATAGAAATACTTGTTCAGATGATGATGGCAATCGAGATTTGAACTCTGGACTTTTGCCTGCGGTTCTATCATGTTAAATTGAGTGACCACCTCATTAAAAGTTTTATCCGTACAGAGAGGATACTCTTATTTATTTATTAATTATCTCAACAGAAAGCGCTCATTTTGAGCCCCTTATTATCGTTGATCCAAGAGTTGCATGTTCTCCATAATATGTGGAAACATAGTAATTATTTGGTGTGAAGAACTCCAAATAATGTATGATTGCTAACAAAGTATGATATGGGATGAATATCTTGTTTCATCAACAATGCCTCACTTGTACATTTGTTGAATATTTTATGACAAGATGCATTTGGATAGATGGTTTTTCCTCATACTTGGACCTTCTTATTTTCTGGCTAGATCAATTGTGCAGACAGAGGATAATCTATCTACCAGCAAGGTATGAACACTAACTCTTATTTTGGTTGAAGGGGAGCCTTGGAGCAACGGTGAAGTTGTCTCCGTGTGACTTATAGGTCACGGGTTCGAGCCGTGGAAGAGGCTACTAATGCCTGCATTAGAGTAGATTGTCTACATCACACTCCTAGGAGTGTGGATCTCCTCGGACCCTGCTTGAATGTTGGGATGCTTTTGTGCACCGGTTTGCCCCTTTTTTTATTTTGGTTGGTAGATGATATTTGATTGGGAGTTGCAAATATTCTTTCTTGATCTCCTGTAACCAATTTATGCATTTTTTTTCCTGGTCTCGATTACGATACATCATTTTCTTATAATGATGGTGTTTGGATTGTTTGGTCGCATCTTAATTCTTCCACCAAGTACCCATTACTTTTTACTAGTACATACGCTGGGTAATTTTGCCCATCAAGGTTTAGGCAGGTGGGAAGAAATCACCTTGCCTTTTTGTCTTTGCCTTTTTGTCTCAGCTAGGATATTTTCACCCACTTTATTTACTTCTAGGCCACATCCTTGGGTGCAAACTTCATATTTAAATCTTACAAACTGCATTTGCCTTTCTGTATATTCCTTTGCACTGATGTATATCTTTACCTTTTTCTTTGCTGCAGAGTATTGAGCTAAAGAAATCTGATATTCCTAAGTATGCTGTAAGTTCAGAAAATCCTTTTTCTTGCTTTCTCACGCAGCTGGTTTTCATGACTGTTTCTATCTCACTTAGCTAGTCAGCTTGCATTTATTTACTGGACACCTGCTTTTGAGCATGCAAGTGCGACAGGCAGACAGTTCCGCCCTCTTCTCATGCTCTTCAACTTTCCTTCTATCGTCCTACTAGCTTGCTCTTCAAGTCTATAGGTGATATAATTCAATATTAACTTGTTATTTCCATTCCAGGGTCTTACATTATAGCATATGATAGGATACCACTGTTTCTCTTTCAAATATGGAGTTTTCCTCTATGGTTTTTATTGGCTATGATGCATACTTCAATTTTTTATTATTATTATCATTATTTTTTTGGTAATCCTTATCTTGTCTAGACTTCGTTAACTTGTTATATCTTTGGTAGCTTATAAGCACCTCGAAAGGCCTGATAACCGTGGAACTTTACAAGGATGGTTCTCCTGACATTGTTGATGAATTCATTGACTTCAGGTGCGTAATTGGTATAACTTCTCATTCTTTTTCTTTCCTTTTTTGTTTTTGGTTTGTTCTTTACAGAGATGACAATTAAATTACTCCTAGTTCATATAGATCTAACAAGCAACGTTCTCTAATAAGTTGACAAGTCCAAGCATTCATCTCTTCCCTACGGCACATGCAGCAGCTGGTAACTAGTACACATACTTCTAGAAGGAGAAATTTAGGGATGGTGCTTATATGAGATCCTAGAAAACGTTCAAAACAACCTGCGGTTATAATAATAAGGGGCAAAAGGATGTTTTTTTGGACATATTTTTAAGAAGTACTTACCTAAGTTTCAATTTTTGAAAAAAAAGGGTCGGGATAAAACTCTTTTCAACATGTTTAATCTTTAGACATCTGTTCTTTCTATTTCTCCTTGATTTTGAGAGGAAAAAAGAGAAAAGAGAAAAGAGAGGGAGAGGGATTCATCTATTTGATTGGATCGCTAATCTTCTTCATTCCTTCCCATGACAATTGTAAGAGCACATGAAAGATGGATTTTGAATCTCACCATCGTTACCTTTTTCTTTTCTCCTTTAAGGAGGGGTCGGGGATTGATAATTTGACAATTTGTGGCTGTGTCAATTCACGGTTTCAAGCTGATGAAATGTTAATGTTGATTTCATGAATCTCCACCACTTAACCCATGTTGGAACCCCAAAATTTTCAACATTCACATTCTTATTGGATTGATCTGTAATTAAATATTTGATTCGGAACTTTGAGAATAACATATATGTTTGGTTTTCTACCTGATAAGTGATAAGCTTGAATAATTTTTTATGTATTTTTTTTTAATTTTAATATTGGCCTTCTTAAAGGACTTTGAGAGAAGTGCTTTGGAGAAGGACACTTTTGTCATTTACTTGGTTGGTTTATCCCTTGATTAGCTACCCCAAGATTGTTATCCCACGTTGAACGTGGTATAAGACGACGGCAACAACAATTACTACCTTAGTACCAAACATTTAGGGTCGATTAATTAATGAATCATCACTAACTAGTGGTACTCCATTTAGTCATGGGTGAATGTAGGTTGAATCGACGAGTTAAATTGAACCCATAATTTTTAACGAGGGATAAAATTTATATGTAAATATTCATGAAAATTGTAAAAATAGTAGTATGAACTCATGACGGATTCAATGCTAAAAACCTTTAAAGTTGAACCCACAAAATTTAAATCCTAGATCCGCCTCTGCATTTAGTTTCAATCTCATATCTGAATGTGGTATAAAAATAATATCAAAATTTTGGTATAAATAATCCTGGTATAGTATTACTTATATTTTATCTCGGATTATTATTAGATACAAGTGCAGATCTGGCAACAACTTGTCTGATGGGCGGTAACTAATTAGCTTCTTCATTGACCTCATTTTATGCTATTGTCTAGAATACTTTTGCCTTAGATTTAAATGAAGATTAAGAAAAATGAAGATTAAAAGCTTGTTCTCCCTTCTCTTTAATTAGAAAAACATAATCAAGAGTAAAGAAATCTTATGAAGGCATAGAGTTGGCGATTTCAAATACTGAATTTCATATGAAAAGTATCTCACTTCTAATTAAACCGTTATAATCCATGTCCTATGTTGCTGGACACAATACCTATCAGAAAGAGATAACTGCATTTAAGCGAAAAAACAAGTTCAATTAAAAATAAAATATACAAAAATAAAATTGTTATAAATATAATTTTATTTACGAAAAAGGGGCCAAAAATATCTCTATCGTTTACTAAATGGTTTATAAATACCTTCCGTCCACCTATCCATTCAAAAAAATACACTCCGTCCATCTATCAGGTAAATAAACATGAAATTAATTCTATTAACAAAAATACCTCGCGACCGAATTGATGGGTCTTTCATTTAATGATGTGGCAATTTTTAATTGGGTCACGTGGCATTATTGACCAAGAATCAAATATGGGCCTTATTTTTTCCCATTTACCTGGCCCGGCCCATTTACTCATTTACCCATCTACAAAACAAAACGAGCTTAACAAAACTGTTGGGCGTTACTAAAACCGGTTGATTCTGCCTCTTCTAGCTACATTGATGTACTTCAAGCAAAATGTATTTGTGTTTCATGACTTCCATAAAACACTCCTCAGTGCTTTGAAATCAGGAAAGTATAATTATGTTTCACGCTGTGTGCTTGAAAACTTTTTTTGTTTTTTTATAATTTTTAGTTACTAAGTCAACTTTTTTATGGATTATTTTTTACACGGTGAATATCAGGAGTTAAAATCTTCATAGGATGTTGGCTTTCAATGAGAGCTACAAGAATTACATTGCAAAAAATTTGAGATAATACATCATGGTTTTTTACCGGTAATAGAAATTTTTTCCCCAATTACATTATGCTTAAACTTGAGCTTTTGCCGGAGCAGTCGCTGGCAGATTCCCCGTCGAAGGATCGTCTCCATTTTTTCTTACCCATCTAATTCCCACCCAGCCAAAACTTTTCTTTTTCTAACGCATCAGAGGAAGAAGGAAGAAAGAGAAATGGAAAAGATTAAGAAAAAGAGAAAATAATGGGTCAAGCAATTAATTGGGCGTGTTTGGTTAATGGGGCGAGTATTTTGATTCTGAACGAGAGCCACGTGGCCCAATAAAAAATGACAACACATTAGACGTGGAGCCCACATGCTTTGTTAAAAAGATGGGTACTTTTAGACATAAAAATAACGTCGTGTGTTTTTTGGACGGATAAATGGACGGAGGGTATTTATAAACCATTTAGCAAACGATAGGGGTAACTTTGACCCCTTTTCATTTTATTTATGGTGAATGTCTATTTCTACAGAGATTCTAGGGTTCATTACTTGGTGGCTAAGTCACCCTCTCCCTATAAATAGAGGGTTCTATTCCATTGTAAATCATCCCAAATCAATAAAAGTTCTCTCTTCGTACTTTTCTCTGTAATACTCTTTTCTTTTATTGTTTCACAACAATTATCAGTACGAGACTCTAACTAATTGAGTAGAAACTTTGGAATTGAGCATAATGATTGTTAATTATTCTATGGACTTTCTTCATGATTATATTCTGGATTTAAGGTATGTGTATTACCGTATTATTCTATTTTATTCTATAATTTGATTTTAAATACAAGCAAAGAAAATAAATTTTGATTATAACTCTAATGGAGTTAGTAAGAAATTATAACCACTCGAAGTAGTAAAATTTCTATGTCTTGCCCTAATCAAAGTCATGTATGATCGTGAGCAGAAGAAGTGAAAATCCGTTCCATTGAATTTGCTTCATTCTCACTCCCTTAAGAGAATGTGATAGAATATGTGATAAGCCTGAAAGAATACAAAATTATTATCGTATGTGGACGTGGCAATAGACGAAATTATAATCGTCATCATTGTGATAATGAGAATAATAAGGATTCTCAAAATAATCCTTCACTCTGTGAAATTAATATTTATCATCGATTTGACATGAGATTTCGTAAAGTGCATATAGATGATTATGGTACATTCATAATGTGGATGTGACAACATATGATTTTAGAATACATATTCATTCTTGGGAGAATATGAACGTGCTAGTGTTAGTGAATATGTCATACTCACCTCTAGAAAGAGGTTTGAGCAAAAATAAGAAAATAATGTTATTATTATGACATAAATAGTCATTGGTCACGTACTTATTGTACGCCAAAATATTATGGCGATGTAATTATTTAAAGAGGACGATAATGCAAGAAACAGATTTTGTATATATTTTTTACCATAACCATAATGGTATAACTTCCTTCTTCAAAAAGATATTTACTATATGGATGTTGATGAATATGTGTTACTATAAAATTAATTGAGAACTCTGCAAGAGCCAATTATACTATTTTGGAGAAACACAATTGATCACCAATAAGATATTCTGTTGTAGTAAGTCTCAAAGAAACTTATTCAGTTTCCAAAGTATACGCGAAAGAGGTTGATTATATTGAGACTATAAATAAAGGAAAGATTTAGTATCTTCTATTAATACAACTTGTAACGGGGTAATATGTATGTGAAAAGCTACCCGCTTTATTCTTTAATTTGTACTACATAAATAAAAGAATTCCACAATAAGTAGAAGTTTATTGATATAAAAACTCATACCATAATAAACTTGAAATTTATTAATAATCGTACACATCATGGTGTAAATTAGGGGTGTTCATTGGGCGGATTGGGCGGCTTTTTACTCTAACGGTTTGGCTTAACGGTTATCGGCTTTTAAATGTATTCATCCGTTAGCCACCCGATAAGATATCGGGCGGATTGGTATCGGGTTAGCTCTTATCGGGCAGTTACTGGGCGGTTTATCGGTTTAATACCTAAGGGCTCAAATGTATTCTGTCCGCACACTGCATTCAACTTATAATGCAAGGCTGCAAGCTCAGTAGCTCACGCCTCACTGTCCAGTTTAGTACATCAGCAGACAGCAAGAAAATTTACTGCAGAGAGGATTTTTACCATCCAGCTCTTTTTGCCAAGAGATATAAGAGATAATAATGCAAGTAAATAATGCCATGAAAGTGCAAGTCTAAAACATTTACTATTAAAGAACTGTGAATAAAGGAGTCATTTACCTAGTTAATAAATCATTAAACAACACTCCAAAAATTTGATCATGACTTCTATAAATCGAAAGATCGGAAAGGGAACAAACCTTCATCCCAGGCATTTGGACCCACTCCACAGCAGTTCCAGTGGCCTTTGATAGAAACTCTGTTAAAGTTTCCTCTGCTAAGGACAAAAGTCTGAAAATATTCATATATCATTAGACATGCTATGGAAAATAATGCCAAAAAAAGGAATTAGACTCAGAAAACGCGTACTTACCCCGCAGGGCTTGCATCCCTTGGTGGACGCTAAGCGGATAAGTTTTGCTGACCACTCGTCACCACAGATTCACAACTATTGTTGTCTGTGGTGGTAAGGGCAGCCTGCAATATTGAAGTATGACAGTTAGGAAAAACTAAGTCATCGGGAAAACAAAGAGAACGAAACTACTACTGCTCGCATGTACTCTTTAAAATTGAAACATCGAGTTGTTTTGACAAAATGAAAAGCCAGATACAATCATACAAATACAGGTTTCATCTCTCCGCTGACATCATTGTTTTCAAGCATTCACCGCCGAACTAATTAAAAATGCAAAATGTTTAGAAATGCCACAAAATACATCATATGACATCATTAGATAATTAGTTTTGTGGTGGGGTGGAGACAGCACACACTACACTGTATAGCACATACGGGTGGGGGTATTTGTTTAATTATTTTTGTAATTTGGTTTTTAGTTTTTTATATTTAATATATATAATTATATAAATAAAAATAAATTATATATATATATATATATATATATATATATATATATATATATATATATATATATTCTTAACGGGTTAACGGATTACCCGTTAAGAAAATTGAATAATCCGCCCCCAATCCGATAAGCCGTTAATAAAAAATTTAATCCGTTCCCCGTCCGTTAAGCCGTTAAGCCGTTACCATTAAGCCATTAAGCTTCGGTTCGGTTCGGTTTTCGGTTTCGGATCGGTTTTGAACACCCTTAGTGTAAATCTGAAGTTTATCAATATTGATAATTTTATTCAGTTAGCAAATTGGTTTAGCCATGTTAATTTAAGTAAGATATGCAAAAACAATAAAAGAAAATTCACATGGGTAAATATTGATGAACTAGAAAAATTCTTTACGAATTCTCTTATGTTGCATGTTCTCTTCATTTAATAGACCAACTAAAATTGGGATTGAATCCCATGAATGCTGGAAATTTCAAAAGTGAATATGGGCTCATTCACATGCAATGTATACCATATAAGATGCATCTATGCGATTGTTACAAGTACGGTTATTATTAACCCGCAACCTTGTGTTTGCGAGGTAACTTGCTCAAAATTTAATTCAGAGCACATTCCAAACTTTTTATTCAAGATAGTTCATCTTGATAAGTTGGTTTACATCATGATTGGTTTAGCAAAATGATTTATTGAGTGCCTCTACTTAATACCTAAACTATTGCTTATGAGAACAAAGTTATCTATATCAGTTTGATATATGTTACATACAAAAGTATATTATTTTCTATCTTCACAACAGGTTCACTGTTAGGAACCAAATAATTTCATCTTGTCATTACTACTGATGTGCGGTGCATATTTTAATTATACACCATAATGCACAAAGATGAGTTCTTAAAGTTGAGGAAGAAAGTTAATTTTTCTAACATGTGGGGGAGACATGATAGACAATTGAGAAAAAGTTACGTGTATTGAATCATCATTTGTACATCTAGATCTTCAAATAAGATAATATGAACTTGAAGTTCATAAAAAGATAATTCATTTGCAATATATTGCAAAACATGCCAGACACATTTGCTGACCCAATGAAAGTAACTATATTCTCATTGCAAATGCTTATATTAAGTCCTAGAAGGACAAAGCCTATGTGTACGCTTAAAGCATATAGACAAATCGGTTTCAAATATATTTCTTGTTAAAGAAGATGAGCAAATGATCAAAATAAAGGAGGCAAGTGATCTAGAAGATCATATGGCATAACACTTCACAAAATCTTGTGAGAGATTCCGGTACTTAAATATATAAATGAAGAGATCTCTATGTAATGTCTTTATGAAAAATAAAGAGGTTGGAACCGATATATAATGTTCGTCGACGACATCTATGAAAGCACTAAATATATATATATATATATATATATATATATATATATATATATATATATATATGAGGATTTTAAGTCTGAAGAAACAATTAGAATTGGTTTCATATGAAATACATGTAGTTTAGAAACTTTTAAGTATAAAGTCAACGGTGTGTGCAATCACCTTTATCTATCTTATATGTCTAAGCATGACATAAAAACTTGATATGCATCTAACATCTATTTATATGGCTTATTTGACTACACTTATATGATAATCCTTTAAGGATTCAAATTGCTTAAAGCATATACAATTTTTGATTTTGAAATACCACATTCTCAATGCAATTTATGTACAAATGCATCTTGCTATAACTATAAGCATGATAATGTGATAGCGAGAATACCTCTATGGAGATATTAAAGATCCATTCCACGATTATGAAGACATTATATATCTATCACGAATGATGATTTTAAGGTGCAAAATATTCATTCAATTTAATATGGCTGATTTATTTATCAAATCTCTACCAACGATCTCTTTAAAATGATGCACAAAATTAGAATGTGAAGACTCAAGGATGTGAATTGACGCTCTCATCAAGGGGAATTAATGCACGTTGTACTATTTTTCCCTTATAAGGTTTTGTCCCACTGAGTTCTCCTTGCAAGGTTTTTAACGAGGCAACCAAAAGGCGTGCTATTAAATATGTGTATTCTTTTTCCTTTACTAGATTTTTTCCCACTGAATTTTATTTTAGTTAAAGTTTTAACGAGGTACATTATCTGTTGGATAGACACTCAAGGGGGAGCGTTATAAATAGATTTTTTTATGGTGAATGTCTTTATTTAAAAAGATTCTAGGGTTCATTACTTGATGGCTAAGTCACCTCTCCCTATAAATAGAGGGTTCTATTCCATTGTAATTTATTCCAAATCAATAAGAATTCTCTCTCCGTACTTTTTTCTTCAATACTCTTCTTCTTTTATTGTTTCATGACCAAAACAAAGATGGGGTTAATTTTTCAATCGCAGTGATGATAAGAAAAAAAAGGGTGGACATAATAATGAGATTAACAAAGGCAAATCTAACATGACTAATAAAGTATGAAAATAGATCAAATAGAAATGGCATGAGTCTCTACAAAAAAAGAGAATATTGTTATGAAAATAATATTGTGGATGTTCATTTAATACTCTGCTATAGATAATCTTCATGAAGAAGATTATCCATTTAGTATTTCATTGAAGTTTATCTACAAGCAGCTGATGCAGGTAGGTTACAAGCAGCTGAAGAATAAGCCTTACGGCTGCTTCCTAAAAAGCCTTGCAGCTGCTTCAACCTTGCAGCTGCTTCCTGAGAAGCCTTGCAGCTGCTTCAGCCTTACAGTTGCTTCAGCATTAGCATCATCGTCTACCATGTATAAAACACAAGCACTACTTTAAAAGCATTTCATGCTTATCAGGTAAGGTTTTTACCTTATATTGAAGTCCTATAACTTGATATTTAAGGCGAGCAAAGACAATAAGTTTGCTTGCAACTCTGGTAGAGTTTGAAAGTAATATACAACTACTAAAAGTGGTTATGTTTCGTATATCTCATTGTAACTAAATTTTTGTTAACCACCAGAAGTGGTATATGCCTATGACCACCAGAAGGGATAATTTAGGCTTTCTATACTTACAATTGAAGATAAATTAGAGAAAATTTCTCTATATTTTGCATGCCTCGATTTGCTCCTCAAGTAGAAATATCTGAAAAGAGGTTCTAAGTCGTCACACAATTTAGTGTGATTAATTCACATTCAAGTAATTATATTTCGTTCCCTGAATGATGAATTTTTTATATATATATATATATATTAATCTATTCCCCGAAGTGAATGTGACAATATTAATAAAGCTCATAAATATGTACGCATTTTTATGTGAATATATTACAATTCACCTCCGGAAAAGGTAATTTATTTGATGGAAGATATACTCAATATTTTAAATTTGCTCCTAAAGAAGTAACACAATTAAAATTCTCTCCTAAAGCAGGAAAATATTGTGAAACTGTGTCTTTCTGTGCTTAAACAAAATAATAAGCTATTCAAAGTTATTTTTGAAGCACATTTTCGTTCCTGGAGTGAATGATGAAATACCACAACTTACCTCCTGAAGAGGTAGAATAACAAAGGATATAACTTTTATTTTTGTGGCATAAAGATCATTGTCGCATGTACCCGTGTACATAAAATATCTTGAAATATTTTATTAAATATCATTCCAAGGTAAAAGCATTCTTGTATAATGTTTTCTACTACAACCACATTAATATGGTATGATTAATTATCGAGTTCCCTGAAGGAAATAACAATTCGTGTATCATTTCCTGAAGGATGTAATAACTATGTGGTTACCGTTTTGATATAAAATATTCAGATGTTAATGGCATTTCTCCTTGAAGGAGACATATGTTACAAAGTTGTTGGATACTAGAAGTGTCTGAGCAATATTTGATAGTACAAAATGTATCAACAACTCTTGAAGAGCTAACTATTTGTCCAAAAGACAAATGACACCAGTAGTGTCCGATAAATATTAGATTGTTGATAATAAATGAAGTCTCTCGAAGAGCTTATATACAAATATGTCATTCATATTATATGACTTTGGTCAAAACATATGTTGTTGTAAACCCGAAGTTTACTAATACAAATGACAATCATACTGAGACTACAAATGATTGAAAGATTGAAAATCTTCATATTTCCACAATCTTAGGGCGTAAATATATATGTGAGAAATTACCCGCCTTATTCTTCAATTTGTACTATATCATGTATCACAGTAAACCAGAAGTTTACTAATGCAAAAGCAGCTATGTAAATCAGAAATTTACTTATATAAAAGTAGCCACAGTAAACCAGAAGTTTACTATATAGTAAACTTCTAGTTTACTAAGAGATAGCTGCAACGATAAACTTGGAGTTTTTATTTGCCATTTTTAAATGAGCTATTTGAAAATTCAGATAAGCATATACTGAAGAACTAGAAGATTCTTCAAGAATTCTCTTGTGTTGCTTGTTTTCATAATAAATTGATACTACCAGCTAATATTGGGATTAAGACCCCTGATTCTGAAATATATAAAAGGTGAATATGGGCCCGTTCACATGTCATGTGAACCACTTATATATGCATATATAAGATGGTTATATGTATGTTTATTGTTAACCTGTAGTTTGGCATTTGAGATTGCTTTTCTCAAATTAAGAGCATAACTTTCAGATTATGAATTCAAGACAGTTCATCTTGATAATGCTGGTTTATATCCAAGCTGGTATAGCAATAGATACCTCCTACTAATGGATAAACTATTGCTTATGAGAACAAAGCTTCATGTGTTGGTCTATTATATTATAAATTGCATACAGTAACACTTGTATGCATCAGACCAACAATATATGATAAGTCCTCCCCTCACAATTGGTTTAGGATCAGAAACCAAATATTTTTACTATCTTTTGATGCGTGGTATATGATTAATTTCTCTACCACAAATGCACATAGATATGTTTCCCAAAGAAGATTGGGAATATATGTTAGTTTTCTAGCATTTCGGGGATGGAATAAACAATTGAAAAATATGCTATATGAATCGAATTATCATCAATGTGATCCTCACTTGGAAGAAAAATAAAATTCCAGAAGCATTTGCTGATCCAAAAATTCAATATCATATTTCAGCTGCAAATACTCCTATTAAAATTAAAGTCCATGAAGGATAGAATTCACTGTACGCTTGAAGCGTGGTAGACCAATTGGTTCTGAAGGTAATAATCCTTGAAAAATGATGAGGAGCTAATGATCAAAATGATCATAATAAGGAGGAAATGAGCTCTAGAAAAGCCCACGACATAACATTTCATGAAACTCCAGAAGAAGTTCAGGTACCTGAAAATAAAGAAAGTGATGAGATCTCAACAAGTTATGTCGCTTGCGAACTGATACAAAAATAATCGTCGACGATATATTTAATATAATATAGTGGACAATATTGTAAAAGATTGTGAGGATCAGACCTGCCGTCCAGACACCTGAAAATGTCATGCCATTCATAACCTATATGACTTATTTGATTAAATCTATATGAATATCCCTGAAGGATTTAAAATGCCTGAAGCATATAGCTCAAAGTCTCGAGAAATGTACTCGATCATATTACAAAGGTCATTATACCGTTTAAGGTAATTTGGGCGCATATGGTATTATCGCCTCAGTGAATATTTGCTGAAAGAAAGTTACATAAGTGATGTTATTTATCTATGTATTTTTATAAAGAAAACAACAACAGAATTTATTATACTTGCTGTTTATATTGATTACATAAATCTTGTTGGAACTCCAGAAGAGCTCCAAAAAGCAATTGAATATCTTAAGAAAGAATTTGAGATGAAATATCTCGGGAACATAAAACTTTGTCTTGGTCTGCAAATTGAACATTTAGCAGACATGGTCTTTATCCATCAATTTGCCTATACAACAAGGGTTTTAAAACACTTTTACATGGACAAAGCGCACCCACTGAATACACCAATGGTTGTTCCATCACTTGAAGTGGATAAGGATTTGTTCCGACCTCCAGAAGAGGATGAGGAACTTCTGGTCCCGAAATACCTTATCTCAGTGCAGTTGGTGTACTAATGTATCTTGCTAATGCTACAAAGCCTCACATAGCACTTTCTGTTAACTTACTCGCAAGATATAATTCTTTTCCTACACAGCTTAAGGATTCGTTCTTACCTTTAAAAGAGAATGATGAACTCTTTGTTCTAGATATATCCAAATCTCTGCACTGTACTCTTTTTTCCTTGCTCGGATTTTTTCCCACTGAATTTTTTCTGGAAAGGTTTTTTGAGGCAGCTTGCAATGTATATTATTAGTGTACTCTTTTTCCTTGAATAGAATTCTTTTACCACGAGGTTTTTTCTAGTAAGGTTTTAACGAGGCACATAATAATAAACATCTAAGGGGAAGTGCTATAAATATATGTTATATTATGGATATTTATTTAGTACTCCGTTGTACATAGGATTCCTGAAGAAGCCTATCCATATGTGACTCTGCCGTAAATATGATTATCTATTTAATACTCTATTGAAAATAAGCTTCCTGAAGAAGCTTATCATTTTGGTAGTTCGTTATGGATTAATATTACCCCCGGCAGAAGATTATCTATATCTACTACAATAGCAACTTACAAGCAACTTACAAGTAGCTTACACACCAGCTTACATTAGCTGCTTTGAAGTAGCTTACACAACAACTTCATTTCATTCGAGAAAAATATGGTTTGGAATGTGATAAAAGATCCACAATTTTTTACAAAGGAAAATGCCCAATTGAAGGGAGGATTTATAAAAGGAGATAGAACGAAACACATTTTACCATAATTATTCTACACACATGATCTTCAGAAAAATAGTGATATTGATGTGCAGCAAATCCGTTCAACTGACAATCCAGCAGATTTGTTCACTAAATCTTTGCCAACTTCAACTTGTGAAAAGATGGTATACATGATTGAAATGTGGAGATTCAAATATTTGAAATAAGGTTTTCATCAGGGGGCGTTGTACTCTTTTTTCCTTACTAAGGTTTTTTCATGAGATTTTTCTTGTAAGGTTTTTAATAAGGCGGCTAGAAATGCGTATTACTAAATATGTGCACTCTTTTTCCTTCACTAGAATTTTTCCCGCTGGGTTTTTCCTAGTAGGTTTTAATGAGGCACGATATCTTTTCAATGAACATCCAAGGGGGAGTGTTATGAAAATAATATTGTGGATGTTCATTTAATACTCCAATGTAGATAATCTTCCTGAAGAAGATTATCCATTTAGTATTCCATTGAAGTTTATCTACAAGCAACTGATGTATTACAAGCAGCTCATGCAGACAGCTGACAAGCAGCTGAAGAATAAGCCTTGCAGCTGCTTCAGCCTTGCAGCTGCTTCCTGAGAAGCCTTGCAGCTGCTTCAGCCTTGCAGTTGCTTCCTGAGAAGCCTTGCAGCAGCTTTCTGAAAAGCCTTACAGCTGCTTCTTTTCTTCTAGAATAGTTTCAGTTTATTATGTACATCAGTTTGAAAATCCAATTATATATCGATCTCTATACTTGTCTTCAATTTATTTACTTTACACTTTTAATTTTATAACAAATATGTCAAAATCTCACCAGCATAATAGCACTATCATAATCTTATCCAAATAGTGGGTCCAAGCTCCATCAAAATATATAAACCCCACAAAAAGAAAATACTTGATAGTTAATATTATAAACAAATGAAAGATGGTCCTATTAAAAATTTAATTGGAGTTAGAATTTGAAGTGGGGGGAGGAAAATATCTTCTCATTCTTCTGTTCCAAAAGAAAAAGTAAGAAACTTTCCAAAAAGAGACACTTGAATTTGAAATGGTAAAACTTGATATGATTTGGGAACATCGTAGATTTAATTGGCTTTACCTATTAAAGTAATGTTTAAGAACTAACGACAAACAATATTCTAGTCAGTCAAAAGTCATATTTGCACTGTTTTGAAGTGACAAATCTCCATTTATGTTCTCCAGGGTTTCTAATAAGGCTTTGACCATATCTACTAATTTCTACTACATAGTACTTAGTTCAAACTTATAGCCTAATACTAGCATTTTGACCAATTTTCTAAAATTAGTTTATTTTGAAAAATATTTTTTTATAGTACTTTTAGTAAAAAATAGCTTGTGATGAGTTAATCAGCTTGAAAAATACTTTTAAACAGTAATTATTGTTTAATCAAATTTTTAAAAAGTACTTTTATGTTATTCAAAATAGTGCTTTGCAATTAGCTATTTTTTTTCCGACTTCTTAAACATTATTTTTGCTTATGTCCAAAAGCACTTTTGTTCATTCTAAAAACTTGACAAAATACATTAACTTTGAAAAAAGTATTTTTGATTAAAAAAATAAATTTTACCAAAAAGAAGCTTGGCCAAACAAGCTATAAAATTGACAAAGAAGTTTGGAGGTAAATCTTCAAACCAAATTTAAAATCTTCATTAGCACTAAAATAAGAATAAAAATAAAGACCCTTTTTTAGAGATATCCCGAATATTATACGATATCGCTTTGTAATTTTTTTTCTTTCATATATATACATATATATAATAATAATTTTAAAAAATAATATATTTGCATACAATATATAATTATATATATATAATAATTATATATATATATATAATATAAAATAATATATTTAAAGAATAATATATTTGTATACAATAGACCGACACTATCTAAAAAATAATATAAGTAAAATTAATTTGATATAGAAAATAAAGTCTTAAAATCATTAAAATTTTAGACCTAAGCTCTCTTACAAGTTGAATTCTGTCTATAGGATACTACTTATTATTTTTTTAATATCAACATGGAGTATTTAACTGGGTTTTTCTATCATAGTCAGAGGCGGACGCACACCTTAATAAAAGGGGTCACCGACATCCGATAACTTCCGTAAAAAATCCATATATTCATGCAAATATTTTTTAAAGAAATAATTAAATATTAGCCTAGGCCTACGTATCAATCTCTATGAGCAGTAATATATTTATATTGAATGTTATGGTACTTCTGCGATCACTAAATCGTAAGTATATTTATATTGAATGTTATGGTGCCTCTGCGATCACTGAATCGTGAGTCCGCCTCTATCATAGTCCAACTCTTATTTGGTAATTGCACATAAGAGGTGAAATGTTTTGTTTATAAGAGGAAAATATTTGTAAATAGAAAAAACAATGGGATAATAAGAAGATATGTTTCCGTAAAATGTCAAAAGAGCGCATTTTCGATCAATCATTTTCATTAGCGTCCCTCAATTTGTAATTATCTCCACATTCGTCACTTTCTCTCTCTTCTCCTACTTGAATTTTGTAGTAATATCTACAACATTTTTCCCTATTTATATTTCCCCCCCTCATTATCTCAACGGATCGCCGGAAAATTCCAGTCCGTCCGATCACTTTACAGACCTCCGGCGGTCATGGATCGCCGCTTCTACACACTAATTGAATTTCCCGACGGTACTATTCCTCATTTTCGGTAAAGTTAGGGCTAGGGTTTTCGTATTGATTAGAAGTTAAAATGTTGAATAAAATTATAAAGCGAGGGCACAAAAAGGTGCCTAAATCAGAAGTATCATCAGATTACGGTCACGCGCCTCCGCCTCCGGCGGGAGGTAGGAATTCCGGCAATGTTTCGACGTCCGATGTGGTCGTGAACCACGCTTCTAGAGGCAACATCGTAACAACAAATTCACCTTCCGTGATGACGTCATCAGCAGTTCCAGCAGCACCTGGAAACATCGAGAATCTTCCCTTGTTCCGTGACGTGCCGATATCCGAACGGCAAGTATTATTTTTTAAGAAACTGCAGATTTGTTGCTTTCAGTTTGATTTTACAGATACGATGAAATTTTTGAGGGAGAAGGAGATTAAGAGACAAGCACTTGTTGAGCTTGTAGATTACGTTCAATCAGGTGCTGGGAAAATCAGTGAAAATAACCAAGAAGAAATGGCAAAAATGATATCAGTGAATATATTCTGTTGTTTACCGCCTGCGTTTCATGAGAATACAGGATCCGAAAATGCGGAACAACAGGAGGAGGACGAGCCGTATCTGGAGCCATCGTGGCCTCATTTACAGCTTGTTTATGAATTGCTGTTAAGGTATGTGGTTTCATCAGATACTGATACGAAAGTAGCTAAGCGGTTCATTGATCATTCATTTGTACTGAAGTTACTGGATTTGTTTGATTCTGAGGACCCTAGAGAAAGAGAGTATTTGAAGACGATTCTACATCGCATGTATGGGAAGTTTATGGTGCATAGACCATTCATAAGGAAGGGAATTAATAATATCTTTTATAGATTTATATATGAGACTGAGAGGCATAGTGGGATAGGTGAGTTATTGGAGATTCTAGGGAGTATTATAAATGGTTTCGCGTTACCCATGAAAGAGGAACATAAGTTATTCCTTATTCGGGCACTCATACCACTACACAAGCCAAAACCAGTTGCAATGTATCATCAGCAGTTATCTTACTGTATCGTTCAGTTTGTTGAAAAGGATTACAAGTTAGCTGATACAGTTATACGGGGTTTGTTGAAGTACTGGCCTGTCACTAATTGTCAAAAGGAAGTACTCTTTCTTCAGGAGCTTGAAGAAGTGTTGGAGACCACACAGGCGGCAGAATTTCAGCGCTGCATGGTTCCTCTTTTTAGACAGATTGCTCGTTGCCTTAACAGTCCACACTTCCAGGTTAAGGGGAATTTATAGTGTTTCTTGTTATCTCCTACCTGCATCCTTTATTTATTGATTTAGTATGCATTAGTAATAGTAATTTCTACGGCAGATTCTTTTTTACTTTGTTTTCTTATTTGCATTATCAATTTGATTTTGGTTGAACTGAGGGAAGAATAGGAAATTGATATGACTGTTTTCTCTTGTTTGGTTGGTTAGGTCCAATAATGTTCTTCCTTTACTTTTGTTTGTTTGTTTCTTGAGAATCATTATGGAGAGCGCATGTGTAACTGTGTTAATGAGTGTAAGTGAAGTATATGGTGCTTAGATGAGTACATTTGGCATTTCCCAAGTGCATCAACAAAATTTTTAGTTTAAGCCAAAGTAACTAACTTTTGCCTTAGGTTGCCAACTTCTGGGCACAAAAGTGTAGGATCATTGTTTTGGATTGGAGGATGTGCTTTTTATCTCTTTGCAAACTCTCTTATCTTCCATGTGAAAAACATGAATTTCTTTTCTTATATGTTTAGCTTCTTTTTGGCGATATTCGCCATAATTGCTGGCTTTTTATCCTCATTTTTTTCATTCACTAAAGGACAATTGGTATATCAAGTTAATGTAGGCTCTTATCAAAATTTATTTGTTAATAGTTGCACTTTGCTGTCCAGTCTGTTTTTATCATAAATATCTTTTTTTATTTTATTTTTAGAAGTACTACTTTTGTCATAACTTTTGAAAGAATGTCTAATGGATGTACTAGAAGCAAAATTTAAGTCTCTTTAAAATTATGAGACCATTTTAAGGAGCCCTGTGTGACAAGAAAGTTTCACCTTTACTAAAAGGAAAGTTTTATAAAGCAGTGGTTAGGCCTGCAATGCTGTATGAGACCGAGTGTTGGCCGGTTAAGAACTCACACACCCAGAAGATGAAAGTAGCAGAGATGAGGATGTTGGGGTGGATGTGCGGGCATACAAGGATGGATAAGACTAGGAATGAAGATATCCGAGAAAATGTGGGCGTGGCCCCCATAGAGGACAAGATGCGGGAAGCATGACTCAGATGGTTCGGGCACATTCAGAGGAGGAGCACTGATGCACCAGTGAGAAGGTGTGAGCGACTGGTTGTGGTGGGCATGAGCAGAGGTAGAGGGAGACCTAAGAAGTATTGGGGAGAGGTAATAAGACAGGACTTAGCGCGTCTTAGGATTACTGAGGACATGACCCTTGATAGGGGATTGTGGAGGTCGAACATTAAAGTTATAGGTTAGGGGGAAGTATGTGGATATTTCCACAGCGCATTAGAGTGAGACTAGCTAGTTATGAGGTAATCTTAGGATGCTACTGATCAGCTACCGATCAGCTACCGATAGAGAGAGTTCTCTGTTGGATATTAGTGTACCTTTCATCTATTTCATATTTCTTATATTGCTGCTATTTTGTTATTTTATGTTATGTTGTGTATTTTATGTTATTTTTAGTATGAGTCTATAGATAGTACTAACTTATCGTCTCCTGAGCCGAGGGTCTCCTGGAAACAGCCTCTCTGCCCCCGGGTAGGGGTAGGGTCTGCGTACATATTACCCATCCCAGACCTTGCTTGTGGGATTATACTGGGTTGTTGTTGTTGTCCTTGTTGTTTAAGGACTATGTCACAATTGCTTTATCAAAAATCCAGTATCTAAGATAGCTAGCGTCAATGCTGGTCAGTACATATGAAAGAATCACTAATGAATGTAATATAAGTATATTTTTTGTCCATTTAACAATATGAGACCATTGTCACAAATGCTTTATCAAAACTCAGTATCTAAGATAGCTTCATGCCAATCATTGTGTGTTCGTAATGACATTAGTAGTACATTACGACATTTAATATTATTTGGCCCGTCGTCTACTTTATTGTCAAGCCAGAGGCTACTTCTTCCAGAGGTCCCATCACCTAGCTGGTTATCTTGGCTTGATAACCAAACTTGTATTTTTCCTTCTTGTAATGATGTCTCTAGCTTTTTCAGATCAACTACTTTACTTCCCTATTTGGGTTGTTAATGTGACTATTACAATCCCCAAAAGAGGAACTTCCTTGCTGCATTGCTCATACTTGATTTATAGCTTACTATCAAGAAGTTAAGGTGGTGGTTTGATGTTAATAATTTTAAAAATAAATAAAAGCTAAGCTTTATTTTATGCCTGGGGTTAGATGCGAAAAGCTGGCATTTTCCAATCCCCAATGTGTGGTATTTTTTTAGTTTAAGCCTAAGTAACTAACTTTTGACATTAGTTGCTAAATTCTAGGCAAAAGTATATGTTCCTTCTGATTTGTCATTTGCAGTTAATTAATCTATTTATTGGGTGATCTCTGAAGGCACTTTATGCAGGCCTGAGAGTGGATAGTTGAGTAATTTTTGTGTTTGAGGATGTGTTTTGGACCACTTTGGAATATCCCTTATCTTCCATGTGAAAAGATGAATTTTCTTTTTTTGATTTTATAAGCTTGCTGTTCGGTATATTTCCCATAATTGCTAGCTTTTTATCCTCATTTTTTAATTCAACTAAAGGGCAATTGAACTATCAAGTTGATGTAGATTCTTATCCAATTTCTTTGTAAACAATTGCATTTCACTCTCTTTGTCCAGTTCCTATTTATCAATATCTTTCTTTTTTAGACAAGAGGGGTTGCTCTGATGGTAAGCAACCCCCAATTCCAACCGCGAGGTTGTGAGTTCGAGTCTCCCCAAGAGTAAGGTGGGAAGTTCTTGGAGGGTAGGATGCCGGGGGTCTATTTGGAAACAGCCTCTCCACCCAAGGGTAGGGGTAAGGTCTGCGTACACACTACCCTCCCCAGACCCCACTAAGTGGCATTATACTGGGTTGTTGTTGTTGTTGTTGTTGTTGTTGTTGTTTTGATAAGTACTAATTTTGTCATAACTATATGGAGTTGCTTTCCACTAAAGTCTTTGAAGCTAACTTCATGTGGAAATTGTGTTTGGCTTCTTATAGATCCCTTAGCTACCACTTTCCTTTAAAGCATTTCTATCCTTCACAAACTATCCAATTTAGACCTGCCACATGAACATTAGAAATGCAGACAAAATGCTTAGTCTTATCAGCGCTTCTTCTATGGAATGACTGTGGTCATATCCTTGGTGTCAGTGCTGTTCAGTACATATGAAACAATTACTAATGGATGTAGTATAAGCACTCTCTTTAAAATTATGAGACACGCTAAGGAGAGTGTCACAAATGTTTTGAAACAAAATCAGTATTTAAGATGGCTATACACGAATCATTGTGTCCTCGCAGTTGAATGTCGTTAGTGGTCAGATTAACATTTTTTTTGGCCTGTCTAATTTTTTTTCTCGAGACAACAGAGGCTATGTTCTCTCAGAGGTCCCATCACCTAGCCGATCATCTTGGCCTTATAACCAAACTTGTGATGTTCTTTCGTGTAATATTATCTCTAGCCATTTCAGATCAACTACTTTACTTTCCTTTTTTGGCTGTTATGCACTCTCAAGAGGAACTTACTGAATACATTGCTCATACTCGATCTATTACTTACTATCACAAAGTTAATGTGGTGCTTTGATGCTAATAAGTTTACTAAAGAAAACTTTGCTTTATTTCATCGCTGGACCTACTTCTTTTTACCGAAATCAAATTGTGGTTATCTCAATTTTGTTCTTGGTCAATGTATGAGTCCTAGTTGAGGGGAAACTGAAAACAAATCAAGAGCTGGAACTACTCATTTCTGTTTGCAGGGTTTTAGGGCTGCAGTATAACTCTTGGCTATTAAGAACTTGTTTTTTTATAAGGACTTGCCTAACGAGCAAGAAGAAATCCACAAGCTTTTTAACAGTATCTTCCTTATTTCTTGGTGCATAACCTTCATCTATCCTTGATACGTGATATGAGGTTCACAAGGCTTTCTGTTGTGTTGCTTACTTTATATATATATATATATATATATTATATTATATTACTAGACTCTTCACTTTGTGTTGGGCAGCTGTGTTATCAAGATAGCATACAAAAATAGAGGAGGTGAATAAATTTAATTCAAAAGACTAGTTTTTAGGCATGAGAGTGCGTACCTGCAAAATTTAATGTGACAAGTTGATTCTGAATGCCCTACCTCAAACTTTAAAGCTCTAAGAAAAGGAGGAGGTTGAGGAGAAGCATATCTTTACTAGAGTACTTCATAAAAAAAAGCATATCTTTACTAGAGTATTTTTTTCATAAAAGTTTTGTTTACTGGGAGACAACAGACAACATTTTTCTTTGTTTGTTATGGTGAAGAAATTAGTTGTTTGATGCAGACTGACAGGCCAATTTTTTCATATATACATTGAACCATAGGATGTTGTCAATAAAGTAATAGACAGAGTGCTCATAGGAGGAAGTACCTGCACATTGAGGGGAGAGAGTAGCTAAATGGATGTCTAATAGCTTTAGGAGGGGATTCTTGGCTGGTTTTAAAAATTTGAGGGGAAGAGGAAGAAATAGAGAAACTAATTGTATTATCTTTTCCTTACTTGATTGTGCATTACAAAATGCACTTGGACGGTGCACTGGCTTGGTGCTGTCATGGCATTGACTAGGGAGTGATATAATGATGACTTTGCATTAACATGGTGATGATTTAGGAGGTGTTGACATGGCTGAGTTTTGTGTTATTTCGTACTTCCAAGTCTAAAAGAATTCAGCAAAATCAGACAAACGCCAGCATTTAAAAGTCCTTATCATTACCAAAATCTTTCTTCTTTCTCTTTCTACATTTCTGAAACATGTGGACCCAATGCTCTCCTGTTCCAGCTACAACTAGCAATGGATAGCGAAATTTCCTACCTTCTTATCCTCCCTTTCTTTAAAAGGAAAAACTTGGCTGCTTAATCTAAAAGTTCTAGCAACATGGAAATATCATGATAGAAAGCACAAAGATTGGAGCAATGGTATAGTTGTCTTTGTGTGACCTATAATTCACGGGTTCGAGCCATGGAAGCAGCCACTAATGCTTGCATTAGTCTAGGCTGTCTACCACACCTCTTGGGATGCGGTCCTTTCCCGGATCCTGCGTGAATGCGGGGTACTTTGTGCACCGGGCTACCCTTTTTTAAAGCACGAAGATTGAGGCTTATAAGAAAATTCCAGAACTTCCTTTGGATTCCAACCTTTTAGTCTTTTACATCTTATGAATCTGACTGTTTTTTCCACTATTTTGTAATTTTCCTCTTTTATATATTTGCAGCAGCTCTTTTTAAGAAATGTTCTAGTTGTAAGTTAGACTTTATACTAGTTTTATATTGAAATCTTGTGAGAATAGTTCTTAGGATTATGAAATGGCAATTAGAACATCCTTGTGGTATTTCTGAAGCAAATGTATATTCCAGGTTGCAGAACGAGCCCTGTTTTTATGGAACAATGAGCATGTCGTGGGATTGATAGCCCAGAACCGCAACATTGTATTGCCAATCATTTTTGATGCTCTTCAAAGGAACATAGATAATCACTGGAATCAAGCTATCCATGGGTTGACTGTAAATGTTCGCAAAATGTTCGTGGAAATGGATGTTGATTTGTTCGATGAGTGCCAAAAACAGTATTCTGAGAAAGCAGCTCGAGCCACTGAACTGGAAGAGCAACGAGAACTAAGATGGCAGAGATTAGCAGCTGCCGCAATACAAGGATGTTAAAGGACACGTTCATCGCTATTCATGATCCATTAAGGTGGAATTAGACCCCATATCCAAAACTGGATACATGGTCCACAACCATGATCATTTGTTGTAATTGTATTTCTAATTTTCTCTTAGTGTTTGTTCGTTGGCTTTCACTGTGCCGAATCATTGAAGATGACTGGGAATGCAGCAGCGTGTAATTCATATATGTATTCGACAATTGCGTGTCTCGTGCTGCAGCTCAAGAATGGTTTGTTTAAAGTATTATCTCGTGTAACTTGTTCTGTAATTTTTCTCCCCTTTAGAGATTTTTTTTCTTCAGTGAACTTTGAAGGCAACAATTTCTGATGTTTACGCCAGTTGCACATAGCTAGTCGTTAGGCAATGCTACCTATTTAATATTTTTGTTCAAACAGTTATCACGTCTGGAAACCTACATGTGATAGTGTATTATCTGTAATTTGGTCAATGGCGCAGAACTCCTTGTTGAATTGACTGTCCTTCTAGCAACTCAAAACTAGCAATCCGAATTTTATAGCGTTGTGTGTTTTTCTTTCTCTAATTCGCCAAACATCCAAAACATTCACACGTTTGAGACATGCGATATGGCTTGTACATTTTTTATCTGGCTTCTATTAAACTTGGATTTAAATAGTCTTGTTTAGCTGAAAGTTATCATACACTTTGAAAGCCTAAAACAATCAAAATAAGTTGAGGGTCAACCATAGCAAATTGTAATAAATCAAGAAACTGAAATAAAGAAATATGAAGCGAGTATTATTCAACAACAACAACAACTACCCAGTAAAGTTCCACATAGTGGTCTGGGGAGGGTAATGTGTACGCAGAACTTACCCCTGTCCCGATGCTTCCGATAGATCCTCGGCTCAGAATGATGGAAATAAAAAAGGCAAGGAAAACAAGAAAAGAAAAGAAAAGAAAAGAGAATTCATTAGTAATTCCAGTAAAACCATTATAGTAACATAAGCATAAAAAACAAAAGAGAAACAACGACAAAAGATGAATGACATGCGGTAACAGTAACCAGAGACTAAGGCATCTAAGATAAACCTCAAGAATAGTGTGATACAACATAAATTACAAGCCATCTAAGATCAACCCTAATCAACCCCGCGTCACCCCCGGTAAGCATAAAGGGAAGTACCATTATCCCTATCCTACAACTCTAATGTTTGTCCTCCATGCCTTCTTATAAAGGGCCATGTCCTCGGAAATCTGCAGACGTACCATGTCTTACCTGACCTCTCTCCAATACTTCTTATGCCTCCCTCTACCTCTTCTCATACCCACCACGGCAACTGCTCGCACCCCCTTCCGAAGCATTGATGCTCTCCTCTGCATGTGCCCAAACCATCTGAGCCTCGCTTCCCGATCTTGTCTATCCTAGAGTGACCGCACATCCACCTCAGCATCCGCATCTCTGCTACTTTCATCCTCTAGGTATGAGAGTTCTTAACCGGCCAGCACTCTACTCCATACAACATGGTCGGTCTAACCACGACTCTATAAAACTTACCTTTGAGTATCAGTGGCACTTTCTTATCACACAAGACTCCAGATGCAAGTCTCTATTTCATCCATCCCGCCCCTATGCGGTGAGTGACGTCCTCGTCGATCTCTCCGTCCTCCTGAATAACCGATCCAAAGTACATGAAGCTATCTTTTTTGGGGACGACCTGTGACCCAAGCCTCACGTCCCCACCTACATCCTTCGACTCAGTGCTAAACTTGCACTCCAAGTACTCTGTCTTAGACCTGATCAATTTGAAACCCTTAGACTCGAGCGTTTGTCACCGAACCTCCAATCTTTCGTTAACACCTGCCCTCGTCTCATCAATTAGAACGATGTCATCAACAAACAATATACATCATGGCACCTCCCCTTGAATATGACGTGTCAAAGCATCCATTACCAAGGCAAATAAGAATGGGCTAAGCGCAGAGCCTTGGTGTAATCCCATAACAACCGGGAAATGCTCCGAGTCGCCTCCCACAGTCCTAACCTTAGTCTTAGCTCCGTCATACATGTCCTTGATCGCTCTTATGTAGGCTACTGGCACGATCTTTGCCTCAAGGCATCTCCAGAGCACCTCCCTTGGAACCTTGTCATACGCTTTCTCCAAGTTAATAAACACAATATGCAAATCCTTCTTCTTATCCATGTACTGTTCCACCAGTCTCCTAATAAGGTGGATAGCTTCTGTGGTGGAGCGACCTGGTATGAACCCAAAGTGGTTGTCGGATATAGACGTCGTCTTCCTCACCCTCAGCTCCACCAGCCTCTCCCAAACTTTCATGGTATGGCTAAGTAACTTTATACCTCTACAATTGTTACAACTCTGGATATCACCTTTGTTATTGTACAACGGAACCACAGTACTCTACCTCCATTCCTCCGGCATCCTTTTCGTCCTAAAACTTATATTGAAAACCCCAGTCATCCATTCCAGTCTTGCTCTACCCACATACTTCCAAAATCAACCGGAATTTCATCCGGCCCGGTTGCTCTACCCTTACTCATCTTGCGCAAAGCCCCCATGACCTCATCAACCCTAATACACCTGCAATACCTAAAATCTCAGAGACTCTCTGAATGCTCCAAGTCCCCTAGTGCTATATCTCGGCCCCCCTCCTCATTTAGAAGACCATAGAAATACGTCTGCCATCTTTGCTTAATCTGGGAATCTCCCATCAAAACTCTACCATCCTCATCTCTGATGCACCTCACTTGGTCCAGATCTGGGGCCTTCCTCTCCGTTGCTTTAGCCAGCCGAAAAAACTTCCTGTCCCCTCCTTTCTCCCCTAATTCCTCGTATAAACGGATAAACGCAGCATTCTTGGCCTCTGTGACCGCCCGTTTCGCCTCTTTCCTAGCCACCTTCTACCTCTCCCTATTCGATCCCCTCTCCTCCTCGCTTGAGCTCCCTGCCAACTTCGCGTATGCTACCTTTTTCGCCTCCACCTTTCCTTGGACTATGTCATTCCACCACCAGTCACCTTGGTGCCTGCCAGAAAAATCCTTCGATACACCTAGCACCTCTATCACCGCCTTCCTCACATAGTTTGCCGTAGTTGACCACATAATGCTCGCGTCTCCTCTGCTCCTCCAAGCTCCTATAGCCGATAGCCACCCTCCAATTCTTGGGCTTTGTCCTTGGTCAAGGCTCCCCATCTAATCCTTGGTCGGCCACGAGAATACATCTTCCTCCTCTTCATCATAATGCCAATGTCCCTAAGAGCCTATGCTGAGTCGCAAGGGTCTCCCCCGGGATAACCTTGCAATTCGTGCACAACCCTCTATCACACCTTCTGAGGACGAGATAATCGATCTGAGTCTTCGCAACAGAACTTCGGAAACTAACCAACTGCTCCTCCCTCTTTGGAAAAGTTGAGTTCGCAATCACCAGCTCTAAAGCCTTAGCAAAGTCTAACAGCGACGTACCTCCTCCGTTCCTATCCCCAAGGCCAAAGCCACCATGCACCTCGCCGTAGCTACCCGCAGCTACCCGATATGTTCATTAAAATCCCCTCAAATAAATAACCTTTCAGTAGGTGGGACACTACGCACAATCACATCCAGGCCCTCCCAAAAGTGCCTCTTAGCCTCCTCATCCATGCCCGCTTGCGGCGCGTAAGCGCTAACAACATTGAGAGTGCACTCACCAATCACCAACTTAATATACATTAACCTATCATTAACTCTCCTAACCTCAACCAAAAACTCTCTAAGATCCTTATCCACCAAGATACCCACTCCATTCTTACCCCTGGCTCCAGAGTACCACAACTTATAACCGTCTGCATTCCTTGCATTTGACCCGGCCCATCTAGTCTCCTGGACACAAGCAATATTAACCTTTCTCTTCTGGAGAATCTTGGCCAACTCAATAGACATACCCGTCAACGTGCCTATGTTCCACGACCCGATCCTCAACGTACAATCTCCCACTTTCCCCCTACCCTCCTTACTCTCGTTCCAGCCCCCGACCCTCTCCCCACCCCCTACTCACCCTCGATACCCCTCGAGGACATGACCTTACTCTACCATCCCACACCATGGCCACTTTACCTACAATAAACTTCGGAAGACACTAACCCAGACCCGACCCAGACAATATCCGGTTGCTACTATAGGTATACTACAAATACTAAGAGTACGCTTAAAATGATGCTAACTAGATAGCGACAAATTATCTAACAGAGAGAAACAGATGGGAAAATGGGAGGTACCAACTCCGGATGGACAGAACCCGGAAGTACGCCTTGCTGCCCCAAGAGATGCTCCGCTCAACTCGCCTGTATGCTTTGCGCTTGCCTGGTCAGCTATAGCAAATCCCACAAATATAACCTGGGTTGTGACTGTTAATTGTCCTGCTCTGCTATGCTTGTCCGTGTGCCTCCCAACCATCGCCAAACAACCGCAAAAAGTCACCAAAGTGCTACTTGAAAAACACACAGCAAATCCCAAGGCCAAGAAAAAGGGACTGTTGGAAACATTGCCGGAAAATAATAAATGCCCGAGAAAGGTAGGGTTTGAAGAAAGGGGGAAGCACAGGGGGTGGTGTGGCTGGGCCGGAAAAGTAAAAGAAGCAACAAGCTTGCACCAGTGGGTCGCTGGATACTGGAAAAGCTGCTGCTAGGGTTAGACGAAAGGGGAAGGAAGAGAGAGAACTGGGAGAGAGAAAGGGGGAGAAAGGGAAGAGAAAAAAGATAGAGAGGAGAGAGAAAGCAGAGGAGAGGAGAGAGAAAGAGAGGGGGGGTCAACTTACCTGGTTAACCTGGGCGATAACCGGCGCTGGTTTGGCGGTGGAGGAGAAATGTTACCGTTAGAGAGACAGGATGCGTGCATTACCAGAGCGAGAGAGAGACAAGATCTATATCACCTCGCGTCTTGCGAATGAAGCGCGTATTATTCATTAAGGAGAAATGTGTAGAGAGCTTTTATTGATAGGAGTGATTCGGTCGGCCCTTCCATGGAGGGGTTCAGGGTCTTACAATGACGTTCTCTCTTTTCTTGAGATTAGTGATGAAGAAGAAGCAACCCCCTTCTAGGGTTCCTTCTCTTAGTATTTATCGATGCGAAATGTGTGAGCTGGCAACGGCGGCCGTGATTACCCTGAGGATCTGTCCCTATGATGGCGGATAGGCCGTAGCCTTAATACTTATCAGTCGATGATCGAGTATTGCGATTAATAAGTGGTCATACCGTTATTAATTTATGAATTAGCTTAGGACATAATTAATCTTGTTAATTATCTTGGGGTCATATTCTGACTGAAACAGTAAGTCTTTCCACTTATCGAGGCCGGGCCTTGACCGGGCTCGATGAGCGGACCTCTCCGGATGTGGTTCCGGTTGAGGTCAATAATAACATTAATTGTTTTTATGTGGGATACCATGCCGTTTAACATGTGTCCTTAGCTCTTGTGTTGACGGCCTTGACTATATCGGTGGCTTTGACCGTGGTCGAATTACTTACATACATGTTGGGGATGACCACAACCATTTATTTATTGGAGATGGCCGTAGCCTCAATACTGCGGGCGGCCTTAGCCGTTTATATATTGGAGGTGGCCATACAATGGTGAACGGCCTTAGCCGTGACGGAGTCGATTTGGTGAACTTGGTTGCATGTTGTCAAAGATCTTAAATGTTCATTCTTGGGAGAGGTCCGTAGCCGCATATATGTTAGGAATGGCATTAGCTTCCTGTACATATGAGACGATGGTCGTAACTGTTTATACCGTGGGGGTGGCCATAGACTTTTGTTCTTTGGAGATAGTCGTGATTACTTCGTCAACGACTATTATCTTTGTACAATGTCGATGTTATTTAAACGTTGCGGCCAGGGGGAGTATAAACATACTTCCCATGTGTTTTGACAATATCCAAAGTTTTGGAGGTACGCAGGTCGTTACCCGGAACGTTCCCAGATCATTATAGCCATTTTGAAGGTGAAGCGCCGGTTGGCAACTGAAAAGCTGCTTCATGGAGTTGTCATTATGACGCACGTTTCTATAGAGTCGAACCGTTTTGCAGTTGGTCAAGCAATTAATGATGACCTTTGGAATTCGTGAGAGCCACTTGTGTTGCTTATAAATAAGGGGCTGAGGCATTTGTTTCCCACTTTTCGTAATTTGCTTAAGATAAATATCTGAAGAGCTTTCGTCGCTTAGTCAGCTCATTGTTGTTCTTGCTTTTCTGTTGTTTTAATCTTTGTCTTCCTTCATTGATTCTTAATTTTTTCCGATCTCTTTGATAAAAAAATGGCAAGCAGTTCCTCCAGAAACGCTTCTCAGGCGAGTTTTTCGGCGAAACCCACGGTGGCGGAAGAACCTTCATCGACAGTAAGAGGTGCAGAACCGGTGGGGGCTGATGGTGTTTTGTCGGTTGCTGATATACTGTCTCTGCCCGAAAGTCCGGAAATTGACTTCACCACCAATGAAGGTGAAGATCAGGTGAACGAAGACCCATTGATAGGAGAAGTGAGGATCGGTCAACTACGGGAGCAGTGGGGTATTCCCCATTTTAATGATATCTCCCTCGCTAGACGTGAGGAGAGGGTCCACATCGATTGTAAGGGGTATTGCATTTTCTACACTTATCCCTTTAGATTGGGTTTAGGATCCCCTTTCTGATACTGGTGGTGGATCTTTGCCGTCATTACGGAGTGTGTCCTGACCAGCTCGTTCCCTACCTTTACAAGCTCTTTGCTATGCTCCTTAAATATGTGGAGCTGGACCGGAGGGAGATCACGTTGCAGCACGTGCTGACCCTCTACACCCCCTAGAGGGTCCGTAGTACGATGATTCGGCCCGTTCCTCGTGGGGTGAGGGGCTTGACGGCAGACTTAGATGATGCGGTCTAGCCTCATACTTATGAAAACTTCTTTTTCATCAGAACTGAACACTTGGTGGCGTGTGCCACTGCGTTTCCAGAGGCGTGGAACCATGCACGTAAGTCCTTTTATTTGTCAGATTCTCCGTTCCGTCTTTCCTCTCTTTTTTTATCCTGTTCTGATAAGTGCTTTATCTCTTGTTTGTAGCTGAATGATCGTCGCTGGACCCACTACCCGGTATTCATGAATGGGTCAAGGCCATGCTCCCTCACACAGCCCGGATTCGCACATGGCCGTCTTTTTGGGAAAGGCATGGTCGCATACTGTCACACCTCCTTTTACCGCCCTGGGAGGGGTAAAGGGAGTTTTTTCAATTAAAGGACAATCAAAAGAGATTTGCTATTTATTTCAGAGTCGCCATTTGGGAGATTTAGGGTGTCCCAATTCACCGGTTTTAATCCCAAATCAAGGAAAGGAATTGACTCTAAATTACAGTTTGCGCACCAGAAATCCGGATAAGAAATCCTGTTAACCCGGGAGAAGGTGTTAGGCATTTCCGAGTTCCGTGGTTCTAGCATAGTTTCTCAACTATTATATTTGGCTTATTTATCAAATTTTTACATGTTGTACTTATGTGTCGATTTTAACTTTTAATTGCCTTTATTGAATTCATTAAAGAAAATTGAACGTCGTCTGAGAGATGTCTTCGGATTGCGCCGCATGAAATGAACCCGCAATCTTGAACACATCCGATTTGAAATTTTAGGATTTAAATTTGGGTCGCATGAAATGCAAACCCGGGTTTAGGGAAGATAAAATTATTAGATACGCGCCTAAAGATGCTAACGCGTTATTATTTTTGAGGAGGTCGTGAAGTTCGCTAAATGGCATGTCCCGAAATATTTGCACTTTAATATGTACATTTAATAAGGGCTCCACAATTTGTAATTTGTTTTGGCGAGGCGCGCCTCATTTTATTTTTAAGGATATCCTAAAGCGTCTAATCGTTCTCCATTTTTGTTTATCTCTAAAAATGAAAAGAAAAATCCTACATTATTTACATACTGGAATTATTAAGAGCTAAGTCGTGTTCATAGTATTGATTTGAAAAATGAGGAGGTAAGGGTAGTGTTTGCCATTTGTGGGCCCAAGCCCATCGTGAATAATGCAGAAGTTGGGCCCGGGCCATCTTATACTGATTTGGGCCTAGACTACATCATATTTTACATATGCATTTGATATTTACAACAGAAAAAAGGGTTGTTAACTAACGCAGCCTACTTTTCTATTGAATCCAAACACGCAAATTATCAATTAAGAGAACTCAACTACTGATTAATTAATTTGTAATCTAATATACACTTGAATATGTTATGACAGAAATGAAACTGGAAATGGCAGAAGACATGCTATATCATAGATTGTTCCTAACAATCATACATGGGATTGAGCTTGCAAGTTTAGACTACTGCAGATTAATACTTATTCCTACAGTTCGAACTACTCACATAATACCACCTAAGTACTATCTAACATATACATGTACAACTCAGAATGCAAATACGACTAATGTCTTCAGGCCTTAAGGCTGTCTTTTATTCATGCTTCAAATTTTTCAGTTTACAAATGGGCAAGGCTAAAACTGTGTACCTGGAATGTCAAACAGAAGAAAAAAAGAGATAAACGACAGGAGTAATAACAACAGCAAACCACAACAATAAACCAGTAATGATAACAGTATATATGAACAATACCAAATAAGAAGAGTCCCGGAATAGATGCAATAGGACTTTAACACCAAATAGATAAGCTAATCAAACCCAATTGAAAAACAATAATACCAGAAACCAATTAACACCAGAAACCCCGAGAATAATACACTGGAAATCCAATACCACTCAAGAATACACTCAACAATCACAATAGAGGTGAATAGAAGTGAGACAAGTAGTATTTTCTAATTTTGGATACTCTAGAATTTAGTTCTATATTTTCATGTTTTCTCTATTTTTGAACTTCTAATGTTAAAATTCCTTTCTAAGCTCTCAATTTCTCATGTTTTAAAATTTACGTCCTTAATTACTCCTTAACTCTATGTATTTATAGGAACTCCTCAACCTATCCTCCTTTGAAAAACTACACATACCCCACCAACCACCCCAAGAAAATTTGCCTATTTTCAAACTAAATCGCACTAAGGAAGGCTTTTCCTTATTTTCTTCCCTAAATCAAGGCATGATCTAAGGATTTATCTCCTATAGCATTAAACTAATGTATAAGCTTTTTGTCTTATTGGTGCTTGACTAACGGGCCATTAATTTGGTCAAATCTGACCATTTTCTATTCCAAAAATACCACTATAATGCTATTGTTATTACTGTCCTGCCCTTAACCTTTAACCAGCCTGCTTTATTCCCTCCCATGTGCATCCTTTACCCATTTTAATATTTAGCCCATGATATTCCCGAGGTTCCCACTATAATCTGTTTATTCTCTTACTCTAATTCAAGGGTTATGGGTAGTATATTATTTAATCATTTCTTTTAAAGCTTACCCATACCGTTACTGATTTCCAAACCATTAAGAATAAACAAATACATTAGTTAGGGGTGTATTATTGCTTTTGCTGACAACCCAATTAGTTCAACCCCTTTTAATACTTTATGATCCCAAAATTACCCCTGGTACTGCTGAATCTATTGCATTACCCTAGGCTTACCAGTTTTGAAATTGCAACTATATAACCTTAAGCTTAACACTGATTTCAGATTAAATTTACAAAAAACTCTCAGAAGGGGGTGCTCAATTAACTGGCAGTTCAAATACTGGAAGCTACAATTCAAGTCTCTCTTCTTGCTTCAGTTTTCAAGTGAGTTCTGTTGACGACGTTTATTTAATTGACTACATGAATTACACTAGATAGCAAACAATTAATTAAACAAAGTGTAACAGGTAGGGTATTAAGAAGTTCAGTGATTTTATCAAGGGACTTAATAATGAACTAAACTAATCTAAACAGATTGAACACAAAATCATAATAACGAACAAATAACAAACACTCAGAAGCAAAATGACCAAATAAAGGTCTCACTAAGATGAACAGAATTGAGAGGAAAATTATGAAAATCACACAAGTTAAACTATCATGCAAACAAATACAATACATAATACAATGAAGAATAGAAAGAAAGAAGAAGAACTTATATATTAAGGCTCAAGAACAACACGACCCACTCTCGAATCGGACTTGACATTTTGAGGTCGAATGGACTTTAATCGGGTGTTCTCAATTGAGAATCCCTCGATTAAAGACTATTAGACCCCAACCCTTTGTTAATTTTGGAAAGACCCCCATGGATTTAAGTTCTAGGGTTCATACTGTCGATTTGGGGCTCAAAGTTTTCTGGTTGGATTTGAACCAAACCAGGCTTGGTTTGGTTACGAGGGAGGTTAGGGGAGTAACTGGTACGAATTTGGGCTTGGTTGGGGTGGTTTCAGTTTTGACCCAAATCTTCAAGTGAAGATTCGAGACGATGAGGTTTGATTCGAGACCTATGGTTTGTGGATTCGTGTTAAGAGGGTTGAGGTGAATTTGAGGTGTTAGTTTGGCGGTCACCGGCATCGTGGCCGCCGGGTTTCGAGCTTGGGGTTTCATGGCGGCTGCTAAGGTTTGGGAAGTGTATGGTTCGTCACTAAGAGAGACGATAGAGAGGGGGTTGGCTATGGGGGCGTGGGGTGAGAGAGTGGTCTTATATACGGACTAGAAGATCAGATCCTTGCTGTTGTATCAAGAGTGATCAATGGCCAGGATCTCTTGGCTAATGGGCAACGACACCGTTCCATTTAAATGAGACTGAGTCGGTCTTAGACCTTAACGGGTCGGTCATCTGGGGGCGTTGGAGACCGTTAGATTAAATTGTGTTAACGGCTCAGATACAATGCCTTTGTACGACGTCGTTTGAGTTAGCTGAGGATTTGAATTGGACCGTGTGGTCAGTGGGATCAACGGTTCAGATTTGAACTATCCAAACAACGTCGTTTGGGGGACGTCTGAGAGACAATGGTCCTGGACTGGGTCATACATGGAATTGGGCCTGGTCTTTTGGGTTTAAAATGAGCCCAAGTCCGATTTTCCTTAATTTCAGTCTTTTCTTTTCTTTCTTTTAATTAAAAACATTTAATCAAATTTCCTAAACAATTTATAAAATCAAAACAAGACTACACAAATATTAATTGACACTTGTAACGATTAACACACAAAATAAAACATTTTAAAAATAAAACGACACAAAGAATAAAGATGCAAATTTTTGTGACTTTCCTTTTAACCAAATTACGGTTAGTTTTTTTCTAAATGCACAATTAATCCCTAAATGCAGGCAACATATATTTTTGGTATTTTCAATTAATTACAAATATGGTGAGCATTTACAGACCCAATAATTAACAAAATGTCCCATAAATTCTCAAAAATTGTACCCCGAAAGTAGCTTGGTTAATTTTGCGATTTCTTTTGGAGTAATTTCCGTGAAGCAAAAATCACGTGCTCACAATTGCCCCTCTTTTTCCGAAAGCACGAAGAGCTTTCGTGCAAAGATAAAGTGAGCGGATACGAGCGATTTTTGCCCGTTGGAATACTTCGTGTGAAGCATTTTATATAAAAAAAAGATTTAACCGAACCTTTGCTTCAAAGGTTTCCTACATATCCCTGGCTAAAAGGGAATCATGTAAATGTAGTTCAGAATTTTGGTAGCTGGGACTACAGGGGAACTACGGTTCTGCTGTTATTGCTGCTGTATGCCGTTACTACTGCTTTGCCAATCTCCTTATTATACTGTGCTAAAAAGAAAACTAGAAGCTAGGCTAGCCTATAGGTCACAAGATCTAATCTATCTTCTACTTGTTCTTGCTGCCTTTCTTTCTTGTCAGCTTGTTGTTTCTTCCGCCGTTTCTTTCTTCTGAAAATTTGGGGATGAAATTGGCCATATGCTTTTCTAAATATTAGTTTTCACCGTCTTGTTTGGTCCGCTGGGGATGTGGCTTCTTCTATTAAGCTTTCCGGCGGTTCCTCTGGGGATACAGATTTTCTTCATCAGATTTGTTGTGCTGGGAACAACTAAGGTTCAAAGGCCGCTTCTTTTGAGCTTTGTCTTATCTTCCTTTTGACTCATGCGCTTGAATTTGCGTTGAGGACCTCTTGTTGTAACTTCTGCTTTGCGGTGGGTTGCTGGTTTCAAGACCTGAAATGTAAAGACTGAAAAATATTCCTCTTGTTATACAGGTAGGTGCCTACTTATTTAAAGACATGAAAAATATTCCTCTAGTTATACAGGTGGGTGCCTATTTATCTAAAGCACGAAAAGTATTCCTCTTGTTATACAGGTGGACGCCTATTTATCTAAAGACATGAAAATTGTTCCTCTTGTTATACATGTGGGCTCCTATTTGTCTAAGACATGAAAAGTATTCCTCTTATTATACAGGTGGGTGCCTAATTATCTAAAGACATGAAAAATATTCCTCTTATTATACAGGTGGGCGCCTATTTATCTAAAGACATGAAAAATTATTCCACTTATTATATAGGTTGGCGCCTATTTATCTAAAGACATAAAGAATTATTCCACTTATTATACAGGTGGGCGCCTATTATCTAAGACATGTAAAGTATTCCACTTATTATACAGGTGGGCGCCTATTTATCTAAAGACAAGAAAATTGTTCCTCTTATTATACATGTAGGCGCCTATTTATCTAAAGACATGAAAATTATTCCTCTTGTTGTACAGGTAGGAGCCTATTTATCTAAGACATGAAAAATTATTTCACTTATTATACATGTGGGCACCTATTTATCTAAGACATGAGAAATTATTCCATTTATTATACACGTGGGCGCCTATTTATCTAAAGACATGAAATTATTCCTCTTGTTGTACAGGCAGGCGCCTATTTATCTATGACATGAAAAGTATTCCACTTATTATACAGGTGGGTGCCTATTTATCTAAGACATGAGAAATTATTCCACTTATTATACATGTGGGCGCCTATTTATCTAAAGACATAGAAATTATTCCTCTTGTTGTACATGTGGGCGCCTTTTTATCTATCACATGAAAAGTGTTCCACTTATTATGCAGGTGTGCGCCTATTTATCTAAGACATGAGAAAATATTCCACTTTTATACAGGTGGACGCCTATTTATCTAAAGACATGAAAATTATTGCTCTTGTTGTACAAGTGGGCAGTTATTTATCTAAGACATGAAAAATTATTCCACTTATTATACAGGTGGGCGCCTATTTATCTATGACATGAAAAGTATTCAACTTATTATACAAGTGAGCGCCTATTTATCTAAGACATGAAAATTATTTCTCTTGTTGTACAGGCGAGCGCCTATTTATCTAAGACATGAAAACTTATTCCACTTATTATACATGTGGGCGCCTATTTATCTAAAGACATGAAAAATTATTCCACTTATTATATAGGTGGGCGCCTATTTATCTACAACATAAAAAATATTCCACTTATTATATAGGTGGGCGCCTATTTATCTAAAGACATGAAAATATTTGACTTTGTTTCCTCGTTCCTCCAAGAAAATTTTTGACAACGGCAGAAAATTTTCTGCCCTTGTTTTGATGACCTTCCTTGTGGCTTGTATTCCTGCCATCATCAACCTTTATTTTCCTGTAAAAATCAAAGAAAATCTTGTTATTTTAAAACATGGTGAGTAATCGTGCCACTACTGCTGGGGGATGGTTTTTCCTATCTCTTTTCATTGCTCTGCGCCCCCAAGACTGGTTGGGGATAATGTTACTTGCTGGGGATGGTTTTTCCATTTGTCCCTTCCCCGCTCTTTTATTTCAAAACATACCGGGGGTGTCTTTTTCAAATCCAAAACTACTCCCTTCACTAGTTTTATTTTCCCTCAATATTGCAGGGGACAAAATGTTATCGTCTGGGGATAACGTTATTGAGGATAAGACTGCTGGGGTTATTTTACTGCACGTGAATTCTCCCTTTCTCCTTCCCCTTTTCTGTGTTGTCCGACCACCCTGGAACTTGGTCAGTGATCCATCGAAGTTCTGCTGGGGATCCTCTTGGAGCTTGGTCCATAAGTTCCTCAACCGTTGCCATCAAGATTTTCTCCATATTTCCCTTAACTTGCTAGGCCAGTTTGTCATTTGGTCTTGTAACAAACGCCCTTTTATCTTTTTGCCTTTTCTTTGGCCTGTCCTCTTCACATCTCGCTTTGTACCATTTTGGCAACTGGTAGTAAACTCTGAAAAATCCTTCTCAAAATAATTTTCTAGAAAAAGTCTTTTTGACAAAGAAATGAAAAGATAGAAAAAGAGAAAATCTTTCTGAACAAATGCTGGGGGGAAAAGAAAAGGAAAGAATTTATCTGGACGGTATGACTGGTCCCAACGATCATGTCGTGCATTCTGGATTAATCGACCCAGTCTGTTTGTATCAATCAATCTTTCTGATGGCCTCATTTACCAGGGATGAACAGATGCCCAACTCTTTGCCATATGCGGATTCTTCAATCTCATCTTGTCGCCTCATAGTTCCCTTCAAGGTGTTTTCACTAATAAGACTCTCTCCTTTCTCTCAGCTCCCGTCGCCTTATGGTGCATGTGAAGGTTTTCACCACAAGACTCTCTCATTTTGTTTCTCTTAGCTTACATCGCCTTATGGTGCCTATGAAGGTTTTCACCGATAAGACTCTCTCATTTTATTTTTTCAGTTGGGGATCGGAGTGTTACTGATAAGATTCTCTCTACTAGGCATTCTTTTGCCTATCAATTTCTTCAGCTTATGACCCTCGTCTGGTAGGGGATTAGTGCATTACCCTTGGCTTTCATCTGTATGACTTGGCACCTCTCAGATAATGATTGAGAGGTCTTTTTGGACATACGATGTGGGCTTTATGTGGGTAAAGAAAGGAAAAGGTTATCAAGAAATTCAAAATAACTTGATGGGTAAGATATTACAACTATTGGAATCAAACTTTTTCCAAAATTAAAGAAAAAAAGATAACTTCTGCCCCAGTTTTCTTGCTTGGGGGGATTTTGATTTTTCGTGACACTTTTTCACATTGCGACTGAGCCATGAGACGCCTATGTATCCTATTGGAGTAATCAGGTCGAACATAGTTCACGCGACTCCTTTGTTTTTTCTGGCGATTTTCCTTTCCTTTTTGTTATTATTTTCTTCTTTTCTTCTGTTTTTTTCATTTTATCGTTTCCATTATCGATATCAAGAGAGGGGTATGAAATAATAAGTAAGGCTCAAAAGGGGGAAAGCAAAGGTTAAAAGTGTTTGGATAGAAGAAAGAATTTCCTCCGTCATTTCATTATCCAATAAATACCAAGTACAAACAAATGAACAAATGACTACCATAATCAAAGAAATTACACATAATATCTCTTGACTACATCGGAATTGATAGCCATGTCGATGCATCTTCCTTCGACCTCTGTCAGACATAAAGCGCTGTTGGATAACACTCTAGTCACAATGTAAGGCCCTTGACAATTTGGGGCGAACTTGCCTTTTGCTTCGACCTGATGAAGGAGGATCCATTTCAATAATTGATGCCCTACTTCGAATTTTCATCCATCAGAATCTGATGATATCCGGCATAGAAATCCACAAAGGATCTGATCTCACGCCCGGCGCAATTGTCGATCAAGATATGGATGTTGGGTAATGGAAAGTTATCCTCAGGGATCGCCTTGTTGATATTGCGGTAATCGACGCATACCCTGATCTTCCCATCTTTATTCGGCACTAGTACCACATTGGACAACCAATCGGGATATCGAGTGACCCGAATAACGTTTGCCTGCAGCTGCTTGGTCACTTCCTCTTTGATCTTCACACTCATATCTGTCTTAAACTTCCGCAATTTCTGCTTGACGGGAAGGCATGCCGTGTTAGTGGGCAATTTGTGAACCACTAGATCGGTGCTTAATCCCAGCATGTCATCATACGATAATGCGAAAATATCTTTGAATTCAACAAGTGTTTTGATTAGTTCTTCCCTGATGCCCGGCGCAATATGGATGCTTATTTTGGTTTCCCTAGCATCGTCGGTATCCCCTAAATTGACAGCTTCAGTGTCGTTGAGATTGGGCTTAGGTTTCTCTTTGAACTGGCTTAACTCTTTGTTCATCTCTTCAAAGGCCTCATCTTCATCGTATTCTGACTCATCATCAAAATCTTCCTCTTGTGCAATTAATTCGGATTCAAATTGATTATTTAGACTGGGTTGAAGATCCGTTGTGCATGTCATGTCATTAGAACCAGATAAAAGAGAACTGTTCAAAAAGAGAAAAGAATAAAAAAAAATTAAAACAAGATAAGAAAAGAAAATTTTTATTTTATTTGAAATGCGGGATAACAGGGTTCACACTTCACAAAAATAAAATGAGATTTGGATTACACCCTTGAATAATCCAGAAAACAAGAAAGAAAAATCAAAGCCTACTACCAGGACTCCCCCCCGGGTAGGAAGAGGAGTAGCCGTCCAATTGTTGATACTGGCCCTAGGCCCACAAAATGTATGTCTGTTCTGCTGGATCCCACTCCACCTTCTATCACATTGATATCAGCGAACAACCTTTCGAAGCTCTGATTCAAATCCCCGTCCATCCCAATCAATGGTCCGAGAATTTTCGGGACTCATGACCTCTTGGCACTTGCTTTAACAAAGGATCTAGAAAGGCGAAAGGCACAGAACTGGCTCGGGAAGAACCCAAACTCTTTTCTTTATTTTAGCTCGCTTTACATCTGCAGAAGTAGGTTTGAACCCCAGTCCAAAGGTCTCTAAATTCTTGGGCATGGAGATAGGTTGAACAATACCCTGAAGCTCTCCCCCCAGACCATTTCCAGGCACAAATCCATTGCCTAGTATCTCTGAAACCATCATGACGGTTTCGGGAGCTATCCTGGGGAGTGGGATGTCCTCTCCTTCAGAAGTTTTATTCATTGAAGTCCCGTCGAAAACCTGGTGCACCCATGGCCTTTTTTCATTCTAAGTTTCTATGAATAGCACAATATCATCACCCCCAATGCTTGTACCGTCATCCCCGTGCACCACTATCTCCTGCCTGTCCCATTGAAATTTCACCATCTGGTGTAATGTAGAGGGTAGTGCTTTGGCAGCATGAATCCAAGGTCTCCCAAGTAGAAGATTGTATGATACTGCCACGTCAACCACTTGGAATTCCATGGTGAATTCCACTGGACCAATGGTCAATTCCAGTATGATATCGAACACCGTGTCCGTACCACCTCCATCGAAACCTCGGACGCAGACGTTGTTCTTTTGAATCCGGTCATGATCAATTTTCAACCTGTTCAGAGTAGCCAAAGTACTGGCACTTGACCCATTATCAACCAATACTCGGGTGACCACCGAGTCTTCATATTTCACGGTCAAATACAAGGCTTTGTTGTGTTCTGTACCCTCTGTCGGCAACTCATCATCATAAAATGTCACTCGGTTTACTTCAAAATTTTGTGCGCTATCTTTTCTAAGTGATTTATAGAGATTTTATCCGTAACATGGGCCTCGTTCAGGATTTTCATCAGTGCCTGACAATGACCGTTGGAATGAATCAACAAGGGCAACAATGAAATTTGTGTTGGAGTCTTTCTTAACTTCGTCTTCATTTTCTTTAGAAACTCCCCAGCTTCTTCTTCCGTCCTCGGCTTCTTTGCCACCGCTTGATTAGACTTTCTTAACTCGATGGGAGCAAAGCATCTCCACGAACGAGTTAACCCCTGAGCCTCACATATCTCTTCTTCCACTTTCTTGCCTTTGTACATTACCACCACATTCTCATACTTCCAAGGCATGGCCTTACTGTTAATCATTGGCAATTGGACTCCATGTTTGAAGATGACCGGTTCCCGACAGACTCCCTTTACAACAAATGCGGGTGCAGATGATTCTCCCGATACTACCACTTTGGTTGCTTCTGGTTTCTTTGGAGTAATGGCTGGATTTTCCCCAATATCACCACAGGTTTGACCTCTAACTTCTCTACCTATTCCCCTACTTCCTTATCGATCGATTTTTATTTTGGGGTGGCCCGGATCATCATCACTGTTTGTGATGGTTTCTTTATCTCCCCTCCTTCATGAACAAGCTCAATCATGTGAGCTTCGTGGTGTGCTGGCAATGGATTCTGGTTGATGTTAGGCGCCTCCAGCGTTTGGACCTCGATCTTATTGGCATCAATGAGATCTTGTATTTCCCGCTTCAACCTCCAACATTTTTCAGTATCATGCCCTAGCATTCCTGAGCAGTACTCGCAGCTTATTGATTGGTCCACACTTTGGGGTGGGGGATTTGGCAACCTAGGCTCGACAGGACTCAACAAACCTAACTGCCTTAATTTTTGGAGCAAGGCGGTATATGCTTCTCCCAATTCAGTAAAGGCTCTTTGTCTTTGTAGCCTTTTATTTCTAAAAGCTTGATTTCCGCGGGAACCTGCCCCGGGAGGGTTCCTGTAGGCCCTTGGTGGAGTATAGGAGTTTTGTGGTGGTGGATATGTGTTCTGTGGAGGTGGATAGGTGTTCTGTGGAGGTGCATATGCGTTTTGGGGAGCCGGTACGCGCCATTGCGGGCAAACCGTAGGCTGAGTGTATGTTTGGGCATGGTGAACGGAGAAGTGTAGTTCTTGAGGTGGATAGTAGTATTATGGTTGGTTATAAGGGGAATGTGGATAATTTGTATCGTGGGGTTTGGGTTTGTTGTAGTATGGTTTGCTAGACCTGGACCAACTGCCTGCCTCAACCGTGGCAACTTCTTCTTTCCTTTTCCTCCCAAGCGCACCTCCTTTACCACCTTGGATTGCCTGGGTTGTTGCCTTAAGTGCCGAGTAATTCAGGATTTTATCGGACTTATGTCCCTCTTCTATCATAACCCCTATCTTTACTACTTCATTGAAGGATTTTCCAACTGTCGTCACCAAGTGACCAAAGTAATTTGGATTTAGCGTTTGCAGGAAGTAGTCCACAATTTCCCCCTCTCTCATGGGAGGATCAACCCTGGCTTCTTGTTCTCTCCAGCGAAAACCAAATTCATGGAAACTTTCTTCGAGCTTCTTCCCAGTCCTCAGTAATGTGAGACGGTCAGGGTGTATCTCGAGATTATATTGGAAGTGACCTGCGAAAGCCTGCGCTAGATCTCCCAGGTGTTCCACTTGCTGGGATCTTGTTTGGTATACCATTCTAGTGCCGATCCACTTAATCTTTGGCCAAATTAAGCTATCAGTAGCTCGTCTTTACCACCTGCTCCTCTCATTTTTCTACAAAAGCCACGTAAATATGCCATAGGATTGCCGTGCTCCTCGTATAAACAAACTTGGGCATCTTGAACCCTGCTGGTAGTTGGACGTCTGGGAAATATCATAGATACTTGTAGGCGACGCTGACCTGGTTGCCCAACCCGTGCATGCTCCTGAGGGATTGCTCCAGGCTTTTGAACTTCCTCATTACCTCATCCTGCTCTGGGACCTTTTCGGGTTTTCAATCTCCGCCGGGACTTCCAATTGGGGATTATAGGTATGGGGCTCTGGTGTATTGAATGTGGGTTCAGGGGGATTGTATTGTGCATCTTGAGCCTAAAAAAACGGCTCAGTAGTTGATCTTTGCAGCGTGGCTGGTGGGGTCCCATAAAAACGGGAACATTTGGTGGTGGAAAATGTTGATTGCATGGTGGAGCTTGGGTATCATAGGGGCTTCTCCCCTGATAATAGTCGTGATTCGGGAGACTTGTTGATGGTCCAGGGTGAGGGTATTCCGGCATATGCCCTAATGTAGGAGTAACGGGTAGTTCAGGCCCCTTTTGTGCTTTAGCCAAGGCTAGCTGCATTTCATCATTTCCAACCTCATCGTTTCCATTTTTTCCATGGCCTCCTTCAACATTTTACTTGTCGTCTTTTCCGACTCAACACTGTTGTCTGATCCAATCATGTTTTCTGGTATGGGCCCTTTTGATCTTGTCTGATAATGGTGCGATGCCAGTACGCTCTAATAAACTAACTGGAATTAGATTGAGAAAACAACAAACTTGTTAGCGTTAGAGTTTCAACAGATGTCATAATTGCACGTTGGGGGATGCAGTGGTTTTAGGCAATAAACCATTTCTAATATGCTTTTGCTCAGACCGCATGCATCATCCTGGCTTATTTAATTTGTGCCTTTAAAGTGTTTCGGGAACCCTACATTCCCCTCTCTTTTTTTCTTCTTTTATCCATTTTTTGGGTGGTCGAATCTTATGTGGATTGCCTACGTATCACGTCCCCGCGTGAATCAGACCGAGCGTAGTTCGTGAAAACAAATGCAAAAATGAAGAAACATTTTTTTCCCTCAAAATCGGGGTCGGAACTGATGTGGTTTGCCTACGTATCTCACATACGGTGAGAATCAGACCCGCGTAATTCGATCAAATTAATTTTGAAAAAACAACTCTTTTTTTTCAACAGAATCCTTTTTTTGCTTTTGAGTAAAACAAACTATATAAAGCAATATATTTTTTTTAAAAATTTTGGTAGAGTTTCGGCAGCATTTGGGCATTGATTTTTCTAAAATAGGCCATTAATTCTCTACACTGTCATTCTCTCCCTTTTTTTCAAATACTCGAAAAACGGTCAGCATGCAAGTCCGAGACAAATAAATGCACGGAAACAAACAAGATGCAACATGATAGTCTTTTCATTTCAGGTTGCTAGCCCTAGAAGGACCCAACCCCTGTGTTGAGTCCCCTAAGTCAAATGCAACATGATGCAAATAAGCGCTCATATTAGGGATTCAACATGAAGTCACGTTTTTTTCTTGGTTTTCAAATTCTAAAGAAGATGGCATCTAGACCTGGCTTACCTGGGCGGACAACCCGAGTCGAAGAGCGTAAGCATCATCACTAGTAGAACAGCGCTGGCTAGCTAAAGGCTCTCCCGCCTAAACATGTGTGATTACATCCTTCACCAGAAGCTGGTAGGCTAACTGACTTTATCTCAAAGAAGAATTTTTGTGATCCTGGTAGGAAAACACAACACAAATACCTATTAGAAGACTCAGAGGGAAGACGGGTTTCGGCATAATTTATATACAGTTCACGTAATAGCAAAGAGGTAAAAACATTCAACTAGCATGTTAATCACATACATGTAACAAAATCAGATAAAGCCAAACGCAAAAAATATTTTAAGCTCAAATTATGAACCCTAATCAAGACGTTATGGGGTATTATCCCCAGCAGAGTCACCAGAGCAGTCACACCTCTTTTTTACCGCCTCGTGAGGGGTAAATGGAGTTTTTCCAATTAAAGGACAATCGAACGGGATTTGTTATTTATTTCTAAGTCGCCACTTGGGAGATTTAGAGTGTCCCAAGTTACCAGTTTTAATCTCGAATCAAGGAAAGGAATTGACTATAAATTACAGTCTACAAACCAGAAATCCGGATAAGGAATTTTGTTTACCCGGGAGAAGGTGTTAGGCATTCCCGAGTTCTGTGGTTCTAGCACGGTTGCTCAACTGTTATATTTGGCTTATTTATCCGATTTTTACATGTTGTACTTATGTGCCGATTTTAACTTTTAACCGCTTTTGTTCAATTTATTAAAGAAAATTGAACGTAGTCTGAGACATGTCTTTGGATTGCGCTGCATGAAATAAATCCGCAATCCTGAACACATCTGATTCGACGTTTTAGGATTTGAATTTGGGTCGCATGAAATGCACACCCGAATTTAGGGAAGATAACATTATTAGATACATGCCTAACGATACTAACGCATTATTATTTTTGAGGAGGCCGTGAAGTTCGCTAAACGGCATGTCCCGAAATCTATGCACTTTAATATGTACATTTAACAAGGGCCCCACAATTTATAATTTGTTTTGGCGAGGCACGCCTCATTTTATTTTGTAAGGATATCCTAAAGCGTCTAATTGTTCTCCTTTTTTGTTTGTCTCTAAAAATGAAAAGAAAAATCCTACATTATTTACATGCTGAAATTATTAGAGCTAATCGTGTTCATAGTATTGATTTGGGCCTGGGCCGTCTTATGCTGATTTGGGCCTAGACTACATCATACTATACATATGCATTTGAGATTTACAACAGAAAAAAGGGTTGTTAACTAACGTAGCCTGCTTTTCTATTGAATCCAAGCAAGCAAATTATCAATTAAGAGAACTCAACTACTGATTAATTAATTTGGAATCTAATATACACTTGAATATGTTATGACTGAAATGAAACTGGAAATGGCAGAAGACATGCTATATAATAGATTTTTGCTAACTATCATACATGGGATTGAGCTTGCAAGTTTAGACTCCTGCAGATTAATACTTATTCCTACAGTTCCAACTACTCACATGATACCACCTAGCTACTATCTAACATATACATATACAACTCAGAATGCAAATATGACTAATGTCTTCAATCCTTAAGGCTGTATTTTATTCATGCTTCAAATTTTTCAGCTTACAAAGGGGCAAGGCTACAATTGTGTACCTGGAATGTCAAACAGAAGAAAAAGAGAGATCAACGGCAGTAGTAATAACAGCAGCAGACCACAACAATAAACCAGTAATGACAGCATAAATCCCAGTATAGATGAAGAAAACCAAATAGGAAGAGTCCAGGAATAGATGCAATAGGACTTTAGCACCAATAGATAAGCTCAGCAAACCCAATTGAACAACATAAATACCAGAAACCAATTAACACCAGAAAACCCGAGAATAATACACTAGAATTCCAATAACACTCAAGAATGCACTCAACAATCACAATAGAGGTGAACAGAAGTGAGACAAGTAGTATTTTCTGATTTTGGATACTCTAGAATTTAGTTGTATATTTTCATCTTTTCTCTATTTTTGAACTTCTAATGTTAAAATTCCTTTCTAAGCTCTCAATTTATAATGTTTTAAAATTTCCGTCCTTAATTACTCCTTAATTCTATGTATTTATAGTAACTCCTCAACCTACCCTCCTTTGAAAAATTGCACTTATCCCACCAACCACCCCAAGAAAATCTGCCTATTTTCAAACTAAATCGCACTAAGGAAGGCTTTTCCATATTTTCTTCCCTAAATTAAGGCATGATCTAAGGATTTATCACCTATAGCATTAAACTAATGTATAAGCTTTTTGTCTTATTGGTACTTGACTAACGGACCACTAATTTGGTCAAAACTGACCATTTTCTTTTCCTAAAATACCACTGTGATGCTATTGTTATTACTGCCCTACCCTTAACCTTTAACCAGCCTGCTTTATTCCCTCCCATGTGCATCCTTTACCCCTTTTAATATTTGGCCCATGATATTCCCTGAGGTTCCCACTATAATATGTTTATTCTCTTACTTTAATTCAAGGGTTATGGGTAGTATATTATTTAATCATTTCTTTTAAGGCTTACCCATACCCTTACTGATTTCCAAACTATTAAGAATAAACAAATACATTAGTTAGGGGTGTATTATTGCTTTTGTTGATAACCCAATTAGTTCAACCCCTTTTAATTCTTTATGATCCCAAAATTACCCCTGGAACTGCTGAATCTATTGCATTACCCTAGGCTTACCAGTTTGAAATTGCAACTTCATAAACTTAAGCTTAGCATTAATTTCAGATTAAATTAACAAAAAACTCTCAGAAGGGGGTGCTCAATTAACTGGCAGTTCAAATACTAGAAGTTACAATTCAAGTCTTTCTTCTTGCGTCAGTTTTAAAGTGAGTTCTGTTGACGACGTTTATTTAATCGACTACATGAACTACACTAGATAGTAAACAATCAATTAAACAAAGTGCAACATGTAGGGTATTAAGAAATTTAGTGATTTTATCAAGGAACTTAATAATGAACTAAACAAATCTAACAGATTGAACACAAAATCATAATAACGAACAAATAACAAAAACAGAAAAGCAAAACGACCAAATAAAGGTCTCATTAAGATTAACAGAATTGAGAGGAAAAGTATGAAAATCACACAAGTTAAACTATCATGCAAACAAATACATTGCATAATATAATCAAGAATAGAAAGAAAGAGGAAGAACTTATCTTTTAAGTTTCAAGAATAACACGACCCAGTGTCGAACCGGACTTGACCTTTTGAGGTTGAACGGACTTTAATCGGGGTGTTCTCAATTTAGAATCCCTCGATTAAAGTCTATTAGACCCCAACCCTTTGTTAATTTGGACAGACCCACATGGATTTGAGTTCTAGGGTTCATACTGTCGATTTGGGGCACAAAGTTTTTTGGTTGGATTTGAAACAAACCAGGCTTGGTTTGGTTATGAGGGAGGTTAGTGGAGTAACTGGTACGAATTTGGGCTTGGTTGGGGTGGTTTCAAGTTTGACCCAAATCTTCAAGTGAAGATTCGAGACGACGGGGTTTGACTCGAGACCGATGGTTTGTGGATTCGTGTTTAGGGGGTTGAGGTGTATTAGGGGTGTTAGTTTGGCGGTCACCAGCATCGTGGCCGTCGGGTTTCGAGCTTTGGGTTTCATGGCAGCTGCTAGGGTTTGGGAAGTGTATGGTTTGTCTGTAAGAGAGACGATGGAGAGGGGGTTGGCTATGGGGGGCGTGGGGGTGAGAGAGTGGTCTTATATACAGACTAGAAGATCAGATCCTAGCTGTTGGATTAAGAGTGATCAATGGCCCGGATCTCTTGGCTAATGGGAAACGACACCGTTCCATTTAAATGAGACTGGGTCGGTCTCAGACCTTAACAGGTCGGGCATATAGGGGGCGTTGGAGACCGTTAGATTAAATTGTTTTGACGGCTCAGATCCAATGCCTTTGTACAACGTCGTTTGAGTTAACTGAGGAACTGAATTGGATCGTCTGATTAGTGGGATCAACGGTTCAGATTTGAACTATCTAAATGATGTTGTTTGGGGGACGTCTAAGAGACCATAGTCCTGAACTGGGTCATGCATGGAATTGGCCCTGGTCTTTTGGGTTTAAAATGAGCCCAAGTCCGATTTTCCTTAATTTTCACTCTTTTCTTTCCCTTCTTTTAATTAACAAAATTTAAACAAATTTCCTAATCAATCTATAAAATCAAAACAAGACTACACAAATATTAATTGACACTTATAACAATTAACACACAAAATAAAATATTTTAAAAATAAAATCACACAATGACAAGAAATAAAGATGCATATTTTTGTGATTTTCCTTTGAACCAAATTATGGTTAATTGTTTTCTAAATGCACAATTAATCCCTAAATGGAGGCAACATATATTTTTGGTATTTTCAATTAACTACAAATAAGATGAGCATTTACGGACCAAATAATTAACAAAAAGTCCCGTAAATTCTTAAAAATTGTACCCGAAAGTAGCTCGTTTTATTTTGCGATTTCTTTTGGAGTAATTTTCGTGAAGCAAAAATCAAGTGCTCACATATACCTGCCTCTGGTGAGAGTTTTAGCTTTCTGTTGTCTTTATTTTATTCCTTTTTGCCTCTTCTTAACTTTGTTCTTACTTTGATCTGGGAGGGCATGCCGCGTGAGGGCTCCTGAACTGGCCTTTTGCAGACCGGGCGTGCTTGCACTACTCGTGACAATGTCGGCTCCACATCCAGTTTTGAGGGCGACTTCGGTTGAATCCTTAGCGGCTCATTCCCCAACACGGTCTGCACCTCGGGCTGAAGAGCCTTCGGGGACCGTACGCCCCAGGGCGGAGTTGCCTTTGAGCGAGGACGAGGAGGGAGAGGAGAGGCCACTGGTCAGGCATATGGTCACATTTACGCCAGCTCCGATGGTGATAAACTTGGATTCCCCACCATCGGACATGGAGGAGAATACGGCAGCGGCGCCTGCCCTTGAGGGCGAGCACTCAGTGGGGGTTGCCCCGGTTGGCTCAAGCCAAGGTGACATTATTGCTTCGCCGATTCAAACATCAGTTCCAGTTACTGAGAGGGGAGGTAGTTCCTCAACAACTGCTTTGGTTGGAGAATCAGGTGCCACTGTGTTGGCGAGGGCGGAAGCCTCGACTTCTCGATTGGCAGACATAGGGGGGGCACCGTAGGTGAAGGGTCTGACTCCGAGTCCGACCTGGACCCTGACAATGTCCGCATGCTTTAGGACGGCCACACCCTCACAACGGTGCATGCAGAAGGGCAGTTCCATTATGTTGAGATCCATACGGAGAAGAACTTGCTGATACAAGAGGAGAATCTGGTGCCGTTGTTCGAGGTTCTGTGATCGGAGGCGGAAAGCACGTCACTGAGGGGCATCTCAGACATCGGGCTGATGGGAGAGGCGTCCGCGCAGGGCCTGAAGGTACGTGTAGTGACTTTTCATTTTTCTCTTTGTTTCACTTGGTCGATTTTTCTTCTGATTATTGCTTCGTTCTTGTAGCTATTTTTGTTGGAGGTGGAAAATATCCCGCCGAGCTAACGTCCATTCTGGGATTTTCTCGCAGGTGCTGGAGAAGTATCTTCCCTACAGGGACTAGTTCCTCGAGATGCGTTAGCGTATGAGGAACGACCCTCGGAACCGGGACCTCGTCGAAGATCTAGCGAGGCGTGAACTTCAAATGCAGCAGACCCTTGGCAGGGTTAATATCCTTGAGGAGCAGCTTCGTCGTAAAGATGAGGAGATGGAATCTGAGAGGAGGGCCACTGCTGAGAGGGAACGCCAGGATCGGGCCAGGGCGGCAGAGGCCTCTGAGGCTTTGACCAAACAGGTGGTCGCTTTGGAGACTGAGGCTGCTGCCTTAAGGTTGCAAGCGAGGGACCCCATGTTGATATTTGGAACAGTGGAGATGGTGGACCGCGTTCGTGAACGGGAACGGGAGCTGGAGAGGGCCGCTGCAGCCTTTCGGGAAGGAGCACTGGAGGACCACATTGGCGTCTATGAACGAGACGCCCAAATTGCAGCGGATCGGATTACGGCCCTAGAGGGCGAGAATCATCGCTTAAGGGATCAGGCTGCCTCTTTTGACCCGGCTTGTGACTTTTGGATGTTTATCGAGGCTCAACTTGATGTGTACAAGAGGCTGTGGGAGGCCGGCGTTGTTCCTGAAACTTCTGATGAAGAGGACAGTCAAAAGGTTTGTGAGGCCTGTACCAACTAAGGCTTTGATCCAGCTTTGCTAGGGGTTGATGATGGCACTGATGGTATCGGTGGCGCTGATGGTGGCATGGACGATGCTGAGTTAAAATTCTGATGTATTTTTATTTTGTTCGCCATTGGGCGTTTGGATATTTTTAGATTCGTCCTCTTTCTTGTAGAGATTGTTTTACTGAATGGCCTTGGCCGAATGTAAGCGGGCGTTGCCTGCACAAGACTGTAATTATATGTATATATATAGGCTTACTTTTCCCACGGCTGGTATTGTGTTTATTCCGCGTTTTCCCTTGTTATTTGGGTTTTTTTTGCATGTGTTCAAAGGGTGATGTGCCTTAGAGTGAGACTCTGGTAGGCGTGTTAAGTCCCTTGTGTATTTTGGTCGTAATGGTGCCGTGGGGCCTTAGCCATGATAGTGATGGTGGCCTTGGCTAGGTAGGTGGTTTCGACTGTCGTCGAGTCGCTTGCTTGCCTTAGTAGGAAACTAGGTGGGCTGTTTAGCGGTGATGGCCTTGGCCATGATTAAGCGCTTTTTGTTTATCGCTTTATTTTACTTGGTGTAAACACGTTGTGGCCATTATTTGGCGATAGTGGCACTTAGCCTTTGTCCCAGTTCGGGCATGGTCAAACTACTGTCCGTGATGGTAAGAAATGCGGCCTTTTACTTCGACCGGGGCCGAACTTTACGTGGCCCGAATTTTAGCTCGAGTTGGGTGTACTTACTTGAATGGCGAGAGAGATTAGCTTGTTTCTCCGTTCGTTGCTCTTTAGTTTTGAGGATGACGGCGTTCGACTTTATTTGAGCGAGATTGGGTTGGCGATGGTGAAGGCATATGGCCCGAGTCTCAGGTCGACTCGTAGTAGAATTTTCCGGCGAAGGCACGTAGCCCGAATCTTTGTTCAACCATAGTTGAGTTTTGTATTTCTTTGTTGGCGAAGGCGCATAGCCTGAGTCCCAGTTCAACTTGTAGTTGAACGTTTTGGTGAAGGCACGTAGCGTGAGTCGCTGTTCAACCGTAGTTAAACCTTGTAAACTTTTTTGTTTGGTGAAGGCGCATAGCCTGAGTCCCAGTTCAACTTGTAGTTGAACTTTTTGGTGAAGGCACGTAGCTTGAGTCGCTGTTCAACCGTATTGAACGTTGTAATAATTTTTTTTTGTTGGCGAAGACGCGTAGCCTGAGTCCCAGTTCAACTTGTAGTTGATCATTTTGGTGAAGGCACGTAGCCTGAATCGCTGTTCAACCGTAGTTGAACCTTGTAATAATTTTTTTTGATGGAGAAGGAGCATAGCCCGAGTCCCAGTTCAACTTGTAGTTGAACTTTTTGGTGAAGTCACGTAGCCTGAATTGCTGTTCAACCGAAGTTGAACGTTGTAATAATATTTTTTGTTGGCGAAGGCACATAGCCTGAGTCCCAGTTGAACTTGTAGTTGAGCTTTTTTGTGAAGGCATGTAACCTGAATCGCTGTTCAACCGTAGTTGAACCTTGTAATAGTTTTTTTGTTGGCGAAGGCGCATAGCCTGAGTCCCAGTTCAACTTGTAGTTGAACTTTTTGGTGAAGGCACGTAGCCTGAATCGCTGTTCAACAGTAGTTGAACCTTGTAATAATTTTTTTGTTGACGAAGGCGCGTAACAAGAGTCCCAATTCAACTTGTAGTTGAACTTTTTGGAGAAGGTACGTAGCGTGAATCGTTGCTCAGCTGTAGTTTAACCTTGTAATAATTTTTTTTGTTGACGAAGGCGCATAGCCTGAGCCCCAGTTCAACTTGTAGTTGAACTTTTTGGTGAAGCCACGTAGCCTGAATCTTGTGACATCGGTGTTTGAGAGCTGAAGCTTGGTTTTGATTCGAGATCTTGAGCAGCTCACGCGTTCTCTTCCCGATCAGGGTATGCAGGCTGGCTTGAGGTGACTCTCGATTCGAGATATCTTCATGCCGATTTCCAGCTGGATCTCGCATCAGGGATGCGGGAGGTGCCTTACAAAGATCCTCTCTCGGGAGGGGGGAGGGGGGGGGGAGCTGCTTCTTATTCTTGCTTCACTATCTAAGAGAGGAGTGATAGAGGAGTTGGATCTCGATTAGAGATCTTCGAGTTCCCTTTGTCCGATATACCGCTTTAGCTTGTTTGAGCTAGGTTGTTCTTTGGCGTTTCTTTCTATTTGGTCCAGGGAAGAACTACTCGATTCTGTTTTGAATTCCCCACAGACGGCAACAAATTGATTAGCTCAAAGTTATCATACACTTTGCAAGCCTAAAACAATCAAATAAGTTGAGAGCCAATCATAGCAGATCGTAATAAATCAAGAAACCAAAAGAAAGAAATAAGAAGCAGGTATTATTCATTAAGGAGAAATGTGTAGAGAGCTTTTATTGATATGAGTGATTCGGTTTGCCCATCCATGGAGGGGTTCAGAGCCTTACAATGATGTTCTCTCTTTTCTTGAGATTAGTGATAAAGAATAAGCAGCCCCCTTCTAGGGTTCCTTCTCTTATTATTTATAGATGCAAAATGTGTGAGGTGACAATGACGGCCGTGATTATCCCGAGGCTCCGTCCCTATGATGGCGAATAGGCCGTAGCCTTAATAATTGAGTCAGCCGATGATCGGGTATTGCTAATAAGTAGTCATACCGTTTATTAATTTACGAATTAGCTTAGGACATAATTAATCTTGTTAATTATCTCGGGGTCATATTCTGACTCATACAAGTCTATTTTTAATTTACAAAACCACTAATGAATCGATAGACAGTATTCGAATTTTACTTCGGGTAAGTATATAAATTATCTAAAATCATTCTGGCTCTATCGAAACGATTTGATTTATCATAGTTAATTTTCTTACGTTTGTACGTTTTTCTATTAATATATGTAACTCGAGGAGTTCTATTTTTCAAGCCGCTTTTTTAACCTTAAAAAAATCTTAATATGACAAAAACAGATGCCCTCTCATGAAACCCAGTCAGCGCCACTTGTTATAGTTAATCCATTGCTCTATTCATCTTCATTCACACATCATTTTGCTCTTCCGTGCCATCCTCAATTGACACTCATTTATTTATACTAATACTGCAAAATAGAAGAAGAATTCAGTAGACATTTAAGAAGTTGGCAGGCAGACCCAGAATCGTTCAATGGGTGGAGGAGGAGCTTCTGCTTTACAAAAAGATGCGCCGTGGAGAGCAGCTGGTTCTGGTGCAAGACCAGTCCCCAAAATTCATTATTCCCCTATTCTTCGTCTTCCTCAAAACCCTTATTCTGATTATGCTCTCTCCATTATGAAGGTTCGTTTCTTTTACCGCTCTTTCTCTTGCTCATCACTGCCATATATAAATTTATATTTGTTTCTGTTTTATTGGCTCTTCAATGGAAAAGATAAAGTGGAAATGCATATTGATTAATATTTTCTTCGTTTCAATTTTATGTGAACTTATTTGGTTAGGCGTAAAGTGTAGGAAATAAAGGGAACTTTTTAAATTTGTAGGTTTTAAACATGCCATCACATTTATGTGGTTATATGAGTTTTGAAACTTGTGGTCCTAATTATAATATAACATTTGTGTGACTATAAAAGCTTCTCAGTGCATTGAGGTTAAAATAAGAAGTTTAAGTTTAATTGTTTCCAAATTTAGAAATGAGTCGTTCTTTTTGGAATGGATTAAAAAGGAAATAGTGTCAGTAAACTGGAATAGAACAGTATTAGAGTTGAATTTATATGTTTGGTGCCGATACTAGGCGCCTAAGTGTCTCTCATTTTGCGACTTTCACGTTTCTCTGATTTTTATACGGCAGTGCATATTTTTGAGTTGCTGAAGTGGTATTTTCCTCATTTTTAGCCTTTTTAATGTCTGTGTGTGTGTGTGTTTATTTTTTTGGGTTGGTTGTTTTGGTTTGGGGGGGGGGGGGGGATAGTGAGAGGCTATGAAATTTACTTCAGAAAATGTAATCTTTGTGTTTTGTTCGGATGGGAATTGCAGCACCCGGATCCAATTGGAAGCGGATTGGGGACGGAGGCAATAGTAGAAGCCGCAGGGCCTGATTGCATTGTTCCTGGACAGAATCCACCTATCAAACTTCTGGGTTTTAAGGTGCTTCTATTTGTTTCCACAATTTAACTTGTTCCTTTTTCTTACTTATATTGCGTTGTTGATGGCAATGACAAACTCTCAAAGATTATATTTTTCTTACCATTAGAGCCTATAGTGGTTTACTTCTCTTCTGGAACTATGAGTTTGTTGGAGAATGTGATAGAGTTAATAGGCTAAAGATGGTCAATTCTGTCTTGACTTTTTCCTTCTAATTTTGGATGTTGTTAGTTGTTTTTATTTCTTGTTTTGGCCATTAATAAGACTGCTTTGCCATTAGTTCAGTCTGATGCTGCACTGCTTAATTGTTGGTTGCCCTTTGAAAGGACTGGTGATTTGTTTAATATAAGCTTGCGACTGTAATCTAGTTGTTGTTATCGCTAGCTTGTAGGCAAAATAATTAGAGTTTAACCATTCATAGGGGTCTCTTCAATTTCATCTTTAAGTGTTAGGAGAAGAAAAGGAAACCAAAAAGATCTGCTTTTGGAACGTTATTAAGCTCATTCAGCAGGTCAAATGCTTTTCATTTTAGTTTAATTTAGGTTCTCCGAGTTCAAGCATTACTATGTTGCAGTCTGATGGTTGCATCTTTTAAATTATAAAACTACTCCGCTGTGGGGATTTAAGTTGGTCATGCTGAAATCTTTGGAGCAATTAGCATTTGAAAGTTCTAGCAGCCGTATTTGTGAGGTATAATTAAGATCGAACTGATGCTCGGCTCAAAACCACTTTGCACTGTTAGGGAAAGGGAATGATGAGGTTGCATATAAGCACATGTAAAGAAGGAAATGAGATTCCTTTTCTTTTATGTGTCGTAGGAGCAGGGAGCTCACATGAAAAGTCCTTGTTGAATTGAGTAAATTTATATACTTTATGAGGGTTGTCTATGTGTGCTAAGTATGTTTTATCTTAATTATCTCTTGGCTTTTCTCTTGTGCCTCTTTAGTTAAGTCCTAGCGCTCAGTGTTTCATGCTCCTTTCCTTCTATATGCATGCAGGTATGGCCCATTGAAGTCGATTTGAAATTTATTGAACCTGTTGGGCGAGAACTAAAGTCAGTTGGCAAGGTAAATTTTTTCTTTGTCTAGTTTAGCATTCCAAGTATCTAAAGTAGAATGCTATTGAGACGAATATAGTGACTGGTTTAGATATTGTGAAAGCAAAGCAGTTAATTGGTTCCATTATTGATTGATTGACATTAAGACAGATGTATATTCCTTAGCATAACCTTGCACGATGAGACACAACTTTGTCTCAGAACCGACAACAACTTCCCAGTATATTCCCACAGGGTGGGGTCTGGGGAGGGTAATATGTACGCAAACCTTACTCCCACCTGAAAGGGTGGAGAGGCTGTTTCCAATCGACCCTCGGCTTAGATAAAGAAAGAAATAAAACAAAAACAATTACATTAACCTGACTTAGCTTTATAAGATAAATAACCTGCAAAAGTATCACACTTTTTGAACTTTAATGTAATAGTTTGTGAAATTTGTGGAATATGGATATAGAAATTGATGCTCATTGACATAATACTGACATACACATAGACCGAGTGCATGTGTATGTACATTTGCTTTAGTAGTCATATAAAATTGTCTGACGGTAAACAGTAAATTTTCTTACCAAGTGTGTGACACTTATTTCCTTTCTTTAATAACTTTTTCTGAAGGATCAACTTTACAGAAGGTGGTAAAAAATATATTGATCTCTGAAGAAGGTGTAGTTGATGGTTTCGTTTTCTTTGACATGTGAAAACTATAATCAACGTGGTAAATGTAATTATTATAAATGTATTCATTAGAGGATTTGGCTAATTAGCAATCAGACGATGCTGCTCTTTCCTTCTTCCTAGCTAGTATAAGTTTCATTAGGCGTTCGACAGTATAATCAAGAATGTGCAAATAGACCTTTTATTATAAAGATGCACATTTTTAGCTGGAGAACTGCTTTACATATATTACAAGTGTCATTTTACCTTTGTGACAGTTTGCTATTTTTTCGTGGTTGCAGTTCATGGATTCTGCAGTTGATCTTATGAACAAATCTTTCATCGATCGCTAGTACTTCCCATCAGAGTGGCTGGAATTTCACCAGTTAGTATACCAACTACTTGAGGCTTGTCAAAAAATAGTGAAGCGGGTTGTAGAGATCATCTGTTGGATTTATCCTACATCTAATGTTCCTTATTTGAGGTCCCATTTTGTACTTTACCAAACTTGAAGTATATTGTACATTTGAAAGCTGCATGGAGTTGTGGCTTTTTGAAAAAGTTAATTACATCTTAAAGTTATATAATTTGGAACTTTTGTGGCAATTCCAGGATCCTATGCTATCTTCTTATTACAGGCTCAATTTTTCAGTCTCTTCAGTAGCATCTCCCAAATATCAGACTTTCATCATGGATAATGAATCAATTGCAGATGCATATACAATGACTTTTTCTTGCTGATATGAAAAAATAAGAAAATACAATTGCCTTCTATGTACAATGGCCTAGTTTTGTCATGTATTGACTTTCAAATAAGGGTGATGATAGTGGTAGAGCAAGAAGGAGAGCCTTGGAGCAATGATAAAGTTGTCTTCGTGTGGCCTATAGGTCACGGGTTCAAGCCGTGAAAGCAGCCACTAATGCTTACATTAGGGTAGGATGTATACATCACACTCGTTGGGGTGCAGTCCTCCCTCGGCCCTGCGTGAATGCAAGATGCTTTATGCACCGGGCTGCCCTCTATAGTAGCATGTTATTTTGCCAAATCGACATCAGGACTGCTTGACATTGTTTGTCAACATTTGTGCACTGCTTTTGAATGATGAATTCTGCTCTGTCCTTGGCAATTACTAGTAACACCAAGGAGAAAATATAAACAGAATTGATCCTTGGTGGGTGTGGCCTAGCGGCCAATGAAGTGGATGAAAATCATAGAAGATAAGATTCAAATTCTAGTACTTCGATAGAAAGCCGAAACATGTGCTGGTTGGAGGTAGCAGATGTCCAATCGAACGGTCAAGGTGCATGTAAATTGGCCTTGCCACTACCGTTAAAAGAAAAAAAAGAACTGAAAAGCGATTTAAGCAGAGAGTAGTTCATTTCAGACTTAGGTGATCTAAGCCTTTGCATCATTTTTGAAAGCTGGGGGCCATCTTTACATGTTTTACAAGGTGAGCAGTTTTCACAGTAGGGGTAATATTCAACTTGTCTTAGTGTTTCAACTCAAACAAAGCTGTGAAGCATTATAAGATTTAGTCTCCCCCACAGGAGATGCATATATTGGATTTTACTCTGCACCAAAACCTCATGCTTATCTTGATTTTTCTATGTAAGCACATGCCTAATTAAAGTTCTTATAGTTTTTAATGAGACAAAATCTTTATGCAAACAGAATAGTGCAAAAGAGCTTGTGTAGCAGACAAGCTTAGTGTACTGTACCAAAACTGGTGATGTAAAAAGGGACATACAACTCCATCCTTTAGCTATATAAAATTGAAATATCCATTGATGACCAATGGAAGACTTAATTGAGAAGATGAATGCATCTAGGCTGACCACAGATTCCATTAACCTGATGTTTTCCACCTACTTTTCCAGGTAAGATCTTCTGGTTACTCTTTTTCTCTTTTTATCCATATAGGAGTATATAATTTGCCACCTCGGCATCTCTATATAAGGAGGGTAACTTTCTTAGGTTATGGAAACCATAAATGGCTTCCAAACTAACCATGCAACAAGACGAATTGCGCAGAGGGCAATGGCTTGAAGAGGAAGATGAAAGACTGGTTATGATTGTAGCCATTTTAGGAGAGTGTCGTTGGGATGATATAGCAAAGGCTTCAGGTATAATTAGACAAGCAAAGATGTTAAAACTTAAAGAGTACTGACAAAAAGGAGAAACTCATGCCAAATCTAGAGTTGGTCGGTTCAGAATAAGTGTGATCTCATTATATATAGTTTTCTTTGTATGCATAACATAGTTTGAGTCACAAGCAATTGGGTTCAGTTGAAGCCGCTCTAAGTCTGCCTCGGATACAAAGTATCAAATAACGGTGTTTGGATTATGCGTTCATGCAGGGCTGCAGAGGAGTGGAAAAAGCTGCAGATTGCGATGGTTGAACTATCTCCGTCCCAATCTAAAGCACGGCCATATTACTGCAGATGAAGAACATCTGATAATCCAACTTCAGAAACAGTTTGGAAACAAGTAAATTTTTTTTTCCATAAGAATTTTTAAGATGCTTTAAAACAAATTAGTTGTCTTTCTGCTATCCAAATGCCGAAAGAATCTTTTCCTATCTCCAGGCCAAGACTGTTTCACTTGTTTATTTAGTTCTTTTTACTAAATTTACAGGTGGTCAAAGATTGCTAAATAATTGCCAGGAAGAACTGATAACAAAATCAAGAACTACTGGAGAAGTCATTTAAGAAAGAAAACACTAAAATACGAACAAGGTGTACTACAACTCTACAAGATTCTGCTTTAACTTTTATATACTGCACTATAAGAAACTTTTATTCTATCAGTGTATTTAACATGTTATTATTATGGATTGTCTGCTTTATTTTTTTCACGCATTTAAGCTAGTTCCACTTATTTATGAATAGTATTACCTGTAACTATTCTTTAGGTGATCTGATAGTGTAAAAGTTCTTTTACGCAATTAGTTTATATAAGTCGATGTTTGTTCCCTAACCGTGCCGTTTCTCACAAATTATTAGTTTCATTTGACAGAATCCTTTGGCTGTAACACTGGTAATTCAGAAGAACAATCATCAACTTTCAAAAGTGACAGAGTCCCTGCTTCTCATAGTGATGACTCCTTTTCTGAAGAAGGAGATAGTTCATCTGCTGATTCTTTGGCATATTCTTCAAATGAAACAACATTATTGGATTGGATACCAAGTTGGTCATATGAACAAAGCAGAATGGAGCATCATATGTACTTTTGCAGCTCAAGCCTATGTTATTGTTATCCTCCATAGACCTCCCAATTAGGGCCAGAGCTAGAAGGCTAGCTACGAGTTTGGCTGAACTCACTAGCTTTAGTCTAAAGTTCTAACCTTGTATTTTACAAAAAAGTTCACTATATATGTACAAAAACTAAATTCAAAATCCAGTTACTAACACTTGATGTTGCTATCCTAGAATTTGGAACTCATAGAGTTTAAATCCTGATTCCGCCACTGCTCTCAAGACAATACTATTACTACGTTGGAAGGTACAAAATTTCAATTCAGGATCTAATTACTAACACTTGATGTAGCTATCCTAGAATTTGGAACTCATAGAGTTTAAATCCCGATTCCGCTACTACTATTACCTCTGGGGACCATACCATAGTACTGTTTACTTTTATCTGTAGAAATTTGAAGAATCTTGATATGTATACTGGGGCGTAGGCACCTTATTTCAAGTGGTGTTATGTGAAACCGCTTCGTCAATTTTTTTTAGGAAATATGTACGTATAAATAATAAGAAAAATAAAAATATCAAGTATAAATATAAAAAATGACGCTGCTTGCCGTTATAGTGATTTACTTATTTGTTCACCATTTCAAATAATGACACCACTTATAAAATTTTTTGCTAACGCCAAGCCCAACATGATTATGAGAAAAATAGTGTGAGAACCTACTAACTGCACTGACAATGAAAATTTTTTTTACACTGTCGGTGTTTATATTTTAAATCTTTAAGCTTTTCGTACTTGTTTTCTTATCCTGTGAATTAAACATGAACAAGGATATAGAAAAAGAATGATAATGCAAGAGGACGTTTAAAAGGAAGATGATGAGGACTAACAACATTTTTCTACAATTATTAATGAACTTATCGTCAGCTTTACCAGTTTGACTGAAGTCATAGCTGGTGGATATATTCTGTGTCTCAAATTAAATAAAGAGAAAACAGCAATCACAAGAGCTGCTTAGTACAGGTTTAACAACAATAACAACTACCCAGTATAGTCTCACATCATGGGGTCTAAGGAGGGTAATATGTACGCAGGCCTTACCCCCATCCGAAAGGATGAAGAGGCTGTTCCAATCGACCCTCGGCTTAGAAAAAGAAAAGGAAAGACATAAACAAAAACAAAAACAAAAGAGCATTAGTAACTCCAGCATAAATCACAATACATAATTATGTAAACATAAATTATAAGTAACATGACATGCAAAAGGAAAAGGTAAACAAACACAGAAGTAAAAGGGCATCCACAAATATTAATTTAGCCACATTCAGTAGATAAAATGGAATACATTAACAACGACCACTACCTAAAAGCCTATATCCTACAACCCTGATACTAGACCTCCAGATTCTCCTATCAAGGACCATGTCCTCCGAAATCCCATACTAGCCATGTTATGCCTAATCACCTCTTCCCAATACTTCTTTGGCCTCCCTCTGCCTCGACTCGCGCCAACCACCTCCAAACGCTCACAACTCCTCACCGGGGCATCTGGGCTTCTCCTCCGCACATGCCCAAACCACCTTAGCCTCCTGCAACTTCTCATCCAATGGGGCCACACTCACCTTTTCCCGAATAACTTCATTCCAAATCTTATCTAACCTGGTGAGCCCGCACATCCACCTGAGCATTCTCATCTCCGCAACCTTCATTCTCTGAATATGAATTTTTTTACCGACCAACACTCCGCCCCATACAACATGGCTGGTCTAATCACAGCTCTATAAAACTTCCCCTTGCTTAAATATGGTTTATTGGCTTTTAATCCATAGAAAACAAATTGAATACTTCAAAATTCACCTCTTTTTTAGTGGAATATCTTGCACAAACAAATGCTCCACTATTTTTAAAGCAATGTGGAAAAGAACGACAAACTCGTTGTAATCCCACAAGTGGGGTATGTGGAGGGTAGTGTATGTACACAAACCTTATCCTTACCTTCAAGAAGGCAGAGAAACTGTTTCCGGAAGACCCTCGGCTTAGGATTGTTTGACCAAAACGTAGTAGGCCTTTTTGTTAAACTAATTAAATAAGAAGACATATGCTAAATTCTAGCGAGAGATAATCTATTCTAGATCTGAGATAGAAGATAGGAATAGACAAGCATAACTGAACATAAAATTTGATTACAGTTACGATTGAGTTCCATAATATAAGAAAAGGATGATTGCTCCAATGATATCAAATGATAACGAAGAATACATAAAGGAAAAGAGTCACCATTCTTGAACAAGACAGACCTCCGTACATTTGATAATGTTGGTTATAGATGATTACCAAGATTCTAAGCTCTATTCCTCTATTTTGGCGAAGAGCTTGAGAGGAGGGAACATCTTCACCTTCAGAGAGAAGTATATGCCTGTGAGTTCCAATTCTCCCCCTTTCTGTTATTATCTCTCATGATATTTATATAAAACACTTTCCTTCCCAGCAGTCCTTAACCGGAGTACCTAAGTTCTTAGAACATCCTGTAGAATATTCCTTTAAAATGTCTAAGTGTTGAACTAGCTGTTCGGGCCGAACTAAGTGCTCGACCTCGACCGAAGCTGAATCATTCACCGGTATATTACTTCCTACACATGACTTCAGCTCGGTTGACTCTTGGTCGTTCCTCCTTAAGTAGAATTCTTTTGATAAGATTTTGGCCTATATAGTTAGTCCCTCCGCCCGTCGGGGTTGCTTTTGAGCGAGCTCGGTGGGTGGACTTCGCCAGCTGCAGTTTTGATAAATCTGAGCACATTGGCCAAGGAGTGACCCCTCCCCCCCTTTTTTTTTGGCGAAATGGAGACGTGACGCTTCAAGAGACGCACCTGACTGTTACTACATTTGAAATGATATTATTTCATCATGCGTCATTATGGCGCATGTTCCCCATGCATTGCATCGTTTCCCTCACTTCTTCCGTTTTGAAATTAATGATGCAGCATTTGGGATTTCTCAATTGGGGTTCCCAGATTCTTATAAATAGGGATACACTCTTTATTTGAATTGTTGCATTTTCAGAGCCTTTGAAGCGTGAGTTCTTTTCTTCTTTGAGTTCCTAAATTCTGTGTTTTCTCTCTCCCTTCAGTATCTTCTGCTACTGTCATTTCCTTCATTTTTGTATTTCCACTTCGCATACCATCAGAAAAATGGCCAGTGTTTCCTCTGATCATGTGATATTGGTTGTGTATGCACCTTCTCATGAGGAATGAGCAGCCATGGTGGAAGATGAAAACTTCCCCACCGTGGATGAGATAATCCCATGTTCCGGAAAGGCTAAGTCGGACTTCAAGAACCTACCCGAGGATTATTTTTACGATGGTTACGGTGGCGATTGCTGTATTTAGGGTTAAGTGGCGAATCCCGGCCCATGTGGAAGTCGTTCACATCATAGGGTACAATGCATTTTACGCGCACCCATTTGTCGTCGGCTACACACTTCCCCTTCTTTCCCTAGTGGAGGATTTTTCGTTTCTACAATGTGTGCCCGCTCAGCTCTCTCTGTACATATATAATCTTTTCCTCATGCTTATCAAATACGCTAAGCTATCCAACCGTGGTATTTGTCTCCGCCGTTTGCTTCACCTCTTCGCCCAAGTTTTTATAGGGGCGCGATGATTCATATGCGCCACCACAGGACCAAGGGGTTGGTTGTGAAGATGGATGACAAAACTAATCGCCGTTTTTTGGAAAAAAATTTCTACGTGAAGACAGAGCACGTGATATCAAACCCCAACGGATTTAACGAGGAGTGGAACTTTGCTCGTAAGTGTTTTTCTCCCAAATGACTTCATTATTTATTCAGGGTAAACTGATCGTTCTCCTATTATTCTTGCAGCTGAGCGGGATCTTCCTTTACCATTCATTGACATTCGTGACTGGGTGAGTCAGGTTTTACCTCATACTTTGGGATTCGTGAGTGGTCGCACTTCAATGAGAGGTTTGGGCGTAGACCTGCGGCCAATGGGTCACCTTTGGTGTTATTTTTTGACCTTTATACCGTAATTTCTATCCACTTATATTTCTTTGTTTATAGGTCGGAGGACATCAAGGAGGGCGAGGGATCCTATGCCCGCTTTTCACTGGTTGGGTATCTTGGCCGAGGCCGTGCTCCTTGTGGCTGGAATTGAGCCTGCCGAGGCCACTGCTATTTCACAGCTTATGGCTTCGCACGAACTTGGCCATCCAGATGGTGCTCCCATGGCGGGGGTTCCGACTCCCACAGTTTATTTAGTGGACGAGTCATCGGAGGGCGAAGACAAAGAGGCCCCATTAAATAGTCGGAGGATAGTGGCTGATGGGGTGACCGGGACCGAGGAGCCTTCGTGGGGTGAACCCGTGTTGGATGTTTCCAAACCAGATGGTGGTACTAGTTTGGGCATGGAAATCGTGCCTCCTTCGATCGTAGAGGTGGATCCCTCGGAAGGGGGCAGAGCTCAGAGGCCGCTGCGATCACACCGAGTGGTATATCGACTTCGCAATAGGCACGTGCTCCCTCTCCAGCCAGCGAGAGGGAAAATGGCATGGTTATAGATGCCTACGAATCTGGTTCAGATATTGACCCCGAGGACATAAGCATGTTTGAGGCGGGGTTCACTCGGTTGAGGGGGCAATGGACAGTTCATCCCACGTCTCATGACCTGGATTTCCCAATATTTGGAGGATCGTGACGGCGCCAACTATTCAGAGCTAGGCAAGCCAACCTCTAACTATCTTTTCATTTAACCAATTACTCTTTCACCATTAACAATAATCACACGAAACATCATAATTTTAATAATAAAGCGGAAGACTTAATGTTAAATAAAACAGAATAAAACTACAGAAGTTCCACATAATCCTCTACCCGAAACTTGGTGTCACATAACTCACAAACTTCTAAGAGTTTACTAAATACAATGCTTTGAAAGAAACAATACACTGTTGGTCTCGGATACATGAGATAACAGAGTGAATTATATAAAATAGAGGAGACGTCAGTCTTGAGGATGCCTGCAAGGCTACCTTGGTGTCTCGGTTAGCTGGAGGCTGGCTTCAAAACTACTGGTGTTGTCCGGTACCTGGATTTGTGCAAAAGAGCACTGATTGTAGTATCAGCATAATCGACCCCATGTGATGGTAAGTGTCTGGCCTAACCCCGGCGAGGTAGTGACGAGGCTAGGACCAGACTCCAGATAAACCTGTGCAGTTATATTGGCGGAAACATAAACGGATAATAAGCAATTAAAGCTGGGGAAGGGAACATACTTCAGGGGTGACAGGTAAGGCGGCGGCATTTCAAGAATAACACGGAAACTACGACTTAACATCCAACACAGCTAAAGGGAAATAAAGGCAACTTTCACTTTTCGACACTCATCTTACTGCAAGCGTGCAAACCGATCCCATTTTTCATATCTCGTGGTAGGCGTACCACCCTCTTCCATTTCATCATTTAACTTGTGGAAGGCGCACCACCCGCAGCCATTTCTCATTATACATGAGCGACGGAATAGAAGTACAGAAAATAACCAGTCAGAGAGGGAGGGGAAACATGTTAAGGGTATTGAAACTTTAAGGAAATGAAACAAATAAGGAAATGAAACTGTACAACTAGAATATCAATCAATGTAGGAAATCATGAATTTGCACGACATCACCCTTCGTGTTCTTATTCTTGTTCTCACCAAATCAATCATATAAAGTACACGGTATCACCCTTAGTGATTTACCTCACATAACGATGGCACAGAATAATCCTTCGTGCATTAACACTCATATCATGGCACGGAATATTCCTTCGTGCATTAATATTCATATCATGGCACGGAATGTTCCTTCTTGCATTAGCATTCATATCATGGCACGGAATGTTCCTTCGTGCATTAGTATTCATATCATGTCATGGGATGTTCCTTCGTGCATTAGCATATTCTCATCACAATCGTGTACGGCATCACCTTTCATGCTTTATCACTCTTCCTCACCCAAAAAACAATCACAAACAATGGGGTGAGGGAATAGACAACAATGATAGAAATCCCGGAAAGGGAGAACACAAGTAAACAGTTACATCCCGGCAAGGGAACAACAACAATACTTTCACATCCCGACAAGGGAGATAATCAATATACGAAACAACCCGGCAAGGGTACAATTTAATGATCTTTCCTCTTTCTTTCATTTTCTACACATCACTTTCATTATCACTTGAGCCGATGATCCAAAGGGCACGACAAATCATATTCTTCCTCATTTCATAGATGAACTTGAGCAAATGCTCCAACAAGTATAATAATTCATAAACATCTCAATTCGTCATATAACATGTGCCAATACTCTTTCACGTTCAAATTCATAATTCTTTCCACAAATATTGCACAACAATTAGAATTCACCTTTAAAACAAGAAGTATACATCATGACTCAAATATTCACAATTCATCGACATGCAGTCATGCTATAAACCAACGTATAGATACTTGTCACCATGCCTATACGTCGTACTCCACAAAAAACAAGTAGCAAATAGGACTCAACTCCTAATCCCTCAAGCTAGGGTTAGACCGAACACTTACCTTGAATGCTTCCAACTCAACTCAAGCCTCAAGTATAGCTTTACCCCTCGAATCCACCCCAAAATCGCTCGAATCTAGTCACAAATTACTTGAATGTATCAACAAATGCTAATTGAATATGTTTGAATGCATAAAATAAAATTTCCAAAGTTTTACCCAAAAATTCTCAAAATGCCCCCGGACCCACATGGTCGAAACCCGTGGTTCGAACAACCCGGTTACCCATTCTCCCACGAATCCATATCTATGATCAGTTTTGAATACGAACCTCAAATTGAGGTCCAAATCCCCAATTCTAAGAAAATCTAAGTTTTACCCAAAAATCAAAATCCCCATTTTCACCCATGAAATTCATTGATTTTAAGTGGAAAACATGTTAGATGATGTAGAAGATTGAAGGAATTATGTAAAAATCGACATACAATTGATTTGGAAGGAGTTTGGTCCTTGGAAAATCGCCAATGGGGTTCCTGCTACACGCCCGGACTGCGCCCGTAAATCGAGGCAACCCTAAATGAGGTTTTCAAGGCCTCGAAAACACAAAATAAGTGAGAAATTAGGCCTCGCCGGGGTTTGGTCCTTGGAAAATCGCCAATGGGGTTTGGGTCTTGAAAGAATGGTGAAAAATGGTGGAAAAACAACTAAGTATAAAATTTGTTGGGCTGCAGATATAGGAATTGCGAAATAGGGTTCGCAACTGCAGACATGGGAATTGCGAGAATTATGTTCGTATTTGCAAACTCAGGCCAAATGGGGAGGAATCGCATTTGCGAGAAAAGCCTCGCATTTGCAAAAACTGGGAATCCGCATTTGCGAAGGAAAGGCTGCATTTGCGATCAAGCCGCCCAGGGCCCATCTTGGAATCTGCGATGAGAAGCTCGCATTTGTGAGTTCGCATTTGCAAATGCTGGCTTTGCAAATGCGAAGCCTGCAGAACTGAGATACCATATTTCTTCCAAGTTCCAAACTGCACTCTGACACCTATCCAAAACTCACACGAGCCTCGGGGCTCCAAACCAAACATACACACAACCTAAAAACAAACCCTACAGACTTAATCGTGCGATCAAATCACCAAAATAACATCATATACAAAGAATCAAGCCTCAAAACACATGATTTCTTCCAACTTTTCGTAAAACACTAATTTTCCATTTTAAGTCCAAAATATATCAAATAACGTCCGTTTTCAACCAAACTTTACAGAAAGCTCTTAAATCACATATAAGACTTGTAGTGGGCGTCAGAGTTAAAATACGGGTCCGATACCATAGTCTTCTAATCACATTTCCTTTTTATTTTCCTTAATTAATTCCAGCAACCAATTTCACACATAAATTTATTTCTTGGGCTTGGGACCTCAGAATTCGATTCCGGGCATACGCTCAAGTCCCATATTTTCCTACGGACCTTCGGGATCGTCAAATCAGGGGTCAGGGTCGGTTTACCTAAAATGTTGACCGTCAATATTAATCATATTTATATCAAAATTTATCATTTTTCTCAAAAAATTCATATTTAAGCTTTCCTTGTACACGCCCGGACTGCGCACGTAAATCGAGACAACCCTAAATGAGGTTTTTAAGGCCTCGAAAACACAGAATAAGTGACAAATTAGGTGATGACACAGAATGGGTCATCATATTCTCCACTTCTGAAAACAACCATTCGTCCTTGAACGGACAAAAGAAAGAGATATCTTAGTCGGGAAATAAATGAGGATAACGGTTCCACATATTACCCTCGAACTCCCAGGTCGATGCCTCAGGAGGGTGACTCTCCACTGAACACGCACAGAAGGAAAACTCTTCGACCTTAACTGTCGAACCTGCCTGTATAGAATAGCCACCAACTCCTCCTCATAAGACAGATCCTTGTCCAATTGGACAGTACTGAAATCTAACACGTGGGATGGATTGCCGTGATACTTTCAGAGCATAGACATGAAACATTGGATGCACGACTGATAAGCTAGGTATCAAGGCAAGTCTGTAGGCCACCTCTCCCACATGATCGAGAATCTCGAATGGACCAATGAACCTAAGGCTAAGCCTTCCCTTCTTCTCGAATCTCATCACGCCCTTCATAGGCGACACTCATTCACCAACCATAAAAGCCACATCTCGAACCTTGCGGTCTGCGTAACTATTCTGCCTGGACTGAGCTACAAGAAGCCTATCTTCAACAATCCGAACCTTATTAAAGGCCTCCTAACCATATATGTCCCTAATAACCGATCCTCTCCCGAATCAAACCATCCAACTGGAGGCCGAGATTGCCTACCATACAATGCCTCATAAGGGGCCATCTAAATGCTGGACTGGTAGCTATTGTTGTAGGCGAACTCTGCTAAAAGAAAAAGCTGGTCCCACGAGCCTCCAAAATTAATGACACAGGCTCGGAGCATATCCTCTAGAAACTGAATAGTAATTTCAGACTGACCGTCTGTCTGGGGATAAAATGCTGTACTAAACTCAGTCTGGGTGCCCAGATCTCGCTGGACTGCTCTCCTGAAGCGCGAGATAAACTGCATACTTTGATCCGAAATGATAGATACCGGCACCCCATGAAGGCGAACAATCTCCTGGATGTAGATCTAAGCTAACCTCACGGATGAATAAGTGGCTGCAACATGAACCAAATGCGCTGACTTGGTCAGCCTATCAACAATGACCCAAACTGCATCGAACTTCATCCGAGTCATCGGAAGTCTAGTAACGAAATCCATGGTAATCCTCTCCCACTTCCACTCAGGAAGCTCAATTCTCTGAAACAATCCACCAGGCCTCTGATGCTCCTACTTAACTTGCTGATAGCTTGAACATCGAGCCACATGTGCAACTATATCTTTCTTCATTCTATGCCACCAATTGTGTTGCCTTAAATCTTAATACAACTTCGTGGCGCCCAGGTGAATAGAATACTGGGAAATATGGGCCTCTACTAAGATCAACTCTCGAATACCATCAACATTGGGCACACAAACTCGCCCCTGCAATGGAAAATACACCATCATCATCTAAGATTACCTTCTTGGCACCTCCATGATGCATCGTGTCTCTCAGGACACACAAATGGGGATCATCAAATTGTTGATCACGGATACGCTCCAATAATGAAGAACGAGTTACCATGCAAGCTAACACCCAGCTAGGCTAAAAAATATACAACCTCACAAGTCGATTGGCCAAGGCCTAAACATCCAAAGCAAGTGGTCTCTGGCTGACCGGAATATAAGCAAGACTGGCCATGCTAGTTGATTTCCTACTCAATGCATCGACCTCCACATTGGCCTTCCTCGGGTGATAGTAATATAGTAATATCATATTCTTTCAACAACTCCAACCACCTTCTTTGCCTCAAATTCAACTCCTTTCGCTTGAACAGATACTGATGACTTTTGTGATCTGTGTACACCTCACACGTCACACCATATAGATACTGCCTCCAAATATTCAATGCACGAACAATGGCTGCCAACTCTAGGTCATGACCAGATAATTCTTCTCGTGGATCTTCAACTGCCTCGAAGCATATGCAATGACTCTGCCATCCTGCATAAATACTACACCAAGCCCAATATGGGAAGCATCACAATCAGCTGAATAAGGCCCTGAACTTGTGGGCAAAAATGAATACCGGTACCGTAGTTAGAGCTGTCTGGAGCTTCTGAATGCTCGCCCCACACTCGTCTGACCATATGAATTGGGCAACCTTCTGGGTCAACCTGTTCATCGGGGCTGCAATAGATGAAAACCCCTCCACGAACCAACGATAGTAGCCTGCTAACCCTAAGAAACTCCGAATCTCTGTAGCTGATGCTAGTCGAGGCCAGTTCTTGACTGCCTCAATCTTATTCGGGTCCACCTGAATACCCTCTGCCTATATAACATGACCCATAAATGCAAGCAAGCTCAACCAAAACTCACACTTCGAGAACTTTGCATATAACTGACTATCCTTCAGAGTCTGAAGAACTACTCTGAGGTGCTGCTCGTGCTCCCCCTAGATACAAGAGTATATTAGAATATTATCAATAAAGATTATTACTAAAAAGTACAAATACGGCCTAAACACTCGGTTCATCAACTCCATAAAATGCTGTTGGGGTATTGGTCAACCCAAACACATGACTAGGAACTCATAATGCACGCACCGAGTGCGGAATGCTGTCTTAGGGACATCGGATGCCCTAATCCTCAACTAATGGTAGCCAGATCTCAAGTCTATCTTTGAAAACACCTTTGCACCCTGAAGCTGGTCGAGCAAATCGTCAATCCTTGGCAGTAGATACTTATTCTTTATCATAACTTTGTTCAATTATCGGTAATCAATGCACATCCTCATCGAACCACCATTTTTCTTTACAAATAACACCGGTGAACTCAAGGTGAAACGCTTGGTCTAATGAAACCATTCTCAAGCACATCCTGCAACTGATCCATTAACTTTTTCAACTCTGGCGGGGCCATGCGATATAGAGGGGTAGAAATGGGCTGAGTTCCTGGAGCCAGATCAATAAAAAAGTCGATATCCCTATCGGGTGATATACCCGGTAGGTCTGAAAGGAAAACCTTGGGGAACTCTTGAACAATAGGAACAGAATCAACAGAAGGGGCCTCCGCGCTAGAACCACGAACATACACCAAATAAACTAGACCCCCCTTCTCGACCATGCGTCGAGCCTTCACATATGATATATCACTATGAGTGGAATGACCCGGGGTAACTCTCCACTCCAAACGGGGAAAATCCAGTAATGCTAAGGTCACGGTCTTGGCATGGCAATCCAAGATGGCATGATACAGGGACAACCAATCCATCCATAAAATAACGTCGAAGTCGACCATGTCTAGGAGCAACAAATCAACACGGGTCTCAAAACCTCCCAAATACCACAACACAGGAATGATGAACTCGGTTGACCACTATAGAATCACCCATCGGTGTTGATATATAAACAAGAATACTCAAAGCCTTACTAGGCATAACCAGGTACGGTGCAAAATAGGATGATACATATGAATACGTAGACCCTGGACCAAATAACACTGCAGCACCTCTATCACAAACTCGAATAGTACCTGCACATCCAGCTCTAATACCTTTACCTCCATCTCTAGCATCGTAATCTCCACCTCTAATACCTCTACCTTCACCTCTAGCTAACTTGGAGGCTGGACGAGTCTCTCAAGGAACCTCTTCACTGTCTCTCACAGTGGAAAGCATGATAAGAGCATGACGAGCCAAGTCGGTGAATCTAATATCATACTGAATAACAATCATAGAAGCTGGAGACGCTCCAACTGTCTCCGATAGGCGTCTTTCAGAGTAACAGGGAGAAACTTCTCCATAAACAACTCTGAAAACTGCTCCCAAGTCAAAGACAATGACCCTGTTGGTCTGACTAAGCAGTAATATCTCTACCAAGTCTTGGCGGATCTAGATATGCAAAAGGCAGAAAAATCGACCCCATCGGTCTCAAAAATACCCATGTTCCGAAGAACCTCATGGCAGCTATATAAGAAATCCTGGGGATTCTCAGAAGAAGCACCACTGAATGAGATAGTAAAGAACTTGGTGAATATGTCCAATCTTCCACAAAGCATCCAAAGACGTCGCTGATCTATCATCGGCCTGTGCTGCTGTTCGGCCTGAAGAAGCAATACGTGACCTTGCCATTTGCCAAAGGACAAGAATAGAGGTTTCAATTTAGCACTGAGAGAACAAAATCGCACAACAGGAAAGAATATAAGTCAAATTTTTCCTAACTCTGTTGCCTCTGGGGGATAAATACAGACGTCTCCGTACCGATACCTCAGACTCTACTGAGCTTGTCCGTGAGTTGTGAGACCTATGTAACCTAGTCCTCTGATACCAACTTGTCACGACCCAGATTTCCCAACCTTCAGGGATCGTGATGGCGCCTACTATTGAGATCTACGCAAGCTAACCTCTAACTATTTTTTCATTTAACCAATTAATCTTTCACCATTAACAATAATCACATAAAACATCAGAATTTAAATAATAAAGCGGAAGACTTAATATTAAAAAATTGAATAAAACTGCGGAAGTTCAATATAATCCTCTACCCAAAACCTGGTGTCACATAACTCACAAACTTTTAAGAGTTTACTAAGTACAATTCTTTGAAAGAAATAATACACTGTTGGTCTCGGATACTTTAGATAACAGAGGTAATTATAAAACAGATGAGACGACGGGCCCGTGGACGCCTGCAATGCTACCTCGGTGTCTCGGTGAGCTGGAGGCTGTCTTTAAAACTACTGGTGTTATCTGATACCTGGATCTGTGCAAAAGAGCACATAGTGTAGTTAGTATCAACACAACCGACCCCATGTGCTGGTTAGTGCGTGGCCTAACTCCGACGAGGTAGTGACAAGGCTAGGACCAGACTCTAGTAAACATGTGCAGTTATATAGTATTTGGCGGAAACATAAACAGATAATAAGCAATTAAAGCTGGGAAGGGAACATACTTCGGGGGTGACAGGTAAGGCAGCATATCAAGAATAACATGAAAACTACAACTTAACATCCAACACGGATAAAGGGAAATAAAGGCAACTTTCACTTTTCAATACTCATCTTACTGCATGCGTGTAACCCGATCCTATTTCTCATATCTCATGGTAGGCGTACCACCCGCTCCCATTTCATCATTTAACTTGTGGTAGGCGTACCACCTGCTCCCATTTCTTATTATACATAAGCGACATAATAGGAGTACAGAAAATAACCAGTCAGAGAGGGAGGGAAACATGCTGAGGGTAATGAAACTTTAAGGAAACGAAACAAATAAGGAAATGAAACTGTACAACTAGAATATCAATCAATGTAAGAAATCACGAATTGGCACGGCATCACCCTTCGTGCTTTTACTCTCGTTCTCACCAAATCAATCATATAAAGTAGACGGCATCACCCTTCGTGCTTTACCTTACATAGTGATGGCACGGAATGATCATTCATGCATTAACACTCACATCATGGCACGGATTGTTCCTTCGTGCATTAGTATTCATATCATGGCACGGAATGTTCCTTCGTGAATTAGCATTCATATTATGGCACAAAATGTTCCTTCGTGCCATATGCATTAGTATTCATATCATGGCACGAATGTTCCTTCGTGGATTAGAATATTCTCATCACTATCGTGCACAACATCACCCTTCGTGCATTGTCACTCTTATTCACCCAAACAACAATCACAAACAATGGGGGCGAGGGAATAGACAACAGTGATAGAAATCCAGGTAAGGGAAAACACAAGTAAGTAGTTACATCCCAGCAAGGAAACAACAACAATAACTTTCACATCCCAACAAGGGAGATAATCAATATACGAAACAACCCGGCAAGGGTACAATTTAATGATCTTTCCTCTTTCTTTCATTTTCTACACATCACTTGCTAATGCTCCAAAGGGCACAACAAATCATATTCTTCCTCATTTCATAGAATAACATGAGCAAATTCTCCAAAAAGTACAATAATTCATAAACTTCTCAATTCATCAAATAACATGAGCCAATGCTCTTTCACGTTGAAATTCATAATTCTTTCCACAAATATTGCACAACAAGTAGAATTTACCTTCAAAGCAAGAAATATACTTCATGGCTCAAATATTCACAATTCGTCGACATGCGGTCATGCTAGAAACCAACGTATAGATACTTGTCACCATGCATATATGTCATACTCCACATAAAACAAGTAGCAAATAGGACTCAACTCCTAATCCCTCAAGCTAGGGTTAGACCGAACGCTTACCTCGAATGCTTCCAACTCAATTCAAGCCTCAAGTATAGCTTTACCCCTCTAATCCACCACAAAATCGCTTGAATCTAGTCATAGATTACTTGAATGTATCAACAAATGCTAGTTGAATAAGTTCGAATGCATAACATGAATTTCCCATAATTTTACACAAAATTTCCAAACTGCCCCCGGGCCCACGTGGTCAAAACTCGAGGTTCGAACAAAAAACCCAGTTACCCATTCCCCCATGAATCCATATCTATGATTAGTTTTGAAATCGGACCTCAAATTGAGGTCTAAATCACCAATTTAAAGAAAACTTAAGTTCTACCCAAAATCCCCATTTTCACCCATGAAATTCATTGATTTTAAGTGGAAAACATGTTAGATGATTTAGATGATTGAAGTAATTAAGTAAAAATTGACTTACAATTGCTTTGAAGGAGTTTGGTCCTTGGAAAATCGCTTGTGGGGTTTGGGTGTTGAAAGAATGGTGAAAAATGACTAAATATAAAATTTGTTGGGCTGCGGATATGGGATTTGCGAAATAGGAATTCTCGTGGAGAATATGCGAATATATGAGATTATACTGACCATTACATATGATTCGATTAAGGTCTGAATAATCAGGAATCTTATCTTCTCTTTTAGCAGAAAAATTCAAACTAAATAATTCTGCCTCGCCTGATCATTGGTTACTGAGGTTAGAAGTATATCTTCGCTTGCCAGAAAGAGAATGTGCATTCATTTGATCCCGATCCTTTTGGAACGAAAGGTAGACTAGATTGGACCTGCACAGCTATGATCGAAGTTATATACTCTATAACATATGGATTGTCCACACAAGTAATGGAGAACATACGAAAGCTTTGGAATATTTTTTAGCACTAGAACGAAACCCATTCTTACCACAAGTTTTAATAATATGGCCGTGATCTGTCATTACGTGCGACTATCTCCAAAATAGAAAGAAAAAAAATGTAGACATGGGAATTGTGAGAATTATGTTCGCATATGCGAACTCTGGCCAAATGGGGAGGAATCACATTTGAGAGAAAAGCCTCGCATTTGCGAAAACTGGACATCTGCATTTGTGAAGGAAAGGACACATTTGCGATCAAGCTGCCCAGGGCCCATATTCGCATTTGCAATGAGAAGCTCACAATTGCGAGTTTGCATTTGTGAATGCTGGCTTCGCAAATGCGAAGCCTGCAGATCTGAGATTCCAGATTTTTTCCAAGTTCAAAAATGCACTCCGACACCTATCCAAAACTCACCCGAGCCCTCGAGGCTCCAAACCAAATATACACACAACCTCAAGAACATCCTACAAACATACTCGTACGATCAAATTACCAAAATAACATCATATACTTGGAATCAATCCTCAAAACACATGATTTCTACCAACTTTTTATAAAACACTAATTTTCCATTTTAAGTCCGAAATACATCAAATGACGTCCGTTTTCAATCAAACTTCACAGAAAGCGCTTAAATCGCATATTACATGTACCGGGCGCCAGAACCAAAATATGGGGTCGATACCATAATCTTCCAATCACATTTCCTTTCATTTTTTCTTAATTAATTCCAGAAAACAATTTCACACAAAAATTTATTTCTCGGGATTTGGACCTCGGAATTCGATTCCGGGCATACGCCCAAGTCCCATATTTTCCTACGGACCCTTCGGGACTGTTAAATCATGGGTCCGGGTCTGGGTCCGTTTACCCAAAATATTGACCGAAGTCAATATTAGTCATATTAATATCAAAATTTATCATTTTTCTCAAAGAATTCATATTTAAGCTTTCCGGCTATGCGGATGGACTGCGCACACAAATTGAGACAACCCTAATGAGTTTCAAGGCCTCAAAAATACAGAATGAGTGAGAAATCAGGTGATGACCCTTTTGGGTCATCACACCATGTGACCGAGATTTCTCCGGATTGCGATTTGTTGGAGGACATGGTGAGCTTGGTGCCCAAATTTGCCCTTCTTTGTTCCACTACTGAAAACAGGGCCCTTCGAGAGATGAGTGATGTTGGCCTGTCATGGGGTGTAGCCGGAATGGCTTTGAAGGTGAGTTCTTTATCGCTTTCTTCGTTTAATGTCTTCTACCCTTGCTGTCTTTTTCATTCTGATCTCTTTTCTTTCTTCAGACTTTCATCTTGGAGACTGAGAGTATCCGCCGCAAGGAGAGGCGGGCAGCCATTTTTCAGAAAATAGTTTTGAAGTACTGCTGATATCGTGACAATTTCCAGGAAATGCATGTACGATTTAGAGAGGGCGGTAATCTTCAATCTCTTATGGAGGAGTTATAGCGGAAGGATGAGGAACTGATGTGGTCCATTGGCAGATGCAGTGTACTCGAGGGGCTGCTAGGGCTAAAGAAGAAGAGCTCGAGGTGGGAAAGAGGGTTACAACTGCGTGTGTTGATCTTCAGGCGAAGGTGGTGGTCTTGCAGGCGGAGTTTGAGAAGAGTACCACTAAAGTCTCCGATCTGAGTGTTGAGTTGGCGAAGAAGGTGACCGAGTTGGAAAGGTAGGTGACCGAGCTGGAGAGGGATGGGGGAGCTCGAGTCGCGCCCTTGACAAAGGCTGCGACACAGGAAGATTCTATCCGTGTTCTTAGGTCTGAACGAGCAATTGATATGAAAATGGCCACTCAGAGGGAGGTGCGGCTTGACAAGCGAATTGGTGGGCTTGAGAGAGATGTCTTGAGCCTGGGTGATCAAATTACTGCTCTCGAGGCTGAGAAGGCGCGATTGTTGGCTTTGACTCCTGCTCATGCGTCTTCCTCTGTTGACGTTCATCGCCATTTGTAGGATATGTGGATCCATGATGAGGCTCAGCAGGACATATATAAGGGCTTGTTGGTAGTGGGGAATGTTCCTGAATTCGCTTTCGTAGAAGTTCGTATCAAAGCGTGTGAGGCCCGGCTTGCCTGTGCTATGACCCCCGACACCGGAGGCCGGTGGAGACGATGAGGCCAAGGATGGGCTTACCTTTGAAATGAACATTCTGATGGAGAGGGTGATGGTGGAGGTGAAGCCGCTGAACCAAGCAGGGAGGGAGATGACGGCATGGATGGGGGTAATGCTGAGTGATGTTATTGTACTTTTGTACTTAATTTTTTCAGTACTTAGTTAGTTAGGTGGGGGCCCCCATTTGGCCCTTTTTAAGATACTATTTTTCCTTTGAATGGAACAATTGATTTGTCCTTGATTGTAAGTCTTCTGCCTTTCCTTCTTTTTTCTTTTAGAATTTCTTGAATCTTAAGTACTTGAATTTCGGTGGTTAATTCGAGCGGGGTCGAATTTGACCTACTAATTAGAGAGGGGTCGAATTTGACTTGTTAATTCGAGCGGGGTCGAATTTGTCTTGCTAATTCGAGCGAGGTCGAATTTGACTTGCTAATTCGAGCGAGGTTGAATTTGACTTGTTGATTCGAGCGAAGTTGAATTTGACTTGTTGATTCGAGCTAGGTCGAATTTGACTTGTTGATTCGAGCGAGGCCGAATGAACATTTCCTGTATTGGCGCGATGTGTAAACTTAGAGTTATGTAAGAATTCCATATGCTGCTTCGCTTACTCATTCATGGGAAGAGACTACATGTTGTTGTACAGTCCGTACATACATACTAGAAGTTCCAGTCTATCTAGTCTCTTCATTGCTCGGCCTGGAGAGGTAGTTGAGAGACCAGAGGATGAATGTCTCTCTCAAGCTTCGGGACATCTTAATTTATGTACGAGATCAAATTTTAGCTAGGTGTGTTTGTCGCATAGCTGCTTTGGCGAGTGCGTGGGTGAGTTTCGCGCACTCGTAGGTAAAAGGAAGGGGAACAACAAGCATACTATGGTATCAGAAAGCTGACACGAAAGCAACAACAAGTAATTACATACATGGACAACATTCGTCTATATGTCCTAACTCTCTACCTTAGTTTTAACCTCCACACTTTTCTATCCATGATCATGTCCTCAGTAAAATGTGAAAAACGTTACAGAAAAAATTATTTTACATTTCGGCACAAATCTCTTTCTATATATCCCCTTGAGCAGTCAGTAGAAGAGAAATCAAATCATATAAACTCAAATCCAATCCTTCACTCCCACAGTCAGTTCTTAGGTTTGATCTCTCCAAAACACACTAAAGATTGAATCATTTTTTCACAAAATGGTAATATGGTTTTAGAAACGATCGAACTATAGCCAAATTTTCCAATTCATTGAAATAAAAATCACGTTCCGAAATTAACCTTTATTTAATATATGCATAATTGGACGTGATTCAGTGGGACAGAGAGATTGACGGGGACGTCACTCATCGTATAGGAGCAGGGTGGTCAAAGTGGAGGCTTGCATCTGGAGTCCTGTGTGACAAGAAAGTTCCACAGAAACTCAAGGGAAAATTTTATAGAGCTGTGGTTAGACCTGCCATGTTGTATGGGGCGGAGTGCTGGCCAGTGAAGAACTCTCATGTTCAGAGAATGAAGGTTGGGGAGATGAGGATGCTCAGGTGGATGTGCGGGTTCACCAGGTTAGATAAGATTAAGAATGAAGTTATTCGAGAAGGTGGGGGTGGCCCCGGTGGATGAGAATATGCGAGAAGCGAGGCTGAGGTGGTTCGGGCATGTGCCGAGGAGAAGTCCTGATGCCCCAGTGAGGAGTTGTGAGCGGCTGGCGATGGTCGGCGTACGATGAGGTAGAGGGAGGCCTAAGAAGTATTGGGGAGAAGTGATTAGGCATGACATGGCTAGAATGCAGGTTTCCGAGGACATGACCTTTGATAGGAAAGTCTGGAGGTCTAGTATCAGGGTTGTAGGATAGGGGCTCCTAGAGTTTTTCGTACTCCTCACCCGGGGTTGGGTTAGGCTTGGCAAGGCTATCCATAGATGATTTGTGTATTGGATTATGTCTCCCTTATGGTAGTTATTTATGGTAGTTACTGTCGGATATTATTGCATGCTATTTTATTTATGATTCTTATGTTTGTATTATTATTTACGCTATTTCTGCTGAAGTAACTAATACCCTTTTGTTTTTGTTTTTCCTTTCCTTCACTGAGCCGGGGGTCGATTGGAAACAGCCTCCCTGCCCTTTCGGATAGGGGTAAGGCCCGTCTACATATTATCCTCCCCAAACCCCACTTTGTGGGACTATACGGTGTAGTTGTTGTTGTTTAATATATGCATAATTAATTATTTACTCTTGGCCAGCCTTTCCACCAGCACTACAAACTACTTAATATATATGATGCCTTTATTCTATTATTTATGTGCCCATCTTACTGATTTGCGAATCTTCATGCTTCTTTTAAAATATTTAGTTCTAGGTTTGCATGCATTTCCTAATTTTTTGAAGGTCATCAAGTTCGTTAAGTACACTCACCAATTAGAGGCGGATTACTTCAATTTTATAGGTTTTGAAATTTAAAATAATAATTATAAGTGCTAATGATTTAAATTTAAATATATATATATATATATATTTATATATACTTAACAAATTACTTCATACAAAAAATATACTGTTCAAAAAAATTATTAAATTCAGCCGAACTCGCATTACAGCTTCTGCCTCGATCTCCTGTCACCGACAATAGAAAATAATGTGCGTCCATTACTATATATATTAAATCTGTGGTTAATTAATTAGTATAGTCCATATACACTGAACTATCCAACAGACATAGGAGCCATATGCTTCAAAATTATAAGATGCTGCAAATTCTATGATAATGATAATGATAATGATAATGATAATGCTGATAAATTAAATATCTACTCCTATCTTTTATAATAATTGGATAATGATCTGAAATCATATCCGTCCTGCTAAAAGCACTGACATAATATATTTCCTACCATCTAAGCAAGGCGGAGGCACGATTTGAAAGATTATGGGTTCTGATTTTATGACTAATCCTTAACTCGATTTAGTTATTGGATTCACAATTAAATATTTTTATTTTATTTGATAAAAATTTTAATATAAAGATAGAATTAATATAAACCTGTAGCTACTACACGTCCTGCGCGCCTGCATCTAAGCATTTCCAGTAAGCGAGTTAGACTATCCACTTATACTACCGCCTCGCCGTAGTACGCGTCCCGGTTGGCGACCGGACGCACGCCACTAAGGTCCTTTGAAAACACTACGTCCATAGTCTGGAATTAACAATATGAAAGTAAACCTCTTGTAACTACAAAGTAACCGTCTATTATAAATGGATTATTAACTTGAAAAATTAAGTATGTCACTTGCTAAAACATTTTAAGTGATCTGTTTTACAATATCAATACATACATATATATATATATATATATATATATATATATATATATATATATATATATATAAAAGTCAAATTCGTTGTGTACTGTTATAAGTCGTTATGTATGAATGCTTTTCTCCTATGTCATTGTGACGATTTGATAGGGCGTTTTGAGTACTAGCCTTAATTTCAGTGTTTCGAGACTTTCCATAGCTTCACTTATGTTTATTGATTTGAGTGTGTGGTTCGGGTCGTTTTCCGGAAAGCTTTTACGTAAAATTTTGAAGAAAATGTGATCTCTGACTTAAAATAAGCTAGAGTTGACCACGGTCAACATTCTTGGTAAACGACCTTAGATCGGTATTTTGAAGATTTCGGTAAGTTCTCATGATATTTTTTTGTACGCATGTTTGGTTGATATCCGGGGTTACCCGAGCGCATTATGTGAAAGATTGTGAAAAATTTAGTTTTAGTTGAAATTTAGAGTTTTGGTGATCGATTTTATCATTAGATGTTATTTTGATTATTTGAGGCAGCGAGCAAGTTTGTAGGATGTTATTATACTTGTGTGCATATTTAGTTTAGAACCTAAAAGGCTTGAGTGAGTTTTAAATGGGTTACGAATATGTGACAATTGTTGGTGCAAGCTAGTAGATCTCGCATTTGCGAGGTCTGGCTCGTATTTGCGAGCATCCCATTTTGCGGTCAAAAGATCGCATTTGCAAAAGGTACTAGGACCGGAAAACTTCACATTTGTGAATAAAGAACAACATTTACGAAGGCTAGAAAATCTCAAATGCCGCTGGAATCTCACATTCATGACTCTAAAAACTTTAGGTGTAGTTTCACAAAAGTGAAGCTTAGTTCGCATTTGCGGAGGGAGGGACCTTTGCAAATGCGGAGGTTTTGTAGCATTTGTGACTTTTGTGTATCTGATGTACTGATCGCATTTGCATTTAGTGTGTCGCATTTGTGGACATCACATTTGCGAATAAGTGTTCGCAAATGCGATGTCTGCAACTGGGTAAAAGAGGGAAAAATCAGGACTTAACTCATTTTACACCATTCTTCAACCCCAAACACTCTAGAGGCGATTTTTGAAGAGGATTTTTTTCTTGAATCTACTGATAAGCAACTTTAACTAGTTTTCAATCAATTTCAATTACTTTTCCATGAATTTTAATATAAAATCTATGAATGTCCATGGTAGAAATAACGGGTTCAGGTAGAATTTTAGGATTTTGTGAAATTAAGATTTAGACCTCGATTGAGATCGAATTTAGAAACAAATCACATCCAGACTCGGGGGTGAATGGTTAATCGAAAATTGATCTGAATCTCGAATTTTGACCAAGCGAGCCTTGGGTTGACTTTTATTGACTTTTTCAATTTAGCTAAAGATCAAACCTTTTTCATTCGTGGGTAGTTTCTAAAGCTTATTTTGAATTGTTTCATTGATAATTGGCTAGATTCAGTTTGTTTGGAGGCTTGTTCAAAAGACAAAGCCGTGATTGATTATTGATTTGATTGTGGAATGAGGTAAGTATCGTGATTAACTTTGACTTGAGTGAATTAAAATTTATTTGGTCTATTTGTTACATGAACTATATGTGAGGACGTCGCATATGCAAGATGAAGTGTGTATACACGTTGTCATGAGTTAAAGCATGCGGGTGAAACTTATCTTATTTGTACTATGTTATTTCATTTACCATGCTTTCCATGCCTTTGCTAGATTGTTTATTCTTTAATTTGCTTTCTTTCATGTGGTGTGAAAGAAAGATGGGAAGTTCTTGGAGGGAAGGATGCCGGGGGTCTATTTGGAAACAGCCTCTCCACCTAAGGGTAGAGGTAAGGTCTGCGTACATACTACCCTCCCCAGACCCTAATAAGTGGGATTATACTGGGTTATTGTTGTTGTTGCTTTCTTTCATGTTTATTACTCATGTTGAGGTCGTTATAATGTTGAAAGTTGAAGTTGCTTATTCTAGCACCATGGTCGAAGTTGAAATTTGCTTCCCACCTTGCTAATTGATACGTGGGTTATTATTGTTACTTGGTGAGGAAGAGTGAAAGGCACGAAGGGTGTTATCGTGTCTTATTTATATATTGTTATCATTGGTTGAGTGAATGTGAGGATTAAAGCACGAAGGATGCGTGCATTTGATTGCTCTATTATCTTTATCATGTGAGGATGGGAGTAAAAGCACGAAGGGTGATATCGTTCACATATTTTTTTTATATTACATGATGAAGATGAGAGTAAAAACATGAAAGATGATGCTGTGCAATTTGATAATTTCAATGCTTTTACTTGATACTTGGATTATGAATTTAACTTGGAGGTTTTGTTACTTATTTTGGAAAGAGACAAACTTGATAATTCTGTACCTATTGTTTCGGTTGTTGCCCATTTTATCTGCCCCCACCCCATTATTTCTTTTAATGCTTTACTTATTATTTTTGTTGCATTATATATATATATATATATATATATATATATATATATATATATATAGAGCAAGAGAGAGAGATACATATGTTTTTAGTAGGTATCTTGTCGTAGCCTCGCCACTTCCTTGTCGGGGTTAGGCTCGATACTTACTGAGTACATTGAGTGGGTTGTACGCATACTACAATTCTGCACTTTTTATGCAAATTATGACATTGGTACTAGCGGGTTCTGCGAGGCACTTAGAGGATACCAATGTTATTTGAGGTAGAGCTGCACATCGTTCGCAAGTCCTAGAGTCACTTTCTTTTTTCTACTATACTATTTTTATTTTATTTCGAAGAGTGATGTATTTCCTTGAAAACCTTGTATTTAGTTGGATCTAGACACTCATTTACTTGTGACATCAGATCTTGAGGTGGTTTATGGTATGCTATTGGCCAACTATCAGATATTTATTGCTTTATTCTTTGTTTTGTATTATCTGTTGTGTTGTCTTACCTGACATTCAGTGTTAAGCGCTATCACAATTCCGCGATTGAGATTTCGGATCGTGACAAATCCAAGTCCTTTCCTCTTTCTATTTTATTGTTTGTGGAGAGATAAAAGAGGCGTTTCACTTTGTGAAAAAGTTAGAACTGAAGAAAATTTGATACTTAACAAGCTAGATTAAAGCACGCTGCTGAGATAGTAGACACTGAAACTTTTAGAATTGTCCCTTCCAAAGTTCGTGCAAATCAATTTGGATTTTTTCAAAGTTCGTGCAAATCAATTTGGATTTTATCTAATATTAAAATTGTCAAAAGTGACTTAGGAAAACTTTCGAGCTAATAGAAAAAGAATTAACAAAAAAAGTAAATAAAAATCAAGGGTGCACTATTAATGTAAATCTGAATCAATCGGACGAATTCTCTCTCTAAATAAACTTTTGAAACAGTATCTCCCAAACATGGATCCCCCATTAATCAAACTATATATCCCTAAGCACAACCAAATGGATATTGAATTAATTCAACCAACCCACCCCTATTAAGTAAAATGCTCTTGGACAAACTGGAGAACCATCAAACTGATACTACGAAGAGGACTCCCATCCAAATTCTGATCTTGATAAAGGGGAACACATAGAAGGCCCAATCCCTCTTTTCCAAGACGATAAGAAGCGCATCTACCTTTCATGGCGTTACTCCGTGATCATCAAGGCCTTCAAGCGAAAGATGCCACACCATTTCTTTCGGTCTAAACTAATTGAACTATGTAAGCCATCCGAACAGTTAATCTTGATTGACCTAGTATGAGACTTCTACATAGTCAAATTTAATTTAGAGGAGAGTATGGTTAAAGAACTCCACCTTGGACCTTGGTTCATCTCCGAAAATTTCTTGTTTGTGCGGAAATGGGAACCTAAATTCGTTCCTCAAAAAGGCACCCTTATTTCTACTGCCATATGGATCTGGCTTCCACAATTACCAATAAAATCGACCAATGCACTTCCTCTAATCTCACAGGACGCCCCAGTGGAAACATTGGTTGTAATAAGAGACCATAAACAAGCAGTCATCTATGAAGGAGAAGGGACTCTGTGCACCTCTTGCGGCAGAATTGGGCATATTGCAGTAGGTTGCAATTAACGGCCCGCCACACCAAAACAACTCAAGAACCACATGAAACACAACATAGGAATGTAGTATAGACGGACAAGATTAAGCAGAAAACTGTCACCTTCTCAAGAAGAAGGAAGATGAAAAAATCAATTAATAAAAATGGCGCAGGGTTGAATAGTCCACACTAAGCACCACATGCGGACCATATACAGGTAAATTTGTTCGATACTATCTCAGGTAAATTCCTTCAAACTCAATCTCTGCATTACAATTCAAAAAATGCCACCCCATTACAAAAATTAGAAAAAAGGCCCAACGGCCTAATGAACAAAGCAATCCCCACCAACCACAAAGGCTGACCCAACAATGGCCACAACCCAGTATGCGGTCCCAGCTAAGCGCCAAACGGAAGGCGGAGCTGGGGCCTGAGGACTCCACTGACCCCAATTTTCAATCCCTCGTTCAAAGCACCACTTTAAGCCAACTTCCAAAGTCTTTCATCTAAAAAAATGGAGAGATACCTAATGGGCCAGTCTCTCTGCTCCAAACGGGTATCACTCCCAATCCACAATTGTCAGCCCATCCCCAAATACACTTACCTACGCTTCCCCTACCAATTCTTCTTAAACTATCTCTAATGGGGAAATCTCAATATTTTCCACCAACAATCAAGTGCCCTATATGGTATCTCTCCCAATTCCAGATGAAAAGACTCAAACCGTCAATTACAATAGATCTACAATTAATGACCAATCCACCTCCTAGTTCAAATTTCCAGTAACCCCTCAACTGACCGAGATTTGACACTAAAGGGAGTATTGATTGAACGCCAGTCCCTTAAGATAATTCCTTTCATTACTCAAAGTAGAAATTCCAAGAAGCACAAAAATGGAAAAAGATCTGTCACCAATTATTATCACCTCCCTACCCCACCACCAGACCATCAACTAACTTCTTGGTTGGAGGTATCCCTTCAGGTCCAAGCCCTCTCCTACTACTTCACCCTCGGCAATCAGAAGGTGACCTTGATTGTACAAAATCCAGCTCACCTAGCCAAATTCACAGTGGAAGCATTAAGCAAAGCCCTAGCGGCCTTTGGGCCTCTCCTTTGGCATTCGATGGTCAATAGAGACAACAACTCACCAATAACAGACCTCAAACACTCAGCAGCCACGTCCTACATAGCTCCCAAAGCCTACCATTCTTCCCGGATCCGACGATGAAGGATCTATCGGCGAAGCCGGTCTTCGTAATGATCGACCACAAAACCCAACAAATGCCATCACTTATGTACCAAAAGAGAAGAGCACCTCACCCCCTCTCCACAACATCAAAAAGGGAATCTCCAAGGCCTTAGAAATCCTCAACAAAAAAAAACAAGCAGAGGAAGAGGGATAAACCTCTGCCACACCACGAACAAACTCGCTTCTACTGGACTCAGTGAGAGCGATAGATTTTAGCACAGAAACAAGTGAGGTGATAGTTGTTCTTTGTCCTAGATCGATGGTCAAATTTGGAATGAGTCTTCTCTCCATCCAAACCCACGGTCCCATCAAGCCCCTCCTGAATCTGACCTCAGTACTGAGCACCAAGAGGAAATCCCCCTCTCCTCCAACAAAGTGTCCGCAAGGACCAAGGAACGCTAAAGAGGGACCTTACCAACCACCCCCAACTACTCTAATGAATTACATCATATGGGATCTTAGGGGTGGGAACAATTCCGATTTCAAGAGGCACTGTTAAGAAATGGTGAAGATGCATAAGCCAGCCATGCTCATCCTGCTTGAAACTAAGATGGAAGACCACCATAAGTGTGCACAAGAGCTCCAATTTGATATGATCATCTAGTCACCGGCAATAGGTCTCTCTGGGGAATAGTGTTCATGTGGAGAGGATTTCTCCACCAGTTCAGTAGTTACCTATTACATCTTGCCACTAACTTGACTACTGAGCTAAACTTAATCCTAAAAAATGAAGAGGATTTCTGGAAGCTCAAATCTAGGATAAATATGCTTAATGAGGGTGATGCTAGCACTAGATTTTTTTCACATCTCCACCCTCAATATGAGAAGAAGGAACATAATCAACTCCCTTAAGGAAGAACATGGAAATTGGCTCCATGACTTGAAAGATGTCCAAACAACCATATTGGGCTTCTTCACGGATCTATATACTACACCTCACTCCCAAGCACCTTGGGCTTTCACCAACCACTCCATTATGTCCCACATTCTATCTGAAGGCCAAAAAGCTTTCTTGGACAGACCTCTTGAATTGAATGAGATAAAAAGGGCAGTCTTCTCCCACAAACCCTTTAAATCTCCTGACATAGATGGCCTCTACCACTTCTTCTACCAAAATTACTAGGACATAGTTGGTGACTGCCACAAACTTCTATAAAATTTCTTCTCTTCAAGTTTTATGGATGATACCATGAACCAGACTCTATTGTGCCTAATCTCCAAATGTCTCCAGGCTTTTAAATAATTTTAGGCCAATAGGACTGTGTAACTCAATTTACAAGTCGGTCACAAAAATCATAGTGAACAGAATAAAACCTATCTTGCCTCACATCATTGGGCCAAGACAAGCCAGTTTCCTTTCCAATAGGAGAGCATGTTATAATTCCATTATTGTTCAAGAGTACATCACTTACTTTAAAAATGAAAGGGAAGAATGGCAATATAATCCTCAAAATTGACCTAGAAAAGGCCTTCGACAGGCTGGAATGGTCTTTTATTAGAGACACCCTTTCTGCTTTCAATTCCCCCCAAGGTTTATCAAAACTCATTACGTCCTGCATCAGTTCACCCTCCATCTCCATTCTTGTCAATATGGGGAGAACTGAATCCTTCAAACCTTCAAGAGGTACCCTACCTATTCATAATGTGCATAGAAGGGTTATCAAGATCAATTAATAAGGTTGTTCTGGATAATCAGTGGCAACCCATAAGTATAAGCAGATATGGTTGAAAAGATATCCCATCTTCTCTTCATAGATGATCTAACTCTTTTTGCTAAAGCTAATGATAGGAATTGTAACACTATACTATCCATTATGCAGAATTTCAATGAATAGTCTGGTTAGAAAATAAATCTAGCAATGTCAAGGGTTCTGTTCTCCTCAAACACTCCACAGGACTCCATACAAAATCTCACCAACTCCCTGTACATCCAACAGACCACCTCATTTGCAAAATACCTTGGTTTTCCCATTTTCCATAAAAGGCAAACCAATGCAGACTTTCAGTTTGATAAGCTGCAATCCAAGCTGGCTGGTTAGAAAACAAGTTGCCTAACTATGACAGAACCGTACTAGCCAAAACCTTTTTAAACAACATCCCTAGCCATGTCATATAGTTACTCAAACTTTCCACTAAATTTACCAAACAGATTGACAAAATCCAAAGGAATTTCTTGAATCTATTAAACTTAGTGTTTATTTCCCCAGCTCCAACTAAGGAAGACAGCCTTATATGGAACTTGACTTCAAACGGCCAATTCAAAAATAGTTCTGCTTACTCATTCCTAAGAAAGAGTGACGCCATCCTTCATTCTAGTGAGGAAGGCTCCTTCAAATGGGTCTGGGAGATGCAAGCTCCTAACAAAATCAAGAATTTTATTTGGCTTCTCACCCACAAGAAACTTCCAACTAAGAGCTACCTCCATAGAATTGGGATCAACTGTGACCCCCAATGTCCTTACTGTAACAATGGCCAGAAAATTATTGACCATATCTTTTTTGAGTGCCCTAATGTTGTCCACTTCTGCAATGTAATACTGTCCAAATCTACAAGAGACAGTTCTCAACATACTCAACATACAATGGTCACTGATGCATTGGCGAAGAAGGAAGCAAAAGAAGTCTTTTTTCTCTCAATTGACTTTTCCTTTTAAGCTTCAGTGTGAACGTGAACGTAGAATGTAAGAGAAATTCAAAAATTATAACTCAGTACGTCAGGAACCATCAGAAAAAGAAAGACTATCCTAGAATAAATTGTATAAATTGGATAAAGTATACCCCTTGGGTCCCGTTCTCAATGAGACTCGTATATAGGGAATTAAGATAGGGAATACTTTCCTCTGTAAAAAGGATCTGCTGAGCAATAGGTTCCATGGGAGGCAGCTCAAAGTCCAAACCTGGAGTAGTTTCATTATAAACCCGTACAAGCATTTCTACTTTGGATACGATTCTTTCTTTTAGCGTATCTATAGTCAATTGATTGAGCTTATTCCCCATATTAATGGAATTTATATTTCTGGCCTGTCCAGCCTTAAAATCCACAAGAAGGGTGATAGACAAGGTTAACCCTAGAGATGTGATGTATTCTGAAATTAGCAAGTCCATTGCTTTGATTCATTTTCTTTTCTTTTTCCGCTCCCCCGGAAAAACACTTGTCGGAAATCGCCGGACCCATCTCTCTGGCCTATCATTTGTTGGTCGATCCGGCTGGCGGATCCTGCATCTCCTGCCTCTCTACGGGAACCCTTCTTTTAGACTAGTTTGCTGTTAGGAGTCTTTAGAGTCGAATTAGTAATCAATAGAAGTACCAATATAAGTTTACTGACCTGGCTCTTCAATCGACGATCTACTGCTCCCTCTTAATAGCAGATGCCCATGCTTTGATTCGAAAGTCCTAGCCAGTGATGAATCCCCACGATTGTGGTGCTTTGTAATCAAGGGCGAGAAGGAAGTTCATGGAAAGGTAGCTCACATACCTTTCCAGGCCTAATTCTTTAATAATCACTTCAACTCTTTCATACTTCTGACGTCGACTCATCTTGTTTGGAAGTCTTAAGAATGCAACAAAAACTAAGGTTTTCTTTACAACACAAGTCTAGGATATAATCAGTTCCTCCGATATTTATCAATGATATATTTTGGACAAACATCCTACGAACTGAATTAGTTAGAACTTTTGTGGGTTGTAATATAGACACAATCGTGCATAACATTACTATTATGGGGGTACTACAATACCCTAGCAATGACTCTACTGTATTATCTTTTGTTATCTAGCCATATATAATATCCCCTTTAACCCAAAAAAAAAAAAAACCATAGAATGACATACTCCTGTACCTTCTTCTTATCATTAACTATTATTTCTTCGATTACGTTTTTTCTTTCTTCCCTTGGAACAAAATGATACTCCCTTTGTAATTTTGAGTGGCACGATATGATTATACAAAGGTTAAGAAATAAAAAAAATGTTATAAATTTGTGGTAAATATGTCACGATGTTATATTTTGGTGGCTATAATTAAAATACGCATTAAGAGTAAACTAAGAGTTTAAAGTTAATTTATTTTTAAAATATAAAATATAAATATTTTTTAAATTAACTTTTTGTTTAAGACTTTTATATAAATTATTAAATATAGACATATGAAGTACTGAGAAGAATGATAGCTTCATATCCTCGTACTACATTTTAACACTTTCTTACTTTATTAAATGTTTCATTAGATATATGGATAAAGTCATTGTATTGAAGCATATATATACCTCTTTATGAGCCTCAATACCCTGCACCATGCATGAAAAATGGCCTATGTATATGTGGATTAAATAAAAATTTTAATTTATATATATAAACTGAAAGTCCAAAGAAGTTAATTTTACATCGTTAGTGTATTTTGCATAAGTTCCCATAGGTTACTTATTGCTTAAGATTAAACAAAAAATTTAAGTTATATAACCGAAAGTCCAAAGAAGTTAATTTTGCATCGTTAGTGTCATTTTGCATATGTTACCATAGGTTACTTATTGCTTATTCAGAGATTAAACAAAGAATTTAAGTTATATAAACTGAAAGTTCAAAGTTAGGTTTACATCGTCAGTGTCAATTTGCATATGTTACCACAGGTTAAAGTTACCAAAATTTACATATATCACCGGTGCACAGATCCTAATAAAACCTAAGAAAAACTTAAATAGAACACAATCAACGTATTTGGATAATAACAAGACCATACAACAACAACAACAATCCAGTATAATCCCACTTAGTAGGGCTTGAGGAGGGTAGTCTGTACACAGACCTTACACCTACCATGGGGGGTAGAGAGGTTGTTTCCAAATAGACCCCAGGCATCCTTCCCTCCAAGAACTTCCCACCTTGCTCTTGGGAAAATTCCAACTCACAACCTCTTGGTCGGAAGTGGAGGTTTCTTACCATCAGTGCAATCCCTCTTGTCTTAATAACAAGACCATACCCCTTGTATATATGCAGCTACCAATTCTCTATGCTAATTGATGATAGGCTATAATTACGTATTTTAGTCGATTATTACACTCAAATTTACTGCACTTTAGTTGAGTTTGCGATTTAATCGCTAGTGTTTTGCACTAACGCTATATTTTATTCCTTGTAGGAGTGATTCCGAGCTATATAAATGCTATGAAATAAATTCAAGTGATTTGGAGCTTTGAAGCCTGAGTAAAAGCCCAAGTAAGTAAGCCAGGATCGTAATCGAGGATCAACGGATGATAAAATAACAAAACGAGGACTCGAGTAGGCATATTACGTACTATCTAGTAAAATGAACACAACTGTTTTCTCAAAACTCCATTTAGGCTGCACAACATATGGATAGAAAGCTAACTCAATGGGCGACCACGACAAAACACTACTGCAGGATTCTGAAGGCCACTCCGGCCGCGGTTCTGGCATAACCACGGTAGGACCGCGGCCATCCAGGCCTAAAACTTTTCCTTTTTTGCGTATGAGAAGGTATAATTGTTTGGGCCCGACCCTACTTGGTATAGAAAAATGATATTTTTGAGGATTGGACATATTTTTGACATAGATTTGACCTAAGGAGGCAGGGACACAATAAGAGCAAGGCTTGGGAATTCATCTCCAGGTTTTTTCTTTCCTCTTCCTATTTTTTATAGTTGGTTATGAATTTAGTATTTTAGTTTTACATACTATTGTGAATAGCTAATTTGTTATCTAGGGGTTTGATGGAACCTTTTGTAGGATAAATTCTTGTTATGTTTTTACATAATTGAGCCGTAGTATAATCTCTATTTGTTCAACTACGTTCTTGTTGTAGTTAATTGAAGATCTCTCAGTTAGCTGTGGCTATTTAGTATGCATAACTCGGGAGAAATTGCATATTTAGGTAATTGTTGAACAATACCACTCCCATAGTATATGAAGGATCAATAACCTAGGGTTTAAAGGCGGGATTAGGGATAACGAAGTCTTGGATGCGATATGAAGTGAGTTGTATGAAAAGCCACTAGCGTAGCTCGGGAGAGTGCATATAGTAAATTATTGTGATTATTTAGGAGAGATTTACGGTAATAAGAGTGGTCATGTTCGGTAGAGAATACTTAGGCGAAATTATAAAAGACATAGTGGGAAGGATTCCGACAATTTAGGAAATAATAACTCTAGACCGCCTTAATCTTATCTCTAACTCTTAGTATCTTTAGTTGTTAATTTACTATTTTAATTTTGTTATTTAATTAGTTAAACACAAAAATCTAAATATCTATAAGTTAGGAATTGTTCTAGCTTGTCTTCTTGCGATAGTGAACAGTTGTATCTAATCCTTAGTTCTCTGTGGGATTCGACTACGAACTTGTAAATCGAATTATATTTGCAACGACTGCATTGTCCTTTTTATAAGGAATAGTTGGGCGTGATTAAATTTTGGCGCCGTTGCCGGGGAACTAACAGTATTGTTGTAGGTGTACATATTGCTATGTTTCAAGTTTTAACTTTTATTTTTATTTTTTGTATTTGATTTTTTTACTTTTTTGTTTTGTTTTACTTGTTGATTTAAAAAAAAAACATGGCATCATGTAATTATGGAAGTTTTGATGTTGGTAAACCACCCTCGGAAAAATATCAAAAAATATTTCCGAGAGAGATTTTTGTGCACCAACACAATCTTATGCGTGAAATGTGTATGATATGTGTGGTGGTCAAGATGGTCACTTTCATGGTTGTGCTTATATTTCTTATCTTCCCCCAACCCCTTACTTTGATGGTTCTTCTTTTTCTGGTGAAGTTAATAGGAGCAAACAAACCAGGTATGAGGACATGAAAGAGATCGAGGATATGCTAAAGTGCCTTACGAAACAATATAGTGAGATACAACTATGGGTACAAAGGCAAGGGGAAACCATTCACAACTTGGAGGCTCAAACGAATAAATTAATTGAACCTGGTAAAGCGCAAAAAGTTAACATTGTGCATAGTAGCCAATATGAGCAAGAAAGGGCTGTAGAATTTTACATATTACTGGAGGATTTAAAAACATACGAGGATGAGCTATATGAGGAGGCTAGAGTAGAACACCAACAATCAATCGCATTAGATTTTGAAGATGTCGATGTTGTAGAAGAGATACTAGAGTCAACCAAGGATATTGAGATACATATTTAATTGATTCTATTGTTATTAGTGTTGAGAATGTAGACAGTCCCAATGTTCGTGTAGTTTAGCGCATTGGTTCTCACTCCAAGCATTTTTCCATATTATGTTTAGATGATGATAAGGAAATAGAGTCGTCTGAGCCATTTGAGGACTCAAGGAAGGAGGAACAAAGTGCTTACATTCTGGAATTCTTCTTGCCAGAAAATCCAGATTACACACCTCATCTAAAGGCCAAGAAGTACAGAATACTATATTATTTTATTGGGCCAGCCATATTCATTCCACCACCCAGGAGCATGATCATATAACAGAATCAAAACTTAGGGTCCGATTCATAAGTTCAAAGTGGAGGCAGAAAGTGATTCACCTCGTGCCGCGACGTTAAATCAAGCACTTGTTGGGAGGCAACCCAGCTTTATTGCTTTTATTTATTTATTTATTATTATTTTAATTGTATTATTTTTATAGTATCAATTTTTTCTTTTCTAGGAATATGGAAAGCAAAGGTATTGGAAGGATGCAATAGCAAACCAAAAGGTTGGAACTAAGTGTGAGGTACCCGTACGAAAGACCAAGCTTGGGAGACGTCTGAGTACCCCATGAGCTGCTAGTAGTTCAGCCTTTGGCCTACCAGAGAGTTTCTTTTACCCTCTTATTAATATGGTGTGCATTGCGGACAATGTGCAATTTTAAGTGTGGTGAGGAGATTTTTGGGTGACTTTTCATGCTACTTTAGGTATGTCAGTTTAATTAAATAATATTTTTTTAAAAAGATTAGACTTTTCCCAACGATGGATCTATTAGACAATTTTCTTGAGGGATTTAAGTCTAAAGAAAAAGTACAAAAAGATTTTCTTTTGTTAGGTAGTGTAACAATTACCCTTGTTTTTTTAAACCACGGTTCTTTTTCAAGGGTTTTGTTTGAACCAGGTGTAGTTATTTTTTTTGGGAGTAGGATCCATTGTGTTGTGTTTTGACTTGAAGCAATATCGATTGACTTTGTTATGCCTTGAGAATACATAGCACTTTGGTTGTGACACTTAGTCTCAATTTTTGACTCTTGTAGAAGTACCTTAAATTGTATGATCTTAAACTTTGTTATGCCTTGAGAATACATAGCACTTTGGTTGTGACACTTAGTCTCAATTTTTGACTGTTGTAGAAGTACCTTAAATGTATGATCTTAACTTTGCTTAACTGCTTTGGTTAGAGTGTCTATGAAATCAATCCTGAGTAAGTTATTTGCCATGTGTGTGCAAGGATTTGTTATAATCTGTGCATTGTATTTGATGCCTAGAACTTGCCCCGTGTGTTTGCAAAGTAAAATAATTGTTTTATTCAGTCTAGAAAGTGATATAGGCATTTCTTTGTTTAGCCAGATATGTATACTTTACCCGCCTACTTGTTATATATCGTGGTTAACCCTTTTGAGCCTGTAATCTTTTTTCTTTGGCAATCACATTACAAGCCTTACCGATTTAATTGAATAAACCATCTATTTGAACCATTGTAACCTCTCATGATCACGTAAATTATTTATGAACTTTGTCAAAGTTAAAGTGTGGGATGGTTGGTTTGGCTTTTGAGTGGAATTAATGAAATAAGGAGAAAGATTCACTGATTTGAAAAAGTAAGAGCCACTTGCATTAAAAAAGAAAAGAAAAAAATAGTTGTATTATTGAATATATATATATATATATATATATATATATATATATATATATATATATATATATATATATATATATATATATATATATATATATATATATATATATATATATATATATATATATATATATATTCTTTGATAGTGGTGACTCTTGGTATAATTATGCTTAAATAATTTGGGAGTTGATGTATATTGATGTGAAGGTGAAGTTTGGCTTGACAAAAGTATAAGGTTTGAATGTTGAAATATATGTATTAAAGTGTTTAGGGAGGTGTAGTCACTCTTATATCTAAATGTATCCTACCTGTCCCGTAGCCTACATTACTACCAAATAAAGTCCTAATTGATCCCAGATTAAATGAGCTCAATTAGTGGATTAGTACACTGCGGAAAAACTTATGGTGCATCTTGTGTGGCATATGAATGCTATTTCTGGAGTGAGTGAATTCTTTCTATCTAGATTCCTATATGACGACCCAAAGGATCATCACCGTAATTATCCCTTTTCTTGCGTTTCTGAGGCCTTAAAACCCCTTATTGGGTTGCCTCTATTTTGTGTGTGCAGTCCGGGCGCGGAGCCGAAACACTTTTATGTGAAAATATTAGAATTATGTGTTAAAAACTATGAACTTTGATACTAATATAGCTATAGTTGACTTTGGTCAACGTTTTGGGTAAACGGGCCCGTAATGCGACGGTCCCAGAGGGTCCATAAGGAAATTCTAGACTCGGGCGTATTTCCGGAATCGAAATCCGAGGTCCCAGGCCCGAGTTCGGAGATTTTCTGTGAAATTGTTTTATGAATATTCTTAAGGAAACAAATGAAAACGGAAACTGATAAAAAATAATGGTATCGGGCTCGTATTTTGGTTCTGACGCCTGGTACAAGTATTGAATGGGCGTTAAGCGCTACTATAAAGTTTGGTTGAAAACGGACGTCGTTTGATGTGTTTCGGACTAAAAGTGGAACATTTGAAAGTTTTGAACTTAGAAATGAAAATCATGAGTTTTGGAGGTTGATTCTTTGATTTTGATGTTATTTTGGCGATTCGATCGCTCGAGCAAGTTTGTAGGATGCTATTGTGTGTGTGGTTGGTTAGGAGCCCCGAGGGCTCGGGGGTGGTTCGGGGTGTTTTAGCTCTTGAAAACTGAGCAGATTTTGCTGTAATATTTGCTCAGGGAAATCCTTCTACGCGATAGCGGCTTCATCCACGCGATCGCATTGTTTTGGTCTGTGCCACTACGGGATCGCAACTTCCTTCACGCGATCGCGTAGCTTCCAGTTTCCCCTTCTCCGCGTTCGCGTACTAGTCCACGCAATCGCTTAGAAAAATTTACCCCTCAGTGACTTTTCCTCTAAGCGGTCGCAGTACTCTTCACACGATCACGTAGCTCCCAAGTTTTCTTCACCGCGATCGCATCCCCATTCCTGCGATCGTGAAGGGCATTTTTGTCCAGTGATTTTAAAGGCCTAAAACAGACCAGTGACGGGATTTATTCCCAACTTTCCACACGAACTCACCTCTTCCACCCTTCATTGACGAACTTCAAGCTCCCAAATCATCATCACTCTTTGGGTAAGTAATCCTAACATTATTTCCTCACTATTCCTTCATCAAATCATTAAATTCCTAGCCCTCAAACATGAAATCAAAGTAGACATTAGGGGTTTTGGGTTTAGTTAGGGTTTATGCGATTTTGGGTATTTCAACCTCAGTTTGAGGTCGAATTTAAAATCTAATTATACAATTGAACTCGTGGGGTTATGGGGGATTGGGTTTTGGTCCGAGCCTCGAGTTTGGACCACGTGGGCCCGGTGTCAGATTTTGTACTTTTGAAAGTAAGCTAGGAAATGCATTTCTAGGCTATGGGATTGCGTTTTCGGATTCTTATTGATAATATTGAATCGATTTATGTTAGATATTGTTGGTTCGGGGTCGAATTCTAGAGGAAAGGTAGTTGTTGAGCTTTGAGTTGCTATTTTCGGATTCGAGGTAAGTGTTCGATCTAACTTTGGCTTGAGGGAATAGGATTAGGTTGTTAATTGCTATGTGCTATGTGGGGTCGGTGTATAGGTATGGTGACGATTATCTATGCGCTCGAGTCAAGCATGACCGTAATGTCATATTTGCTATTAAATTGTGGAGTAAGTGAACAGTTGTGATAATTACTTGTTACAAGAACTATGAAGTGAAAGTTGAGAATTAAATGAACTAAAGAGGAATTTTTGATACTTTTCCCTTGTCGGGACCATTTATTGAGTTGTATTCCCGTGACGGGATATACTGTTGAGTTGTATTTCCCTTGCCGGGACCATTTGTTGAATTGTTCTCCCTTACCGGGATATTTTGTCTTTATATATATATATATATATATATATATATATATATATATATATATATATATATATATATATATATATATATATATATATATATATATATATATATATATATATATATATTTCCTTATTCTCGTTTGGCTGTGACCATTGATTGGGGGAGGAAGAGAGAGTAAAAGCACGAAAGGTGATGCCGTGCACTGTTTAATGAGAGTAAAAGCATGAAGGGTGATGTCGTGCACTGTTTATCGAGAGTAAAATCACGAAGGGTGATGTCGTGCCTTGTATTTGATATTTTTGGTAAGAAGTGAGAGTAAAGCACGAAGGGTGATGCCGTGCATTATATTTGACTACCTTGGTGAGGAACGAGAGTAAAAGCACGAAGGGTGATGCCGTGCAGCTGTTGATTCATTGGCTTTCTTGTTTAATTATGATTTTTTCAGTTCCATCTCTTGATTGTAGAAGTTATGATTGAACTGCTACTCCCCCAGCATGTCCCATTCCCCTTGTATTTGCTTAAATTCTTGCTCTCTTGCTTTTATTCATATATTTGTACAGGTTGGTTGTGATAGGTTCGATTTAGCCTCGTCACTACCTCGCCGAGGTTGGCCGGGCAATTACAAGCACTTGGGGTCGGTTGTGCTGATATTACACTTCTGTGCCTTTTTGTGCACAGGTCAGGACCCAGTCTACAGACCGCAGCTTTAGATCGGGAGTGATCCTTCAGTCCCAAAGGTCTGAGGTAGTTGCTGGCGTTCGCGGGCCCCGACTATCCTCTATCTATTTCTTTTAGTTTGTTAAATTGTATCAAACAGACATGTTATGTATTTCTTTCAGACTATTATTTTAGTACTCTTTAGTTGTCCGTGAGCAATGACACCGGATACTGGGTGAGATATGTTGTTAGCTTTCCGCATATTGTTTTCGTTATTGCTATAAGAATTCTTCCGCATGTTTTAATTAATTATTCTAGTATTTGATTTGTTTTAGATTTAAGTTTGTGAAAATGATTTTAAAGGTTGGCTTGCCTAGCTTCGACAGTAGGCGTCATCACGACTCCCGAAGGTGGGTAAATCCGGGTCGTGACAAGTTGGTATCAGAGCACTAGTTTTCTTGGATCTCACAACTCACGAACAAGCTCGGTAGAGTCTGAGGGATCGGTACGGAGGCCTAAAGCGCCTTTGAGCTTGTTTAACCAGGCGACCACCATTTTTGACTGCGAGGTGATGGACTTCTACTTTCGGGTCCAAGCTAGGCATCTCTTTGTAACTCCAAGCGAAGACATCCCTGAACTCCTTGAGTAACTCAATATAAGTGCTCTCTTTATAACCTTTAGTAAAGCACCACGTCTTAGTTCTTCATCAGTACCAAGGTTAACTTCTTTTAAGGCATCAAGTGTCGTTTTCACTCCTTCAAGTTTAGGTGGAGCATCCTTCGCATCCTCCAATTCCGCATTATCCTCTATTGAAGATGGAACACCATTCTCAACTTGTACAGTAACATGATACGAAGAACCTACACTTTCTTCATCCTCGTCACATTCCTTAGCGTAGACCACAGTATATGGCTTTACCTTCAGTACTTCTTCACATGAAACCACAAGTTTTGTTTGTCGCATCATTCTAGAAGGAATTAAACTTCAAAAATCCTTAGAGATCTCCTGAATTTTGGGTGAAGTAGGTGTTCTTATGCCTTGAAAATTTCTCTGGAACTTGTTCCCCTTATTTAATGGACCCAATCTTTCAAACACGGAGGTCCTCACAGGCGATCTGTTAGAAGCTGCTGATTCATCTTCTACGGTGATATAATTGTTGCTCACCCTTCTTATTGAGATGCACACTGGTGACGGTTGCTTGTATCCCAAACCTTCACGTGGTTGCCTCGTTGCAACTTTTAATGGGAGTTTCCCTAAGTTCGACGGCTCATTTGGATTGTATCTAGCTTTTGCAAATAGTTTTTAAGGGTTAGGATCAAAACCTTCATCTGTTCGCTTTATAGGGAATGCCATATTCTGCCAATGATTTTGGGCTACAAATCCTGCAAGCGGTTTCGAGGACAACTTTACTGCCTCAATTCGTTTTACCGAAAGAGTTAACTCCTTTAGCGTCTTGGTTTAGAGATTAGATGATCTGCCATCATCTTACTTCCTTTTAGGGACATATTGGAGCATATGACTTACTTTCTTGCCATAAGACGCAATACCCTTTATGAGATTTATTCATGTTGGCGTGTACCTCCTCAGTAACAACTATGGCTTTATCAATAGTCACATTAGCTCTTTTAGTTATGGGCTCATCATTCTTGCTTTTCATGCCACCATCAACTTTTATCTCCTTCTCAATGTGGTTCTTCAAATAGAACTTTGCATCGGCAAAGTGTGACTCAGCTTCAAGGAATGGCTCATCATCTGCAACTATCTTCTTCTCGACTTCATCCTCATAGTATTTCAAACATGATGGTAGGTAGATGGAACCACTTTGTTCTCATTTATTGCATCGATCACATGTAGCCATGCACTTGATTGCATATCTTCAATGATGATTTCCAGGCTGATCACGCCTTGTTATACCTCAATTTAACACGAGTCAAATAGAGTACAACATATTGGTGATTTTCAAATATTTCTTATTAATAACTAAGAGTCGCCACCTAGTTATTTCTACGGTAAATTAGGACACCTAAATTGATTAAAATAATTTAATAAAGTATAACTCTGTTAATGATCTACTTAACCTAAAGATTCTATGTAAGAGTTCAATTAATCTAAAGGAAAGGTTTTTAAGACACCCTTTCGAATTCATATTAAAATGATTTACCAACCGAACTTAACTTAATTAAAGTTGTGAGTAAAAATAATAATTAAAGAGACTAATAAAAGGGGTAGTATATTTGACTAAAAAAAGTTGTCATGAAAAGTGCCAATTTTGAAAAGCATGATTTGAAGAAATTCGAACAACTATGTTCCTTTTTAAAAAAATTACTTTAAAAACAAGATGAGTTGGGACCAAAATGCTTTGACCTTTTCCACACAAATGGATTAAGGAATCAAGTTTTTGTCAGACACCGTCATTTACAGTCATGCCCTCTTCTAATATATCCAAAATTAAAGAAAGAAATTGAATATTTTACTCAATTCATCAAACACTTACACCAGAAATTAAATATTTGTCTATTATCCTAACATTGTAAATGTATGGTAATTGAATAAGTTAAACGGGAGAGTAGGCAGAAGAGTTGATAAGGCACTAATTCTCCATATCTAGGTGTTGTATTTTATGTGAAAATAAGTAGTTGAATGATTAACCAGGAGTAAAGTAACACGAGAGTATGTTTTTAAAATGGTCACCAACTTAAAGGGAAACGTAAATGGACAATATAGGAATCAAAGGGATAATTTAGTGGTTTATCCCTGTATCAAGCAGGATGAAAATATGATGTGCCGGACTCCATTTGGTATTACGGCGTCGTCGAGTCTAAAAACAGGACTTTTCGGCACAAGGAGAAGAAAGGATTAGCTAACTGCAATAGCAAACTAGAGAACCATCCTAATAATATATAACCAACTCGATAATCACAAATATTTCATGCTTTAGAACGTGATCAGATAATGGGTAGTGCCCAAAATTTGGTAGCTAATCTTAAATAAGCCCCTTTAAATACTTTAATATAAATAAATGTATTATAGACCAGGGGCATTTTTTGTTAATACTTATTTCTTTGGATCATTGTGGCTTTTACTCCGAGCCAGTCCTTGTCAAAACAAGCAAGAAAAAATTTCTAAATCTGGTACCAGCTTTTCAGTTGCACAAAGTAAATTTGGCCAGCGCATTCGGTTGTTACTATCAACATGCCTTGAGGATTTATGCAAAGGCTGCCCCAAAAAAGACTCTTGTCAGCTTACTTGGCGCAAGAAAGATAATTGGTGGTTTTCTCTGACAGACAAATTGCTCAAAAATCAAAAGTAATTCAAGATATCAGAAAAGATCATCTAAGAAAAAATCTCTAGTTGGTATAAGGCTGATTGAGCCGCAAATACAAATGGTACTAGGTGTGAAACAATTAGGGTTGATGCAGAGCAAAAGAAATAGATTCCAACTGATTGAGCACAAGACAAGTTGCCCAAGACCCAAGGCCATAAACTGAACACCATTTTTAAAAACTAACAAATTTTTTTTTGTGTAAAATGGAACAAAACAGTGGAAGGAAAATGGTTAAAAAAAATAAAAAAAGAGAAGAAAAGAAAAGAAGAGAAGAGTCGATAAAGGGAAGTTTCTCAAATCTTTTATTTGTCTTGCTATTGTACATAAAATTTTGCCATTAATCTTCAGATTTTTTCTCGTAGGATAAAAAATCCTAATCTGATGGATTTTTCTTGTAATAGAAATCTTAGAAGGAATCTCTATATTGAAGCAAAGTCTATCACATGAGTTCTAAAATATATAGACCAGTAAAACAGAGTGTTGCAATTTGAAAAGAAAATTTTTAGTTGCCGGCTTATGCAACATTAAGAAAGCTCTAATTCAAAGTTCAAGTCTCTAATAGAAGTTCGACATAGTTCTAGAATACTTATCTTTTTACTAGCATAACAGTAAATATGTTAAACATGTTTCCTTACATGACAGAATAAAAGGACATTTGTAACATATTAACATGATGAAGGTCCAATTGTAATTGACTTTCTAGGACATTGTATCTAAACTTTGGAGTAAACTTAGACCAAAATGTTCCTTTTAGCATACAAAAAAAAGAATAAAAGAAAATAGGTACATTAACGTTGATACGTTAAGGAAACAAGAAAACATATATGTCATATTGATTATTAAAAGCAGGGATAAAGTTTTAAAGCTAAAGCATAATGTGCCTTTACAATTAGACCAAATGTTAAATAAAATGACTAAGCAAATCCTTCCAAGGACATGACGCCAATATTTTACTCACATACTTCAGCACAACTAAAGAAAAAGCCATGATTTTCTAAGTAAAAGACAATATTTTAGACTAAAGAGGAGAATTAGAAATTGGATCGGATATGACCTGTTTTTGGGCAGTGAAGTATGATTTTGAGGGCTCGAATATACTACTCCTTAGTTTTTTTTTTTTTTCATTGATTTCAAAGATATGTACAATGCAGTGCTATAGCAGTAGTATGGACAGCCTACTACTCATTTACAGTTAGCTCTAAACTAATACAAACTCATATAAGCTATCCTAGTATGTATCTATTTATCTAAAGCTAAGGATAACAGTTGAGTTGACTCAACCCCTCATGCCATCTTTTACATTTCCTGCTTCGAGTATGAATCAGCAATGTCACTACTTTACAGAACTGATCTTCAGCAAAAATCTTGCTATCAAAACGAATAGAATTTCTGGCTCTCCAGATCAATGCAACAGTAGTGACAAAAGCAGTAGCAGTGAGTGCTTTATGCCAGTTTCTGCTTCGAGCCTTACTGCATATCCACTTTAGTTCATTCTCCCAAGTACGAACAACTCGATTGTACCCCATCTAATAGCATATTCTAAGCCATAATCGATTAGTGACTGGGCATGCAAAGAATAGATGCTCAAACCTTTCTTCCTGCTGTTTACAAAATGCACATTCAACAGGTATATCAACTCCAAACTTCTGCAGTCTGTCAATAGTAGGCAGCCTGTGTTGAGCAGCTAACCATACTGTGAATTTGTGTCTTGGTTGTACATTAACAGTCAGTATCACATTTCTCCAATCCACCTTACTGTAATTAGGCAGCATAGTAAGGTATAACTTTTGGATTTGAAACTTGTCCAGTTTGCACAATGATTTCAGTCTGCTAAAGAGATTGCCTTGCAACTGTTGGTTCTCCATAACAGCATCCCTGCAATTCAAAATCTTCCTAACAATCCAGGAGGCATTTTTTGGCAGAGGTATAGAGCTAACATCATACTGCTTTATGTAATAGCATTGCTGCCATTTAATCCAGAGGCAATCTTTCTTGCTGGCCAGATCCCAAAGAAGTTTGGTGATGGCTGCCTTATTCCAGACAGCCATATCAATGATGTTAAGACCCCCAGCAGAAACAGGTTTACAGACCTTTTCCCATGCAACCAAAGCTCTTTTAGATACAGATGCACTACCTGTTCATAGGAAGGACCTACAAATTGCTTCAATAACCTTCAGAACCTTCTTTGGCATTATGAAAACCCGTGCCCAATATGTCTGGATGCCAAATATAACAGCTTTTATCAATTGGCATCTCCCTGCATAAGAAAGCATTTTGGCAGACCAACATGTGACTCTAGCAGTTATCTTCTCAATCAGTGGAGAGTATTGATGTATTGCAAGTTTTTTAGAGCTAAGAGGAATCCCCAGATACTTAAAAGGAAGCTGACCCTCAATGAACCCCAACTGCTTCATGATTTCATCTCTAACGGACTGTGTACACCAGCCAAATAAACAGTACTCTTGTTGATGTTTGCTTTCAAGCCAGAAGCTTCAGAAAACTTGTGGAATGCTTCTTGTAAAATCTGGATAGAATCCTATCAGCTCGGCAAAACATGAGAAGATTATCAGCAAAACAAATATGCACACAGTTTAAATTTCTGCACTTAGGATGGAAATTGAAATCTCCATTCCTGTGTAACTGGTGCAGTATCCTATTTAAGTACTCCATTGCAAGAACAAACAAATAAGGAGACATAGGATCTCCCTGTCCAATACCCCTCCTTGCAGTGAAAGGTTTAGTGAGGCCCCCATTCAGCACCAAGTAGTATGAGACAGAAGTTACACATGCCATTATCCAATTAAGGAACTTTGCTGGGAAGCCAATATCAATGAGGACCTGCTTAAGGAAGCCCCATTCCAGATTATCATAGGCCTTCCTTAAGTCCACCTTAAGAACACATCTAGGGGATACACCTTTTCTTGTATATCCCTTGAAGATTTCATGGCTGAGCAGTATATTATCAATGATGCTCCCGCCTTCAATAAATGCTGACTGGGCCTGGCCAACTATACTGCCAATAACAGTTTTCACTTTGTAATTATCTTGGAAATGATTTTGTACACAGTTGTACAGCAGGCAATAGGTCTATAATCTTTGACAGTTGTAGAAGTATTGGCTTTAGGCACAAGTGCAATAGCTGTAGTATTGATCATGTTGGGCAGGTTGCAATTAGTAAAGAAGTCCATAGTAGCAGCAATTATATCTTCTTGTACTATCTCTCAGTTCTAGTGAAGAACTTTACAGGAAAATCATCCACACCTGGTGCTTTATCCTTTGGCATCTCTTTAATAGCTTCTGTAATCTCCTCCACTGTGACTTCTTGGATTAATCTTCTTTGTTGTGATACAGTAAGACAAAGGCCTTCCTACATAACAGCAGTATTTATACAAGGGAGTTCATCAGCACATTCTCCCATCAATGATTTGAACACTTGAATAAATTCCTGCTCTACAACTAGTGGATCTGTCAGCTTATCACCTAATTCAGTATATATAGAACTAATATTGTTCTGGCTAGTTCTGATCTTCCAAGCATGTAGAGCATGTAAAATAGATACTAGAAGTTGAGAGATTTCTCACAGATTTGCCAAGCATGAGATTTTTAGTAAAATTTAATATGGTATGAAACTAATTTTTCGAGAGTTCAAGCTTGGTTTTCACCTGTGTTCAGGCTTCGTTTTAGGGGAAGACTTTGGAGAATATTTATAGATGGCACTTGAGTTTTGATTTGATATTTGAATCCAAAATCAGAGGGGTCACGGGTTGGGATTTTGGTCTTCAAAAGAGCCGATCAAAAAATTGAATCTCTGTCATAGAGAATCAAAATCTAAAAGTTGTTTGGCTTCTAGTGTTACTTATTCTTGTTACAGTTAAGAGAGAAAAGAAAAGTCGCCATATCTTCATTACTGGTCACATGCCTTATATGCTGAACACTACTGCTATTGCTCTTGTTCCTAAGACCAATACTCCTAAAACAGTCAAGGATTTCAGGCCTATAGCTTGCTGCACCACCCTCTATAAGATTATCTCTAAAGTCATTACAAGAAGATTGAAAACTGTAATTGATTGCATTATAGGGAAAGGGCAGTCAGCATTCATTGAAGGGAGAAGCATACTAGATAATGTCCTGCTTAGTCATGAATTGTTTAAAGGCTATGGAAGGAAAGGCATATCACCTAGATGTGTCCTAAAGGTTGATCTGAAGAAGGCTTATGACACTATTGAATGGAGATTTCTTAAACAGATGCTGGTTGATCTTGGCTTTCCTGCAAAATTTGTGGAATGGATTATGGCTTGTGTCTCAACTGTTACTTACTCCTTAGTGATTAATGGAGGACTCACAAAGCCATTCTCAGCCAGAAGGGGTATTAGGCAAGGAGATCCTATGTCTCCTTACCTATTTGTTATTGCAATGGAGTATCTCAACAGGAACCTTAATCAACTACACAAGAATGGCAATTTTAATTTCCATCCAAGATGCAGGAAGCTCAACTGCTCTCACATTTGCTTTGCTGATGACTTGTTGCTATTCTGTAGAGCTGATATTACATCTATCCAACTGTTACAGGCTGCATTCTTATCCTTCTCTTCTGCTTCTGGACTTTCAGCAAACAATTCCAAGAGCGCTGTATACTTTGCAGGCATTTCTCAATCTGAGAAAGCAGCTATCTTAGAGGACTTGGGATTCAATGAAGGACATCTTCCTTTCAAATACTTGGGTATTCCATTACATTCAAAGAAGCTGAGCATACATCATTATTTACCTTTGATAGAGAAAATCACTGATAGAATCACCTGTTGGACTGCAAAATTTTTATCCTATGCTGGCAGATGTCAACTTATAAAGTCAGTACTATTTGGAGTTCAAACATATTGGTCTCAGATTTTTATATTGCTAAAGAAGGTGGTGAAAGTGATTGATGCAATTTGCAGATCTTTCTTATGGACAGGCAATGGAACAGTCTCCAAAAGATCACTGATAGCTTGGGACAGAATCTGTAAACCTATTGCTGCTGGAGGTTTAAACATCATTGACATCCAGATTTGGAACAAGGCTGCTGTATCAAAACTGCTATGGGATTTAGCAAGGAAGAAAGACTGCCTTTGGATCAAATGGATCCATCTTTACTACATAAAGAAGGAAGATATTGAAACAATGGCTAGTCCAAAAAATGCCTCTTGGATAACTAGGAAGATTATTGACTGTAGAATGCAAATCATGAATGCTAGCAAATTGCAAGGTGATCTACTGTCCAGACTTTCTACTGTTTGTAAGTCTGGAAAATTTCAAATTCATTCTATATATCTTTCTCTTCTCCCAATTTGGCCTAGAGTGGATTGGAAAAACTTGATGGCTACCATAAATGTCTTGCCAAGACATAAGTTTACTGTGTGGATGGCTGCTCATGGAAGACTACCAACAGTTGATAGATTGCTAAAGTTTGGTATCAAAGTTGAAGAAACATGTGTGTTCTGTAAGCAAGGCTTTGAAGCCTTTGAACACCTATATTTTGAATGTCCAATTACCAGCAGGATTTGGACTAGAATCTGCTGTTGGATTGGCTGGAGTAGACGACCAGATTGCTGGAAGAATGAGCTAACTTGGATATGCTGCAATGCTAGGAGTAGACAGTTCAAAAAGGCAGTAACAGCTACTGCATTTGTTACTACTATTTCTTTGATTTGGAGATGCAGGAATGATATTAGATTTGAGAGGAAACATTTTGATGAAGATCATTTATGCCGTGAGATTGCCCTCCTTATTCATGCTCGTGGTAGAAGTTGCAAGAAATGGATGAAAGGACTTAGAATTCTCAACAATTATCCTTAGTTCACTACTTGTTAGAATAGATTTAGCTAGTTACACTAGTTGATTGTATTAGCAATGGTAGTTAGTCGATACTACCATTAAGAACACTCATATGTATATTTGTTATATCAATAGAAGCCAATTTCAATTAAAAAAAAAAGTCGCCATATTTTGAAAAAAAAAAGGTAAAAGAGATTAGAAACTTACTCCAAATGGGAAGCCAAGCTTTCCTTGGGTGGAGAGAGTAGATTTTTTGTTCAAGAGGGGAAAGAGGTGTGGACGTTGCTTGTGAGGAAATTAGGTTTAGAAAATAATATTTGGGGCTGCTGGAAATGAGTTGGGGGGACCAATTGGGCTAAAGATTTGTTTGGGCCGAAAATTATGGTCTTCTCCCTTTTCCTTCTTCAAATTAATTTATTTAGGCTTCCATGTTTTAATAATTTGGACTCAATAATAATAATTATATTTTGAGAATATATAATATTACATTAAAATAATTGATTAGCTCGATAATAGTCATAATGGATGTATTAATAGTAATAGTAATAATAGTAATTACTCCAATAATTATAATTATAATAATAGTAGAAGTAGTGGTAATAATAATAAATAATTATGAAACTCAGCCTAGATTTTTAATGACTAGTGAACACCAATTAATTAGAAGAAAAGTAGGACAAAATTGGGTATCAACACGCCTATGGCTCTTTGCCTCCCTTGGTTGAATCCTTGGATCATCACACAACTATCTGAGAGTTCGTTCGTGAAAATATCAAGTTCTTTCAGAGTGCGATTAGGCATCCCACAGCGTCCTCCGGTTGAAAAGTTGGACGGCCTCTGCCGTGCTGGATACTCTAAAAATCTATCTTTGATAGGGAACCACTCGAACATCCACTGGACATGATCCTCGGTCGAATTTTTGAAAAGTTGTACCCATCCCACAATGTCCTCCAGTTGAGCAAACATGTCTGGAATATAGATCATGCTTTTGGGATGACGGAAGGCTATGTGATCATTCCACGGCCTTTGCATAAATTCTTGACGGTATTGTCCCTTTTAGAGATGTTCCAACAACCAGACCTGTAACAGCAAATTGCAACCCTCGAAGAATCTGAACCCCTTCGGACATCGTTCCAAAGCTTGGTACATGTTTGCAACGATCATAGGGACAATGATGTATGTCTATCCCTCGACCCCGTCCATTAAAGTTTTGGCCATCATGGCCAGCCTGGTGTGGATTTTGTCCCCCTGGATCAGGAACACTTGCATGCCCATGAAACACACAATAAACTCGAAGACCCTGCGATGAATCCAACCCAAGGAGCTGACTGAGAACTCATCATCAAAAATGCGGTAAAAGCGACTGTGACCATATCGTTCATAAAAGAAGTCAAAAGGTATATAGAAGTCCTTCGGGCATTTCAAGTTGTTAGTTTTCTTTAGCCCCATCATTTTTAGAATCCCTTAGTAGTACGATTTTCAGGTGCTAACAGACCAGGGTTATCCCAAGGCAATCCAGCAAATCTTCCTATTTCTTCTATAAGGGGAGTCATTTCTATGTCCCCAAAGCGGAACACGTCCCTTTCCTTGTCCCAAAACATAATGGCACCCTCGATAACATTTTGTTGGGCTGCAGATCCAACAGAGAAGGCAGGTTTCCTTAGACTCGTTTCACTTGATTTTGGTCACATGAAGGAAGAATCCCTCCACCAATCTAGCAAAAGTGAGGGTATAATACCGACCATACCAAATCAAGGGACTTCGTGCCTCATTTTTTTGCAAAATAAAAGATAGTTAGTCCTTTCCCCCTCCTGGTTCGTCTATTTATACAACAATGATTAACATACTGGCACTTATTTCTCCAAATTAATGCACACAATCGTGGTTGCGTCCGTTGAGATAATGGAAAACTTGATGGACTTTTGGGTGAGGTTTGTCTTAAAGGGTCATTATGTGGACAACATATTAACCCGACTAGGTTTGACAATGATGTAAGGTTTCTATAGAGGTCTAGATTGGGACCCTCAAGCGGAAAACTTGAGGGGGAAAGGCACAGAACCGTCGAATGCACCACTGATCGACTAGTTTTACCATAAATACGCCTTTCTGAATTTTAACAGTGATATATAGGAAGAGCACAAACACTCATCAAGTGTGCTATGTGATTGATTACGCACGAGTGAAATATGATGTTGAGCATGATTTATGCAACAATAAATAGCATGTTGTCAAGTATTTGCACGTAAAAAGTGATAAATGCAGTATTTAAAATAATTAAAATACAATTACGGAAAAAGAAAAGAAAGACACAAGTCAGTTTCAGGAAAAAAAAGAAATCATAAATAAGCAGTTAAATCCAAATAAAGGGGAAAGGATACACAGGATAAAGCATGCTTAGACTAATTCACACACAAAAAAATTGTTATGGTAAGAGCCTAAAAATATCCCTAGTAGAGTCGCGAGAATGTCGTGCTCCCTTTTTCCTCGCGGAGTCCGGGTTTTGACATTCACTGGGAACAACTCGTTTCCTTTTGGGAATTGGGTATTAGAAGAGCCGCCACCTAACGGATTAAGGTGAAATAGGGTACCTAGAGCAGTTAACTCATGTAACTAGTTTTGCATTACCAGAGATTAGGGTAAGGGCTCGAAATAACCTTGAGGGAAAGGTGTTAGGCACCCCTCGCGGTCCACAACGGTGGGTCCCAGCCAAACTTAAACTATGCGAATTAGTCAATTAACAAGTAAGCAGTCTTAGCACATATTTGTAAATAAAGATAGTTTTCACAGTCTAAATACATATATGATCAAGGAACTTGAGAGGATCCAATGCACATATATGAAAGAAGTTTAGATAATTTAAACACATTTAGGAATTGGGAAGGGAAGTCCTAAGTTGATTAGCCTACATGATCAGTCTGTGCAATGCTCGGTAATGCTCCTCAACTAGAGGGGCTACACGTGACATTAGCACAGGTCATCATATCCTTTTACTACCCATTACCCTCCCCTTAATGTGTATATATTAGAGAATTTGATTAGTGACCTCTAAGCGTGTTGTTACCCGTCCCTTCCCTATGGCCCCGGAGGAGCTTAGTACCTCTAGACTTGGGTAGTTCTAGACAATCCTAAGGTGTTAAAAAGGGAAACGTCTAGGTGACAACAAATAACATATAGGACTATCAATTAAGGAAGCAAGTAAATGGCTCATATTTACCTCCATAGATACATAGGCAAATAAACAACACGTCTCAAACAGCTAATTTTGAAGAAGTTCAGAAAACCCAGGAACATGATATCTAGATGAATGTAACAGATACAAGATATGCAGGTTTGAGGGAGGTGGCAGAATCCTAACTAGTTTGCCTATTGGTTTTATAGCCTGTGAAACTTAAGCAGTTTAAACACGATGAAAACACAATTTCTCATTTTTACAAGGAGATTAATTACCTAAGGCTTGCCAAGGCGTGAGATTCTACACAATCATAGTTGCGGGAGTTGCTTAAACAGTTTGAGATTATTCAACCAATAGGCATGCTGGATCTAGGTGATACAGATTATAATAAGTGATTTATCAATTTGTGTTTAAAGGCATGATAACTATGTGTGAGTCTGTTTTAAACATTTTCATGGACATCTATTGATTTAATCAAAATAGACGTGGTTCAAATAGATGCAAACAGAGTTCCTAAGAATATGGTATCTAATGCACACAGGAATGACAGTTTTACTAAGATTATTTAATAGCAGGATGTCTATGTGACAATACTTGCGAAGAACCAGGAATTGAGCATGCAACATGTTGAAGCAGTAAAAGTGAAGGCCCTAAAAACTGGATATCTAAGGCACATGTTCAACATGGTTTAAATGTAAATGAACACATCAATCCTATAACATGTTTTCTAATGCAGACTTGTAGAATATAAAGCCTATAGCATATTTTCTACCCAGTTTTACCCACAATATCATACAACTACTCTCTCTTTTTATTAGTTACCCCAATATTTGTTTACAATTAAATATTACAGACCAATAATAGAATAAATTACGCAAATGAAATATATATTATACTATAGGGACCCTGAAGTAGTCCCAAGGCAAACCTGGGAATACCAGGCCTTCAGTGGTCTCAATTGCTCAGAAATCTCATAGCCAACAAGCGTCAAGTTCAGAAAACCTAGGATCCTTAAGGTCCTTGGATCCTAGACAGTGCTCACACCCAGACTTTCATACTAGGGACTAAATATGTGCAGTGTGGAATGGCCAGCCCCAGTGTTCCAGAGTTTAAAGGAATCTCAAAAGGATCCCAAGCCAGTACACAAACTGGAGGGGCAGAACCTACTGACCTAAGAGTAAAGTGAGAGTGTTTGACATAGTTTTGAAAAGGTTTTGGTAAAACAGTATGAAGAGGACTCTAGGAGTGAAAATGTTTTAAAAATAAGAAATAGTTTAGTGGTAAACAATTTAAGTAAAAGTATTGAAGCACTTTTGAAATCAGAAAACAAATCAATTGAGAATACCTAGCAAACAAATTCCAATCAGGGATGAGGGGATTGGGGACACATCAGTGTATGGTGGAGCACATAAACAACAAGATGGACATAAATTTTCAAGAGTTTTAATAAGTTAGTTATAAAGAGGTAGATAATTGAGACATAGAGCAAAGATTTCAGTAAAGCCACATAAACACTGAATAGGATTATGCATACAACTAGAATTACTTTGAGAGAGACTAGATAACTTAGTAAAGCAGATTAGGCAAGAACCTAAATGAACATGCTAGGCAAACATCACACAAGTAGTCATAGTGTAGACATGCTAATCATATACTGAATAAATAAGATTTAAACAAGCTAGATAAAGCAGTATATGTTAAAAACTACGCTTAACGCTAGAGGGGGGGTGAATAGCGTTTTAATGAAATTTAGCGTTTTCTTGCGGAATTTAAATTTTACAGGAAGTAAATAAGTGCAATAAAAATAACTTACATAAGGATATATCCTGGTTGGCCACAACAGTGGTTAGTCCAGTCCCCGAGAGACTCTCTCGAGATTTTCTACTAACTTGTTAAGCTTACGGGTGCTTAACAAACCTTTACAGTTGCTCGGAGATACAATCTCAAAGACTTCACTTGCTCGGAGGTTCCTCACCTCAAAGACTTCAACAGAGGAAGCACAAGTTCCTCAACACAAGAGAATCAAAATTCTCTTACAAGTATTTGAAATACTTGAACACTCACTTAACAAAGGTACTCCTTGATGAGTAGATATGAGTAAAATAATACGCTCAAGATCACAACAACTTTGAACAATAATATGGCTCTCAAAAGCTTTATGAAATGAGTAGAAAATGATGAACAATTGAATGAAAGCTTAAAGCAATGTAATGATCAGTTAGTGTATGTTGTTGTGTTTAAAACACTGAGTTGAAGCTGTATTTATAGGTGCAAAACTTGGTCTTACCGTTGTCTAATTGCCAATTAAGAATTGCTGAATTTACTCAGTGACAATCGATTGTCATGACCGAACAATCGATTATCTGCCAGTCAGATCAAAAATCAATCCCAGATTTTACGCTTCATAATCGATTACTTACAATCCATAACCGATTACTGGCAAAAATTCAAAAACAGATAATCGATTATACCAAATCCATAATCGATTACATTGGCAACGTTCTAAAAATTATTTCCGGATTTTAAGCACAACATCGATTATATAAAATCTATAATCGATTACTTCAGCAACGTTCTAAAAATCATTTCCAGATTTTAAGCAAAACATCGATTATATGAAAACCAATAATCGATTACTTTGAGGTATTTGAAAATCATTTGACAACGGTCAGCTTCAACAATCGATTGTCCTTTGCAACAATCGATTACTTGTTATTTTCTGAAAATCATGAAACTTACTGTCTCAGTGATAATCGATTATCTAAAGACATAATCGATTACTTAATTAAATTTAAAATCACTGGAAGACATTGTCTCAACATAATCGATCACCATTAGTTCATAATCGATTATTTTGAGTATTGAAAAACTTTACCTCAACAACAATCGATTGGCATTTGATCACAATCGATTATCATGCAGATTTGGAAAAACCTGATGTTCATTGTCTTACTCACAATCGATTACCATTAATTCATAATCGATTGTCATGCAGTCTTGGCTCAGAAACAATCGATTATCATAAGTTCATAATCGATTATTTTAGCCCAGATTTTTGAGGCATGTTTAGAAAACATTTTGTCTAATGTAAATATGCATCATTTGAAATTATTTGATACAGAAATAAGTATGCATGATTTTGGAAAATAGTTTTATGAGAGAAGCCATGTTACGGAGTCAAGTTATAGGATCAAGATCACATTTAAGAATAACTCAATAATAACAATAAAAAACAACGTCTTGAGCTTCAATCTCAACATTTGTGCTCTTGTACTTGAACTCCGTCATATATCAATTTGTGCTTTGTTTGTCATTCATCAAAACCTACAAAAGAATACACGTTTAGTATATCGCATTGAGAACGTGTTTCCAACAATTTCCCCCTTTTTGATAATGGCAAACATTAAGCGGGATATGCAATTTTGACAAATAATATTGACGATTCAAGACAAGTAACAAGTATGCATCATTTGTTCTTGTTCCCCCTCAATTTAAGAATTCCCCCTCAATTTAAGCTTATAAGCAATTAAGCAATCTAGAGGTGGTGCATACCCCCGTTATCCCGTTATCTTCCCCCTTTTGCCATTAGCAAAATAGTAAGGAAAGATACACAAAGACGAAATAAAACAAAATTTATTTATTGAAAATTAAAGGGGTACAGCAGAGGGACATCCAACAATATAATTTAAAAAAAAATACAATATCAATTATCTCCGTCATGATCCGCCTCGACATTCGGCGCAGCTTCAAAGGGAACGAGACCCGCATAGGGATAATGGAACATGGTCAAAATAACCATGGATCTCGTGTGTCAACTGAGAGAGCTGGTCGGATATAGTTTGGAGAGTGGGCTCCTGAGATGGACGAGCACGACGGGCAGGACGGGTAGGAGGAGGAGCTGGAGCATGATCACCATCATGATGGAAGGATGATTCCGAGATTTCCCAGATTTTGGTACTCCTTTTGAGAGGACCATTTTCAGTGACAAATCCGGATGCTTCAAGAAAATTCATGATGAGGAGAGAATAAGGAAGGGGCATGTTATCGGCGACGGCATCGAGCATGTGCATTTTAATGAGCCGACACCAATTGATCTTGGCTCCAGTGACAATGGCATGTAAGAGCTTGGAGTCCTCTTGGGATATGGTGGTATGATTGTGCCTACGAGGTCTTAGGACACGGGTGATGAAGTAGAGGAGAAATCGATAATTTGGGTCCATGCTCGAGATGGTAGGACGACGAGAAGAAGCTTGATCATAAGAGATTCCGGCTTGGCGGAAAAAAATGGATTCATCAAAGAGAGAGCCGGCCTCATTAATATACCGGATAAGATCTTCACCATCGTTTGGAATGCGGGCGATGGTGTGAAGGTTCTCGTCAGAGAGGAGAATGTGAATGCCATTGATGGAGGTGACCACCTCACCATCTTCATCTTTGTGAAGATTTGAATAGAATGCTTCAACTAAGGTTGTGTTAATATGAGGATGGGTAAGGAGCAAGAAATCATAGAGTTGACACTCTTTGAGCATGTTGGCGGCAGGGGCGAAAGGTTCAAGGAGCTTTCTTGTTGAGAAGCGAGGAGGAAGAATAAATTGCTTCTCAAACTTGGAGAGAAACCTAGAAAGTTCAGCTTGAGTTTCGAAGAACAAAACAGACCCGTCTTCATATGGGAAGTTTAGAGGAGGAGGGACTGTTGAGGCTGAGGCACCTTGCCTGGAACGAGAACGTTTGGAGGAGCGTCCAGACATATTGGAAAATTTTTACTGCTGAATTTTTGAGACTAAGATGCAAGGAATTGACCTTTGATTTTTAGAAATGGTGCTTGAGTGAGTGAGAATGATCCTATATGAGGGCTATTTATAGGAGAAGGAGTGATCAGCCATTTACTAAAGATACCTGCTGAAAATTGAAAGTTGGAACAGTCAAAAACGGTAAGAAATAAATTTACTGACCGTTAGATAATCGATTATTTGGCAGAGATAATCGATTGTATTTACTGTTGGATTGAATTTTGAAACTGACAAATCGATTTAAGAGACAAACGGTAAAAAAATTTGAATGAGATAATCGATTATCAACACAAAATAATCAATTATGGAGCATTTATGTCCTGACAGCAATCGATGTTGGAGCCAAACGGTAACAAAGTTTAAACAAGAAATAATCGATTGTCAATACTGGTAATCGATTATTATTGAAATATGGTTGATACAGAGAACTCGGAGAATTTCTGAATATGACAACTAATCGATTATAGGAAGAAATAATCGATTGTCTGGAAAAGTATTGCTGAATGACTGAGACGGAAATCGATTATGCAATATAAGGAGTTAACAAATTAAACACATTTGCATAATAAAACTAATCAGTCGAAACAATCGATTATTGATACTGATAATCGATGTACTGCACAGTAGATAATCGATTATTTTCTTGGGATAATCGATTGCGGTGTGCTAAGACTTCATAATTTATCTTATCTTTGGGGAAGTACCTGCAAAATGGAATTAAACGTCTCCGACGCTCAAGTCAGTAATTTATAGTGACGTGAATAAATTACACTAGTGTTATCAAGTGATATCGTGAACTCTTAAGAATTGTGTCCTAGAGTGTTCTTAAGAGAGTTTCGGGTACTTACCTTTCCTCCGACTTCGCCAATTACCTGATCAAGAGGGTGATCTTTGATCGTCCTTCATTCATTTTGTTCTTTTGTTTCACTCCCCAAATGTGAAGCTTCTTCCGTTGATTGTTCCACAATTTCATCATTGATTTCCTTCGATGCCTTTTCTTGTATTTTGTTTTTCAAATTGCTTAAAATATCAACCGATCTGAATATGATTGTTTCCAAATATGACACTTCCTCCTTCTTTGTGCTCTAGTTGAAGGGATTTGGATTCATCTCCCGTCATGTGTTTGGAGCATCCACTGTCAAGGTACCATAGTACGCTTGATCCCTTCAAGCACACCTACAAAACAAATTAATTTTCTTTGGGTACCCATGCCATCTTGGGTCCTTGAGGATTAGGCATATTGTAATAATATGTTTGAGTAGCATGTCTATGACGAGTAAAACATGCGGGAGCAATATGACCAATGCGTCTACAATAATGACATGTCACATTCGGATTATGCATTCGTCTAGGTTCATAGTAGCTAGATGAATGAAGGTTGCTTACCTTATTTTGAACGCTATCATTTCTCCTACTTTGATCTCTAGGATGGGTAGTGTTTCTAGAGTGATGATATCTAGGTTGAGGACCATTTTGGGGTCTTCTAGGAGGTTCACAATTTTGCCTAAAATATGCATCATGTCTATGGTGACTATTTCTAGGCGGAGGGTCATTTCTTGGTCTAGCATGCAAATTTGTTCTAGGATAGCTATTTCTAGGATACACATTTTTGTTGTTGTTCCTAGGTTGAGCTCTAGGTTTTTGAGGTTTAGCATCAACCTTTTCTTCATTTTTAAAACCTATTCCGTGCTTAGTTGATTTTAGGTTATCAAGAACAACATTCAAGTTTTTATGCGAGGAATTAAACTTATCTAGTGTGCCTTTAAGTCTACCTACTTCATTCTTAAGGATCACACAAGAAACACAACCTTTAGTAGAACTTTCAGGTTTGTCGGCACTTCTCTTTCCATAAAACTTGTTTTGTTCGTGTAGCTTCTCATTTTCCAAAACCAGTTTTTCTAATTCCTTTTCTTTTAAAGAAATCTGTTTTTGAAAATCTGTTTCTTTTAGAGAAGCGTTTTCTCTTAAGCTAGTGACAGTTTTTGAAGCCTTTAAAAATTCAGTATATAACTCATCAAAAGCATTACGCATTTCATCAAGTGAAAAGTTTTCAGACGAAATTTGACGTACCTCATTTTGGTTGTCTTCTTGTACCATGAGACAAAGGTTTGCAGCTTCGTCGTTTTCTTCTTCACTTGATTCATCTCCGGAGTCGCCTCCCCACGAGATATATGCCCGTTGCTTTTTAAAGGATTTCTTCTCCTTTTTGATGTTTGGGCAATTTGTTTTGATGTGTCCAGTTTCTCCACATTCATAGCATTTTATTTGCTCACCTTGTTTTTTCCCTTTGCGCTCATATTCCTTGCGCATAAACTTTTGGAATCTTTTAATGACTAATCCAAACTCGTTGTCTTCTTCCTCTTCACTCTTTGGTTGGCTTGTGCTTGCTTTTAGAGCAATCTTTTGCCTTCTTTGATCATCAACAAACGGGTTAAGAATAGTAGATTCATAGGTTTTAAGATTACCTCTTAGTGCGTCGATGGTGACGTTTGAGACTCCAATTGATTCTTGGATAGCATCGGCTTTGGATCGCCATGCCGGTGTGAGGCTTCTAAGAACTTTTCGAACAAGTTCTCTATCCGTGAACGTCTTCTTGAGGACGTGTAGATCATTTACTATTGTTGAAAAGCGCTCAAACATCTCATCTACTTTTTCTCCTTCCTTCATATGAAACAATTCGTAAGCATGAGTAAGAAAATCAACTTTTGCTTCTCTTACCTGGTCAGTCCCTTCATAAGTGACTTCTAATTTGTCCCACATTTCTTTTGCTGTTTTGCAACATGAAAGTTTCCTGTAATCGTTAGCGTTAATAGCACAATACAATAAATTTACAGCTTTATAATTATTTTGAATCATTCTATTGTCCTCTGTGGTGTACTCCTCTTCGGATTTGGGAATCCATTCGCTTTCCACTTTCTTGACTGGAATTTCATTTCCCTTTGTGTACACCTTCCAAAGGTAGGGACAGTTTGACCGAATGAAGATTTCCATCCTCTCCTTCCAGTATGAGTAATTTGTGCCATTGAATAGAGGAGGTCGTGTAGGGCATTGTCCTTCTTCAATTCCTGCAAAAGAATCTAGAGTAGAAGCCATGGATGGTTCTCTCAAACTGTTAAGTTTTTCAGAGAGTTGGGCTCTGATACCAATTGTTAGAAACTACGCTTAACGCTAGAGGGGGGGGTGAATAGCGTTTTAATGAAATTTAGCGTTTTCTTGCGGAATTTAAATTTTACAGGAAGTAAATAAGTGCAATAAAAATAACTTACACAAGGATATATCCTGGTTGGCCACAACAGTGGTTAGTCCAGTCCCCGAGAGACTCTCTCGAGATTTTCTACTAACTTGTTAAGCTTACGGGTGCTTAACAAACCTTTACAGTTGCTCGGAGATACAATCTCAAAGACTTCACTTGCTCGGAGGTTCCTCACCTCAAAGACTTCACTTGCTCGGGGATACAATCCCAAAGACTTCACTTGCTCGGGGATACAATCCCAAAGACTTCACTTGCTCGGGGATACAATCCCAAAGACTTCACTTGCTCGGGGATACAATCCCAAAGACTTCACTTGCTCGGGGATACAATCCCAAAGACTTCAACAGAGGAAGCACAAGTTCCTCAACACAAGAGAATCAAAATTCTCTTACAAGTATTTGAAATACTTGAACACTCACTTAACAAAGGTACTCCTTGATGAGTAGATATGAGTAAAATAATACGCTCAAGATCACAACAACTTTGAACAATAATATGGCTCTCAAAAGCTTTATGAAATGAGTAGAAAATGATGAACAATTGAATGAAAGCTTAAAGCAATGTAATGATCAGTTAGTGTATGTTGTTGTGTTTAAAACACTGAGTTGAAGCTGTATTTATAGGTGCAAAACTTGGTCTTACCGTTGTCTAATTGCCAATTAAGAATTGCTGAATTTACTCAGTGACAATCGATTGTCATGACCGAACAATCGATTATCTGCCAGTCAGATCAAAAATCAATCCCAGATTTTACGCTTCATAATCGATTACTTACAATCCATAACCGATTACTGGCAAAAATTCAAAAACAGATAATCGATTATACCAAATCCATAATCGATTACATTGACAACGTTCTAAAAATTATTTCCGGATTTTAAGCACAACATCGATTATATAAAATCTATAATCGATTACTTCAGCAACGTTCTAAAAATCATTTCCAGATTTTAAGCAAAACATCGATTATATGAAAACCAATAATCGATTACTTTGAGGTATTTGAAAATCATTTGACAACGGTCAGCTTCAACAATCGATTGTCCTTTGCAACAATCGATTACTTGTTATTTTCTGAAAATCATGAAACTTACTGTCTCAGTGATAATCGATTATCTAAAGACATAATCGATTACTTAATTAAATTTAAAATCACTGGAAGACACTGTCTCAACATAATCGATCACCATTAGTTCATAATCGATTATTTTGAGTATTGAAAAACTTTACCTCAACAACAATCGATTGGCATTTGATCACAATCGATTATCATGCAGATTTGGAAAAACCTGATGTTCATTGTCTTACTCACAATCGATTACCATTAATTCATAATCGATTGTCATGCAGTCTTGGCTCAGAAACAATCGATTATCATAAGTTCATAATCGATTATTTTAGCCCAGATTTTTGAGGCATGTTTAGAAAACATTTTGTCTAATGTAAATATGCATCATTTGAAATTATTTGATACAGAAATAAGTATGCATGATTTTGGAAAATAGTTTTATGAGAGAAGCCATGTTATGGAGTCAAGTTATAGGATCAAGATCACATTTAAGAATAACTCAATAATAACAATTAAAAACAACGTCTTGAGCTTCAATCTCAACATTTGTGCTCTTGTACTTGAACTCCGTCATATATCAATTTGTGCTTTGTTTGTCATTCATCAAAACCTACAAAAGAATACAAGTTTAGTATATCGCATTGAGAACGTGTTTCCAACAGTATATTGGCAAATATAGTTAGACATGCTAATCACATATTGAACAAGACAATACTAAGCAAGACAATGAACAGGAACAAGAATGGAACTCATAATTGATGAAGTTAAGGCAGTAATGAAACACATAGGGTTTAGATTTTAAAAATAATCATGGGCATACCCGTTGGGAAGAGAAAACGCATAATGCAAAGCAAATATTGTGCAATATCTAGCCTTAGCTTACAGCCGCCTGGACTAATGAATACCACAAGTAGTAGAGAATAACAGATATCTTATAAAGTATAAGAATATTTTTGTGAACTAATGTATGTCTCGAAGTGAGAATAGATGAGAGTATATATAGTGGTTAGGAGCAAAACAAAATAAGGTAAAGGAGATCAATCAATCAAAAACTAAGGAAAATTTATGGAATCAACTATGCACAAAAAATATGTTCTCCCTTAATTAAGGGGTAATTACCCAACGGTAAGGGACATGACAATATTTAAGGAAAGAAAATCGAGTAAGACTTAAGTACAGAGTGGACAATTAGGGGTAAATAAGCAGGGGTTTAATTAAGGAAATAATCTTGACGAATCAGTAAGTATCACAATTAATTAAATAAGGTAAGAAACTAAATAAGGTCACAAATAAAGGAATAATCAAGAATCAGCCCCTAGGTTTTTGCAGAGCAAATCAGTAAATCAGGAATCCAAAATAGTACTGATTTAAAGGAGAATAATATATGTTTCCACAAATACACAAATAGGCTAAGTATAAACACACAGAATCAGTCGAAAAATCGAGTTAGAAACCTTAATAGAGGTATACTAGGGTAACTATCACAAGATGTTTAAATTAGACTAAGGAGAAATCATGAGAATCAAAGCATAGAACGAAACAATGCACAGATAACACGGTCAAACTCAGAATCAAAGTAAAAAATATCAAAAATTGGGGTTTTAGCATAAATCAACTAGGGCTATGGCAAGCTCGACATAAATCGACCAAAAAGCATATCAGAACAGAAGGTTATACATTCACAGTCAGAAAACGTTTGGAGAAAAGAATTTCCAGGAAACCCTACCTTTAGAAAAATAGAAAATCACTAGAAAAACCAAATGATTTTTTATGAAAAACATGTGAAATTGGTTTGATTCTTCTCAGATCTCTGAGAAGGTTAAAGATAAAATTTAGGGTTTTCAGAAGTAAATCAGAGATGAAACATAGACTTAGGAACTCACGGATTAAGACGAAATAAGAAGTTCTTACTCAAAATTGAGCCACAACAGCATGAAACAGGCAAGAAAGACCCAAAGGCGTAAGCAGACTAGCCCTGATCCCTTGAGAATCTTCTCAAGAACCTTAGATATGGAAGTAACCAGCATAGAAGAGGCCATTAGAGGCCTGGGGTGGTGAAAAGCCAGCATAAACGGCAATAGGTGAGTGACGGCGGGGGGAATTAGGGTTAGAGTTAGAGAGTATCTGAAAAAAAGGAGATGAGAGTGACGACGGAGATGGGTGGAAGTGATTAGGGTTGGGGGGAGTATTAGTTTAATTATGGTAAGGGTTTTTGGGTCGTTGATCAAAAATGATTAACGATCAGGATTAGCCAAGAGTTGGGTCGGATAGGTGAGTTATTGGGCTAGTTTTAAGGGGTATGGGACTAATTCCCAAACAATTGATTAAAATAATCTTGCAAAATAATTGCTAATTATAAAAGTTGTTTTTTCATGCACGAAAATGTTCTTATAAAATTATTTAGTAGTTACAAATACAATGGACTATGTTGATTAAAATGATGTAAAAATGTATGCATGGGCTATAATTGCAAAGTTATTGTGATTATATTCAAAAAGTGCTAATTGGCTATCTACAAAATAATTTTGGACTTAATAAATGGTAATATTAAATCAAGAAATATTTGAAATCATTTGTGATACAATTTTATAATTATTTATTAGAAATAAAATACTAGGTAAATTAATTTGAAAATATAAAATTGTGAAAAAATATCAATTGAAGTTTATGCATGATTTTGAGGATATATATATTGCATTTAAAAACTATTTTGGGAAAAATTGGGTATCAACAACGAATTCCTTATTCCTTGCAATAGTTATCAAAGGAATCGCAATATTTACCACCATTGTCAGTGCGAATACATTTTAATTTTTTCCCCGTTTGTCTCTCAGTTAAGGCCTGAAATTCCTTAAACACGGCAAGTGCTTGATCTTTAGATTTCAAAAGATACACCCAGAGCTTACGAGAATGATCATCAATGAATGTCACAAAGTAAAGTGCACCTGTTTTTGACTTTTCTTTAAAAGGACCACACAAATCAGAGTATACTAGCTCCAATAAATTGGGTTTTCTTGAGGGAAGGTGGCTATGAAAGGAAACCATTTTCTGTTTGCCAGCTAAACAATGTATACACCTTTTCAATTTTGCTTGTTTCACTCCATAAGCAAGTTTTTCTTAGCCAAAAACGTAATCCCCCTCTCACTCATATGACTCAATCTTTGATGACACAATTCTGATAAAGTATCAGTTTCCACTAGATTTATGGAGTAATTAATAATAAAATCATGTGTCACATATAATTGACCGGACTTGGCTCCTCGAGCCACTACCAATGAGCCCTTGGTGAGCTTCCATTGGCCATTAAAGAGGGAATTATGGTAACCTCCATCGTCTAATCTTCCTGCGAAGATAAAATTGAAAGGAATGTCCGGAGCATGCTTGACATCTTGAATAACTAACGTTGCACCGTTATTAGTCTTCAAAACACCTTAACTTCACTGGCATTGCCATGTTGAGCATCCAAAATCAACAGGTGTATAAGATGAATAAAATTCTTCTCTTGGTGTGACATGTGACGATAGCTCCACAATCAACTATCCAGCTCGTCTCATGGGATACCAAATTGATGACGTTTTCATCATAAGCAAAAAAAGGTCATCTCGAAAAATAGCAACAACATTTTTCTCGTTATTTTCAACTTTCTTTCCTTCTCTAATGTCTTGCAACCACTTGTGATAAAACCTTCTAATATGTCCTTTCTTGCCACAGTGATTGCATGTAATATTATGGTATTTGGACCTTGACTTACTTCTACTTTTACCTCTATTCCTCAAGTCACTTGTTCTATCTCTTCCCCAGTCTTCTGTAACCTAGATATCTGCTTGTGAGGACGAACCCTAAGATTTTCTCCTCACTTCCTCGTTCAACACACAACTCTTGGCATATTCCATGGTCACCCCTCCATGAGCTAAATTTGTCAAAGAAACACGAAGATCTTCCCAAGAGTCAGGTAGACCATTAAGAAGACCAAGTCATTGTATCTCATCGTCAAAATTAACTCCCATTCCAGACAACTGATCAAGGACGCCCTGAAAATCATTTATGTGATCAAAGATAGGGCTGCCTTCCTTGTATTTACAGGTTGTCAATTACTTTAGTAGGAACAACTTGTTGTTCCCAGTTTTTGAAGCATAATGAGTCTCTAGATTTTCCCACAATGATCTCGCATGTGTGTCGTTCACAATATGGTTGCGAACATTATCTACCATTGTCGTATATATTTATATACTTTTTGGTGTTTGAAATTCCAATCTTCATCAGATATACTTTCAGGTTTATGAGCCGAAAAAATGGGTAGATGCATCTTCTTCACAAGCATCAAATCTTTCAACTTGCTTCTCCAAACATTATAATTTCTCTCATTTAAATATACCATCTTGCTCACATTCGCCTCCATTCCGTAACAACCCAGATAAATAACCAGGGATCTGATACCACTGTTATGTCGAGGAAGAGGCAAACCCGATAATAAAGAAGATAAAGAACACCAAATTTTAACGTGGAAAAACCCTTCAAATCGAAGGTAAAAACTATGGGATCACAAAGATCCAAAAGATCCACTGTAATAATAAGAGGGTTACAAAAACTCTCCAAATTGGCTTCACAACAAGTGCCAAACACAGAGCAACAAGATCAACAACAAATCAACTGAAGAAAGAGGAGAATCCACAAAAATAAAGTTGTTGTTCGAGGCTCAACATAAGATACTACAAGCCTCCACATCTGATCTCGACTGTTCAAATCAACGGTTAAAGAATCGGAAAGTGCGATTTGAAGTTGGCTACTCGGAATAAAAATTTGCAGCAACACAAATACTTTTCTTCTCTCTTCTCTATTGATGAAATTTCTCTCAAAAACCACTCTTATGTGCTTAAGTCTTTCAAAGACTTCTACCAATTAATAGAATAATTCTCCAAGGTTGTCCTATTTATAGATCATGAGTTGTGCTTTCTCTTAAAGTCAAAATTCACTAAAAATTTGACCCGACCTGCCCTGTCTCGCTTAGCCTTTCTCCAAATTTTTTCCCCATCCTGCCCCGTTTAGATTCTCTTTCATTTTTTTCTCTTATTTTTTGTTTATTTTCAAACGTTACTTTCGTTAGATCAGATAGTTCACATCTACACACTTGTAAATTAACTTAACTGAAGGATAAATAAGCTCGGTCAAATAACATAAGATCTGAAACTAAAATAAATATATTTCTCTGGAAGTGAAAATGCAATCTTTCCTTTCTTATACAATATCCAACCTAATTAAATGCACTAACAAATATTCTAATGAATGAAGAATGCAACCTAATTAAATGCACTATCAAATAACTGAAGCCTGAATGATCAATGCTACCTAAGTCATCATGAAGAAAACACGTTAGAAGTGGCTTAATTAAGGAGACATGAATTCTAAGTTATTCTATGCTATTGTAAAAGAAAATATTGTAGGAGATTTAGTGCGACTTATGTAACCTGATGAATGAAGAAGGCAAAACGTTTGTTGCTATATGATTCTATTGATACTTCCTTCTACTGTCCACTGTTAACAATTTCAGCACCAACTCCATACCTTGCCCTAACCCATCAATTTTTTCCAAAAATAATAATTTGTCTTGCCCTGCCCTGCCCTGTCATGCCCCGCCCTATTTAGATCTTCCCCTGCCCCGCCCCATTAAAAGTTGCCCTATCCCATTCCGTCCCAATTGCCATCTCTACCCAAATAGGAATAAAAACCAAAAGAGAATAAGATTAGGCCATTAGGCCTTTGGCTGGATAACATAGGCATGTATCCTAACACATAGAACTTAAAGTTCATTTTGTAAGAAGAAACCATCTCGCGGCTGTTTTTATCATTGGACTTGAAAATCAACGTTAGAACTTAGAAGCAATTTTATATATTTGATAAAATGTGATTTTTCTTATACTTTACTAAATATCATTTATCTGTAATATAAAGACATGCTCACCAATCACCTTGGATTGTAAATCTCAACCAGTCCTACGTAGTACAAAATCTTATAAGGATTATCAAATTCTCTTAATTCCTAAAAAGGGTGATCTAAAATCTTGTTTTCGTTGTTTGATTAGACATATACTACTGTATATATATGAGCTATGGAGCAGTGTTTTTTCTCTCTGAGTGTTAATTTTGAATGCTCAAGGTCGACTGACAGCAACATTAAAATAAATTAACGATAATAATAATATATTGGTTGTTCAGCTTTAGTTTGGTCTATTTTTTTTGAGTTTGGTATAAGTAGTTTTCCTAGTTGAATATTTCCATTTTTTTTTTTAAATCTATTTTTAAGGTATGGTGCAGTTTTTGGTATTTGTGCTTCTGATATTGAACTTTTTTTTTTTGCTCCGCTAGGCAAGCTCCTAGGGTTAGTTTTATATTAATAAAAGAAAAAAAAATACAACAATTAGGAAAAGTAAAATAAGGGGGACAATAGCATCAGTTTTATTACCCATATAACAAAACCGCACTAAACCTTACCTGACAAATTCTATTGAGGCCAAAATAGCCTCATCTACTAGCAAGCGTGTAAGAAAAAAAAGTTGCACGGACCAAATATTGTATGATCATCACAAAATTTATAACATATTCTGTGATGATATTACATATGATAATACTTAATAAATGGAAGACTAAAATGAGAATAGAATGAAATTGTTGTCCCTTCTTGGCCAAACTTGTGAAATTTTGAAATTGTAATTCTTTGTCATCAGTGTCACAATTCTTCAAAAGGATTTCAAAATTCATGACTTATTTTTTGACCGGTTGGACGTTGTGGATGTAGTTGGTGCAGCCTGCTTTTGTTTCGAAGCTCTCATTGGAAGTCTCCTATCAATTGCTTCATCACTCACCTTGTCGTCCCAACTATTCTTTCTTGTGTGATGCTTCTTGTTACGTCCATTGTGCATGGGTGATAAGTCTCCTTGTTTTGCTGCATTTGCGCGGCATTCTTGCAAAATTGTATCCTCTTCTCTTTCTTCATATGTGTCCCTTCCCACATTTACTGTTTTTGGCAAAAATTGTATTGTGCCTTGTGCCATCACAGTATTTGCATCTTGTGGTTTTGTCTATATTGTCTTTTCCAATGCATCCAGTAACATTCTTTCTTCCAACGTTATCTGCTGCCCAAAATTTGAAGTTGTTGAATCCTTTGTATCGTCTGAAATGGTAACCACTTTATTGGGACTGTTCTAGTGCTTCTGCATACTTGTCGCATGTAGTTGTAAAAATTTGTGTTGTTCAAAGGTTGAAGATGTCGCAGCAACTCCTAATCTCCTTGCATTCTGCTGTTGATGCTGCTCACATTTAATATTTGAGACTGCATTATTAAAGGCAGCAGATTGAGTGTTTGTTAGCAGTTGCATTTGACTTGTAGTAGCACCTTTAGTCGACTGTTTGAGAGATGATTCTGGATCTTGTACAGCCCTTCCTGATCCTGCAGTTGTAGTACCAGCAGGAGGTGAATATCTTGGGATGAATGCAGGAACATTAAGGTTTAATTTGCGGTTTATTGATGTCCCTTGCGGTTTGACAGCATCCAAGTCCTCCCCTGCACTATCTTGATCAACCTCCTGGCCACTTTCTTCAGAAGAGTAACCAACAAATTCGCCCCAGTCCTCTTCATCATCCTCCTCCCGGTGTTCTTTTCAAAATTTTGATTTAGCAACTCTGTCCGTCATGTTTCCAGATGAGATCATGAGCTGTCCAGATGCTCCTTTAACTTCACTGCCCAAACGTGTAGCAAGGGGCTCAAAAAAATTTGGAGTGGAGCCAAGTTGTAAGTCATTTGTTCGAGGACATTGGTTTTGCATATTTGGAGATGATCCTTTCCTTGTAGGAGATTTTCTGTTGTTTACCACTTTCCAACCATCTCTTTTACTCTGTCCAGTTGTGTTACTGCCTAGATTTTGGACCTCAACTACAGGTACAATCTTTGAGGCCTTAGCCCCTGAGCACTATCCCAACTTGCTCGATCATTAGAGTTAATTTGAATAGGTTGCTCAGGTCGATCAACAACCTCTTTGTAAGTTTGCTGCATATGATTCAACAGTTGGACTATTTGTGAAATACATGTTAGCGTTCTTCATCTGTTGAGTCGAGTGAAGCTTCTCATCAAAACTCTTCTTGACGTCACCAGTTTGGACAACATCAACAGTAATTTATTCCACAGATACAACAATTCGATGACTAACAACACCATCAACTGAAGCATTTACAGCAGATGTATGCAGAGAATTTGCATTATCCAAAACTGAATTTCCAACCTGTGAAACTGCCCTCTGCTGCTCATGATTCACAGTAGCCATTTCACAGCCTCCTTCAAACTGGGACCCTCTAGCAAGAGCATGATCAGCCTGCATTACCCCAAGTGATGCTGCTACACCAGATGCACCAGAAGCAGCCATTCCAATATTTTGCCCTGTAGTTTCAATTGTATGAACTACTTTTTCTTTGTTAGGTCGATCACCATTAGGAGCCAAAGAGGCTGGGTATGAGTTACTCTGCCCAGTTACATTTTGAGAACTCTTAGCAGTAACCCTTTCATCAATCTCATTCAATAGTTGTCTTAAATCCCCTCTGTATTTATCACCAGGGATTTGATGTTCCTCAATATGAGCATCACCATTAATTTTTTTCAAAAGTAATCTGTAGGTAGTCTCATCATGACCCTGACGCTTACAACCATTACAATACAACGGTAACTTATCATAGACGATTTGCTGGAAAAATTCCAAAACATTTCCAGAATTTTTATCAATGCTTTGAACTCTCACACGAGTAGGGTGTTTGTCCATTAAGTCTAATATCACCCTCACCTTAGCTGTGCTAGGTCTGGACTTAGTTTGTGTTGCCTTATATATGGCAATTGATTTTCCTAAAGCCGATGCGATATGCAACAAAGAAGGCATCGCGAACAAATCTGGTGAAAGATTCGGCATCGATATCCAAACAACTGCTTTTGTTGTTTCCTCCTTTGGATTATAACCAATCATCCATGGAAATACACGATATTGATGCTACACACCCTTATACATCATATAAGTAACTGATCGAGATAAGGCAATTACATAATCATCATAACGATCAAACCTTAGGAGTAATTGTCTTGGTGCGAGTAAACTGATGATGCATCGACCTTTAACACCTAAGTGTTTGGGCAGCAGATCTCGTAACTCATTCAGTTCTGGAGCTCCTGTAGATAGTTTCATCACTACTAATTGATGCAAGCCTTCCTCCACAGCAAATTGTTTTCGTTCCTCTATGGTAAAAATTACAGTAGGCTCACCATGAATGAACTGGACCGGTTTGAGTTTTGTAGATGTGCGATGTATGGGATCTGTTTTTGTTTCGATTTGCTGAGCATATGTAAGTTTTGTTGATGGCTCTCCCACAGCCAAAGGCTGGGGAGAGGACGATGCATCCATGGTTCTTCAAAACTCCATCAAGATGAAAGCAAAAACAGAATACAAAACTAAAACAAATCTGCCCAGTTTTAGTTTGCTACAGTAACTGACGCACCAAATCTAAGATTTGAAAAAATTGATTATGAGTTTGAGAACAAAAACAAATGGAGATTGTGTGCAAAGAAAAGACGCTTCTTTTGATACCAAAATTGCTACAATCCAACGCCCGATTCTGGTAAAAATGCCGGATGAATAGTGACGGAATCACTATTCACAGAAATCCTAAACCCAAGAACTTATGTGATGCTAGTTTCATGTACTAGCAAGTATTAAATTTGCTGGTGGTTTTTGGAGGATTTTTGAGATATCTAGGTTTGTGGAGATTGGATTCGTGTGGGTTGGATGATTTGTTGGAGAAGTGGAAGAGGTGTTAGGTTAGAGAGAAGGTAGAGCTACTCTCTCTAAAAGTGGGTTTCTTAGATACTTCTGATATTGAACATGATTTTACTTTGACGCAAAAAATTAGTAGCTATCCTGCACTCAAGTGGAAGAAGTCAACTCTTTCCAAAGCAAGGGGACATTGCTCTAAACTCTTTCCAAAGTAATGGGACATTGTTCTAATCACTTACCTAATTTCGGGTAGCCATTCGCTTCTCATATAAACTGTAAGTGAGATTTCTGCCTTATATGTCTTCGTCTCGAACTTCTGTTGTCCGCGCATTGGCATTAAAGCACTATTTATGTATGTATTTTCAGCCTGAACTAGCAAATTTTTTGCTTCTCATGTGGTGTCGAACTGCCTTGAATATGAGTTGTACGTGAGATGCTATATACCAAGTGGACATGCCAATTAAATAAGTTGTCTAGTAATGATTGACTTTACGAATATTCCATTAGATAATGGAAGTTCATAATATTGGTCTAACATAATTCCCAAACTTAAGAAGCTAGGGATATTTACTGTTTCTAGTTAAAAAAAAATGGTATCTCATTAAATTTAATAGTCAGAGTTTGTTAAATATTTAACAGGTACCAAAAATGCTTACTTTTTACAAACATAAGAGACCAAAATGCTCAAGAATATATGTAAAGGATTTATAGTGTCAAATCGTATCAAACAATGGTGCTTGTGATGAATATGAGTTGCGCTTAAAAGGTAATGAATCGAGTAGAAATGTCAATAGAATAAACGGTAAAGGGTCAAAACTGTCCTCAATGTATTGACTCCGGAACAAAATTGCCCTCCATTAACCTTTTGCAAAGAAAATGCCCCCACCGTTAAATTTGTGGCATACTTCTGCTCCCAAAATCTAACAGTTGCTTGTATTTAATTTTTAATTTTTTTTAATTCCACGTGTCACGTTTTGATTGGCCATTAAATAAACTTGACCCAAAATCAATTCTCACCCAAGTTCCGACCCAACCCGACCCAAAAAAGGTTAACGGAGGGTAATTTTGTTCCGGAGTCAATACGTTGAGTGCAGTTTTGACCCTTTTTCCGTTCTTTATATGTCCCAATTTGCTAGTAACATGCTTTAAGTGTAATGAGATTTCCCGCTTTCCAACAAATGTGAAGAGCTTGATATATCACATATATTCATCTTCAGTTAAAGTGGATTGGTCATTCCTATCCAATAGGGGGCTGGTTTTTCATGGCTTGGTTATGGGGGATGGGCTGGACGCCTGGTTCGTGATGGAGGGGGGCTATTTGGTTGTGAAGTTTTCCGGCGATGTGAAGGTGACGGGCTGGACGGGGAAGATGAAGCAACGGGGTAGCCATGGGAGGTCGTTTGGTGGTTTAGGGTTAGAGAGGGTATGTTGTGAGGAAGATGAAGAGAGGGTTTGGTATTTTTGGGTCGGGTCGGGTCGGAACTTGGGTGAGAATTGATTTTGGGTCAAGTTTATTTAATGGCCAATCAAAACGTGACACGTGGAATTAAAAAAAATTAAAAATTAAATACAAGCAGCTGTTAGATTTTGGGGGCAGAAGTATGCCACAAATTTAACGGTGGGGGCATTTTCTTTGCAAAAGGTTAACGGAGGGCAATTTTATTCCGGAGCCGATACGTTGAGGGCAATTTTAACCCTTTTCCGTAGAATAAATCATAATATTCGTAATTATCGAATTTACGAATATTTCGTTGGATGCCGGAAGCTCAAAGTATTGGTCTGACACAATTTACAAACATAAGAAGCTGGGTGATATATAATGTTTCTGGTTAATTTCTTTCATAATTTCATTAAAATTAACATGGTTTATCAAATATATGATAAGTACCAAAAATGCTCACAATTTACAAACATCAGAGACCAAAGTGCTCATGAATAAATTTGAAGGACTGAACCTACCCAAGCATAATGAACAAAATTTTGCCTATTTTCTCAAAGAATATACAGACGGAACTTCAGCGTACCCGCAAAAAGACATGAACGGCGACAGTGGTGTGTTCTCATTGCCTGAGATTTAAGCTGCAGGTTTTTGACTTGTTGAGGAAAACAGAGCAAAGATAGAGAGAAATGGCAGTACAAAGGGGTCGTAACGGTATGACGGGCGAAGAGGAAGAAGAAGAAGGAGCTATTTTCGGACATGAAATTGTGGAGGAGCCCAATGATGTCCCTCCTCATCTGCTCAACCTCTTCGATGCTGCCGAGAATGGAAACCTCGACGCCCTCCGTAATGCCCTTGGTATTTAATTTCTGTTGTTTTTTGCGATATGTAATTCTGATCTTATATCTACTTGTTTGTTGATTTACACTTTATTGCCTGTTGAGGATTTCAGAATTAAAGCTGGGTTTTCTATTTTTGGGGTTATTTGTGGGATTATGTTTTATTTTTTCCCAGTGTGTTAAAGTATACTCGTGCTAGTGATTGTGATGTGGTGCTTTTTGATTTTTGTGAGGTGAACTAATTTACGGTTCTGACACATCAATTTGATAAAAATGAATTTTTTTGGGGGGTGGAGATGGGGTGGGGGTGGGTGGGTGTGTGAAGATGATCTTTTTAATTATCCCATTCTTTTTAATTCTTGGGATAATTTTGAATTTTTGTGGTAAGCTGTTGTTGAATGTGATGTGGTATGTGGTGGCAGGATTATTGCTTGAAGGGGTTTGAAGGTGGTGGGAAGATATTCAATGGCTATTTTAGCGAGTTTGTTAATGCGGGTTAACTGTTTGAAAGATGAGAACTTTATGTGGGGGCAGAGTCCGAATATATTGGTGGTTCTTAGTCTTGATCTTATTAGTTTAGATAGTTCTAAATTTGGACGACATGCTTTAACTTTCAAAAGGAAAGTATGTACTGAAAGATGCTTCGTCACCCTTAATGTCAAAGATTCATGTCAACAAGGTTGGTCCATTGCATGGATGACGAAAGGAGTAGGAATGAAATTGAGTTGGGTTACTTGGAAGCGATGCCTATATAATGATATGTGTGTGTGCGCGGGGGCGCGCACGTGCCTGAGAGACGAATAGATGATCTTTTACACCTCTGTTGTGCCTTTTGCGTGCACCTTTCTGGTGATTCATCTCATCTCATCAAAACTATCTTATGTTCTTCTCATTTTCCTGTGAAGAAGGTTGCACAATCTGGTTCAGCACATTTCTGAGGGACTTGCTGTGAAATTGTACCTTTATACACTCATTTCTGCTGATCTATTGGTTTCAAAACTTGCAAACTACACTGATGTGTGAAATAACATTCTTACTTGCTCTCCTCCTCATTATATACAACTAACTAGTCTTGTATATAGTGACTTTGACAGACCTGCAATGAGACCCTCTCAAGAGAACTAACTCTGGCATTTGGATAATATTTGAGTTGAAGTTGGAATTTTTTTTTTTGGAAGTTGAATAACCTGGTCAATAAATCATGTTTTCCATTTTGGCATCACATTCACGTGCTTCTACCTGATGGACTGCCGCAGATAATTTGAGTGGCAGCATTGATCAACCTCTTGAAGATGGGGACACTGCTCTTCATCTAACATGTTTGTATGGCCATCTCCCTTGTGTGCAGGTTGGTGCACTTGCCTAACACTATTTAATGAATTCACCATTTTAATTGATCTTTCGATCTCTTAACGATCTTATAAACAAAAGGATGACAAACACCCTTAATTGCGTTTTCCACACCCAGCTTTTATTAGAGAGAGGAGCTTCTTTGGAGCCTAAGGATGAAGATGGAGCAATCCCGTTGCATGATGCTTGTGCTGGCGGTATGCCATATGTTTCCAAGTTTATACTGATATGTTACTGTCATAACTATCTTTTATTATCATATTTTTGAATTATATCAATTCATTCCCATAAAAAAGATGTGACTTTTCACAGGGTACACGGAGATAGCCCAACTGCTGATAAACTGTGCTCCTGACCCTGAATGTGTGAAGAGGATGTTGGACTCTGTTGATGTAGAAGGTGATACGGTGAGGGTTTTTACTAAAATTTTATTTTTAATTTTAGTTTTCTGGAACTGAACAGTACAGAAGCATCTTGTCAATAATCATATTTGGTTGATTTTGAATAGCCTCTCCATCATGCTGCCAGAGGTGAACATGTAACTGTCGTCAGGTTATTACTAGCTTCAGGGGCTTGTCCTACTAGGACCAATATATATGGAAAGGTTAGCAGCTGATGCAACACTTCGTTGATTTGTCATGTGTAGTTAGGAAGTTTTTGATGTTTAATCGATTCAATAATAATGCTATTGCAGACCCCCGGTGAGCTTGCTGAAGATGATGGTGAAGCTCGAAGAATCTTAGAAGAAGCTGCACGTGCTGTTCCTTGCCATTAGTCCTTCATGCTGAGATTTTGATTTGGTAGCTTGGCTATTACTACTATAGGATTGCCGTGTTTTATAGGTAAAAGTTCGATCAGAACTTCCCCTTGGAATCTAGGAAATCATTTAACAATAGGGAACAACTATGCATATGAATGTTGCAATTATTCCTGTGAGACTGCAGTTCTTAGAAAAGCTATTTCTGTCAAACGGCCATCACCTATTTTTCCAGTAGATTAATGTTAAAATCAAGTTCACACAATCTTTGGTACATTTCTTTTATGCCTTTATCTTAAATTAAATTTACTTTTGGGACACAAGTAATATATTCATTGCTCGTTCGTTAGAGTTGTTGCGTTGTATCTTCTTTATGTAGGGTAGAATATCCAGTCCTGATATCCTTTCTTTCTTTCTTTTTTTGGTTTAAGGGAACATATATAAAATACTAAGAGGATGTTGTTACATTAGAGTTTGATGGGTACCTCGGGTACCAACTGATGCAATGTTTTTGCATCATAGTATTCATATTACAACCCGAAAAAGACCTAGGCAATTCAGTTCCTACAATGTCTGCCCAAAAAGTGTTATTGACAAATACCAGAGGAACTGACAAAATTACAGCACTGTTCCAAAAACTATGTTTTACTGCTTCCTTTGCTAGTGCGTCAACCAATCTATTTTGCTCCCTGAACGTGTGTTTCACCACCACGCTGCTTAGCCTTTGAATCAACAACCTGCATTTACAAATTGGAGGGTCAAATATTACGTTTCCTTCTATTAGCATGGTAAGTAATTCTGAAGAGTCTGTATCTATATGCAATGGTAGAAAGTTGTTTTAATCTGCCAGCAGGAGGCTTTTTAGAAGGGAACGTATTTTAGCTTCAATGGGGGATGTTTGTGGAATGTTTTCCATATAGCCTAGCAACCGTTCACCATTGTGGTTCCTGAAGATGCCTCCTGTCCCACCTACTCCAACCCTACCTTTGGCTGCACCATCAGTGTTGAGTTTTATTATGCCTATGGGGGAGGTTCCCAATTGAGCAGGAGTTGATGTGAGCATAGTTGATTACTGCTGGTCTAGAGCATTTGGAATTCAATGGCTTTGGCAATAGGAGTGTGCATTCGATTTATCGATTCGATTTTGATCCTTATCGATTATCGATTTGAACATATGCTTATCGTTATCGTCTCAATAAGGTTTCGATTTTTTCGATTTCGATTTATCGATTTTTGGGGCTTATCGATTCGGTTATCGATTACACCAATAAGAAAATTTTTGGAATTTCACAAAGAGTATATCGCTACAAACACGTCTAACTAATATGGACAAAAAGAAGCTAAAATAGGAAGAACATCGTTTAATTTGAACTTTATTCCCTTGAGCTTTAAATATGATCATTCCTTAAATGTGGTAGAGGAAATAATAGCGCTAGGGACTTGGGGTAAAGGAAATGGTATTATAAAATAAGGGTAAAAAAAAATTTAAAAAACAAATCTATAAAAAATTAAAAAAGTAGTGTATGTTATCGGTTTATCGATAAACCGATAAACCGAAAAGGACAGAATCGAAATCGAAATCGATAACTTGATAAGGAAAATTTTGAAATCGAAATCGAAATCGATAAACCGATATCGATAAATCGATAACAAATAATCGATTCGATTTATCGATAAACCGATTCGAATGCACACCCCTATTTGGCAATAGTGTTTTGTACCCTGATGAGCTCCTTTTTATTATTGAACACATTACTGTTTCTTGTTAGCCAAATGTGTCAGAGGCAAAAAGGTATTAGAACTAAATTTTCCTCCTTTAATGACTAGCCATATTATATTCCAAAGGTGGGGGCTACTTTCTGGAGTGGGAGGAGGAGAGCTAGTTGATTTGGACCAGATGGAATCCCAGAATTGGCCAGCGTTAGGGCATGTGAAGAATATATGCTCTATATCCTCATATCCAGCATTACAGAATTGGCACAGAGTGGGGCAGTTGATACCCATAGAGTTGAGCATGGCTCTTGTAGGAAGTCTCCTGTGGGATAGGAGCCAGATGAAGAACTTTATCTTGTTAGGGACTTGTAGCTTCCATAGCCACTTGTAGCTTTCCAAGTTTTCAGTTGGGCTTTGGTCAGCATTGTTATGAAGGAATGAATAGGCTGAGTTGTGAGAGAACTTCCCATTTGGGGTGAGGGCCCAGACTAATGTGTATTCCTTAGTTGTATCGCTAGGAATGAACACCGAGTTTATGATGCTGAGAATGTTGGTGGAAGATTAAAGGAGAGGGAGGATGTGTCCCATGCTCCTCCATTGTGCACAGAGTTCACCTTTGTCAGAAGGTCTCTACTAGTCATAGGTCCCTCATAGTTGTCTAAGAGCAGGTTGATTTGGAATCCAAGGGTCATTGAAGAAGCTCACTCTATCGCCTTTGTTCACAACCTATCTACTGGCCTTACTACATGTTTCCCAACCACTCAGCATGGCCCTCCATGTTGAGTTGTCTCACATCGGAGGGATTTAAGGTCCTTGGTCTCCTTATATGGCTTGGGCAATCCTCACCTCATAAGCTAGCTTTTGGGGTTGAGTTAGGCCCAATGTCCATTCTTATCATGGTATCAGAGCCAGGCCCATCCCAATTATTGTTACCGATGTTGGGCCCCCATTTATGTTGTCCACGCTCCAGAGATCTGGGCGTGAGGGGGGGTGTTGAGTTGTCTCACATCGGAGGGATTTGAGGTCCTTGGTCTCCTTATATGGCTTGGGCAATCCTCACCTCATAAGCTAGCTTTTGGGGTTGAGTTAGGCCCAATGTTCATCTTATCACTCCAAGTTGGAGATTTGCTGCTGACGCTACTCGTTTTATTTATTTAAAAATGAACAAACTTCTCTAGTCGTATTTGCCTACTGATCATAGGACATGATATTCAGAAATTTGGAGGAAACAAATGAAAAGAAAATTCATATTCGATTTGTGCGATCAAAGATATATGTAAATGGGAGAGGGACGCAGGAATTATTTCAACAACTTTACGTTGAAAGCTTTCTTTAAAAGTTTTCCTATTTGGGTGATATATGATTTTCTTATTATAACTAAATCTCATGTCAAAATTAAAAAGTTGTTGGTGATTTTTATATTTTTTTTAAATTTCTTTCTTGATTGGATAGAAATTTTCTAAATTTATTTATGATTTTGTTTTGCTTTAAAATAATTTAACTAAAATAAATGCATCTTCTTAGCGAAACAAGCATATTTAATTTTGTTAACATTCCCAAAGTGCTCTTTTTAAAATCTTTTTTTTAAGCACCACTAGGCAGGAGCCTAGGGTTCGATTTTTATTAATAGCAAACAAGAAAATACAACAGATAGGAAAAGTACAAATAAGGGGACATTAGCACCAGTAATTTTACCCATATAACATACCAGGCTAAACTTACCTTACTAAGTCCTATTAAGGCTTGACAACCTCACTTATTAACAGGAAAGAAAAACTACGAACTTGACAGGACCAAATTTTTTATGATCATCACAGAGTTTGTAAATACTCTGTGATGAGACTACAAAAGAGTATACTAATGTATTTCTTTATCAACATCGTCCAATTCTTCATGAAGTATTCAAAATTCAAGATTTCTTTTTAGATTGATTGGATTTTGTTGAAGTAGTTGGGGCGGCCTGCTTATGCTTGGCATTTCTCATCGGAGGTCGTCTAACATTGTCGTTCCTGCTCTTTTCCTTTGTTTGAGACTTTAACTCCTTTGAAGCGTTAATTTGGACTGTTTTGATGCATTGTGGCAGCACTTCAATTAAGTCACCTTCTTCTGCTGCCCGATGATTTGGCATGTGTAAAACATCTTGTGCATTCAAGTTTGGTACGTCTTGAGATTTAATATCACTTTGCTTGACTTGTTGTTGTACCTCATTCCTGCTCCTATTTGCACATTTAGCGCTATAAGGATCACGACCCAAGATTTCAAAGGGATGTGCATATAGCATTGCATCCAACAGTTGTTTATCATGGGATAAAACATCTGTTGTACTGGTCATCCTTATTGGTTTCTTCCTAGAATTGACAAGAAGCTGTGAATTACTACAGGATTCTACTTCCTCCGGTGTGCTCAATTCTTCACTACTTTCATTTCCTCGTTCGTCACTGGCTCGAGACTCCACATTGTCCATAGAATCCAAAAGTCTTCTTTCCTCTGTTGAAATGATTGTACTTCTTTCCTTGGCCATTTGCAGTTTGTCTCCAGTAAAGATTCCCTCGACAGTATTGAAGTTTGAAGGTGCAGTAAAAGAGTTTGAGTTTGTATGAATATCTGGAATCTTGTCAGCATTATGCATTTTGTTTTTGGATTTTGGAGATGCTGTTGCGTCTGTCGAAGAGATTTCACTGCCTTGTTGAACCATATCTGGCTGATGAGATATATCTTGATGATATGTGGTCTGCGCAATCTCATTTACTGTAAGATTTGTTGATATTTGAGCTAATTGACTCACAGAATCAAAATTATCAAATGAAGATATAGCTCGAACATCAGGGCCTTGCAGAGGCAGTATAAAGTCATGTTCTGGATAAAAAGCAACTGTAGCATTTGATTCTCGATCAACATGATTTTGCAAAGGAAGAGTAGAAATCATCTTTGGCAGAATATGATCTGCAGCAGCTGCTTCTTTATGCAGTGTCCGGTTGGAATTGTTGGTACCCTTTGTACCAGATGTTTCTAATTCCAGTTCCATAATAACAACTTGATCAACCATCTCTTCAATCTGTCCAAACTTTGTAATGTCATCCAATGCTAGAGTTGGCTGAATAGAAGTCGAGACATGAATCTCTTCTGCTACTAGCTGCTGAACCCTGCACCTGTCTTGCTGTCCTTTAGATAGTTCAATTGAATTGCTGTCCCTAGTACCAGTTGTTTGATCAAACAGAGTGGAGTTTGCACACTGTGCTGTTGGTCGATCAGCATATGTTCCTGTCTTTTTGCATTTTCATGTGCTTTCATAGAAGACAAAATTGACATCTCCTTTTTTGAGGCATCAAAATGAATTGGCATTATTGACTTCTCCATATTCTGTACTAGAAGCTGCTGCTCAATGTTTTTATTCTGCATACAGTCATCTGCTACTCCAGAAGATGTAGCATTAGGATTCAGATTTGACACCATCATATTTGACTGTCCAACAATATTTGAAATCTGCCCAGCCTTAGCACTAGAGGTAATATGATCTGTAGCAGTCAGCATTGTCCTAGAAGTATCCACAAAAGATCGTGCAGGATAGTTAGGATCAGGTACATGTCTAGGACAATTAGGAGGTCCTTTATCCAAATTCAATGCCTCTTGCATAGACTTCACTGGAGGTGCTACATCAATACTTATATCATTCACACTAGCAACCACAGCAGATGAAACCACTACATTAGGAACTGCATCACCCCTATCGCTCCCAGAAAGTTGAGAAATGTTAGAAATATCAGTCTGTTTTGTAGCAGTCTTTACGATATCATATTGTACAGCTGAATCAATTCAACCAGCAGCCTCTTTCAAGCCATCTTTTTCTTGTACAGCATTAGCATCATGTCTAGCTCTTTTATCATTGAGATAGTCTCTTGCATCCCCTTGTAATTTGTCAACATCATCCACATCTTTTCCAGTCAGCTCACTGACCAGATTATTCTCTGCCTTCTCCTCTGCTCCAGAATTTTCTTTTTTTACTCTACAAGCCTTCTCATCGTGACCTTGGTGTTTGCAATAAGCACAATACTTAGGCAGGTTGTCGTACACTATTTCTTGATGGAAGTCGACAGATTTACCTGAAACTGAATCGGTAATCTGCAGCAGAACCTTTTTTGGATGATTATCCAAAAGGTCAAGAATAACCTTAACTCTTGTCGCGCTAGGTCTTGTTCTATCCTGCGTCGCCTTATCAACTGCAAGAGTTTTTCCCACAGCTGAGGCTATAGACATTAACGATCTCTTAGCAAAGAAATTTGGTGGCATTCCTGGTAGAGAAATCCATACGACTGCCCTGGACGTCTCCTCCTTTGGATTGAATCCCAAAGAACATGGGAATGTTCTAAAGAAAAATTCGTCGCCTTTGGATTTAAGATATCTAGTCGACTTTGAAAGGAAATGAACATAATCATTGAATAGATTAAACCTGATTAGTAGATGATGAAATTCCAAGAGACCAACGTTATATTGACCTTAAATATCGAATTGCGACGAAAATACTCTTCGCACTTCCGATAAATCGGGTCTTCCATATGAGAATTTTAAAACAACTGCCTGATGCAATCCTTCTTCCCTATTGAAGTTGTTAACTTCTTCTATTGTGAATTGAATACCTGGTTTACCATTATAAAATTTAACTGGACAGAGCTCTATTTTTGCCGGAGAAGGTTGTTTAGCTTGAGCTGTTGCAGCATACGATTGCATTGGATTTTCATTTGGATTAGCTTTTATGAGATTATGAATTGCCTCTCCAACAGCCAAAGGCTGGGGAGAGCTGGACGCATCCATGGCTGCCAATGGTCAGAAAACGTCAACAGAATCCCAGCAATAGAACAAGGGCATTGTTCTATACAACCGAGAGAAGATGAATTGATGAAGAATCTGAGAATTCTTCGAGCTACTGTGATTTGAATATTAAAAATAAGATCTTGAAGAGATGGTTAAGGATTTTGATAAGAAAATAAGAGAGGATTGATCGCAATGAGAATGGGGTTATTGGAATCTTAGGCTAAGAAAAAAAATTGATAATTCTATAACACAACCAAATGTTTAATTAAACTAGGACGGAATACAAAATTAGTAGGTCGGTGAAAATTAATTGCATTCGTTAGTCAAAAAATATAAAATACATATACTTACAAAAAATAAATATTTTATCAGATACTATTTTTAGGAAACAGATGTATTTGTCAATAAGCTACTTCTCAAGTGTATTTTTGCTACCATTTTAAAATGACAAACAATTATAAAATTATAGTAAAAATTGTGTGGGGTAGCCACTTTTTAAGGATATTTACTTTTTATCCAACATTTTCAATGCTTAGCAATAGTAGCTACTAGTCTATTAAAATTAATATGAAAAGACCGTGGTACCTTTTCTTCTATCTCTTTCATGTTAGGGAAAATGACTGTGCCGCCGTCTGTGAAAAGATACTATGAAGATCAAGAAAGTGCACATACAGATATGATGAACTAATCCTTGATGCATTTTTCTTGTCATGGTGTTTTAAAGGGGAATCAAAGATATTTTGAAAGGAAACCAACACCATCACTTTTGTAAAGTTCGGATGTATCAACTGAAACTTTTGTGTACTAACAATAGCTTCTTGGTGCTCCGTCTATTCAGCAAACTATTTCGCTTACATATCAAAAAGTCAATATCTAATATAAAGATGGCATGATCCACTTTTTTATTTATTTATTTATTTATTATTATTATTTGTTTTTGAAAAGATACAAATAACGTTTGGTTTTTTGCTATCTTATAAATCCTGAACTTACAGTTACAAGTTAAAAAGTTAAAGACACTTAGTCCTGAACTTTAAGTTTCAAGTTCAAAAGTTAAGGACATTTGGTCCTTATTTTGAGTTCCAAGTTCAAAAGTTAAGGACATTGGTCCTGAACTTTGACTTACAAGTTCCAAAAGTTAAGGACACTTAGTCCTTAACTTTGAATTCCAAGTTCAAAAGTTAAGGACACTTGGTCCTGAACTTAGACTTACAAGTTCAAAAGTTAAGGACACTTGGTTATGAACTTAGACTAACAAGTTCAAAAGTTAAGGACATGCAGTCTTTAACTTTGACTTACAAATTCAAAAGTTAAGGACGTTTGGTCCTGAAATTTGAGTTCCAAGTTCAAAAGTTAAGGACATGTAGTCCTGAAGTCCTGAAGTTAAGTTCAAAAGTTAAGGACATGTAGTCTTGAAGTCCTGAACTTAGAGTTCCAAGTTAAAAAATTAAGGGCATGTAGTCCTGAATTTAGAGTTCCAAGTTCAAAAGCTAAGGACATGTAGTCTGAAGTTAAGGACATGAGTAGAAGGGTATTTTCGTTCGGACAGTTAAAGTTTATTATAGCAGTGGCTAAAGACAAAAGATATTTTACACAGTGGCTTAAAAGTAAATACATATGTTATTAGTGACTAACCATGCACTTTTCCCCTAAATTATAATAGTAGCACTCAAATGGACTGTAGTCTACAAACGAGGCCCACTTAGTAAGTTATCAACCAAGTGGGCCTTAAACTAAACAAGAAACAAAAGGGGCATTTGCATCTATACTCGCTTTTTGTGTCTCGTTTTAATTTGTACCCGCTTTGCAAAAAAAATTGCAAACATACCCGTTTTTTCGCATAACTTCATCATATAGGGTTGAAGTAGCAAAAGCAATCACGCAAAACTTCAGTATTCTAGTAGCCGGTCCTGAAGTTCAGCTCTAGAGCTGAAGTTTTTGTTTTGTAACTGGCAAAGTTTTTGTTGAAACACGTTCTCAAACTAAACGTGTGTTGTTCTATGTAGGTTTTGATAAATGTCAAACCAACGAGGATGGAATGATAACAGTCAAAGTACAAGAGAAACAGCACAAGATCAAGAATCGCAATGAAGTTATTGTTGAGTTTATTATTGAGTCGTTTTATTTTGTGATCTTGATTCAACGACATATTCAAGTATTGGCTTCTCTCATAAAAATCATTTTTCATCAAACCATGCCTCTTTAAGTTAAAACAAATGAGTTGCATTTTAGCCAAAATGATTTTTAAACATGTCTTTTGAATCTGGACAATAACAATCGATTGTCTAAGACCAACAATCGATTGTTGCAAAGACCGCCAAAACTGGAACTTTCAAATTTGGTCTAACAATCGATTATCTGATTTCAACATGTCACAATCGATTATATGCTTTAAACAATCGATTTTATTAAGACAGTTTAAACAAATTTTTCTAAACAGTCATACAATCGATTGTCTGCTTGGTACAATCGATTGTCATGAGTCAGTGACTAAATGAATTTTTCAAATAAGTTACACAATCGATTGTTGAGTCGGAACAATCGATTGTCGTGAGACAGTGTCTAAATAAATTTTTTACAAGACAGCACAATCGATTGTACTGAGGCAGTGTGTTATTGAAATTTTTCATAAATCACAACAATCGATTGTCATGGTCTAACAATCGATTGTTTGCATACCGTTGTCGGAAATGTTTTCAAACCTTAAACAACAATCGATTGTAATAAGCTAACAATTGATTGTTGAATATGCAAAATCCTTAATAGATTTTTCACAATAAATTTTCTTCTTAAAGTCAAGATCTGTTGGTTGAGAATTAATTACACAATCTGTTATATTCAAAACTTTGTCAGAAATATTTTGAATATTTGAACCACAATCGATTGTATACATCTGACAATCGATTGTTGCATTACAGAATCCTTAACTGATTTCTTACAATCGGTTTTTCAAGATTTGTCTTTTGAAAAATTAGTCAAACAATCGATTGTTGAGTCTTGACAATCGATTGTTACAGCACAAATTCAGGGATTTTGTCTGACAATTTGGCAACGGTCTGATACTCTTTGAATGCTATAAATACCCATCTGAAGTACGTTTTTCCTAACAACAACAGAGCATAAATCTTACATATTATCATTGCAATCATTCTATCTTAAATTCATTATTTTTGAGAGCCAATCTTTGATTAAGTTGTTGTGTTCTTGAGCTGATTATTTTGTACTCATATCCACTCTTTCAGAGAGTTATTGTATAAGTGAGTATTGAGTGTTCATACACTTGAAGGGAAATCTATAATCCCTTGTTGTAAGAAAGAACATTCTATTCCTTCGTGTGAAGTCTTGAAGTGCGGTATCTTTGAGCAACGTTTGTTGAGGCTTGTGTGATTCAAGCTCTCAGGTTGTAACGGTTTGTTGAGCACCCGTAAGCTTAACGGATTTAGTGGAAATCTCGAGAGAGTCTCTCGGGGACTGGACTAACCACAGGTCGTGGTGAACCAGTATACATCGGTGTGTTCTTTCCTGTTTATTTTCCGCACTTATTTCATTCTTGCAGTTTTTTTAATTCCGCAACTTGATTTTATTTCTGCATAATTTTTATAAACGCTATTCTCCCCCCCCCCCCCTCTAGCGTTATGCACTCGTTCTAAAAATTGGTATCAGAGCCTAACTCTCTTTAAGACTTAACAGTTTGAGAGGATATTTCTATGGCTTCCACTAGTAGTGCTTATGCAGGTATAGGTGAAGGTTCATGCACCACAAGGCCTCCGCTATTTGATGGAACCAACTACACCTACTGGAAAGAAAGAATGAGGATATTTATCCAGTCCAATAATTTTCTAATCTGGAAAATCATTAAAAATGGTGAGCAAATTCCCACTAAAGTAGAAGGTGATAAAATCGTCCCAAAACTAGAAGAGGAATATACTGCGGACGACATTAGAAAAGTGGAGAATAATGCAAAAGCCATCAACATGCTGTTCTGTGCCGTCAATCCCAATAACTATCGGAAGATATCATGTTGTTCCACTGCCAAACAAATGTGGGACAAGCTGGAGATTACATATGAAGGCAATGACCAGGTTAGGGAAGCAAAAATTGATTTTCTAACCCATGAGTATGAGTTATTTCATATGCAGGAAGGAGAGAAAATAGATGAAATGTTTGAACGATTTTCAAAAATCGTCAACGATCTACACGCCCTGAAAAAGACATTTACGGATCGAGAACTTGTCCGTAAAATTCTGAGAAGCCTAACTTCGGAATGGCGTTCGAAGGCTGACGTTATTCAGGAATCAATAGGCGTCACAAATGTCACAATCGACGGGTTAAGAGGTAATCTTAAAACGTACGAATCTACTATCATTAAACCATCTTTAATTGATCAAGGGAAAAGGAGAATTGCTCTAAAGGCAAGCACGGCTCAACCCAAAATTGAGGAAGAATCAAGTGACGAAGATAACGAGTTTGGACTTGTTATTAAGAGGTTCAAAAAGTTCATGCGCAAGGAGTATGAACGAAAAGGGAAGCAGCTAGGCGGACCACTAAAATGCTACGGATGCGGGGAACTTGGACACATCAAACCAAACTGTCCAAATGTAAAGAAGGAGAAGAAGCCCGAGAAGAAGCAACGGGCATACATCTCATGGGGAGGCGACTCAGGAGACGAGTCAAGCGACGGAGAAGAAGAAACTGCAAACTTGTGTCTTATGGCACATGAAGAACCACAAAACGAGGTAAGTAGCAATTCTAAAAATATTTTTTCTTTAGAAGAAATGCGAGATGCCTTTGATGAGCTTTACGTTGAATTTATTAATGCTTCAAAAATTATAAAAGATTTGAGAAATCAACTTTCTGTGAAAGAAAAAGATTTTGAAAAATTAAATCTGGAAAATGAGAAATTGAAAGAGGAAAATCATTTTTACGGCAAAAGAAGTGCCGATAAACCGGAAAGCTCAAGCAAAGGTTGTTCTTCTTGCAAATCTTTGAAAGAAGAAGTAGATAGACTTAAAAGTACTTTGCACAAGTTTAATTCCTCACACAAAAACCTCAATGTTGTGCTTGATAATCTGAAATCCACTAGGCACGGAATAGGTTTTAAAAATGAAGAAAAAGTTGAGTCCGTTCATAAATCACCTAAGACTCAACCTAGGCAAGGTAAAACAAATCCACCTAGAAATACTAATCATAGAGTGAATAATTTTCCTAAAAATAATAATAGAAGAAATATTGGCATGTTTAGACCACCTAGACATGAATTTCGAAAAATGCATGAAAATAATTTTCATACAAATAGAGTGAACAGATTTAGACCCTCGAACTATTATCATCCTAGACGTATGCATAATCCAAATGTCATATGCCATTATTGCAGTAGAGTAGGGCATATAGCCCCTATATGTTTCACTCGGCATCGGCACATCAACACGAGTCAATCACACTACCACGCTGCACCTAACGTACAAGGACCCAAAATGGCTTGGGTACCAAAATCTCAGTGATTTGTTTTGTAGGTATGTTTGAAGGGGTCAAGTGTACTTTGGTACCTTGACAGTGGATGCTCCAGACATATGACTGGGGATGCATCTAAGTTCCTTCAACTAGAACACAAGGAAGGAGGAAATGTTGTCTTTGGAGATAATAACAAAGGAAAGATTATCGGTATTGGATCGGTCGGTAAGGATGAATCCTCCTCTATTAAGCATATATTACTTGTTAAAGGTCTTAAGCATAATCTCTTGAGCATAAGTCAATTGTGTGACAAGGGAAATCTTGTGTTATTTGATTCCAAAGAATGCTTAGTCTTTCGTCGCAGTGATTTTAAAATCATTCTTCGTGGAATTAGAGTTGATAATATTTACATGGTTGATTTAGAAAATTCCTCATCAAATTTTGTAAATTGCCTTATGAGTAAGGAAGACGACATGTGGTTATGGCATCGAAGAGTAGCTCATATTAATATGAATATGTTAAACAAATTAGTTTCCCAATATTTAGTTATTGGCCTTCCAAAAATTAAATTTGAAAAGGATACAATTTGTGAACCATGTCAAAAAGGGAAATAAACAAAAGCTTCTTTTAAATCGAAAAATATTGTTTCAACCACTAAACCTTTACAACTTCTTCATATAGATCTTTTTGGACCATCTAGAATTGAAAGTCTTGGTGGAAATTGTTATGCTTTGGTTATTGTTGATGACTACTCTCGATTCACATGGACTCTATTTCTTGCTCATAAAAGCGATGCTTTTCAAGCCTTCAAAATTTTTCTCAAACGTGTGCAAAATGAAAAGAGCACAACCGTTACTTCCATAAGAAGTGATCATGGAGGAGAGTTCGATCATAATCTCTTTGCGAATTTTTGTGACGAACTCGGTATTGAACATACCTTTTTGGCTCCACGAACACCACAACAAAATGGAGTGGTGGAACGGAAAAATCGTTGCCTCGAAGAGATGGCTAGAACCATGCTCGATGAGTCAAAGATTTCCAAAATCTTTTGGGCGGATGCCGTGAGTACCGCTTGCTATGTTTTAAACAGCGCAGTCATTCGACCGATACTCATGAAAACTCCATACGAACTCTATAAGGGAAGAAAGCCTAATATTTCCCACCTTAGAGTTTTCGGTTGTAAATGTTTTATCCATAATAATGGAAAAGATAATTTGGGAAAATTTGATGCTAAATCTGATGAAGGTATTTTTCTTGGCTACTCGTCACATAGCAAAGCATATAGGGCATTCAATAATCATACTAAAACTGTCGAGGAGTCCCCTCATATTGTATTTTGTGAAAATGATGCTCGCTTGGCGAGAAAGGAATTTTGTGATGACATTGCAGAAACTTTAAACAAATTGGATATTCAAGACAAGGAGCATACGGCAAATACAAAGGAAATTGAAGATAAAGATGTGGAACAACCAACGGAAGAAGCACCACAACAAGAGGAAACATCGGTGATGCCAAAGGCTTGGAGGACGTCAAAAGACCACCCTCTCGACAAGGTAATTGGGAATATCGAGAAAGGGGTAAGTACTCGAAACCTTCTCAAAGACACGGTAGGTCAAATGGATTTTGTTTCACAAATTGAACCAACTACCATTTCCGAAGCAATTGGGGATGAGCATTGGACCTTGGCAATGCAAGAGGAGCTTAACCAATTTAAATGTAATGACGTTTGGGAATTGGTGCCAAGACCCGATAATCATGCCATAATTGGTACGAAATGGGTTTTTCGTAACAAACTAGACGAAAATGGTATTATCACTAGAAACAAAGCTAGGTTAGTTGCTAAGGGTTATAATCAAGAAGAAGGCATTGATTATGAAGAAACATATGCACCCGTAGCACGTTTAGAAGCTATTCGATTATTACTTGCATTTTCGTCTGCTATGAATTTTAAACTTTATCAAATGGATGTCAAGAGTGCCTTCCTCAACAGATTTATTCAAGAGGAAGTGTATGTCGAACAACCCCCCGGGTTCGAAGACTTTAAATCTCCGAATCATGTCTTCAAGCTTAAGAAAGCTCTTTATGGTCTTAAGCAAGCTCCGCGAGCTTGGTACGAACGCTTAAGCAAATTCCTTTTGGAAAATGATTTTAATAGAGGGAAAGTTGATACTACACTGTTTATCAAGAATAAAAACAATCACACCCTTTTGGTACAAATATATGTTGACGATATTATTTTCGGTTTTACTAACGAGTATCTTTGCAAGGATTTCTCACAATTAATGGCAAATGAATTTGAGATGTCAATGATGGGTGAGCTTACTTTCTTCTTGGGACTGCAAGTTAAACAAATGAAAGAAGGTACTTTTATTTGCCAATCCAAATATTGCAAAGAGTTATTAAAGCGATTTGAAATGAGCGACGCCAAAGCGATGGCCACCCCTATGAGCACATCTGACCATCTCGACAAAGATGAGAAAGGTAAGATAGTCGACACCAAGAAGTATCGAGGTATGATTGGATCCCTTCTCTATCTTACTGCTAGTAGACCGGACATTATGTTTAGCGTATGTTTGTGCGCTAGATATCAATCGTGTCCGAAGGAGTCGCACTTAACCGCAGTTAAGCGAATTATGAGGTATCTTGTTGATACTATAAATGTGGGACTATGGTATCCCAAAGGCTCTTCATGCCAACTTGTTGGCTATTCCGACTCCGATTTTGCGGGTTGTAAATTAGACCGCAAGAGCACTAGTGGCACTTGCCATTTGCTCGGAAGTTCATTAGTCTCATGGTTTAGTAAGAAGCAAGTAAGTGTTGCGTTATCCACAACCGAGGCTGAATATATAGCTGCGGGGAGTTGTTGTGCACAAATTCTTTGGATGAAGCAACAACTCTTGGACTATGGTCTTAGTATTGATCACGTCCCTCTTCGATGTGACAATACTAGTGCCATAAGCTTGACGAAGAATCCTATTCTTCACTCAAGAACGAAACACATAGAAATTAGGCACCATTTTATAAGAGATCACGTTCTCAAAGGTGATGTCGAAATTGAATTCGCTGAAACTAAACATCAATTGGCTGACATCTTCACCAAACCTTTAGATAAAGAGTCGTTCTTCCGTATTCGAAGTGAACTCGGAATTCTTGACTCTACGTTGATCTAATGCATACACTTAGGTTGCATTTATCTTTTGAATAATTACTGACTTGAGCGTCGGAGGCGCTTAATTTTGTTTTGCAGGTATCGCCCCAAAGACAGGGGAATTTATTTCTAGTGAAATACAATCGATTGTTAAATTTGCATAATCGATTGTCATTTATCATCGGTGTTGTCCGTTTTTGCACTGTTATCCCACAATCGATTGTCAAGCATCCATAATCGATTGTTCAATAATTATTTAGGTCCTTATAACTCTCTGCCTCGTAACAATCGATTGTCAAACGTCCATAATCGATTGTTCAATAATTATTAAGGTCCTAATACCTCTCTGCCTCGTCACAATCGATTGTCAAACGTCCATAATCGATTGTTCAATATTCACAATCGATTGTCGTATATCTATAATCGATTGTCATATGCCTATAACCGATTGTTCAGCAAATACTTATGTCCTTACAACTCACTGCCTACATACAATCGATTGTCAATATTACACAATCGATTGTTTGTCTTCTGACCATAATTCAAAATCTTCAATAATCGATTGTTTGGGCTCAACAATCGATTGTCAAACGGTCAGTATTCAAATTTTTTTACCGTTCTGACTTCTGCAATCGATTAATTTTTTGTCAGTTTCAAGTACCGGTCAAATATTCTCCCACAATCGATTGTGACAGTTCAACAATCGATTGTGTAACGGCAGTAGCTCAAAAATCATGTCGTTTCAGACTTTATTTCTGCCAACCATCTCCCTTAATTGCTATCTCTTCTTCCCACTCTATAAATAGGAGATACTCTCTACATCCTTCTCACTTCAAATCAATTCAAAGCTTCAAAAATCTCTAAAATTCTCTCAAATACTCTCTAAATCATCTCTCAATATTCTATCAAAATGTCAAGCAGACATCAAAAACGATCCCGTCATGGCAAGAATATTGCCTCTTCCTCTACTGCTCCTACTCCCGTCTTCCCTTATCAAGATGGTTCCTATCTAAAATTCGAGTCTGAAGCAGAACATACTAGGTTCATCACCAAATTCGAAAATCGAGAAATTCTACCTCCTCGCTTTTCTACTATTCAATATCTTGAATCAAGCGCGCCCGCAGCAACTGCGAATATGCTTCGGGAAAGCAATCTTATTGACTTTTTATTCCTTAACTATCCACATATTCATCCTCCATTCATTCGTGCTTTCTATTCCAATCTTAAGGAGGACGATGATGGCGATCTTGTCACAAACATAAATGGTGTTCAAATTCTTTTATCCGAAGAAAACATTCAAATGATTTCTCGACTTCCTCGAAATGGGGAAGACATATCTATATACACACGAGAAGGCGGAGTATTATTTGATGAACAACTCCTCCTAAATCAAATTGGGCTTGGATCATTTGATCCTAATCTTACCACTCCTCGTCCTACAATCACGGGGATACTCCCTGAGTATCGCTTGATTTTTTACTTCATAACTCGTGTGCTCAAACCCCGTAAGCGTAGCCACACCACTATATCACAAGTGGACGCAAAATTACTTCACGCCATTATCACCGGAGCTCGCATAAATTGGTGCAAGTTCGTCAAGCTTCACATGCTCGATGCCGTTTGGGACGATAAACCCCTTCTTTATGCACTTTTTATAATGAATATTCTTGAAGCTACCGGTGTTAACATCTCTAATGGTCCGATCAAAAGAGGGACTAAACATTGGGAAATTTCAGCATCTTCCCTTCCCATTGTTGGCGAACACGCTGCTCCTCCTCCTCCTCGTCCTCAACCACGTCGCACTCAAAATCCCACTCTTCAATCTATTTTCGACCAGCTTTCTACACTAACCACTTCCGTCAATCAATTGACACATGAACTCCATGGATATTTCGATTATGTTAATTATCCATATGCTGGTCTTGTCCCATATGGAACAGTGCCGGACAACGTCGACGACGAAGAGAATGATGAATAAATTTGTTTTATTTTGTATAATGTAATTTATTTTCTGCCCAGTTTTTTATTTGTGTTGTACTTCTTGATCTTTTAATGAAATGTTTCTTCTTGCACTTTTTGTTAATGTCAAAAGGGGGAAGAAAACGGGCTATGCATACTATAATATATTTGCATAAATTAAGGGGGAATCACAAATTGAGGGGGAATACTTGTCTTGAACTGTTATTAATATGCATATCCCGATATAGGTTTGCCATTATCAAAAAGGGGGAAATTGTTGAAACACGTTCTCAAACTAAACGTGTGTTGTTCTATGTAGGTTTTGATAAATGATAAACCAACGAGGATGGAACGATAACAGTCAAAGTACAAGAGAAACAGTACAAGATCAAGAATCGCAATGAAGTTATTGTTGAGTTTATTATTGAGTCGTTTTATTTTGTGATCTTGATTCAACGACATATTCAAGTATTGGCTTCTCTCATAAAATCATTTTTCATCAAACCATGCCTCTTTAAGTTAAAACAAATGAGTTGCATTTTAGCCAAAATGATTTTTAAATATGTCTTTTGAATCTGGACAACAACAATCGATTGTCTAAGACCAACAATCGATTGTTGCAAAGACCGCCAAAACTGGAACTTTCAAATTTGGTCTAACAATCGATTATCTGATTTCAACATGTCACAATCGATTATATGCTTTAAACAATCGATTTTATTAAGACAGTTTAAACAAATTTTTCTAAACAGTCATACAATCAATTGTCTGCTTGGTACAATCGATTGTCATGAGTCAGTGACTAAATGAATTTTTCAAATAAGTTACACAATCGATTGTTGAGTCGGAACAATCGATTGTCGTGAGACAGTGTCTAAATAAATTTTTTACAAGACAGCACAATCGATTGTGTTATGTAAACAATCGATTGTACTGAGGCAGTGTGTTATTGAAATTTTTCATAAATCACAACAATCGATTGTCATGGTCTAACAATCGATTGTTTGCATACCGTTGTCGGAAATGTTTTGAAACCTTAAACAACAATCGATTGTAATAAGCTAACAATCGATTGTTGAATCTGCAAAATCCTAAACAGATTTTTTCACAATAAATTTTCTTCTTAAAGTCAAGATCTGTTGGTTGAGAATTAATTACACAATCTGTTATATTCAAAACTTTGTCAGAAATATTTTGAATATTTGAACCACAATCGATTGTATACATCTGAAAATCGATTGTTGCATTACAGAATCCTTAACTGATTTGTTACAATCGGTTTTTCAAGATTTGTCTTTTGAAAAATTAGTCAAACAATCGATTGTTGAGTCTTGACAATCGATTGTTACAGCACAAATTCAGGGATTTTGTCTGACAATTTGGCAACGGTCTGATACTCTTTGAATGCTATAAATACCCATCTGAAGTACGTTTTTCCTAACAACAACAGAGCATAAATCTTACATATTATCATTGCAATCATTCAATCTTAAATTCATTATTTTTGAGAGCCAATCTTTGATTAAGTTGTTGTGTTCTTGAGCTGATTATTTTGTACTCATATCCACTCTTTGAGAGAGTTATTGTATAAGTGAGTATTGAGTGTTCATACACTTGAAGCGAAATCTATAATCCCTTGTTGTAAGAAGGAACGTTCTATTCCTTCGTGTGAAGTCTTGAAGTGCGGTATCTTCGAGCAACGTTTGTTGAGGCTTGTGTGATTCAAGCTCTCAGGTTGTAACGGTTTGTTGAGCACCCGTAAGCTTAACGGATTTAGTGAAAATCTCGAGAGAGTCTCTCGGGGACTGGACTAACCACAGGTCGTGGTGAACCAGTATACATCGGTGTGTTCTTTCCTGTTTATTTTCCGCACTTATTTCATTCCTGCAGTTTTTTTAATTCTGCAACTTGATTTTATTTCTGCATAATTTTTATAAATGCTATTCACCCCCCCTCTAGCGTTAAGCACTCGTTCTGACAGTTTTTATTTGTAATTGCCGAAGTTTTTGTTTTGTAACTGTCGAACTTCAGCTCTAGAGCTGAAGTTTTTGTTTTGTACTGTCTAACTTCAGCTCTAGATGATATAATGACCCTTTTTCTCTTGCTCGTAGTTTGCGCTAGGAGTGGCAAACGGATGGGTCAGGTCGAATATGGGTCGGTTGAAAACGGGATATGAAAAACGGATCAATTATCAGACCCGACCCGTATTTAATACGGATAAAAAACGGGTTAACCGGCGGATAATATGGGTTACCCATATTATCCATGACTTCCTGTATATGATCACTTTTGGGAGCATTCTTAGTCTCCCTAACTTGAGAAACCCCCAATTTGAGGCTTCACAAATGTAAAAGTTAGACTCATTGGTTATCCATTGGTTACTCATTGATTATCCATTTTCAAAGTGGATAATATGGTTCTTATCCATATTTAACCCGTTTTTAAAAAGTTTATTATCCAACCCATTTTTTGGTGAATAATATGGGTGGTTAACTGTTTTCTTTGAACCATTTTGCCACCCCTAGTTAGCGCTAACACATCACGGAGCTTTGGTAAATTTAATCCATGAATTGGTCTAGTAATGCACCAGATATATTGCAATCACAAAGAAGTTTAAGTACCAAAATAGTCGCGTGGAGTAAGGGGGATATGAGTAGATGTCAGATCTTGGCTTACTTGTCTTGTTCGATGGTTTGTTTCCAAGACCTTAATAATCGACCAAGGCGCAGCAGAACCTTTTGCATGTATTAGAACCATTCGAGCAGCTTGTTGTTGTAGTTACTCTTACAAAAAGGAACAGTGAATATAGGGATATTCATATCACCATGTCACTTATCTGACTTATGGGGCTTGCTGTTTTATTAATCAAGATATCTGGATTTACTCCACCCCTCCCCCTTTTCCCCCATCTTTAAATTTTAGCATTTGTCCCAAGTTGAAAACAAGGCCTCCTTATTTACAAATGTTAGTTGCAAAAGAAAATTCCATCCGAACTACTTATGAATGACCATATCGTTTGACCGAACTTACAAAAATTTGGATGATTCTGCTCAATATTATAATACATGAAGCTATATCGATTGACTTCTTTAGATTAAGTTGTTTATTTTCCGTGCAAACTGAGCAACTAGTAGTGACGGAACAGATGATATCATCTTGGTTGTCTGTGAAGAACTGAAACCAAATGATGGGCAATGGACTAAGGTGTGTGAAGATCCCAATTCTGCCGCATAAAGTGTGCAACTCCTAGATTAGGCTAAAATGTGGCAATCTAATCTACTAATTTGATTACATTATTGGTAACTTCGCCAATGCGTTAAAGTATATTTGGTGCTAGTAATTCTTGAAAGGGCTTTGTTTTTGTGATTGTGGTTTGGTACTTCTTTATTTTTGAGAGGTGAATTAATTTACTCCTCTGACCATCAATTTGATATATATGGGTTTTCTTAAGGAAACTGTTTCTGGGATAATTATGTTTTTATTTTTATTTTTATGGTAACCCTTTCTTGAATGTGATGTACTATGTGGTTGCAGGATAATTGCTAGAAGGGGGTGGCTGTGGGAAAATAATGATCCACCGGCTATTTAGACGAGTTCTTTAATGTGGGTTAATTGTTTGAAAGATGAAAACTTTATTTAATTGAATCGAGTCTGAGTAAATTGGTGGCTCTTAGTCTTGATTCAATTATCAGTTAAATGAGTTCTGAATTTGGACGAAATGTTTTAACTTTGGAAAAGAAGGAATGTGCCAGAAGATGCTTCATCACCTTGTTGTCAGAGTTTCATGGCAACAAGGTTGGCCCATTTAGTTGTTTCCATTCCAAGGATGACGGAAGGAGTAGGAATGAAATTGAGCTGGACTGGTGGTTGAGCGCGTGAAGGATGCCGGGGGTCTATTTGAAAACAACCTCTCTACCCAAGGATAGGGGTAAGGTCTGCGTACATACTATCCTCCTCAGACCCCACTAAGTGGGATTATACTGGGTTGTCGTTGTTGGTGGTGGTGGTTGAGCGCGTGCGCATTAGTGAGAGATGATCTTTTGTACCTCTGTCGTGCCTTCTGAGTGCATCTCTCTGGTTATCCATCTTCATCTCGCCCAACTCTGTAGAATCATCCCCAGACTATCATATGTTCTTCTCATTTTCCTGTGAAGTAAACTACACAATCTGGTTCAGCATAGTTCCGAGGGACTTGCCTTGAAATTCTACTTCATACACTCATTTCTGCTGATCTATTGGTTTCAAAACTTGCAACTAACATTGATGTCTGAAATAACATTCTTACTTGCTCTCTCCTCCTCTTATCTAGTATTTAGTGACTTTGACGGACCTGCAATGAGCAGTATGTTGCCTCTCTGAAGAGAACTAACTCTGGTATTTGGACAATAGTTGAGTTGAAGTTGAATTTTTTTTTTTTTTTTTTGTGTGGAAGTTGAATAACCTGTTCAATATATAGCGACTTTTTCATTTTTGCATCATATTCGTTTTTCAATATATTGGCATTTGGACCATATGTTTATCATTTATGCAGATAATTTGAGTGGTATCATTGATCAACCTCTTGAAGATGGGGACACTGCTCTTCATCTAACATGCTTGTATGGCCATCTCCATTGTGTGTAGGTTGTTGAACTTGCCTAACTCTATTTTAATTGAGAAGTTATTTCCGATAGATCTTCGGCTCAGAAAGACGAAAATAAAATAAAAAACAAGAAAAGAGAATTCAGTAGTAACTCCTGTAGAAACCGTAATAGTAACATAAGCATAAAGACCAAAAGATGAATGACATGTAATAACAGTAATCATAATTTAAGGCCCAGGGCTAAGATGAATGTGAATAAGGGTTTCTACTAAAAATTTTATTTGTTGTTTTAGTTTTGTAGAACTAAACAGTACTGAAGCAACATTTGGTTGATTTATCATGTGTAGTTAAGAGGTTTTTGGTGTCTGATCGATTTTATTTGGTAGCTTGGCTATTGTTACCGTAGGTCTGCCTTGTTTTATAGGAAGAAGTTCGATCAGAATTTCCCCTTAGAAGCTAGGAAATCATTTAACAATAGGGGACAACTATGCAATTGAATGTTGCAATTATTCCTTGTGAGGTTGCACTTCTTACAAAAGCTGTTTCTGTCATACGTTTTTCAACTATTTATCTAGTAGAATGTTAAAAATGAGTTCACTCAATCTTTGGTACATTTCTTTTTTGCCTTTGATCTTAAATTAAATTTGATTTTGGGAGACGTAATAGTATATGTATTTCTCCTTCGTTAGTACATGTATGAGAAAAAAGGAAGTTGATTTGTGTTTCTCCAAAGTTTTGCAATCAAATTATGAAAGCATTCAATAAACGTTTTCCTATTTCGTTATACTAGTATTAGTATGCGCACAAATGTGCTGACACTAATTATATCCAATATTTAAGTTATTTGGATTGTATGTAATTAATCTTAAAATATACGCTTTTTCAGTAAATATAGATAATTATTAGATATTAAATACATGAAAAAAATTAACCATTTCTGTTAATTTTCTTTTTTGATACCATTCTTGTCGATGCCACTGGATCCTAAAAATAATCAAGAAGCAAAATAATAACTACAAAACAATCAAATGTTGAGACAATAAATGATTCTTCTAAGTAATTATAGATAATCGTCGCACATATACTAAGAAACACTACATGGAAAAAGACTAATATTTTTTCAATTCTCGTATTGATAATTTTATCTTTGCAGTATCTTAATAGGTGTCATTGGAACTTTAAAATAGCCACAAAGTGAAATAATAACTCATATTTATGGTAAAATACAAAGGTTGACAATGTCACGGCCTATTTTCCATAATAGGTCATGATGGCGTCCGACACCGTTGTCAGGCCAGCCAACGCGGAAGTATAAATAAGTTATCATTTTTACCTTTACCAAAAACTAAGCATAAAAGATTTTTCAAAGACAAGGTGAAGCCAAGAGTGATAACACTTTAAAAATATAGGTATACAACCCAAAAACGAATATCTACTAATGTGTGTGCCAGAACCTGGTGTCACAAGCTACGGGCAACTAGTAGAATATACACAAAGACTAATATACTATCCTACTGTCTGAATCAGGATACACAGAAACAAAAAAATAGAGAAAAGACTTCTTCCGCTGCGAATCGACATGAAGGAGAAGAAGCTCACTGTAGAAGTCTCAAAGGTGCTCACTGATGCGCACCAGAGTAGTGTCCAGATCCACCTGCCTCAAATGTTGTACATTTAAGTACAAAAGCGTAGCATGAGTACATAAACAACATGTACCCAGTAAGTATCCCACCTAATTTCGAAGAAGTAGAGACGAGAGGTCGACTTGATACTTACTAAGGTCAAAAAATAATGAGAATCATTTAAACAAGCAAGTATAACTCAAGTCATAAAACTTCCACGTTTGAAATAGAAATTCTTCCTTTAATCTTTCATAGAGTATGTCCATTCATTTTAAATATTTAAGCAAATCTGGAATATTAGCCACAAGTAGAAGCTAGATAACCCATACACAAATAACCATTGAGGAAGTACGGCCTGATCCAACAAAAAGTAAATGTGCACTGCCGAGGATCGAACGGCTCGAACCATATTGAATTGTTGTGAAGTGTTTATGATTGGGACTACGGGTTCAATTCCCGGGAGATCCTCTGTTATTGATCTGATGGACTACGTGTTCAATTCCTGGGAGATCCTCTGTAATTGATCTAATGGACTATGAGTTCAATTCCCGGGAGATCCTCTGATATTGGTATGATGGTCTGCGGGTTCGATTCCTGGGAGATCCTCGAATATTAGTAAAGTGGATTGCGGGTTCAATTCCCGGAGCTCCATGTGGCGATGGACTGCCGGTTCGATTCCCCAAGATCCTCGGATATTGGTGAAATAGACTGCAGGTTCGATTCCTGGAGCTCCATGTGGCTTCCTGACTTTGAGTGATTTCTTGTATTTGTAGAACGTATTTGTAGCATGTTTCGTGTTAATATTTGTCTAGCTAGATATTCGAGATTTACTTCATTATCCACTGTCTTTTATTCTTATATTATTTCTTATGTTCTTCTCAGTAGGGGCCTCGACCTTCCTTGTCACTACTCCACCGAAGTTAGGCTTGGCACTTACTGAGTACCGTTGTAGTGTACTCATGCTATTCTTCTGCACACTTTTACTGTGCAGATCCAGGTACATATGGTCAGGCGCGCCATTAGGGACTTCGGAGCTACATTTGGAGGCTTGAGGTATGCATCTGCCGCGTCCGCAGAGCCTAAGAGTCTCCTTCTATTCTACCTTTAGCTAGCAGTTTCATTTATGTACTCCGTTGTAGTAGACACTTCTAGATGTTAGAGCCGTATGTATTGATTTACTCTTAGCCTGTGTTGCCCGTGGGTTTTCGGGTCTTGGAGGTTTTTATATTGTTTGAGTTGGAGTGTATGTGCTAGGCGGCACCCTATACATTTTCTTATGCTATTCAGTATTACTTATCGTTTTCGCAAAAGTTGTTGAATTTCAACAATGTTGACTCCGGAGGGGCTCCTACAGCCGAAGCGCAATATCAATAGGCCTGAAAGCCTTCACATATCACATGAGGCCTGAAAACCTCCTCACATAACACTCGAGGCCTGAAAGCCTCCTCACATAACACTTGATGCCTGAAAGCCTCCTCACATAACACTTGAGGCCTGAAAGCCTCCTCACATAACACTTGAGGCCTGAAAGCCTCCTCACATCACTCAACATATCCTCATGTATGGTCCTCGGCCTCAATCAGTCCAGAAAATAATCATAAGTCTTTTGGGCATCAGTAAAACAGTAGTGCTCAGCTCAACAACATTATAAATATCATTAAGTCTCGAGTTGAGTATAAATGTAGCTGAGTTCACAAAATAATATAATTCAATTGGCTGAGTTCAAATAATATTTCAATTCCTGAGGAAAATAGTGATGTAAATTGACAAAATATTTCAGATAATTGGCACGAAGCCCAAATATGGCAATAAGCCCCAATCATAGTGAAAACAATAAATCTTTATCAAATACGCGGTAAAAATATCAACTGGGATGGACCAAGTCACAATCCTAATAGTAAATGACCCTGCACTCGTCATACAATGTGTGTCTCATCTCAACATAGCAATATATTGTGCAATCCGGGATTTCAAACCCTCGGTGCATCATTTAAAATCATTACTCACCTCAAGACGGTCCAACGTCTACTCCGCTATGCCCTTGCCTCTCGAATTTACCTCTTTCGCGCGACGAATCTGCCCAGATGACAACAAATGTGTTGCATTATACTAAAGAGATAATGCCCAATCGAAAAGATTCGAAAAATATCGAAATTCATGAGATTTGCAAAACCCGAGCCTCGGGCCCACATCTCGAAATCCAGAAATTTTTGCATCAAAATTTTCCTTATCTCTCCACGAGTCTATATATACCAACTTGACAAAAATCAGAGTTCATTTGACCCCTCAAATCATCATTTTAGAATTTCAATCTCAAGCCCTAATTTTATACGATTTGGCTATGTTTTCATGAATTTCTAGGATGATTCTTCAATAAAATCATTTATTTAACTCATAAAAATTTCCTCCAATCGATCTTAATTGAAACTCCCTTCAATCTCCGTCCAAAAGCTCTCCAAATGGAGTAAAAATGGTGGGAAAATGATGGGTTTCGCGACTGAAATGTTTTGAACATTCTGTCCGGTACTGTAGCTAACACTATGCAATCGCATTAGAGCATTGCGATCACATAGAAAAAAATCCCGGGCCACTGTAGCTAACCTTATGCAATCGCATAGAACAAAATCCTGGGTACTGTAGCTAACACTATGCGAACGCATATAACAAAAATCCTGGTACTGTAGCGAACACTATGCAAACGCATAGAACAAAAATTCCGGTACTGTAGCTAATACTATGCGATCGCATTATAGCATTGCGGTCGCATAGAACAAAATTGATGTGCACAGGCAGCTGCATTTCTGCAGCATTTTCCAACTTCAAAAATTTCCGTTAGTCATCAAAAATCACCCCGATGCCCTCGGGACCTCAACCAAAAGCACATATATATTCTAATACTTCATTCAAACTTTCTCGAGCCATAAAAACACTATCGTTAACATCAAAGCCGTCATGTTTTTATCAAATCAAGGCTTAGGTTAAACTAAAACTTTCAAAATTCTCATTCAATCAAAAACTCAACCTAAACATCTCCGAATCAACTAAAATTTTCCATGCAAGTCCAAAATCACCTAACGAAGCTACTGGAATTGTTGGAATTCCATTCTGGATCCCGGATCAAAATTTCACCAATCAACCAGAAATCACTAAAATACTAACTTCGCCAAAATAGGCTAATTTCTTAACCGGACTTCCAAAATTAATTTCGTTTGTGCTCCTAAGCCTTAAATCATCCCGCGAAGCTAACCGAATCATTGAAATTCAATTCCGATCCTTCTAACTCACAAGTCAACGTCCAGTTGACTTTTACAAACTAGTTCTTCCTTAAAGAGACTAATTGTCCCATTTCCTACCAAACTCGAGCCGAATTGACTCAAATTCACCAATTACACATATTTAAACATGAATAAGCATTTAACGCGGAATACGGGATGTAAATACAGGAAACAACGGTTTGGGTCGTTACATTCTCCCCAACTAAAACAAATGCTCGTCCTCGAGCGAGTCAAGAAACATACCTGGAGTTTCAAATAGGTGTGGGTATCTGCTCCGCATCTCCTGCTCGGTCTCCCAAGTAGCCTCCTCCACGGGCCAACCTCTCCACTATACTTTCACTGATGCAATATCTTTTGATCTCAATTTTCGAACCTGTCGATCCAAAATAGCCACTGGTTCCACATCATATGTCAAATTTTCATCTAACTGTACTGAAATCTAAAATATGAGACGGGTCCCCAACATACTTCCGGGGCATAGACATGGAATACCAGATGAACACCCGACAGTCTAGGGGGAAAGCAAGCTCGTAAGCCACCTTTCCAATCTTTCTAAGTATCTCAAATGGTCCAATGAACCGCGGACTCAACTTCCCTTTCTTTCCGAACCTCATAACACCCTTCATGAGCGAAACCTTCAGCAAAACCTTTTCGCCCTCCATAAATGACACATCTCGGATCTTTCGGTCTGTATAACTCTTGTGACGCGAGTGAGCTGTGCGAAGTCTTTCTTGAATCACCTTCACCTTTTCTAAAGCATCCTGGACCAAATCTGTCCCCAACAACCCAACCTCACCGGGTTCGAACCAACCCACTGGAGATCTACACCGCCTCCCATATAAGGCCTCATACGGTGCCATCTGAATACTGGACTGATAGATGTTGTTGCATACAAACTCTGCAAGTGGTAACGATTCAACCCAACAACCTCCAAAATCAATCACGCAGGCACGCAACATATCCTCCAATATCTTAATAGTACGCTCGGACTGTCCGTCTGAGGATGAAATGCTGAACTCAACTCCATCTGAGTGCCCAACTCGTGCTGAAAAGTCCTCCAAAACTGAGAAGTAAACTGAGTGCCTCTATCAGAAATAATAGTCACTGGAACACCCTGCAATCGCACAATCTCTTGAATAAAGATCCTTGCCAGCCGCTCCGAAGAATAACTGGTACACACTGGAATGAAATGCGCTAACTTGGTCGGCCTATCCACAACGACCCAAATCGAATCGAACTTCTTCAAAGTCCGAGGAAGACCACTCACGAAATCCATAGTAACTCTCTCTCATTTCCATTCAGGTATAATCATCTGCTGAAGCAGCCCGCCTGATCTCTGATGCTCATATTTGACGTGCTGACAGTTGAGACACCGAGCTACATATCTCACAATGTCTTTCTTCATTCTCTTCCACCAGTAATGCCGTCTCAAGTCTTGATACATCTTCGCGGCACCCGGATGGATGGAATACCGCGAACTGTGGGCCTCTTCAAGAATCAAATTTCTAAGCCCACTAACATCGGGCACACAAATACGGCCCTGCATCCGCAACACACCATCATCACCTATAGTCACATCCTTGGTATCATCATGCCGGACTCTGTCCTTAAGGACAAGCAAATGCGAATCATCATACCGGTGCTCTCTGATGCGACCATTTAAGGAAGATCGAGAAACCACACTAGCTAACACCCGGCTAGGCTCAGAAATATCTAACCGCACCAACTGATTGGCCAAGTTCTGAACATCAACTGCAAGAGGCCTCTCCTCAACTGGGATGTAAGCCAAACTTTCCATATTGACTGCCTTTCGGCTCAAAGCATCGGCCACTATATTGGCCTTTCCCGGATGATACAGAATGGTAATATCATAGTCTTTAAGCAACTCAAGCCGTCTTTGCTGCCTCAAATTAAGATCTTTTTGTTTAAATAAATGATGAAGACTGTGATGATCAGGGAATACCTCACAAGACACGCCATACAAATAGTTCCTCCAAATCTTGAAGGCATGAATTATAGCAGCTAACTCTAAATCATGAACATGATAGTTCTTTTCATGGGGCTTCTGTTATACCCCATTTTAATACGGGTCAAATTAGAGTATAACATTGGTGATTCCTTGATTAATTATTAACAAAAGAATCACCACCTAATTATTTTAAAAGTGAATTAGGACACCTATTTTACTGACATTAACTCTGTATATGGTCTACCAAACGTTGGAGGTTCTAAGGTAAGGGTTCGATTAATATTAAAGAGAAGGTGTAAGACACTCCTGAAGATCCACATTAAAATAGTTTACCGATCGGACCGTTAATTGATTAAGGCTATGTATTAAAAATATTTAAAGGTAAATATTTATAAGCTAGGTGAATTGTAAAGGCTAACTTGAGACCTGAAAATGTAAGAGTTTCAGTGCTTTTAAAAAATGTGTGGAGTACCGTTTCTGATTAGGAAAATGGCCAAATGGATTTTGCAAGTACTAATTTTGACTAAGAAATCGAAAACAGTTTGTTTAATCGAAAACTACGTATCATATTATAAAATAAAAGAAAATAATAATAATAATAATAATAATATATAATCCTAAACTCTGACTTAGTTGCATTCATCTAAGTAGCTCACTGCCCAGATATACTCAAAATGTTCTAGTAACTCATCCACCTTTTAAAATTGATTTTTCTTTTCTTTTAAAAGTCGATCACAAATCTACACATTGGTATATAATTAGGGATTTTTACATATACATTTCATATAACAAAACCTTATAACCACTCATGTTTAAGGTTAGTATTTATTACATTTAAGTATATCATGTTTCAATTTATGTACCAAAATTTGCTTTTAAGGTTTAATGATCAATTATTTATTAGAGGCTTGATTTGTGGAAAAAAATCTTTTCATATTTTTCCCCCCACTTTTTCTCTTTCTTCCAACCGCATTTTATCCTTTTTAATTACCCCCACGTTTATTTACCAAGTATTTTTCTCTTTCTTCCAAAACCGATCAGTTTTCCCCTTTACCGATTTCTCTGGTTCAACTTCTTCTCTCCATTGTCATCCTCCATTGTCATCCTCCATTGTCATCCTCCATTGTCGAAGTTATCATTTTTTTAAGTCCTACGTTGCATCTAAGTCTCAAACCCTCTACAAAATCATTTTTAATCTCTATCAGTGCTTCAATTTCATCCGTCAATCTCCAAACTCTCTTCAAAGTTTTCTCAAGAAAATGCATATTCAGTCACTAAAATCTTATACATAGTCAAAAATGGTGAAAAAATATAGTACTCCCAAACGACAAAAAGTAGCCGATATTCCATCATTTGATTTGGGTGTTTTAACACCTAAATCTCCAGTAAAAAGACAACAATCTGTCCATGCAAGTGGAAAAGAAAGGGTTCCTGCATCGCCGAGACAAATCGGAGCTGAAACGCGTCCAAAGCACTTGCACGATGTTGATGCTACCGGTGTAGAAACGGAAGTCGATAAACAACGCAAGCGAAAGGGGAAAAGCTTGAGGGTCGATGATGATGATTTTGTGGACGATTCACCCAAAGTTCAGAAAACAAAAATACAGAAGGTGTCTCATTCCCCCTCAAACCAAAAAAAGATGAAACACTCTAAAAAAACTACAAAATTGGTTCCACAACAAATTTCATTGAAGGTAAACAAATTTTTTTTCTCCTCAATGGTTTGTAGTTTAATATTTTTTTACCAAAAAATTAGAATGCAATTGTTTTTTTTGGTGTGTAAGAGTTTTTTGTAAAAATATACTGTATTATTGCATATTAGGGTTGCTTATACAAATTGTAGTAATTGTTGTTATTCGGAGTTAATGTGTAATTGATTGGCAAAATATACTGTTGAATCAAATTTGTAGTTAATTGTAGTTTTTTGTAGTTTAATGTAGTGTAATGTAATGTTTATTTGGAACTGTCACAGTTGACTCAAATTTGATTGGCAAATTGTACTGTTGAATTAAATTTGTAGTTAATTGTAGTTTTTTGTAGTTTAATGTAATTTAATGTAATATTTATTTGGAACTGTCACAGTTGGCTCAAATTTGATTGGCAAATTATACTGTTGAATTAAATTTGTAGTTTTTTGTAGTTTAATGTAGTTTAATGTAATGTTTATTTGGAACTGTCACTGTTGACTCAATTTTGTAGTTAATTATATTTTTTGTAGTTTAATGTAGTTTGTATGTTAAAAATGTATTTATATGATATGTTACATTATATATTGCAATGCTGAAATCTAGCTTCATTCTAACCACAAGTAATTTTTAGGCAGAATCGACCTTACTATGCTCAACATAATGTTGATTATGGTGTGATACGGTTCCATAGCTTGTGCGATCCAACGATACCTAGCAAGATAAAGTCTTTATTATCCCCAACCCAATTAAGTGGTTTCAAGAAAACATATTTTGGTTATTTATTAGATATGCCCCTAATCTGCATGCAGAACCAATCAATTCATCTTCTAATGAAGTATGAGTTATCAAAGTCTACTGACGACTACTTTTCTGTTCTTTTAAATGGACAAAAATTGATTTTTTCCTTGAGAGATTTTTGTTTGATAACTGGTTTTAACTGTGTTGATAGTTTATCGGACTATGGTTACAATTCTAGTTATGTTAGCCATTTAATAACTAAATATTTCCCTAACAAATCTCGGGTCGAGAAATCGCTTTTGAGAAATGTAGTGACATCCAAATCCTGGACAAATGATTTGGATGCTGTACAGTTGTGTATCCTGTATATGTTGGAATTCTTTGTTTGTCCTTCTGATAAGGACAATGTTAATTTGATAGACAAGTTTACGTTTTTTCTTATAGAGAGTGGTCATTTTGATTCGTACCCATGGGGTACAAAATCTTTCAAGCAAGTTGTTGAGTCTGTCAGACATCGTCTCAGTCCCAACGTCCATTCTTATCTTATACGGGGATGCTCGTTAGCCTTACAAGTGTGGCTATACGAGTGTTGTTCTTCTGTCAACACCGAGCTTGCTACACGGTGCTCTGACTCCGTTCCTCGTATTTTAAGATGGTCGTCTACAAAAGGACAGATTTGGTTAAATGTTCTTGAAGAAAAAATCATCAAGCCTGAGTGGCTCAAGGTATTCTTGTTAACCTTTGTGTAATTCTTCAATTACTATTATAGTAAATACATGACATCTACAATTTTCTTTCAAATTTACTTAACTGTCTTCATCCATCTTTCAGTTCTCAAACATGGTTGCATCTGGGGAAGAGATTGGAGCGCTCAATCTCACAGGAAAGATTAATTATGAAGATGAAGAGGTTAGTCAACCATCAATAGTCCCATCTGCTGCTTCTCCGACAGTTCAACCTGAAGAGGCTAATTCCCCAAATGACATGGAATCTGTAAGTAGCCAGATCAGGAAGTTGGAACAGAAGCTTGAGCAGGTACTGTGAGAAATTATAGTTGTGTAGTCATTATTTAGTACCAATTGCCTTCATTCCTTCGACATTGTAGGTTCTTTTTATTTTAGTGTAACTAATCGAATATTCTTACCAACTAACATATATATTTAATTTTTAGGTTGATGGAAAGTTAGATCAGTTAAAGAATGATGTTTTTGATGAACTCTCAAAACTTCGAGAGTTCATAGATGAATCTTTGAAAAGCTTAATGAATGTTGTCAACAAGAGAAATGAATTGGATGAGTCCAAGGTAAGAATTTACATATATTTATTCTAACACTATATAATAGTTATGATAATTTATTCTAACACTAAAACATTCCTATCACAATGTAGTTTGCTGCTACATATTTTGTAGTTATTGAACACTACATTTAACTACAATTGACTACATTTAAAACTACAGTTTGCATTAATGTACAGACTTGAACTACATATTTTGTAGCTGGCTCACTGTTATAATATATAGACTTGAACTACATATTTTGTAGCTGGCTCACTGTTATTTGTATCTAACACTATATAATAGTTATGATAATTTATTCTAACACTAAAACATTCATCTCAAAATGTAGTTTGCTGCTACATATTTTGTATTTATTGAACACTACATTTAATTACAATTGACTACATTTAAACTACAGATTGCATTAATGTACAGACTTGAGCTACATATTTTGTAGCTGTTATTTGTAGTTTGTAGCTGTTATTTGTATTTTGTAGCTGGCTCACTGTTATAATATACAGACTTGAACTACATATTTTGTAGCTGGCTCACTGTTATTTGTATCTAACACTATATAATAGTTATGATAATTTATTCTAACACTAAAACATTCATCTCAAAATGTAGTTTGCTGCTACATATTTTGTAGTTATTGAACAGTACATTTAACTACATTTAAACTATAGATTGCATTAATGTACAGACTTGAACTACATATTTTATAGCTGTTATTTGTAGTTTGTAGCTGTTATTTGTATTTTGTAGCTGGCTCACTGTTATAATATACAGACTTGAATTACATATTTTGTAGCTGGCTCACTGTTATTTGTATCTAACACTATATAATAGTTATGATAATTTATTCTAACACTAAAACATTCCTCTCAAAATGTAGTTTGCTGCTAGTTCAACTAAATACAGCGTACATAATCAAGCAGACAAAAACAAACATTTTCAATTAAATGTTGGTCCTCAACTCCGTGCAGACCCTAGTACAACAGGTGTCTACATAATTCCTACATACATATATACTTCCACCAAGAATTGCTAATAAATAATCAATTTTCCTTTTCAGCTCCCACTTCTCCTCAACAACTTGAACAACAAGTTGATTTGTATGATGACCTCCAACAAGCAGCTGATGTAGCAAAAGAAGGTATTGTTTAATAATGTAGTTTTAATATAATATAGTTTATTATACACTGTTATAATGCTTTTAAGCATATGCATTATTTTTGTAGCATATGTTGAAGACAATGTTCCACAGTCACCAATTCATGGTGTAACTGTGACTGAAGTTGTCGAAGAATGCGTTGAAAAAGAAGAGGAGATTGGAGTGATGCGTGGAGGAATTGAAAAGAAAGGTGTGACACTGGACGATTTTGAACTTCCAGAAAACCTATCACAAATGGTCATGCATGGTGAGCAAATTCAAGTTGATTCAACCCTGTTCATCAAGGAAGAACAAGGTTACCTGGAAAACATGCACGATCACCATTCACTCCACTCTACAGTACTGAAGGCAGCACGTCTTTTGGGCCAAATTTTTTTTACATAAAGTACCCATTCACAAGTCCCATTGGTGAAGATGTTGATCCTGAACTAATAGATAGTTTTACTACCTGGTTATACCATCGAAGTGACAAATCATCTAGGAGGTATGGTGCTTAAATGTCTTATGTCTGTATGTACTTGTTTTCTTTTTTTTTTTTCTCTCATTTTTAGACTTTAAAGTTGTCAATGTTTTTGTTTTTTGTAGTTGTTTGTTTACTTCTATTATTAATACAGGAGGAAATACTTCTATTCGAAGAAGGATAACCATCTCTATCCTTTGTTGGATTTGGGTTGCGAAAAAATTGATAAGAAGGACTGGTTCTACGCCCTTGCTCACCCCGGACAATTAATCAATTGTACAGTAAGTATATGGATTATCATTGCAATTTTTGTCTTTATCTGGTAGCTGGCTCACTGTTATTGTCAGGCAAGCTAATTTGTCTAACAGTAGATAATATGTAGTTATTGAACACTACATTTAACTACAAATGACTACATTTAAAATACAGATTGCATTAATGTACAGACTTATAACTACATTACATATAACTACATTTGGATATAAGTAAATTGAAATATACAGACTTGAACTACATATTTTGTAGCTGTTATTTGTATATTGTAGCTGTTATTTGTATTTTGTAGCTGGCTCACTGTTATTGTCTTTGTGGTGTACATAAAAAAAAATAGGCATTTGAATATTGATTTCTTCCTGTTTTCTTTCATCTTGTATGCTCTCTTAATTTTTGATATTGAACAAGTGGTATCCAAAAGTTTCTATTATCTAAACATCTTTAAGTATGTCTTATTATATCCAAATGTAGTTCTTATTGACTACAATTGACTACAGATTGCATTAACTACAATTGCATTAAACTACAGATTGCATTAATTACATTTAAAAATAATTGACTACATTTAACTACAATATGTAGTTATTGTACACTACAGATTGCATTTAAACTACAGATTGCATTAATGTACAGACCTATAACTATATTACATACAACTACATTTGGATATAAGTAAATTGAAATATACAGACTTGAACTACAGATTTTGTAGCTGTTATTTGTATTTTGTAGCTGTTATTTGTATTTTGTAGCTGGCTCATTGTTATTGTCTTTATGGTGTACAACTGACTTCATTTAAACTACAGATTTCATTAATATACAGACTTTAACTACAGATACCTAAAACTACATATAACTACATTTGGATATAAGCAAATTGAAATACAGTTTAACTACAAATGTAGTTTATCTGTAGTTATTTTGTAGTTGTTATTTGTCTACACTACAACTTATTATAAATTGAACTTTTACTTTTTTCAGCACATTGATGTTATAATGTACTATTTGAGAAAAAAGGGGAAATATGGCCCCAACATCAAATGTAGATTTACAACAACCGATTGCTTGTTCAAGACAAAAATTGAAAGTATCTATGAGAAGTTCTCTACTGCTCCAATGGATCAAAGGAATTCTGTTGTTAAAGCCGATGATGATACTGGAGAATACATTATGGGCTATAGAATTCTTGCTAATGTAGCATGGGATCTTGTAGATTATGTGCTAATGCATGTTAACCTTGTAGAGAACTTTCATTGGTTGTTGTTAGTGTTTGACATAAAGGACCGGCAACTGTATGTTTATGATTCATTGGTGAGGGCAATGCGTAACAAAACTATTCAAACCTTGGTTGAAAAATTTTCAGTCATTATTCCTCTTTATTTGCCATGCACTGGTTTCTACGGTAAACGCAAAGACATTGACTTCAAAACTACAAAGTCATACGTAGAGAAGCCAGTTACGGACCCTCTAGACATACAATGGATGGTTGCCGAGATTCCACAATAGAAGGAAGGCTCACTGTAAAAAACTAATCTTCCTTTCTATATGTTTAATTAAGTATTTTTTATGGTTTGGTATTTAATGAAAATTACTCATATTCTGCAGGGATTGCGGTGTATTTGTGGCTGCCTTTGCGGAGTATATTAGCAATGGTGATTTGTCTATACCAAAGGAAGATCTTACTGATATTGACAAACACCGTAGACGCTATGGAGCTCTGTTGTGGGACTACGCCACAAAGAAGCTAAATGATGGTCCAATCAGTGAGAGTGAGGTTACCGGCAGGCTTGCAAGGAGGAAGGGTCCACCGCCAAAGAATGAGAGAACTAAAGTTGAACGAAAGAAGAAGTACAGTGTACTGTTGTAATGAACTTTGGTTGTACTGAACAATTTTTCATGAATACATTAGACATGAGTATTCGATCTATCTAATAGCATATTTGCCATAACAGCTATCTAATAGCATATATAATAGCTTCAGTTGCCATTCTATATAACTGTCAGTTCTTATATAATTGTGGGAATAAATTACTAATGTAGTGACTACAATTACCTACAATTGCATATAACTACACATCTATACTACATATAACTACAATTGCATAACTACAAATTGTTGGAAGTCCAATGCTACATGTACTGTTGCAGTGCATTTGCGCTGTTATGTTTTCGGATAAAACTTCTTGTCTTGAACAATGAAGAATAATGAATTGACGTTGCATAGAAATACCATTTGTAGTTTTCAGCAACTCATACCATCCAGTAGATACAAAAAAATACGTTATTCAGACGTATTTTTCAACTGACTACGATTAACTACAAGTAACTACAATTAACTACATAGTTCATATAACTACAAAAATTGTAATTAATTGCTTAGGTCTTATGAATATGAACTACAAGGTTTTGTCTTTATCTACAAACTTTTGTCTTTATCTATTATGTTTAGAACACATTTAGAAATCACTTACAGTACATTATAGCTACAATCTGCAAACAGTTTACATTACTCAAGTATATTAGTAAACTTCTTTATTATCGTCAAACGTATAACAGTTACACAATAAATTCCGATAATCTGGGATCACTAACATTTATTTTGAATAACTATTGTAGCTACATTATATTCATGTCTTTTTCGGCGCATTCTTGCAACTTCTTTTGTTATGCCCTTCACCTCCACAATTGCCACATGACACCTTGTACTTCTTTGAGTTTATTTCATCAAATTTTCTATATCTTTCCTTGTGAGGTCTACCTGGCTGCCTTTTATCTCCAGCCGGTGGCTTTACTACATCATCCAAAATATGTTGTGGAACATCCCATTTGGCTTCATCAGGAAGAGGATTAACTGTCAATTCATATGTAAGAAGAAGGCTCTTCGTTGTGTAATACGGTGAGCAATAGTTGTCCGGCCTTTCATTCCTATGCCTTAATGCTGCCAAAGCATGTGCACATGGAAGTTCATCAAGTTGGAATTGTCCACAGCTACATTTCTTGTTTTCTAAACATACAATGTACTGCTTCACACCATCTAACACAGTGTGTATATGATCTGTTGAAGCCCTCACCTATAATTCAAGACAAAAAAGAAAATAAAAAGGTGTCAATAAGTTAACTATGTTAGCAACAATCAGTTAACTACAAATCAGCTACAAACAAACTGCATATAAACGTTAACTACATTTACCTACATTTGACTACGTTTTAAAAACACACTGGAAACACTGCATATAACCTTAACTACATTTACCTACATTTGGCTACATTTTAAAAACTCACTGGAAACACTTCATATAACCTTAACTACATTTACCTACATTTGACTACATTTTAAAAACACACTGGAAACACTGCATATAACCTTAACTACATTTACCCACATTTGACTATATTTTAAAAACACACTGGAAACACTGCATATAACCTTAACTACAGTTACCTACATTTTACTACATTTTAAAAACACACTAGAAACAACTTCAACAGCTACTACTTTTTTTGTTTTTTTTTCCTGCACCAAACAAGAATATATTACCTTTAGTTTCTGGGATAATGTATTGTTATCTTCCAATTCTTTCTTGAATTGTGCCCAAGTAATGTGAAAGTACCCTTTGCCTTCAATAACTTATCTTTTGTCCAACGTTCTATAATAGTCCTCATATACTCCAACAGATCAAGTATTGGCAGCTCTCTTGCCTCCTTTGTTACAACGTTCAACGACTCTGCAATGTTTGACGTCATAGTAAAAGTTCTATTCGCCGTTGCATGTACTCTTGACCATCTATGATAGCCAATATCATATTGGTAAGACGATACACGTGGGTCTACCTCCTGAATCTTCATCATCCTTTCATTGAATTCATCCAGAGTATATAACCGTGCTGTAGCAAAGTACAATTCATGTAATTGTAGATGTGCCTTCTTGAATTTTGACCTTATATTTGTCCATATATGCCACATGCAAAAGCAGTGTGCCATTCCCGGATAGACAACTGATGTTGCCTTCGATGTACTCTCATGTCTATCTGAGACAACACACATAGAAGGTCTTTCACCATATGCCTCCTTGAATTGTCAAAGAACCACCTCCAAGACACGTCATTTTCAGAATCAACAACAGCATATGCCAAGGGAAAAATAGAACCTACAATTTGTAGACATAACATGAGACTAACTATTAAATACAAATATATATGGAGAATTTAGGCAATTTAAATACATTGATTTATATAAATACAAACTAACTACATTGTAACTACAACATTATTACATCTATTACCTGCTGCATCCATGGTGCTTGCTGTCAGCATAATACCCCTATATGCTGATTTTAAGAATGTCCCATCAACCACTACTACCGGCCTACAATGTTGCCAACCATTTATTGATGTACCAAGAGCAACAAATGCATACAAGAAGCAATCATCTGCTGCCTTCTTCAATTTAACAACAGAACCGAGATAATTCTTCTCAAGAATATAAAAATATTTTGGTAATCTGTTGTACGAGTCACACAGATTCCCTCGCAGAAACTGTAATGCTTTTTCCTTTGCTCTCCATGCTTGCATGTAGCTTAGGTTGACTCCATGTTCGGATAACATGTCAGTTTGTATGTCCTTTGGCGTGTAAACAGTCTTAGGATCACAAAACTTTGGAACGACAATGCTACCAACTACTGTTGCAGTACACTTGCGCTTTATGAATGTTTCGTCCATTCGGCAACATGTGTGTTGTCGGCTAAAACTTCTTATCTTGAACAATGATGAATCATGAATAGACGTTGCCTTGAAATGCCATTTGCAGTTCTCAGCAACACATACAAGCCAGTAGCTACAAAAAAAATCCAATTTTCAGACATATTTATTAAAGACTACAATTAACTACAATGTGTCTACAATTGACTACATTTAACTACAACTGACTACAATTACCTACAAACTGGCTTTCACGTCACTACAATTGACTACAATGAACTACAATTGACTACAATGAACTACAATTGACAACAATTAACTACAACTAACTACAATTAACTACAACTAACTACAAGTAACTACAATTGACTACAATTAACTACAACTTCCTACATAGAAATAATACAGTAATTTTTCAAATCAATAACTAACCACATACCTTCTACAACTTGATCTTTTAACTCTGAACTGGAACTTCTGCTTAACTGCATAATTCTTCATTGCAGCAACTATCGTCTTCTTGTCCTGGTACACTTGACCTTCTTCAATACATGTTTGAGAGGATTCAATTATTATTTCACTTTCATATTCCTCAATAGCTGGTGAAGATGGAATTTCTATTAACCTTAATGATCCTGAAGAACCTGCAGACAATACATTCACATTGTATTTTCATTATAGATAAATGGCGTCAAATTGTAGTTGATTAGAGAACACAAAAATCTCAGATTTCGGTTTCGAAGCAAACTTACCTATACTGATGGGGCATTCATTGGTGATTGCCAATTCCATATTGAAATCTCTTACGCTAATACATAAGGGATACGAACCTAAGTTTTTATTCTCTTTTTTCGTTTCCATATATACACGAACGCCCATATCGTTCCTAATCTGCAACGGAGGACAATTATCATTCACAATGTATTTTATTTCTACAATTTTATTCGATGTACCAATCGATAATTGTTCTGCAATTGTAGACTGGAGAATTCCGTAGCTTGCATTATCATCAACGCATCAACTTCAAAATCTCGGAATCTGCCATAGTTATCCCAATAACCATTACATTTAAGCATTATCGGAATTTTTGACATTGTAGAATCTCCGTACTGATTGACTATCACGGTGTCAATTATGATTTTCAGTTTTTGATGTACAAAAATGAAAGTTTTTCGAAACTGGCAATCACGGAAGAACTACAATATATGAGATTTTCGAACCTGACTATCACTGAATAACTACAAAATCTGATTTTCAATGGAAGAATGACAGATTTCGGTTCAGAAAAGAGGAGAGATTCGAATAAGAGCATTTAAGATTTTACCTTAACTGATTGAGCATTTAATTGGTACAAAATCAAATATTAATTAGGAGCCATAAATACAGGCGTTATTTTAGGCTACAAATTATTTAACATAGATTTGAGCCTTAAAAAATGGCATTATTTTAGGGTGCAACATCAGCAAAATTTCGTTTGGTACATTTTTGGTGACAAAAACATGGAATATGAGGGTAATAACCAAACAAGGCACAATAATGGTAATAAAGTTTGCTATATGTGATGTATAGGTAAAAATCCCATATTTATATATCACTCATGAAGTTAAGAATATCATGTCTAGCATAGGGGTATTTTTGTCCGGGCAAGTAAAATTTTACTAAAGCAATGGCTAAAAAGTAAATAATACTATATTTTAAACAATATCTTAAGCCCTTAATATATGTCGAGAGTAGAGTATATATTCCGAAAATACAATGTCAAAATAGCAATAGTAAAAATCTTTCATTTCTTTGTAGTTTTTGAAAAGAAAAAAAAGGAGGAAACACTAAATTGAAAAGCGACTATCTTCTCTTCCAATTTTCCAGTTTCTTCTGATTGTCCCAAATCATGTTCAAACAATTCTGGTAATATTTCTCTGTTAATCACCGATTTCTATTTGGTTTTTATTATTCCATTGTAAGATTCTAATTATCGTTTTTCATTGTTGAATAGGGTTCATTTTACTTGCTTTACAAAATTCATCTATTAAATTTATCTTTTACTTTACTATACTCTTAAATTTTGTATGCCGGATGATATATTTTTTATTTTGTTGACAATTCGTTTATTTCTTACATTTACATTAATATCCGGGAAGGGCGTGATTTGTATGTTGGTTTAAGGATAAGTGTACGATTTAGAGAACATTAGTTTTAGAGAATCCTTAATATGTTTTACAGTATGGATCTTAGAGTATTTGAATGAAGTCGTGCCCAAATGGAATAGATTGATAATTCATAGAGTCAACTACGACTAGTTTGAGTTGAAGCGGTGAGGATGTTGTTGTCGTTAGGGATAGGATAGGGGTTCATAATGTCAGACTTTTATGGTCAGAGGCATAAGTACATTATCAGTTATGGGTCCAAACGAACCCTGTATATGGGTGAAGAAATCTACTAAATATGGACAAATATTTAATATTAAACCCAGTAAGTCAAATGTTCAGTGCCTTCGGTGGCATCCTGAACCTATAAAGTTCAAATCCTGGGTCCCCATCTGTTTATGATAGCAACTTATGCTTCTATGTGGAATTGGTTAATAGGATGTTTGAGATCGTAAGCTAGTGATGACTACTGTGTGGTCGGATGAACTCCAATTCTCTCCTTTGTCTCCTAACGGAGCACTTATTAACACAATTTTAGTGGTGTCTTGTATTCATTTTCCTGTTCCATTGAGTCACTTAAGCATTCAGAAAGCAGAATTTTTTTGCATGTAATTTTGTACGTCTTATTGACCATAAGATTTATGTAGCTTGTATTGACTTGCATACGGACATGGTGTGCTCTCGGTAAGTAGGATGCATGAAATCAACCTGTTATTTTTAACATATGAACCTTCTGTAGCCAAGGGCTATTCAGGCAGACATCAGGGTGACTGGTGGTGGAACAATGTAGTCCAAGGAAAAGTGGAGGCGAAGAAGGCAGCGTTATGGCAGGGAGCATAAGCGAGGAAAAACGGAGAGCGAACAGGGAGATCTACAAGGCGGCGCGGAAAGAAGCAAAGATGGCGGTTACGGAAGCCAAAAATGCGGCGTTTGGTCGCATGTACGAGGATTAGGGGAGAAAGGCGGGGACATAAAGTTATTCCGGTTAGCTAAAGCAAGGGAAAGGAAGGCGCGTGATCTTGACCAAGTTAGGTGCATCAAGGGCGAGGATGGTAGAGTTCTGATGGGGGAGTCTCAAGTCAAGCAGCGGTGGCAGGCGTACTTTCGAGACTTACTTAACGAGGAGGGGGATCGTAACATAGAGCTAGGGGAGTTGGGGCATTCAGAGCAACATAGGAACCTTGAGTACTGCAGGCGCATTAGGGCGGAAGAGGTCATGGGGGCTTTGCGTAGGATGAGTAGGGGTCGAGCGACCGGGCCTGACGAGATCCCGGTGGAGTTTTGGAGATGCATGGGTAGACCAGGAGTGGAGTGGCTCTGCAGGTTGTTCAATGCGATCTTCAGGACCAAAAGGATGCCGGAGGAGTGGAGGTGGAGTACAGTGGTGCCCTTGTACAAGAACAAGGGTGACATCCAGTGCTGCAACAACTATAGGGGTATCAAATTAATAAGTCACACCATGAAGGTCTAGGAGCGGGTGATCGAGGCGAGGGTGAGGGAGATGACATCTATATCTGTGAACCAGTTCGGCTTCATGCCGGGTCGCTCCACTACAGAAGCTATCCACCTTGTCAGGAGGCTGGTGGAGCAGTTCAGGGATAAGAAGAAGGACCTGCACATGGTGCTTATCGACTTGGAGAAGGCGCATGACAAGGTCCCAAGGGAGGTGCTATGGAGGTGCTTGGAGGCGAAGAGCGTGCCAGAAGCCTACATCAGAGTAATCAAGGACATGTACGATGGAGCTAAGACTAGGGTTAGGACGGAGGGTGGCGACTCAAACCATTTTCCAGTGGTTATGGGGCTCCATCAAGGATCGGCGCTTAGTCCTCTCTTGTTTGCCTTGGTAATGGATGCTCTAACCCGTCATATTCAAGGGAATGTGCCTTGGTGTATGCTATTTGCTGATGACATAGTCTTGATAGACGGGACGAGGGTCGGTGTTAATGAGAGGTTAGAGGTATGGAGACATACTCTCGAGTCTAAGGGTTTCAAAATAAGCAGATCTAAGACAGAATACCTGGAGTGCAAGTTTAGCGCCGAGCCGAGCGAAGTAGGCAGAGACGTGATGATTGGATCTCAGGTCATCACCAAGAGGGATAGTGTCAGATATCTTGGGTCGGTGATTTAGGGGGACGGAGAGATTGACGGGGACTTCACTCATCGTATAGGAGCGGGGTGGTCAAAGTGGAGGCTTGCATCAGGAGTACTGTGTGACAAGAAAGTTCCACAGAAACTCATGGGAAAATTTTATAGAGTTGTGGTTAGACCTGCCATGTTGTATGGGGCAGAGTGTTTGGCAGTGAAGAACTCTCATGTTCAGAGAATGAAGGTTGCGGAGATGAGGATGCTCAGGTGGATGTGCGGGCTCACCAGGTTAGATAAGATTAAGAATGAAGTTATTCGAGAGAAGGTGGGGGTGGCCCCGGTGGATGAGAAGATGCGAGAAGCGAGGCTGAGGTGATTCGGGTATGTGCGGAGGAGAAGTCCTGATGCCCCGGTGAGGAGTTGTGAGCGGCTGGCGGTGGTCGGCGTACGGCGAGGTCGAGGGAGACCTAAGAGGTATTGGGGAGAGGTGATTAGGTATGACATGGCTAAAATGCGGGTTTCTGAGGACATGACCCTTGATAGCAAAGTCTGGAGGTCTAGTATCAGGGTTGTTGGATAGGGGCCCCTAGAGTTTTTCGTACTCCTCACCCGAGGTTGGGTGAGGCTTGGCAGAGCTATCCATAGATGATTTGTGTATTAGATTGTCTCCCTTATGGTAGTTATTTATGGTAGTGACTATATGATATTATTGCATGCTATTTTATTTATGGTTCTTATGTTTAGATAATTATTTACATTATTTACGCTATTTCTGCTGAAGTTACTAATGTTCTTTCGTTTTTGTTTTTGTTTTTGTTGTTCCTTTCCTTCACTGAGCCGAGGGTCGATTGGAAACAGCCTCTCTGCCCTTTCGGGTAGGGGTAAGGCCCGTCTACATATTACCCTCCCCAGACCCCACTTTGTGGGACTATACTGGGTAGTTGTTGTTGTTGTTGTTGAACCTTCTGTTAATTTCCTGCAGGGGTTCTCAAGGGCAACAAGCTCAACAACGTCCACGGGAGGGTAACAATGATCCATGGTATGCACCATCTGCAAGCAGCTCTCCTGGGTCTTCCCGTCCCACTACTCCTAGTCCAAACACTTCAGGAAGCTTTGGTACCCAAAGACCAACAGATAGGCCAAGCTCAGCATCACAAGTTTCCCCTGCAGAGGCTGCGTGCATTATAAATGCTTTAAAGGATAAAAGGTATAGTATCCAGTATAATGAAGTATGCACGCTGTTCTCTGTAATGAAGCTTTTGATACTCATGAAATTTTCTCGACTAGGAACTAGAAGGGTCATGTAACTAGCTAAAAATTATAATTATTTAGCTCTCTAATCCCTATAAATAATTTGCTAAACTTCTGATAAATTGAAGCAGTATTTCTACCATCGTGCACTTGGAACAAATCCTTTTAGTATTACTCTTTTGTAAAAGAATTTTGGCCTGTTATCTGAAGGAGTCTTATGAAATGCAAGTGTTGTGATGAACTGGAGTGCATATCGTTAAATCTGTTGTGATGGTACAGATTCTATTATTTGATAGTACAACCTTTAGACGTTATTAAAAACTGCAAAGTACATTATGGTCAATCGATACTACTAAGGTGGTTTTTCTAGAAAAATTTGGAGTTGATTTCCATATATTCTGGTTTTAAGAAAAAAATTTGAAAACAAAACAAGAAGACAGAACATAGGAGTTGATTCTCAGGCTTGCTTGATAGGGGAGAAACACCCCTCCAAGCATCTTGCTAAGTATGTATCCTAATTCAAAATGGAATAGCTTTCTAGTCCAAATGCCATACAGTTTTCTGGTAGAAGCTGTCCTCAGGTTTGCTTCATAGTGAGAAGGATCTGGCTATGCATCTTGGTAAGCATATATAGTTTCTTTTTTGCCGTTAGTTTCTGTGAATTATTGATTGAATGTTTTATGGCACCCGTTAAGTTACCAAATGCTCATATTTTAACGACACAAGATAAACTGAAGATTTTACTTTGACTTGTGCAAAATTTCCTTTGCCAGCGGATAATCCTGTCTTAGAAAATATTCATGACTTAAGTTCTTCATTTTCATGCTGGGGAGTTGGGATTGATAAGAAGAGTTATCTTGTTTTATATTGATTAAATAATCAGAGGGGTTGCTCTGACGGTAAGCAACCCCAACTTCCAACCGAGAGGTTGTGAGTTCGAGTCTCCCCAAGAGCAAGGTGGGAAGTTCTTGGAGGGAAGGGTGCCGGGGGTCTATTTGGAAACAACCTCTCTACCCAAAGGGTAGGGGTAAGGTCTGCGTACACACTATCCTCCCCAGACCCCACTAAGTGTGATTATACTGGGTTGTTGTTGTTAGATATGTAAATATAGTAGAACTCTAGTTATAGTAGAACTCTAGTTATAGTAGAACTCTAGGTTATGTGTATTATATATAGGGCTCATTATTATGTTTAATCTCAGTTATATTCTTCTCCCGTGCTTTCTCACATGGTATCAGAGCTTTGGTGAGATAATTATCGTTGTGCGTCATTCCAACGACATCCGGGAAGAAATAACTCGGTCACCGTGCAATTTTCCGGTGACCTAAGTGACTAATTACGTCAAAGTCACTAATTATCAGTGTTGTGCAAAAACCAACACCACCACAAGACTCGGAATAGAATTCCGACCAAACCCCAGATATTTCTCCGGCAGACTCCCCGTCACGCGCCGCCACAGCTGTCGGCGCGTCAGACCACGCGCCGGCGCGTGGGGTTGTTTCCGGCCAGTTTTTGGCTTCGCTCCAGAAGGACAGTTTGGTCGGCCTTAATTTCCGACCCTACCCATCCTTGTTCCGTTCGATTCCGACAACTTTCAGTTTTCCGGCGACTTTTCCGGCAGCTACAGAGACTTTCCGGCCAGAATTTCAAAAAGTTTCTTCAGGACAGTATCATCGCCCTCAAATTCCGAGCCTACCCATGTTTTTACCTTTCAATTCCGACAACTTTGAAGTTTTTCCGGCATCTACAGTGATTTTCCGGCAAAAAAAAAAACAGTTTTCCTTCATCTGTTTCAGCAAATTTTCAACGATGTCTTTGGGAACCGATGCTTTCGGGTCTAGAAACCTGGGTTCGATGTTAAACTACATATGTAACAAGCTCGGTACATATGATTTATATGCACCAGCTTGAGGGGGAGTGTTAGATATGTAAATATAGTAGAACTCTAGTTATAGTAGAACTCTAGTTATAGTAGAACTCTAGGTTATGTGTATTATATATAGGGCTCATTATTATGTTTAATCTCAGTTATATTCTTCTCCCGTGCTTTCTCACAGTTGTTGTTGTAAATAATTAACTGAAGTGTTGGGCATCTTCCTTCATTCTGCTTTCTACTTTTTATGTTTGATGTCTTGCTAAAATTTTCAAGACTGAAGTGTTAGGCATCTGCTGTCTTGCTAAAATTTTCAGTGTTGATGAGCTAAGGAAGCTTCTATCTGGCGACGATGCTTGTCAGAACTTCTTACTTTCACTTGAGCCTGTCAAAACTCAAAATAAGGTAAGAGGTTAAGTTTTCTTTGTTGAGATTGTTCGTGTTATGCATGATTGATCTGATCTGTTCTTATCGTGCTCCAGAAAATGACCCATGTACCTGGTTGAATGAAAAATTGTTTCAGAGAGCGGGTATTCACGTTATCTGTGGGACAAGTATAGGAAATGATATGAATTTAGTTGTTCTACTTTTGAATGGGTTTTTTCCATAAATGGCGTATTTTTTAGTTTAAGGTGACGCAATGCGTTGAAGTTGTTCTATTTTTCAATCTGGTCGAGAGTTACTGTAGAAGTTCTGTCTACTGTGCTTTTTTTGTTTTCTCTAATTTCTCACTCATGCAATTTAAAATCCTAAAATACATGCAAATTTGGGTGGTCAAAAAGCATATCTTGTTCTTTCTTCCTTTTCTTGCCACAATGAGCCATGGATCCTTTATGTACCACTTGTCCTCCTGCTCGCTTAACACATATGAGACAAAATTGGGATTTTGCTGTAACTGGTAGTATCTCTTTTTACTTCATTTCTCCAATTGGATTTGACCCTTTTCCCCCATAAATTGTCTAATCAGGTCAGGGATGAGCTTCGGAATGAAACTTTGCAGCTTGCTAGTAAGTTTGGGTCACTTCTTAGTAACTGAGATGTTTCTATCCAGGGGAGAATTAAGCCATATAGATTTTTAATTCACTTTTTCTGCAGGGGAGAATTTAGAGAAAGAACCACGGATAATGGAGCTTAGGAATCAGGTGAGATACTACTTTTTCTTTTTATTATTATTTTTGTCTGTTACTTTCACTTATACTTTTTAAATGACTAGTTTGACCTTTTTGCATCAAAGCATTGATTGTGAAAGGTTTTATGTGTCCTTCCTATTTTGCTGATTACAGTGCAGAATCATCCGCACCACTGAATTGGCTGCTGCTCAAGAAAAGCTGCATGAATTGGAAAGGAGAAAAGAAGTGCTTTTGAAATTATACTCTCCTGCATCACACCTCCATCGCTTACAAGGTAAAAACTGGAAGCACATAATATTTTTTTGGGGTTGGTGGGGGGTGGGGGGTTCCTTTTGTATGGAGAACACAACTGGAGCAAACTATAAATAGTTACTTACACATCAGTAAAACAAGATTTGATCTTTGGTTTTGGGAACTGTGTTCTTAATGCTGCAATTTCAACAAAGTGAAGGGCTTATTAGGAGTTCAGTCTGCGTCTTATTTTGATTTTTCAGAAAGAAAAATTTTCAAATATAGAAGTAGTAGCACCCAAGCGTGTGGCCTAGTTGCCAATGAAGTGGGTTTAGAACCATGAGGTCTCAGGTTCAAATCTCAATGGAGGAAAAAGCATTAGGTGATTTTGTCCTATTTTTCAATACTTTGGTGGACAGAGTTACCCGGTACTTGTGTTGGTGGGCTGTGTTACTCGGACTCTCCAAAAATGTCGTCAGGTGTATGTGGGATCCCCCAAAAACTAGTGCATTTTTTAAGGATCCAACACAGGTGCGGCGATATTTTTGGGGAGTCCATTCAACATAGCTGGTGGGAGCTAGCAGGTAACTCGTGGAATTAGTCGAGTGTGCGCAAACTGGCTCGGAGACCGCAGTTATAAAAGAGAAAAAGAATCTGTGTTTTGTGTGTGTATATATATAGAGTAAGGATTGATGCATTGGGAGCTTTCTTGACCCAACAGGTGCTGCTGCATGACATTTCTAATGTTGTGTAGTTTACTGTTCTGTTTAAATGATTTCTGCCAAAGCTCTTGGGAAGAGTCAAGTGTCAGTAGCGAGCTCACTAAGAGCAACTCCAACCTTGCCCCCCCCCCCCCCACCTTTTGTCCCCAAAATGGGGAATTCCCATTTTGGGGACAACTTACTCCAACCATTCCCCTATTTTCTCCCCCAATTTTTTTATATTCTTCTGTCTCTCTATATTTTATTATTATCTTTCATTTCAATTTTATTTTTTAATTTTCATTAAACAAATTTCATATTTTATTTTTTTTAATTTGTAATTTTCATAATTAAAATAATTTCATAAAATTTTAAATAATATAATTTGTAAGCAATTATTATATTTACCGTAGTTTCTATTTTTATGTATTTTTATTTAATGTATTTTCAGTTGTCATGAATTTCCAATTTTAATGTGTTTTTTATTTTCACTTTTTAATTTTAGCAACATATAATATTTTATATTCGCACCTTTCAATATTACCAACATTTTTGAGATAATTATATATTTTTTGTACAATTAACTTATAATAAAAGTAACTTATAATTTTATATAAAAAATAATAAATGCACGAAAATTAGTTTATCAAAATTATACACCAAAGTTAAGATATAATATTAATATTATAAAGATATTACATAAGCATAATTAGTATATATAAATAGTTAAACTAAAAGATTAAATAATTAAAATAATCATAAAATATGGGTGAATTGTAATGGGGGAGATGAATAGTGTACCCCATATTTGAGGGAACACTATATATCCCCCATTTTGGGGACAAATATGGGGGAGGGTTGGAGCAAAATTTCCTATTTTTTTCCCCCATTTTGGGGGATGAGGGCAAGGTTGGAGTTGCTCTAAGTATTATATATTTGCGTTTGTCTAAAATCTACCTTAATGCAGAGATGTAGACTGGCCTTTTCTGTGTCACAATGCATTATTACTTTCTACCAAAAACTGCGTCCCATAGTCCTCCAGACATGAATCCTTCATGGTATAGACATAACCGTAGCCTTAGATATTTAGGTGACTCCATCACATAGCGTTTATACTCTGGCTCTTTTATGTTACTTTCTCGAATGGTGTTACCTTGTTCTACCTTAACTAGTATATGCATACTTAGTTTAACTGCTTGTAAATTGTTTAGTTCTCTCAAGCACTTCTTAATCAAGTATTTACGACATTCCAATATAACCCTTTTCTCCATACAAAAATGATCTTAAGGATGTGCGTAAAAACGGCTTGAACCCCAATTATTCATTATTCAACAAGACTTGACGAACTCAAATCTTTGCATTATCGGTTGTGATTGGAACTTGTAGCGAGGTTGATATGAATCAAGAATTGTCAACATGTTTTTTATTCATCCGTTGGCTGTCATCACCTGGAATAGAATTGGTGACCTTCCTTTTACTATAATAATGAGATTTTAAATGCTTTAGTAGGGCTTAATTTGGCAGCGGAACATGCCATAGTGTTATAAGTTTTATGGAATATGAAGCAAATTTTTCTGCAATTTAAATTTTTACAATAGTTGCTTATGCCCTAATATTTTTTCAGATGCTTATATTCATTGTGGTTGTGATAGTTTTGGGGACAGCGGGTGGGGGTTCGCAAATCCAAAGGTGACCTGTGTAGACCAACAAACATTTTTCCAATTGAAGAGTCAGTATTTTCTTCTTCCTAACCTTGGAAGTTTATATAATCTGATATGCAATAAAGCTGGCTGATAGGAACTTAGGAACTTACATCGCTTATAGCAATCAACCATTCTTGAGAGACCAAATTGAAAGTTTCCCTATGGTTTCCCATGGTGGGTGTAAAACAGATGACTTGGCAATGGATTTTCTAGCTTATTGTATAAGGAAACAATATTAACCTGACATGCGAAGAAAGAACCATAATTAACTGATGTTACTCTTGATACAGATGCCATGAATAAGACAGATGAGGAATCTGAAAGTATACACAGACAGTTTCTTGATGGGGAAATTGATCTTACAACATTTGTGCAGAAGTACAAAAAGCTGCGATACAGTTACCACAAACGTGCACTCACACACCTTGCTGCAAAGACATCTGTAACTGGCTGAGTGTTGCTTAATATGTAACTGGCTGAATGTTGCTTAATATGATGTGTGTGAATACTATAGCTGAGCCTGTCTTTGCTGCTTAAACTACGTGTGCACGAGAGATTGCCTCAGATGTAATATTGTGATTAATTTCTGCCGGCTTGGCCTCCACTCTGTAGCGTGCTTGATGAGGACTATTATTATTTTTTGGTAAGATAAGAAAAATATATTAGATTAATGGTGGTGTATAAGTCAGAAAATGGTCAGTCTCATCTTATCTCGGATCTCTGCTTTAACATGCCTGTGTAGCTGGTGTATACAATTGCTTCATTCTGTAACAAAGAGAAGTGTGATATTTTCATATTTGGAAAGGGGGATTGCTGAATGGTTTTATTGTTTATTAGTATTACTGTAAGGAATTGGTTCAGGGGAGCACAGGATTGTTGCTGTAGCCTCTTTTGATTGCAGCTATTTGTGTAGTTTTTGATTCAAATGACGCAAATTATGGACTTGGAAGAGTTGGATTTTCACAAAGGGATTTTTACTCCTATACATATATGAAACCTTATTATCCTCAATGTTTAAGGTTTGAGTTAATTACATTTCAATATATCAAATTACCATTTCTATACCATAATTCAAATTAAAGATATAATTAAGGGTTTATTTATATTAGGCATAATTATAGGATTGTATTTTCCCACTTTTTCTTTCCTTTCATCCCCCCCCCCCCCCCCCCCCCTCTTCACGTATACAATCTCTAGTTATTCTATATTAATTTTGTAGCTTTTTATCATAATTTTAGATGTTTACCTCCAAGTTCTATGTAATATTTGTATGTAACTGTTAATTGAATATAAATTACACAACAAAAAAATAAAAAATAAATACTCCAATCTTAGAAATGTGTTATCCACAATAAATCTGCAAATTGTATATAAAATTTTGCAAAAACTATAAATTAACTACATTTAAGATTTAACCTACATTATAACTACAATCTGGAAATAATTTACACGTGAAAGTTCTTCAAGTTGGAATTGGCAACTATTACATTTTTTGTTTTCTAGACACACAATGTAACGCTTCACACCATCCAACACAGTATGTATATGATCTGTTGAAGCCCTCACCTACATTTTCAGAACAAACACAATGAAAAAAGTTTACAATATTAAAAATATAGTATCTACAATATATCTACATTTTATCTACAAATTAACTACAAACTACAAGTAAACTATATTTTTCCTACAATTTATCTACAATCTGGAGACACTGTATATTAAAATATATTTTTCCTGCACCAAATAAAAAGATTGTAGATATATGTAGTAAATTTGTAGATAATATCATAAAACTAAAATTCTAAGCATTTTCGAACTACACAAACCTGCATTCTCATCTACCACAATGACATCAACTTCAAAAATCTCTAAATCTGCCATAGTTATCCCAATTGCCATTAAATTGTAGCATAATTGCGATTTTGGACATGATTTGTTGTTGTTGTTGATGTTTTTTTGGATTTCTAGATTGAGAGAAGAAAAGATGAAGAAGATATATATGAGCGACTATTTGATAGAAGAAACGACGAAGAACAGATTTTTTCAACTTTGAGTTGTTGAAACTCGAAAATTTGAATTCTACAATTTGATTTCAAATCTTCGAAGCTGTTAGTAGTTGAATCTATTTGTAGTTTTAGTAGTTGTTCGTTCCTTTTTTTTTCGAGAATTTGAATTGTAGTTCTTGATCCTTGATAGGGGAGTCTGGAGGTCTAGAATCAGGATTGTAGGCTAGGGGCTCATAGGTGATTAGGTGATTAGTGTTTTAGTATGGTAGTTACTGCTTGTTAGTATTGCATGCGACTGTATTTATGTCTTTATGTTGCTTATGTTTTCATAATTATTTACGTTATTTTTGTGGGAGTACTTATGCTTTATTATTTTGTTTTATTTTGCTTTGTCTTGCTTGTGTTTCTAATTTTACCTTTGTTTCTCAATGGAGCTTTTTCCTTTATCCTATTCGCCGAGGGTCGATTGGAAACAGCCTCTCTGCCCTTTCGGGCAGGGGTAAGGCTCGTCTACATATTACCCTCCTCAGACCCCACCTGGTGGGAATACACTGGGTAGTTGTTGTTGTTGTTGTTGTTGAATTGTAGTTCTGGAGAAAAATACGCGGATGAGAAATCTCCTTTCCCTTTTTAAAAATTGAATTTAATGTAGAATCAATTAACACCAAGATTCTCTCCTTAGCGCATTTTTAGGGAATATTCTGGACTTTTAATGCCTAATAGTAGAATGATACGAAATTTATAGGTAAAATATGGACTGAACTGGTAATATACATACAATACATACATTTGATAATACGGTTTCATATATAATATAGTCGGAAAAAAAATCCCTTTCGTAAACTTATGTGCACCCCAAAACAGAAAATATGTCAACTAAAAGAAGACAACATATAAGAAATTAGTCGATAAAAGAATTAAACATATTCACTTCCGCCGATGCATAAAATCGTAGCTTAATCGCTAAACATATACCACCACCTAAAATGGGAGAAATTAAAAAATAGTCAGATGTACAAATTGGTCATTGAAAAATAGTCACAGTTTCAAATGTAATTGAAATTTAGTCACTGTTCGTGTAAAGATAATTCTGTATGAAAATAATGTTCAAAATTCGGAAAATATTTTAGCATAATATACTGAAATTCCAGTATAATATACTGGAACTCCATTATAATATACCGTTCCAGCATAATATACTTGAAATTCATACATAGGTGCACCAATCTCCAATATATTATGCTGGAACATTTTGTGTGGTAGCAAATAATAATTATTTTTTAATGACTTTGTAAATACTGGCTATTTTTTAATTATTAGTCCGAGAATTGGCTAACCTGTGCAATTTTTACCCCAAAAATTGAGGGAAAAGACAAGCCCAAAAAAAAACCAACATTTGGCCACAGCATAAAAAGTAGGGAAATTACCAACTATGTCCATTTATAGGTAGCCCATTATAATAATTGGCCAATTGATAAAATATTACTAATATTAACCAAATTAGCTATTTGTTGCAAAAAAATCAATTTTTTGCTTTATTTTGAGTGGTGTTATTAGAATAGATTGGGCACAACTTAAGGAGCTTGAATCTCAGTTTTGGGATAATTTGGTGAAGTTTGGAGATGATTTGAATTGAAAATTCGGTAAAAACTAAACAAAAAAAATAATAATATGTATATCACATTGTGTATCATTTGTGTATCATATATGTATCTATTATATCGGTGTATAAGATACATGCGTGATAGATATTTGATACATGTGTCGCAGAAGAATTTTTTGAACTCGATTTAATTACGAATTTTGATACAAAACCGGTCCAAATCACCTCCAATTTTCCTCAAGTTTTGTATATTGACATATCTATATATTTTTCAATGAATTTCAACTATACCCATGTAAAAAGTTCTTTTTTTGTTTATATTTTTAGAATATTTTATATATTTTTTGTATTTCATCACTTTATTTGCTACCTCATCCATAAAATTTCCTTTCCGTCTTGTATCTAGTGTTGCTAATCACGCTTAAAAGTATGGAAGGTGATTTTTGCATGTGATTCTTTGAGGAGAAAGTCTGGTGGTCTAGTATCAGGGTTCTAGGATAGGGGCTCCTAGAGTTTTTCATACTCCTCACCCGGGGTTGGGTGAGGCTTGGCAGGTCTATCCATAGATGATTTGTGTTTTGGCATGTGTCTCCCTTATGTAGTTATTTATGGTAGTTACTGTATGATATTATTGCATGCTATTTTATTTATGTTTCTTATGTTTAGATAATTTACGCTATTTCTGCTGGAGTTACTAATGCTCTTTTGTTTTTGTTTTTGTTTTTCCTTTCCTTCACTGAGCCGAGGGTCGATTGGAAACAGCCTCTCTGTCCTTTCGGGTAGGGGTAAGGCTCGTCTACATATTATCCTTCCCGGACCCCACTTTATGGGACTATACTGGGTAGTTGTTGTTGTTGTTGTATTCTTTGAGGAGAAAGAATCATATTATTTGATTTTTTAATTTTTGTTGGCTAGTTTTAGTAAGTCTATAATTAATGGCTGTATATTGATAAGTTGAAATTTATTGAGATATTCGCGTAAGTTTGCCTAAAAAAATATTTAAAACATCTAATTTGATACCTTCGCGAAAGAAAATGATCCTAAATTTTGGGATGTTTCAAAGAAAGAAAGAAAAAAGAATGACAGTATGATATAACGAAACTACAAATAACATTCACAGTTTCAAAATTAGAGTTTGCTCAACTATCAAAATTATAAATTATGATAAAATAAAGCTCTCTATCTGGTCAACAAAAAGTTATTACTTCGTAAGTAGAGATTTGTGACTTTCTAAAGTTGGATTAACTCTTAAATTATTACTTTACTAAAAAGTTTATTTTTATTTTTTGGTTATATAACATTGATTTAAGATGAACTTGAATAAGAAAATATTACCAGTGAAAATTTATATTATCTGTTTTCACTTGTTTAAAGTTGAACCATAGTTATTTGTCGCTAAATTCCGTCATATAAAATGAAAGAATAAGAAGTACTATTACTATTTAATTCACTTAATTAAAAAAAAACCAAGAAAAACCAAATAATTAGATATTCCTAGTCCTATTCATCATAGGTCTGCGCATAACTTGGTAAATACCGAATTACCGTATCGAAATCGAAAATTTCGGTATTTGGTATTTGATATTTTGGTATTCGATATGGTATTTGATTTAATTTTTAAAAACACTTGGTATTAGGTATGATATTTGATATTTTAAAATGAAATATCAATACCGTATCAAAATAAATATTATATTCCACAATGCATTATAACATAAATATAAAAATCTAAAATTTTACTTTCCTTTATTCTCTAAGTTCATCAATTAACTAAACAAGTAACAAGACATTTTTAATTATCAAATTTATTCCATTATGTACTATAGGTTGATATTTGTTGGTTTTGGACAAAACTTTTTTCAACAAATATTTTTGTTTATGCACTTTTGAGTACTTTTATTAAGAATATTATAGTCTATGACTCGACACACTAGTTGGTATTCAAACCGAAGTTATCCAATCGAATAAATCGAAACTAAAAAAAAAAATTAAACCATATCGTATTTAATTAGGTACAATATTGGTATATCATTTTAATTTTAAGAAATCGAATACAAAAAATAGGGATCCTAAATGTATAAATAACTTACACCAACGAACACCCTGATTCAATGTATAGATGATAACGTGGATAACAGATTTGTATAACAGATGAATGTCTGATATTTCACTAGACATAACTCGGCTCACATATCTCCAAAGGTTGGGAGTGAAGACTAACATTGCTGAGCTTCACCACCGCAATGCCATCTTCACTCGCCCTCTCCTCTTTCTCTCTTCTCCCTCACCCCACCACCCACCACCACGGAACCACCCATCTGGGCCCACTTCCGTACCGTTCACTTTCCCTTAAATCTTCCATAGACAACAAGAAACCACCTTCTACAAAGCCTACTTCATGGGTCAGTCCAGATTGGTTAACAAAACTAACCAGCTCACTTACTTTCGGCCAAAATGATGATTCTAATATACCCATTGCAAGTTCTCAGCTTGAGGATGTTTCTGAACTATTAGGTGGTGCTCTTTTTCTTCCATTGTTTAAATGGATGAATCAGTATGGACCCATTTATCGTCTTGCTGCTGGGCCCAGGAATTTTGTAATTGTTAGTGATCCTGCTATTGCTAAGCACGTTTTGAAGAATTATGGAAAGTATGGTAAAGGACTGGTTGCTGAGGTTTCTGAGTTTTTGTTTGGTTCAGGGTTTGCCATTGCTGAAGGTCCGGTCCTCTTTGGACGGTAAATTATCTTACTTCCCTTTATTTATTTATTTTGCTTTTTTGTTTTTGTTTTGTTAATTATGCAACTTGATTGGTTTAGGAAACTTGATTTGTTTAGGTCACCGGGTCGAGTCGTGGAAACAACCTCTAAGGCTACTTCGAATTGTTGCGTTTTTGTTAGTTTAGTGTGTGATATATACAGAGCATAAAAGCGAAGCACACTTTAGGGTAGTGAAAAGCTGGTGTAATGTCAAATTCAAAGGTAACGTCTAGTTTGGTAATAAACTAATGAATTATCAAGCTCCCGTGAACCATGGTTTATTGTTGAATAATGTACCCTATGGTTTATTTGTTAGTATTTATGATAGATGGGAAGTACTGTACCTAGTGTAACATTATTATGGCCTCCAATGTGTTGTTTTGAGCTTAAAAGGCCTAATTTGATATAGGCAAGGCGAAGGACTGTGGTTCCATCTCTTCACAAGAAGTACTTGTCAGTAATAGTTGATCGGGTCTTTTGCAGAAACTCACACCTGATGCGATTTCTGGGTCTGCAGTAAATATGGAGGCAAAGTTTTCTCAACTAACACTTGATGTCATGGTCTTGCACTCTTCAATTACAATTTTGATTCTCTTACTACTGACAGTCCAGTTATTGAAGCAGTTTACACTGCGTTAAAGGAAGCAGAACTCCGTTAACTCATCTGTTGCCATATTGGCAGGCATGTCCTTCCTATACTTCAATGGTTTTTGCCGAACTTAATCTGTTTCATTATTTTGACTGAAATCATCCATGTTTTTGTAGATCAAAGCCTTATGTAAGGTCATCCCACGACAAATAAAGGCCGAAAATGCAGTTTCTTTAATCAGGCAAACTGTTGAAGAGCTCATTGCAAAGTGCAGAGAGATCGTAGAATCTGAGGGTGAGAGGATTAATGAGGATGAATGCGTGAATGATAGAGATCCAAGCATCCTTCGATTTTTGCTTGCTAGCAGAGAGGAGGTTGGCCAATATTTTAACTCATTTGATACATAACTGATAGAATTTCCTTTCTGTTTATGGATTACAAAACTTATTTGAAACTGAACTTCTTTTAGGTAAATAGCATCATTTATGGTATGTTAATGTGAAATACAGTTAGTACTGCTGATGTTAGTTTTTTTTTTGAATAAGTACCGCTGATGTAAGATTTCATGCAATCGTAGTCATAGCTCCCAAGGGTATGACTTAACGACAATGAAGTGGGTAAATATCATAGAAGACCAGTGCTCAAATTTCAACAACAACAACCCAGTATAATCCCACTTAGTGAGGTCTGAGGAGGGTAGTGTGTGCGCAGATCTTACCCCTATCCTTGTGTAGAGAGGCTGTTTCCAAATAGACCCCCGGCATCCTTCCCTCCAAGAACTTCCCACCTTACTCTTGGGGAGACTCGAACTCACAACCTCTCGGTTGGAAATGGAGGTTGCTTACCATCATAGTAACCCCTCTTGTCTAGTGCTCAAATCTCAGTAGAGACAAAAAACATTAAGTGATATCTTTCCATCTGCCTAAGTATTGGTGGGTAGAAAAGGTACTTGTGCTAGTGAGAGGTAGCATGTACTCGGTGGAATAGTCGAGGTATGCAGAAATTGGTCCGGACACCACCGATATATAAAAAAGTACATACAACATACTTATAGGACTGTGTTTTTTTTTCTTTTTCCTTGTAAAGTCTAGCAGAATAAAGATAAAGCAAAATATGTTTCTTCTGGCATTTTTAACGGTAGGTTGCTTTGTTAGTATTCATAGTTAATGTAGTTTTTGAACAATCAAGTAAAACCAGCTTAGTGGCAGTTTCTTGTTCAGATTCTAAAACTCTCTTGTTGTTCTTCCATTGTTTTTTTTTTCTTAATATCATTTGTTTACTTTGCTTTAACTTTTTTGAATCTGCTGAAGTAAAAACTATTAGTTTAAATGATTCTTAATATTGATGATACGATTTTGCTAATAGATCAGCCTACCAAAGATACACATCGCATGCATATAAATATGCCACATGGTGGCTCATTGACTTAATAGAAAATTTCTTCCACAATCCAAAAGGATTTGACAACTCTTTATAATACCTGTAATGGGTGCCGCCAAGTTTAAAACTGGTATGATGCCAAGAATCTCATCTTGAGCTTATACTTAGCTAAACTCCATTTCCATAGTTTGGAACTACTAAGAAGAGAGCCCTCACGATGCTCGGTTGGTGCCAATGAGCAGGGTTCTTGGAGAAAAGAAGTCTCTTCCCTCCTTATCTGCCATTATCTATAAATGAGTTTGTGACGACCTAAAGGGTCATAACCGTAATTCTTTCTTTCTCCATGCATTAGAGGCCTTGAAAATCTCGCGTTTAGTTGCCTCGATTTGCAAGCACAGTCTGGGCGTGAAGCCGGAAAGTTTTTATGTTAAAATATGTGAATTATGTGAAAAATTTGAAGAATTTTGATATTAACATTGATAAAGTTGACTTTGGTCAACATTTTGGGTAAACGAACACGGACCCGTGATGTAACGATCTCGGGAGGTCCGTAGAAAAATATGAGACTCGGGAGTATCCCCGGAATCGAAATCCGAGGTCCCGATCCCGAATATAGAATTTTTAAAAGAAATTGTTTTTCTGAAAATGCTATAAAAAAATGAAATGAAAATGAGTTAGAAAATATAGGTGTCGGACCCGTATTTATCGTTCCGATGCCCAGTACATGTCTTAAATATGCGTTAAGCGCTTTCTGTGAAATTTGGCCGAAATTGGACGTTGTTTAACGTGTTTCGGACCTAAATGTCTAAAGTTAGAGGTTTATGAACTTTGAAATGAAAATGATGAATTTGAGGCTTGGTTCTTTGATTTTGATGTTATTTTAACGATTTGATCGCTCAAGCAAGTTCGTAGGATGTTGTTGAGTTAGTATGTGTGTTGGGTTAGGAGTCCCGAGGGCTCGAGAGGAATTTGGAGGTGGTTCGAGGTGATTTTACACTTAGAAACACATCAGATTTTGTTGCAATTTTTACACAGGTCCATTGCCCTTCGCGAACGCGATCATGTTCCGCGTTCGCACTGCCTTGTGCCCTAGCCTTCTTCGCGTTCGCGTTCAACTGGACGCGTTCGCATAGCCTTAACCCGCCCTTCTTCGCGTTCGCGTGAGACCAAGCGCGAATGTATAGGCCAATTGACCTGAGCCTGGAATTTCCTTCTCCGCATTCGCGATAGTCTTCCGTATTCGCATAGTGTAGACGGCCTGTCTTCTTCGCGAACGCGACCTAGTCCCGCGTTCGCATAGAGTTAAACTCCTCCAGTGATTTTTCTTAAAAACAGAATCAGTAGCTCGGGATTTTTGCCATTTTTCACACAGGCTCTTCACTCCAACATCCCATAGGCGATTTTCAAGCTTCTCTTTCTTCATAGTTCTTTGGGTAAGTGTTCTTAACTTCATCCTCCCCTAATTTCTTCATCTAATCACTAATTTCCTAGCCCTAAATCATGAATTCAATGTAGAATGGGGGTTTTGGGTGATTCAACCTCAATTTGGGATCGAATCTTAAAACAAATTGCATATTTGAACTCGTGGGGTTATGGGTGATTGGGTTTTGGTTCGAGCTTCGAGTTTGGACCATGTGGGCCCAAGGTCGGATTTTGGTATTTTTGGAAGAATGATAGGAAATTCATTTCTAGGCTATGGAATTGTGTCTTTGAGCCGTTATTGATAATATTGATCTAAATTATGCTTAGATATCATTGTTTCGTAGTTGGATTCTAGAGGAAAGGCGGTGTTAGAGATTTGATTGCTATTTTCGGACCGAGGTAAGTGTTTGTTCTAACCTTGGCTTGAGGGAATAGGATTAGGATATTATTTGTAATGTGCTAAATGTGGAGTACGGTGTATAGGCATGGTGACAGTTATCTATGCACCGGAGTCTAACATGACCGTGAGGCTTAATTGTGTTTGTATTCAAATTTTGTGGAACATATTCCTTGTTTAAATGATAAGTTCTATGTAATGTGGTTGGTTGAGGAAGATTTACAATTGGTACATCATTGGAGCGTGAGCTCGAACTAGAATTCGCTAATCGAGAAAGAAATGATTATAAGAGGGAAAGTTGTATTTATTCCCTTGCCCATGTGTAGTTATTGGTTGTTTCCTTGCCGAGATGTTCTTTTTTATATTGTTGGTTGATATTGTTCCCTTGCTGGGATCTGTTTGCTTGATGGTACCCCCTTGTCTGGACTTCTCTCACTATAAGTTTATTTCCTTGTCTTATCTGTGACAACTGTTTGAGTGACAACTGTTTGAGTGAGGAAGAGTAATATTTGAGGATCAGGTTGCACGCCGCAATGGATAGATATATTTGAGGATCGGGTTGCTCGCCGCAACGGATATATTTGAGGATCGGGTTGCTCGCCGCAACAGATATATTTGATGATCGGGCTGCTCGCCGCAACGGATATATTTGCGGAACGGGATGCGCGCCGCAACAGAGTATGAATCAAGTATATTATATTTTTTGCATGTAGGGATTTCCTGCATTTTTCCTTATCAGTTGTTGTTGTACAGCTTTACTTCTTATCCAACGAATTCTATATTTAAACTGCCATACCCACAGCATGCTCCCCTCCCTATTAGTTGTTTAAATTCGTGTACTTCCTGTTATTGCACATATATCTGTACAAGTCATTGTGGTAGGTCCTGTCTAGCCTCGTCACTACTTCACCAGGTTTAGGCCAGGCACTTAGCAGCATATGGGGCCGGTTGTGCTGATACTACACTCTGTACATCTTTTTGCACCGATCCAGGAGGAGCTGTTGGACCTCAGTAGCAGTATTTGCTCGTGCGCCGACTTCGGTCCAGGGATTTCCGAGGTAGCTTAACTAGCGTCTGCGGGCCGGGGTCCCTTCTATATTATTAGTTTGTTTCCCTTGTACCGAGACAGACTCTTCTATGTATTTCTTTCAGACTCTTGTTTTAGTATTCCGTAGCAGTTCGTGAGTAGTGACGCCATATACTGGATAGAAGTGTATTTTGAAATTTTTGTATTTCCGCTTTAAGTTATTTTAGCATGTAAGTCTTCCGATTTAATTATTATTCTAGTTTATTATATTGTTTAAATGAAATCAGTAAAATATTTTAATGTTTGGCTTGCCTAGCTCCGATAGTAGGCGCCATCATGACTCCCGATGGTGGAAAATTCGGGACGTGACAAGTTGGTATCAGAGTACTAGGTTACTTAGGTCTTACAACTCACGGACAAACTCGGTAGTGTCTGAGGGATCGGTGCGGAGACGTCTGTATTTATCCCCCAGAGACTACGAAGTTAGGAAAAAAATTTCATTTTATTCTTTCTTGTTGTGCGTTTCCGTTTCTCGAACACCGATTGAATTTGCTACTCTACCCATCGCAGATGACGAGATCACGCGCTTCCTCTTCTACCGCTCAACAGCCCGAGCCCCCAGCAGCAGTTTCCATAAGGGGCAGAGGCCAAGGCCGTGCTAGAGGCCGAAGTAGGGGCAGAGCTTAGCCCCTAGCAGTAGTCCCATTGGCGAAGTCTTAGATTGATCATGACGAGGAGGTTCTAGCTCCAGCAGCTCCAGTGGGCCCAACTCAGGTCCCAGAGGGGTTCATAGCCACCCCAGCTCTTCAGAACATTTTGGTCAGATTGGTGGGCTTTGTGGAGAGTGTCACTCGGGCGGGTTAACTTCCAGTGGCTCAAGCGGTGAATGAGATCCCTTTCATGAGTCGGCCAATGAGGGTCATAGAGTTGAGCGTGTACTGCCACAGGGAGGCAGTCATAGATTGGATAAGAGGCCCCGTCATGTAGTTAGATTCAGTGGTACCTCGTCTGGAGGTAGATGTGCTTATGGTAAAGGCCATCCTTCAGGCCCTTTCAGTCAGCTCCCCATGTTGTCACTCATGGTACTTCAGGTGATCATAAGGTCAACATGGCCAGCCTCAGTACCCTCAGTTGCAGCGTTTGTGCAGATGTTATGAGTGTGGAGATTTTGGTCACATCAGGAGACATTGCCCGAGGTTGAGGGGTGCCCAGCCGCAACAGTCGAGGTTCTGCCATGCTTGTGGTGATCCGAGGCACATTGTCAGATTTTGCCCCTCGAGTTTCAGATGGTTCGCAGCAGCAGGATCCTCGTCCTATGATTTAGGCACCAGTTGCCTCACAGCCTGCCCAGCCAGCTAGAGGTGGAGGTAGAGGTCTTAGAGGTGGAGTTCAGACCGCCGGAGGTAGGGGTCAGCCAGCAGCCAGTTAGGAGGTTGAGTCTTCAGATGCAGACATTACAGGTACCATTCTGATTTGTATTAGAGATGCTTCAGTGCTATTTGATCCTGGATCTACATACTCATATGTGTCGTCCTATTTTGCACCCTATTTGGCTATGCCTAGTGAGGCCTTGGGTATTCCTGTATATGTGTCTACACCGGTAGGTGATTCTAGAGTGGTCGACCGAGTGCATCGTTCATGTGTGGTAGTATTTGAGGGTCTTGAAACCCGTGTTGAGTTATTGCTCTTAGATATGGTGAACTTTGACGTTATTTTGGGGATGGATCTGTTGTCCCCGAATCATGCTATTTTGGATTGTCACACCATGACCATGACCATGGCTTTGCCAGATCTGCCCCGACTTGAGTGGAGAGGGACCCCAGGTCACACCACTCGCAATGTTATCTCTTATGTGAAGGCTTGACGAATGGTCGAGGAGGGGTGTCTAGCTTATCTAGCTTATGTTCGCGGCTCCAGCGCTGAGGTCCCGTCTATTGATTCTGTTCCTATTGTTCGGGAGTTTCCTCGAGGTTTTCCCTTCAGACTTGTCGGGCATGCCGACTGATAGGGATATTGATTTTTGTATTGATCTGACGTTGGGCACTTAGCCTATTTTCATTCCGCCGTATCGTATGGAGCCGCCGGAGTTGAAAGAGTAAAGGATCAGCTTCAAGATTTGCTTGAGGAGGGTTTCATTAGACTCAGTGTTTTGCCTTGGGGCGCACCAGTGTTATTTGTGAAGAAACAGGACGGTTCGACGAGAATGTGCATTGATTACCGGCAATTGAACAAAGTGACGATTGAGAACAAGTATCCACTGTCAAGGATTTAGGATATGGTTCGATTAGCTTCAGAGCGCCAAGGTGTTTTCAAGGATAGTTTGGAATATGGTTACCATCAGTTGAGGATTAGGGCATCCGGTGTCCTTAAGATAGTTTTCCGCACACAGTTCGGGCATTATGAGTTCTTGGTGATGTCATTTGGGTTGACAAATGCACCTGCGGCTTTCATGGATCTAATGAGTCGAGAGTTCAGCCCCAATTTGGATTTGTTCGTGATTGTTTTCATTAACGATATTCTGATATACTCTCGCAGTCAGGAGGAGCATGAGCAACACCTCAGAGTGGTTCTTCAGACTCTGAGGGATAGTTAGTTATACGCCAAGTTCTCGAAGTGTGAGTTTTGGTTGAGTTCTGTGGCATTCCTGGTCACGTTGTTTCATTAGAGGGTATTCAGGTGGACCTGAAGAAGATTGAGGCAGTCAAGAACTAGCCTCGACCAGCGTCAGCTACAGAGATCCGGAGTTTCTTGGGGTTAGCAGGTTACTACCGATGGTTCGTGGAGGGGTTTTCATCTATTGTAGCCTCGATGACTAGATTGACCCAGAAGGGTGCCGAGTTCAGGTGGTCAGATGAGTGCGAAGCGAGCTTCCAAAAGCTCAAGACAGCTCTGACTATGGCACTGGTATTGGTTTTGCCCACGAGATCAGGGCCTTATATCGTTATTGTGATGCTTCCCATATTGGGCTTGGTGCGGTATTAATGCAGAATGGCAGAGTCATAGTATATGCTTTGAGGCAGCTGAAGATCTACGAGAAGAATTATCCAGTTCATGACCTAGAGTTCGCAGCCATTGTTCATACCTTGAAGATTTGGAGGCATTATCTATATGGTGTGACGTGTGAGGTGTACACAGATCACAAGAGCCTTCAGTACTTGTTCAAGCAGAAGGAGTTGAATTTGAGGTAGAAGAGGTGGTTGGAGTTGTTGAAAGACTATGATGTTTCTATTTTATACCACCCGGGGAAGGCAAATGTGGTGGCCAATGCATTGAGTAGGAAGTCCTCCAGCATGGGTAGTCTTGCCTATATTCTGTTCATCCAGAGGCCACTTGCTTTAGATTTTTAGGTCTTGGCCAATTGATTTGTGAGGTTGGATATTTATGAGTCTAGTAGGGAGTTAGCTTGCATGGTCGCTCGATCAGCGTTGTTGGAGCGTATCCGTGAGCGGCAGTTTGATGATCCCCATTTGTGTGTCCTGAGAGACACGGTGCACCGCATGGGTGCCAAGAAAGGACCTTGGGAGATTATGGTGTATTGAGATTGCAGGGGCGAGTTTGTGTGCCCAGTGTAGATGGTATTCGGGAGTTGATCTTAGCGGAGGCCCATAGTTCTCGGTATTTCATTTATCGGGGCGCCACGAAGACGTATCAGGATTTGAGGCAGCACTATTGGTGGTGCAGAATGAAGAAAGACATTGTTGCATATGTGGCTCGTTGTTTGAACTGTCAGCAGGTTAAGTACGAGCATGAGAGGCGCGGTTGATAGGCTGACCAAGTCAGCGCATTTTGTTCTGGTTGCCACCACCTATTCGTGCGAGAGATTAGCTGGGATGTATATCAAGATCGTTCCCCTTCATGGGGTGCCCATATCTATCATTTCGGACCGGGGTCCGTAGTTTACCTCGCATTTCTGGTGAGCGGTACGGCAGGAGTTGGGCACCAAGGTTCAGTTGAGTACATCATTTCATCCCCAAACGGACGGTCAGTCCTAGAGGACTATTCAGATTCTTAAGGATATGCTCCGAGCCTGCGTTATTGATTTTGGAGGCTCGTGGGACCAGTTCTTACCTTTAGCAGAGTTTTCCTACAACAACAACTACTAGTCCAGCATTCAGATGGCTCCGTATGAGGCGTTATATGGTAGGTGGTGTCGGTCCCTAGTTGGATGGTTTGAGCCAGGAGAGGCTCGGTTATTGGGTACAGATCTAGTTGAGGAGGCCTTTGATAAGGTCAAGATCATTCAGGACATACTTCGGATAGCTCGGTCTAGGCAGAAGAGTTAAGCAGATCGCAAGGTCAGAGATGTTGCTCTCATGGTTGGTGAGCGAGTATTGCTCCGTGTATCCCCTATGAAGGGCTGATGAGATTCGGGAAGAAGGGCAAGCTTAGCCTTAGATTTATTGACCCATTTGAGATTCTGGATCGCGTGAGAGAAGTGGCTTATAGACTTGCCTTGCCGACTAGCTTGTCAGCCGTGTATCCAGTTTTCTATGTATCCATGCTTCGGAGGTATCACAACGATCCAGTCCACGTATTAAATTTTAACACTGTCCAATTGGACAAGGATCTGTCATATGAGGAAGAGCCGGTTGCTATTTTAGACCGGCAGGTTTGACAGTTTAGGTCGAAGAGTTTTCCTTTAGTGCTGTTCAGTGGAGAGGTCAGCCTCCTGAGGCATCGATCTGGGAGTCTGAGTCTGATATGCGGAGCCGTTATCCTCATCTATTCCCCAAGTCAGGTACTTTTTTCTTTTGTCCGTTCGAGGACGAACGATTGTTTTAGAGGTGGAGGATATGACGACCCAAAGGGTCATCACCATAATTTTTTCCTTTCTCCATGCTTTCGAGGCCTTGAAAACCTCGCGTTTAGTTGCCTCGATTTGCGTGCGCAGTCCGGCACGAAGCCGAAAAGTTTTTATGTTAAAATATGTGAATTCTGTGAAAAATTTGAAGAATTTTGATATTAACATTGATAAAGTTGACTTTGGTCAATATTTTAGGTAAACGGACCCGAACCCGTGATGTGACGGTCCTGGGAGGTCCATAGAAAAATATGGGACTCGGGTGTATTCCCAGAATCGAAATCCGAGGTCCCGAGCCCGAATATAGAATTTTTGAAAGAAATTATTTTTCTGAAAATGATATGAAAATTTGAAATGAAAATGAGTTAGAAAATATAGGTATCGGGCTCGTATTTTGGTTCTGATGCCCGGTACATGTCTTAAATATGCGTTATGCGTTTTTTGTCAAATTTGGTTGAAATCGGACGTCGTTTGACGTGTTTCGGACCTAAATATCTAAAGTTAGAGGTTTATGAACTTTGAAATGAAAATGATGAATTTGAGGCTTGATTCTTTGATTTTGATATTATTTTAGCGATTTGATCGCTCGAGCAAGCTTGTAGGATTTTGTTGAGTTAGTATGTGTGTTTGGTTAGGAGTCCCGAGGGCTCGGGAGGGATTTGGAGGTGGTTCGGGCTGATTTTACACTTAGAAACGCATCAGATTTTGCTACATTTTTACACTGGTCCATTGCCCTTCGCGAACGCGATCATGTTCCGCGTTCGCACTGCCTTGTGCTCAACCTTCTTCACGTTCGCATAGCCTTAGCCAGCCCTTCTTCGCGTTCGCGTGAGACCAAACGCGAACGCATAGGCCAACTGACCTGAGCCTCAAATTTCCTTCTCCGTGTTTGCTATAGTCTTCCGCGTTCACATAATGTAGCCGACCTGTCTTCTTCGCGAATGCGACCTAGTCCCACATTCGCATAGAGTTAAACCCCTCCTGTAATTTTTCTTAAAAGCAGAATCAGTAGCTCAGGATTTTTGCCATTTTTCACACAAGCTCTCCCATAGGCGATTTTCAAGCTTCATCCTCACCTAATTTCTTCATCTAATCACTAATTTCCTAGCCCTAAATCATAAATTCAAGGTAGAAAATGGGGGTTTTGGGTAAAGTTAGGGCTTTTGGGAGTTTAGGTGATTCAACATCAATTTGGTGTCGAATCTTAAAACCAAATTGCATATTTGAACTCGTGGGGTTATGGATGATTGAGTTTTGGTCCGAGCCTCGAGTTTGGACCATGTGGGCCCGGGGTTGGATTTTAGTATTTTTTGAAGAATGATAGGAAATTCATTTCTAGGCTATGGAACTGTGTCTTTGAGCCATTATCGATAATATTGAACTAAATTGTACCTAGACATCATTGTTTCGGAGTTGGATTTTAGAGGAAAGCGATGTTAGAGATTTGATTGCTATTTTCGGACCGAGGTAAGTGTTTGTTCTAACCTTGGCTTGAGGGAATATGATTAAGATATTATTTGTTATGTGCTAAATGTGGAGTACGGTATATAGGCATGGTGACGGTTATCTATGCACCGGAGTCTAGCATGACCGTGAGTCTTAATCGTGTTTGTATTCAAATTTTGTGAAACATCTTCCTTGTTTGGTTGAGGAAGTTTTACGATTGGTACATCATTGGAGCGTCGGCTCGAACTAGAATTCGTTAATCGAGAAAGAAATGATTAGAAGAGGGAGTGTTGCATTTACTCCCTTGACGGGATATGTAATTATTTGTTGTTTCCTTACCGAGATGTTTTTTTGTTGTATTGTTGGTTGATATTGTTCCCTTTCCGGAATCTGTTTGCTTGATTGTACTCCTTTGTCTGGACTTCTCCCACTATACATTTATTTCCTTGTCTTATCTGTGACTGTTGTTTGAGTGAGGAAGAGTAATATTTGAGGATCCGGTTGCACGGCGCAACGGATAGATATATTTGAGGATCGGGTTGCTCGCCGCAACGGATATATTTGAGGATCGGGTTGCTCGCCGCAACGGATATATTTGAGGATCGGGTGTAGCGCCGCGACGGAGTATGGATCAAGTATATTATTTTTTTTTTGTGTAGGGCTTTCCTGCGTTTTTCCTTATCAGTTGTTGTTGTACGACTTTACTTCTTATCCGATGATTTCTATATTGAAACTGTCATACCCCATAGCATGCTCCACTCCCTCTTAGTTGTTTAAATTCGTGTACTTCCTGTTATTGCACATATATCTGTACAGGTCATTGTGGTAGGTCCTGTCTAGCCTCGTCACTACTTCGCCGGAGTTGGGCCAGGCACTTACTAGCACATGGGGTCGGTTGTGGTGATACTATACTCTGTGCATCTTTTTGCACAGATCCGGGAGGAGCTGTTGGACTCAGTAGCAGTATTTGCTCGTGTGCCGACTTCGGTCCAGGGATTTCCGAGGTAGCCTAGCTGGCGTCCGCGGGTCGGAGTCCCTTCTATATTATTAGTTTGTTTCCCTTGTACCGAGACAAACTCTTCTATGTATTTCTTTCAGACTGTTTTAGTATTCCATAGCAGTTCGTGAGTAGTGACGCCAGATACTGGGTAGAAGTGTATTTTGAAACTTTTGTCGCTTTCAGTTATTTAAGCATTTTAAAGTCTTCCGCTTTAATTATTATTCTAGTTTATTATATTGTTTAAATGAAATCATAAAATATTTTTAAGTTTGGCTTGCCTAGCTCCAATAGTAGGCGCCATCACAATTCCCGATGATGGAAAATCCGAGTTGTGACAGAGTTAATTAGGTGCAAGCCCGGTTGTTTATACAATGATAATAAACTTGAATTAGTGCCTATATACTTGGTCTTTATAATATGTGTATTTTCTTGAAAGAGATTCATACAATTTTGACAGGTCATAACATATTTGAGTTAGTGACTTCAATAAGGTTTTGATATTTACCTTGAAATTATCATTATTCACAAACTTCGCCAATCAATCAATCTGATTGTGTTTCCTCAAACCAGGGCTTTTCTCTCTCTAATACAACAGGCAATGCCATTGGTTTATTAGGACCATTGGTGTATAGCAGTACCATTTTAACAATCCAAAACTATAAGCGAAATCCAAATCTCGCCTTGTGACTTCTGATCTTTCAATTGACATGTTTGCTTCTTTTGGAGAAAAGGATTGGTCATAACCTAACTTCTTAAAGACAAAATACTGCAGATATCGCTTAATTTGCATTTTTTATACATGCTAACTTCTGAATTTCAGGTTTCAAGTGTACTACTTCGAGATTATCTTCTATCAATGCTAGTTGCTGGGCATGAAACCACAGGTTCAGTTTTGACTTGGACGTCATACCTGCTGAGTAAGGTATCTTTGATTGACCTTCATCCTTGAACCCTTAGTTCCCTCTTAATTTATCATTCATTTTATGTTTTGCCAACTTGAATGACAGCAATAAACTGTGCCACAGAAAAGTGCAAAGTTGCATTTCTTTGGAAATATTTGTGTGCATATTCTAGATGTATTCGCCACCTTAAATTCAGCCTTTTGGACCCTTTTACATTTAACATTGGAGGTAAACTCTCACTGCCACAAGTACACTCGGAAAATTACCCAGCTCAAAGTCATGGTTTTTATATTTGAATGAAAAGTACGTTAAAAAATGAATTGTAGGTTCTTCAATGGGTGAGAAACTATCCATGCAAGGCAACCCCTTTAGCTTGGTCGTACGTGGTATCTTTAGACATTCATTTTCATTCATGTAAGTTGGAAAAGATTTCTTTTAACCTCTTTCCTTCTCTTTTTTTTCTTCGAACTTATACCCTCATCAGAAGTAAACAGTCGAATTAGGGTTTCGCCATTGCGCCACCGCACGTCTCCGGCGACTTCGCCGTTCGCTTCTCTTTCGTCCTTTCCACAGGAGGTTGTTTCCTTGGTGTATCGAACAACAGTTTTTCAAAAGATTTTGTTTACCAGATCGCTAAAGTTCGTCTTCTCTGCCGCTAATTAAGCTGCTCATAATCACTCTGCCGCTAACGGAATTTGGTAACTTTATTCTGTTGCGTGCTTTTTCTTTATAATCCATTTCTATGTGTCCTAGTTAAAATCATAATCAGATGTTTATGTAAAATTGAACAATCTCTTAACCTTAAAAACAAAGATTCATTCTACTAGTTTACTACTAGTTAATTTTGCATTCTTTATTTGTCTGATTTGTGATTAAACCCCAACCCACTATCTGCAGTTTCCCAAATACCCTAATTTTCATCGATCCATTCAATCGCTCAGTGATAGCAACCGTAAGAGTAAAGTTGCTGCTGCTTCATCTATACTTAATTCGGCTATAGCCGTTTTGAAAATCAAATTTCGATTTTAGGGTTTCAGATCTCCTCTATTTTCTGTAGATCTGTTCAATTCCGAGTTCTTTTTGTAAAATTAATCGTTATTATATCTTAATTTTGTTTTGTTTCTCCCTTGATTTCTCTTGTTTTTTGAAAGAAAAATTGGGTTGTCCCTATTTCTGTTTAGAGGTTTTGAATTCTTGCTTCTCGTCGGAAATTTTTCCGGCAACTCCTGCTCTTTTCTTTCTATTCTCTCCTCTGCTTTTTTGTTGGTGTATGTGGGTGTGTTCTGTTCTCTTGGACAGGTGACTATTTTACCGGCAAGCCACAGTACTCCCGGTGACTCCCGTCCAGACTCGCGGCAGGACGCAATAGAACTACACGAAGCTTCAGAAAAACTTGGGCGCATCAAAGCATACTTTCAGGTTTTTCCACCGGGAGTTGGTACCTCCCGCTCTCTTGTTTACTTTGTGCACCTTTTTACATATTTTAGCTAGCATTTCGAGTGAGGTCTATTCTGTTGCTATCTAGTTTGCACCTGTTTAAGTATTTCGCTATAGTGCGTGTGTGCGCCACTCTTCCCCATATTCGGTTGGAGGGATAGTGGCCGCGGCGGGAGATGATAGCGTAAGGTCATGTCCTCGGGGGGTGGGGGTGGTGGCGGGAGTGAGTAGGGGTGCAGGGGTGGTCCTGCGGGTAGGGCGGGAGGTAAGGGTGGGAAGAGGGTAGGGGACGCCCATAGATTAAGGATTGGGTCGTGGAACATAGGCACTTTGACGGGTAAGTCCATAGAGTTGGCGAAGGTTCTTCAGAGGAAGAGGGTTAACATAGCGTGTGTCCAGGAGACTAGGTGGAAAGGGTTGAAGGCGAGGAACGTAGATGGGTTTAAGCTGTGGTATTCTGGGGTCGTGAGAGGTAAGAATGGAGTGGGCATCTTGGTAGATAGGGACCTAAGGGAGTCCGTGGTCGAGGTTAGGCGAGTGAATGATAGGTTAATGTCTATTAAGCTGGTTATTTAGGGTTGCGTCCTCAATGTCATCAGCGCTTACGCGCCGCAAGCGGGCTTAGACGAGGAGGCTAAGAGTTGCTTTTGGGAGGACTTGGATGATCTGGTGAGTAGTATTCCCCAAATCCGAGAAGTTAGTTATTGGAGGGGACTTTAATGGTCATATCGGGGCTGATGCTGGTGGCTATGATGAGGTGCACGGTGGCTTCGGCTTTGGGGTTAGGAACGGAGGAGGCACTTCGCTGCTTGATTTCGCCAGGGCTTCCGAGCTTTTGATTGCGAACTCGACATTTCAGAAGGGGGAGGAGCATTTGGTCACCTTCAAGTCGGCGGCAAGGACTCAGATTGATTACATCCTCATCAGAAGGAGCGATAGGGGTATGTGCAAGGACTGCAAGGTTATTCCCGGAGAGTCTCTTTCAACTCTTCATAGACTCCTAATGATGTATGTCGGTCTCTGGGTGAAGAGGAAGAGGAGGGGCGCTCGGGGACAACCGCGGATTAGATGGGGTGCTTTGACTAAGGAGAAAGCACAGGAGTTGGAAAGGAGGTTAGTTGAGGGCGGAGCTTGGAGAAGTTATGGGGAAGCGGACGCTATGTGGACAGTGACGGCGAACTTGGTTAGGGGGGTAGCACGGGACGTGCTTGGGGTAGCCAAGGGATATTCAGGCAGACATCAGCGTGATTGGTGGTGGAACGATGTAGTCAAAGGAAAAGTGGAGATGAAGAAGGCGGCGTTCACTAGGTTGGCAGGGAGCACAAGCGAGGAAGAACGAAGAGCGAACAGGGCGATCTACTAGGTGGCGAGGCAAGAAGCAAAGATGGCAATCACGGAAGCTAAAGACGCGGCGTTCGGTCGCATGTACGAGGAACTAGGGGAGAGAGGCGGGGATAAGAAGTTATTCCGGTTAGCTAAAGCAAGGGAAAGGAAGGCACGTGATCTAGACCAAGTTAGGTGTATCAAGGGCGAGGATGGTAGAGTTCTGATGGGGGAATCTCATATCAAACAGAGGTGGCAGGCGTACTTTAGGGACTTACTTAATGAGGAGGGGGGTCGTAACATAGAGCTAGGGGAGCTGGGGCATTCAAAGCAACATAGAGACCTTGGGTACTGCAGGCGCATTAGGGTGGAAGAGGTCATGGGGGCTTTGCGTAGGATGAGTAGGGGTCGAGCGACAGGGCCTGACGAGATCCTGGTGGAGTTCTGGAAGTGCATGGGTAAGTCAGGAGGGGAGTGGCTCTCCAGGTTGTTCAATGCGATCTTCAGGACTAAAAGGATGCCGGATGAGTGGAGGTGGAGTACAGTGGTGCCCTTGTACAAGAACAAAGGGGACATCCAGTGCTGCAACAACTATTAGGGTATCAAATTAATAAGTCACACGATGAAGGTTTGGGAGAGGGTGATTGAGGCGCGAGTGAGGGAGGTGACATCTATATCTGGGAACCAGTTTGGTTTCATGCCGGGACGCTCCACTACAGAGGCTATCCACCTTGTCAGGCGGCTGGCGGAGCAATTCAGGGATAAGAAGAAGGACCTACACATGGTGTTTATCGAGTTGGAGAAGGCGTATGACAAGGTCCCAAGGGAGGTGCTATGGAGGTGCTTGGAGGCGAAGAGCGTGCCGGAAGCCTACATCAGAGTAATCAAGGACATGTACAATGGAGCTAAGACTAGGGTTAGGACGGTGGGTGGCGAATCAGACCATTTTCCAGTGGTTATGGGGCTCCATCAAGGATCGGCACTGAGCCCCCTCTTGTTTGCCTTAGTGATAGATGCTCTAACCCGTCATATTCAAGGGGATGTGCCTTGGTGTATGCTATTTGCTGATGACATAGTATTGATAGATGAGACGAGGGTCGGTGTTAATGAAAGGTTAGAGGTATGGAGACAGACTCTCGAGTCTAAAGGTTTTAAAATAAGCAGATCTAAGACAGAGTACCTGGAGTGCAAGTTTAGCGCCGAGGCGAGCGAAGTAGGCAGGGACGTGATGATTGGTTCTCAGGCCATCGCCAAGAGGGACAGTGTCCGATATCTTGGTTCTGTGATTCAGGGGGACGGAGAGATTGACGGGGACGTCACTCATCGTATAGGAGCGGGGTGGTCAAAGTGGAGGCTTGCATCAGGAGTCCTGTGTGACAAGAAAGTTCCACACAAACTCAAGGGGAAATTCTATAGAGACGTGGTTAGACCTGCGATGATGTATGGGGCGGAGTGCTGGCCCGTGAAGAACTCGCATGTTCAGAGAATGAAGGTTGCGGAGATGAGGATGCTTAGGTGGATGTGCGGACACACCAGGCTAGATAAGATTAAGAATGAAGTTATTCGAGAGAAGGTGGGGGTGGCCCCGGTGGATGAGAAGATGCGAGAAGCGAGGCTGAGGTGGTTCGGGCATGTGCGGAGAAGAAGTCCCGATGCCCCCGTGAGGAGCTGTGAGCGGCTGGAGATTGTTGGCGGTCGGCGAGGCAGAGGGAGGCCTAAGAAGTATTGGGGAGAGGTGATTAGGCAGGACATGACTAGAATGCAGGTTTCCGAGGACATGACCCTTGATAGGAATGTCTGGAGGTCTAGAATCAGGGTTGTAGGATAGGGGCTCCTAGAGTTTTTTGTACGCCTCATCCGGGGTTGGGTGTGGGTCAGCAGGGTTACCCGTAGTTGATTTGTGTTTTTAGCTTATGTCCCCCCCTATGGCTGTTAGTTATGGTAGTTACTGTATGATATTATTGCATGCGATTGTATTTATGTTTCGTATGTTTAGATAATTATTTACGCTATTTACACTATTTCTGCTGGAGTTACTAATGCTTTATTGTTTTTGTTTTTGTTTTACTGCTGTTTTTTCTTTTATCCTATGAGCCGGAGGTCGATTGGAAACAGCCTCTCTGCCTTTTCGGGTAGGGGTAAGGCTTGTCTACATATTACCCTCCCCAGACCCCACCTAGTGGGAGTATACTGGGTAGTTGTTGTTGTTGTTGTTGTTGTTGTTGTCTTTCCTTCTTTTGGCATCAGAGAGGAAACTATTTGAAGTCAACCTAATTGTTGTAAGTTCTGTCTCTATGACATTTAAGTTAACTTAAATTCCTCCCCATCCACAAGACAGTACATCACTATAAAGGTTGAATTTGAAGAAAAGATGTCTTAGCCTGTGATATATGGTGACTTATCTAAAAAAGAGAAAAAAGCCTGGGAAATATGGTTCTCCCAGCAACTAAAAGAAATGCCATTTGAAGAGCTTTTTCTTACCCAACGATAATACTAATGCTGTTTTGTAGGTCGGACCCGGGCCTAAATGGGCCTAATTGGCCGGACTTCCTGGGCCTGGGCTCTGGCGTTCCTGGGCCTGGCGATCCAGGGGCTCAACGGGCGAGACCAGCCCATGACGAGCCTAAGCCCATATAGTCCTGGGCTTAGCAGGCCGGGCCCGTGGGCTTAGCAGGCCTAGCAGGTATTTTTTTTTCATTTAATGCAATATCTTGTAAACCATATCATGACTATAAAAATAATAGAAATCTATTTTATTAAAAGTGCTTGACGAAAAAGTAATATATATATATATATCTTTATATATATATAGACTATAGTATACTAGTTATTAGTATAGTATAAAAAATATATATATAGTATACTAGTATAGAATGTTATGTATATATATTTCATTGTATATTGTCTTGTAGTATATATATTATAACTTGTATATTTTCTCGTAACATATATATTATATGTTATGTATATATATTCTCTTATATATTTTCTTGTAGTATATATATTGTATGTTATGTATATATATATTCTCTTATATATTTTCTTGTAGTATATATATTATAACTTATATATTTTCTTGTAGTATATATTGTATGTTATATATATATTATATATATATATATATATATATATATATATATATATATATATATAAATAATTCCAAGTAAAGACAGAAATATTGCGAAAAGATATTCAAGGGTATGTCTAATAATTTTTATTACAAAAAATGGCATATCTTTCTTAGTCTTCCTTCCCCGAATGGAATGAGCACAATAAGGTACTAGTACCACCATTAAAAGAAAAAAAACTAAAAGGAGATGTGCCAAAGTACAAGTTATTGTATAATCTACATTGTATCTCTAACAAATCTCATAAATTCTTCAAGGTTCGGAGGAGGTTGCGTTGGTGGTGGTGGTGGTGGAAAAGAACCTTGTTCATCACCGCTTTTGGGCGAAGCCGAATCCTCCGCAAGTTACGCTATCATTTCTTCATAAGTTTCATCTATCGCCCGGTTGTGATTCTGCAATTCCAAAGTTTCTTCTTTCCGAGCGGAGCCAATCTCTAAACATGAATGATTTTTCCAAGCTCTCCCTCATAGACGCTCTATGATCACCTATTTGCAGTCTTGCTTGACTGAAAGCTTTCTCTGATGCAACAGTTGAAGCTTGAATAGATAAAATATCCCGAGTCATCCTTGCAAGAACCGGAAAATGTTTTTCCCTTGCCTTCCACCATTCCAAAAGATCAAATGAGCCGCCTGGATTCTCATTTTCAAGTCCCTGAGACAAATAAACTTGAAGATCATTTAGATGTGAAGTTTCATCATAATTATCACCTTGAGAACCCCTGAACTCCGTCCAAGATTTAAGAGCTTTTAAGCCCGCAGCTCTTTTAGACGATTGTGAACTAGACGAATTAGGGGTTGGAATATTTGGCCTAGGATGCTCTAAGGCAAGTTGATAAGCATTATAAACTGTTTGAGCATTAACTTTAATTGAGGCTTTTGCATCTTCAAGTGTAGCAAGTTCCTCATTTGAAAGATCTAAAGCCTTATAAATATTTAAATACCAAAAATGAGGACCTCCCAATTTCATTGTAGGATTTAACATTGCAGCAATACCATAAATAGGAGGGATAGGAAAAATATATTTTTTAAACTTTTGTTTTATTTCATTTATAGCAAGTTCATAAATGTCCCCACCCTCACTAATTTCACCAAACAAATCAGATAGTGCTGCAATATAAACTAAACAGTTTGAAATAGTAGGATAATATTGCCCAGAAAATGCATTTGTAGCAATTTGAAAATGTTCTAAAAAATCTAAAAGAATTTTAACATTCGTCCAATCTTGAGTAGTAAGCATTTCATCATCATCCTCACCACCTACCCGAGAATTAAACGTTGCATTAATTGGGTTTTTATATTCATATGCAACTACTAAACTTCCGTACATACAATTCCATCTAGTCGGGCAAGGTTTAGGAACCTTTCTTTCTCTAAGGTCATGTTCATCACATTTTTTATAATACTCTCTAAGTCTACTTCTACGGTTTGAATAAAAAATCCAATGAAGAGCCATTCTAACCTTTTCAATTTTTATGTTTAAAATTCGCATACCATCACCGACAATTAAACGATAAATATGACAAATACATCTAACATGGAAAATATTAGTAAATGCTGGATTTAGTGTTCTTGTAAGCATGCATATAGAACTAGTTTTACTAGAAGCATTATCCATAGAAATTGCCAGTATTTTATTGATAAAGCAAAAATATCTACAAATATCTGCAACAGTGTTGGTTATAAACTTACATGTGTGACGTGAATTAATTATTCTATACGCAATTATGCGTTTTTGCATTGTCCATTCCTCATCTATTCAATGACTTATAACAGTTAGATAATCACAATCATTACCACTTCTACCAGTATCAGTAGTAACAGAAATCCGATTAGGTATATGAGTAAATAAATACCGCAAATATTGTTCATATTCATGTTTGAATTTATAAATATCGCTCTTAACTGTTGCACGAGGCCAACCTTTATAATTAGGATTAAAAACTCTTGTAATATAATGAACCCAATTAGGATTAGAAGCAAAAGTATAAGGTAAGCACATAACAGTAATCATCTTTGTTAATTCTTCACGATCTCTATTTGGATCGTAATATAAAATACCTCCGGTGACAGTGTTAATTCCTGGTTGAACTAGATTTGAACCTGTACTAGGATTAATCGCATAATCTACACTTGCCCCCTCTAGCTGTGCTTTCATTTGTAAAAATCTAGCCTTATCTCTAGGGTGTGTTTTTATGTGCCTAGTCAAACTACCCGTGCCGCTACGGTCTCCAGTATATATATGCGCCATTAATTTCCCACAAGTTTTACACTTAGCCTTATTTTGTTCTCTTACTTGAGTAAAAAAATTCCAAACTAATGATGTTTCTAGGCGTTTAGCAGGTTCTCTATTAAAAGTAGGAGTTTCTACAGGCGGGTTGGCCGGTGCATTAGTTGGGTTATTAACAGGACTAGTAGGTGTATCATCTAAATCTGGTGCTTGGGTTTCATCATCATCCTCATTTTCCTCATTATTTTCTAAGATAGGTTCATTAGGATAAAGAGCATTCATAATTTCATCATCTAATCTATCACCTGGTGCAACATTATGGCAAAATTCACTACCGGTAAATTAAAAACAAGGGTGATAGCTATCAAGAATTATGGGAGGAGGAGGACGTCTAGGTTGGCGACTACTTTCAACTTGCTTATCTTTTCTAGGGCGGGGAGTCGGGGGAAGGGTAGTATGATGGCCACTACTTTCACCGGTTTTATCTTTTCCTTTACCAAATATTTTTTTCAAAGAAAATGCCATATTAATTATAATTATGCAAACTAAACCATACAAAAATATATTCTTAAAACGTAAGAGTTGAAACGAATTTAACGGATTGCCGAACTTCTTGAAAATTGAAAATCGTTGAAGACTTGAAGACTTCAATTCAACAACTTCACAATTTTTTACAAAATTTCAACAATAAATTAACACTCTGTTTGGATCATTGCTCCCCATCGTTTTATAATGTATTGTATTGTACTCTATCATATTGTGCCGTATCGGCTTAATGAATATAATGTTTGAATAGATTGAACTGTTTGTCATTGTTAAATAATACTTTGCTGTTTGGTTTGAGTGTATCGTATTGTACTGTTACTGATAAGTTTACTAAAATACTCTCAATTGTAATATTGCATTTATCAAAAATTATGCATAAAATAATTTTTAAAAAATAAAACAGAAGAAGGCAAAACACCTTAAGAAAGCAGAACAGAAGAAGGCAAAACAAAGGAGCACAACTAATTAGAATCGAGTTAAAAGCAAATTAGGAGAAAAAATAAAATAGAAGGCGGCGAAACACCTTTAACGTTGGTGGCAGAAGTACTGGAAAAAAATAATGTAGGTTATAAGTTGGAGATTTGGAGTTAAAATAGAAAAAAAGGTAAATGATAAAATTGAATTGTGGAGTAATAAGTTAGGGCATAATTGGAAAGAAAAATAGGAAACAATCCCACCACACCGAATTGGTTGTTTAAAAAAAGGGACTTTTCATTGTTCCAAAACAATGGATTTAACAACACAATACAACCAATTTTAATGAAACAATCAAAACAAATATTGTTTTGATATAACAGTACAATACGATACAACGAGGAACAACCATCCAAACAAGCTCTAAGCAATTGTAGTAGAGAGATCGAGACATATTGATGAATTGGTGAGTAAAAATGAAAGAATGAGGGGGTATTTATAGTTGAGAAATGGGAAAAAGTGTAATTATAAAAAGTTTGGGGTTAAAATAAAGTTTGGGAGCCAAATGGCTATTTTCTAAACTTAAAAACGGTCATATTGTCAGACCAAACGGCTAGATTTTAAGTATGGCTGTTGGAGAATTTTTTTTTTAAAAATAGTCGTTGGGCCTGGCAGGCCCGGCAGACGGTCCCGTGCTCGTGGGCTAATCCTTGAAGACTGACCCGTGACGGGCTTTACAGGACCACTAAGACCGGCCCACCATGCCCGTTAGGACCGTGGGCCCGGTCCGGTTCAGGCCCGGCCTAGCAAGCAGCCTTAGATAATACTGCTTGGAGAACTTACTGAGAATTGTCTTAGTCGTGTGTTCTTAGCTAAAATTGCATTGCGTGATGTAACTTATGGTAATGCATGTAATCATGTTTTCATCACTTTCAACCATTATTCTGCTATTTAGGAATTCTTAACAGGTTTTGTTGCCCTTTTACCTCTATATGCACTTTCACTTGTTTTACCTCATATTTTATGTTCTTAATGCAGAACCCTTCCTCTTTGAAAAAAGCACATGAAGAAGTTGACAGAGTTTTGGGAGGACGCAATCCGACTTATGAAAACATGAAGAATCTCAAGTTTTTGACCCGGTGCATAACTGAGTCACTCCGACTTTATCCACATCCACCTGTCAGTTCGTCTATTTCTTCTCCATGTGGACTATATCATGCATTATCTTCTGATAACCTGATTTTATGGAGAACTGTCTTTATAAGGTTCTAATAAGAAGAGCTCTAGTTGTTGGAATGAATCCAAATAAAATACTTTAGCCTTCATATCGAATTACTTGGAACAACAACATAAGCGGAATCGTACCTGAATCCATAAGTGGAAGCTCCTTAATCCTTCTTGAAAATTGTTCAAGGTTTGCCTTTGGAAGCTCCTTGATCCTTCTTGAAGATTGTCTTGAAGTTTTGGCTTTCACTTGATATCCAAGACAAATGTGAGGATTGGTTTTCCACTTGATATGCAAGAACAAGTTTGTGCTCTCTCTCTCTCAATGGGAGGAAGAAGAAGAGAATGTCTTGCATTCTTGTGGGAACCATAACCCCCCTTATTATAACATGTGAGTTATGAAACTCAAAGGTCCCAAGAATGTAACCTTGGTTACATGTATGTAACCTTAGTTAGCCCATCATTAACTAAGGTTACTCTTTTGGGTATCTACACATTAGTCCTACACTTTATATGACAATGTATTGGCCCCCTTAACAATAATGTCCATAAGACCACTAATATAGGCCAAACCAAAAGATAGCACATAACATATAATTAATCAATATATTGTCCATATGTATGTAGTATAAATCCAAATGTCTAACAATCTCCCACTTGGACTATACATTCATGCATATGTACAAACCTTAGCATTATATGTTACATTATAACTTTATGAGCTCAGAATTGCTATCATAATAAAATTGTCATGAACAATCCGGTCCATCAATCATACCAACATAGAATCTAAGAGATCTTAGTTACTCTTGCGTAACTAGACCCAACATAGATCACGTATATCAATATAACCAACGACATGGATCAAGTATAGGTGTGTAGCATGAAATAACATAAAGTGTGGTCTGAAATAGAATGTCTATTTCCAACTGGTTCTCTTTATTGAGATCAATCATAAACCTTAAGAGTACATAAAAAACTTTGAAACTGAATATCTGCAGATATAACCTTAAAACTGAATTACTGAATGTAATGGACAATACATAATTGTATAATACAAACTCCCACTAAAATTCATAATCCTTAACTGATTTGACACCCATGCAAGCAATATGCTCATGAAATACTTTGGGTGGCAATCCCTTAGTGAGCGGATCCGCAATCATGGAGTTTGTACTGATGTGCTCTATGCACAATTGTCCATTTTGTACTCTTTCTTTAACAACCCGAAATTTGACGTCCATATGTTTTGCTTTCGTCAAACTACTGTTATTGTTAGCATAAAGGACTGCTGATCTGTTGTCGCATAATAGCCTGAGTGGCTTTTTAATGCTGTCTACTATGCGCAGTCCACTAACAAAATTTCGCAGCCATAATGCCTCATTGGATGCTTCATAACATGCCATGTATTCCGCTTCCATAGTGGAAGTGGCCGTAAGAGTTTGCTTGATGCTTCTCCAAGAGATAGCACCGCCAACAAGCATGTAAATATAGCCTGATGTAGACTTCAGACTATCCTGACATCCAGCAAAATCGGAGTCGGTGTACCCGATGATCTCAAGCTGGTCCGATCTCCGATATGTAAGCATGTAATCCTTTGTTCTCTATAAGTACCTCATGACCTTTTTGGCTGCCTTCCAATGGTCCATTCCCGGATTGCTTAGATATCTGCCCAGCATCCCAACAATGTATGCTATATCAGGTCGTGTACATACCTGAGCATACATCAGACTACCTACAGCCGAAGCATAAGGTGTCTTTTCCATTTCCGTAGTTTCAAAATTATTATTTGGCCACTGTTTGAGACTAAGCTTGTCTCCCTTAGCAACAGGGGTGTTGCCTGATTTACAATCCTGCATGCCAAATCTTTAAGAACCTTATCGATATAGCCCTTTTGTGACAGACCGAGAACACCTTTGGAGCGATCTCGTTGTATCTGAATTCCTAATACAAAAGAGGCATCACCAAGATCTTTCATTTCAAATTTCTTTGAAAGAAATTTCTTAGTTTCATGCAATAATGCTACATTGTTACAGGCAAGCAGTATGTCATCGACATATAAAACCAGAAAAATATATTTACTCCCACTGAACCTATGGTATATACAGTCATCAGCAATATTCGGTTCAAAACCAAAAGATGTAATGACTTCATGAAACTTATAATACCATTGACGGGAAGCTTGCTTGAGCCCATAGATGGATTTCTTTAATTTGCAAACCCTTTTCTTTGAGTCTCCCGAAACAAAGTTTTCAGGTTGCACCATATAAATTGTTTCCTCAATGTCACCATTGAGAAACGCTGTCTTAACATCCATCTGATGAAGTTCAAGATCAAAATGTGCTACTAGTGCCATTATAGTCCTGAAAGAGTCTTTCGATGAAACTGGAGAGAAAGTCTCTTTATAATCAATGCCTTCCTTTTGAGTGTAGCCTTTTGCGACAAGACGAGCTTTATACTTAATGACATTGCCCCCTGAATCCCTCTTGGTTTTAAATATCCATTTACAACCAATTGGTTTAATACCTTCGGGCAATGTAACAAGCTCCCAAACGCCGTTATCGCTCATAGACTTCATCTCATCATTCATGGCATCAATCCACTTTTGAGAGTTAGAACCTTTAATGACTTGACGGAAGTTGATTGGATCATCTTCCTCAAGTCCAATGTCACTTTCTTGTTCTTGGAGAAATACAACATAATCATCCGGATTGCATTTCTCCTCTCTCTAGTGGATCTCCTTAAAGGCACTTCAGTTTCTTGAGGTTGTTGAGTTTGATTTTCATTAGTAATATCAGGAACTTGATTAGGGAGATTTTCGAGATTGTCTTGAATCCGTGTCAGGAATGAGAACACCCTGACCAAGATCAACAACTTGAGAGAAAGACATATGTTCTTCCTCAAAGACAAAATCTCTAACAACTTTATCTCCCCACCCCCCAAACTCAATATCCTCAAAGAATCGAGCATTACCCGTCTCAAAAATAGTTCTAGAAGTGGGATCATAAAACTTATACCCCCTGGATCTTTCAGAGTATCCAACAAAATAGCTACTAACTGTTTTAGCATCCAGTTTCTTTTCATTCGGCCTATAAGGCCTTGCCTCAGCTGGACAACCCCAAATGTGTAAGTGCTTAATACTGGGTTTATTTCCAGTCCAAAGTTCATATGGGGTTTTGATTGTAGCTTTAGTTGGAACTCTATAAAGAATATAAGCTGCGGTTTTCAATGGTTCTCCCCAGAGTGAGTCTGGCAAAGTAGTACGACAAATCATACTTCTTACCATGTCCTTAAAGGTCCGATTTCGTCTCTCAGCTACACCATTCATAGCAGGACTGCCTGGCATAGTATACTGAGGAACGATCCCACACTCATCTAGGAATTTAGCAAATGGCCCTGGACGTTGTTCACCTGAACTATCATATCTACCATAGTATTCACCACCACGGTCAGATCTAACGGTTTTAATCCTTTTGCTTAGTTGATTTTCAACTTCGGCCTTATATGATTTGAACACGTCTATAGATTGGGACTTTTCATGAATGAGATATAGGTACCCATAACGAGAGTAATCGTCTATGAATGTGATAAAGTATTGTTGACCATTTCTACAAGGTGTAGGGAATGACCCACAAATATCCGTATGTATCAATTCTAAGACATCCGAAGCTCTCTCAGCACCTAATCTCGTCTTGTTTGTTTGTTTACCCTTGATACACTCAATGCAAATATCCGAATTTGAGGAATCAAGAGAATCAAGAATTCCATCTGACACAAGTTTCTGAATTCTTTGTTTAGATATGTGACCCAAACGTTTGTGCCAGAGTGATAGAGAATTCTCATTAGTTAATTTTCTTTTGGTACCACTTGAACTTGTATGCAAAGTTTCATTATGTGAGGTTATTATGTCAACCAGATATAGGCTATCATATGTTGATAAAAGACCAGTACCGATAAGATTTGAACCTTGAAAGAGACTAACTTTATTGTCACCAAATGAACATGAATAACCAGATATGTCCAATTTGAGAACAGAAACTAAATTCCGTCTAAAAGACGGTACAACAAAAGTCTCATTCAAATCTAAATAAAAACCAGTCTTAAACAACAGCCTAAATTTTCCAATAGCCTCAACCTGAACCCTTTTGCCGTCACCCACATAGATGTATCTTTCACCATCATTTGGTTTTCGGCAGTTCAGGCAACCCTGCATAGATATACTTATGTGAGTAGTAGCAGCAGAATCTACCCACCAAGTATCCTTAGGTACCAAAATTAAATTAACTTCAGAACAAACAAGAGAAAGAGATATACCCTTTTTTGCACGCCAAGCGTGGTATTTGGTACAATCTTTCTTCATGTGATTAGTCCCTTTACAGAAAAAGCAACCTGATTCTGTAGTTTCAACCTTAGGTTCCTTATGTTGCTTCTTCTGGGGCCTTGCAAAAACAACTTCCTTATTTTTCCTCTTCTTATTATCTTTAGAAGAGGATGCCAAATGAGCACTTTCTGTCTTATCTTGCTTTATTCTCTCTTCCTCTTGCACACAATGTGAAATGAGTTCATTAAGAGTCCATTTCTCCTTCAGGCAGTTGTACCTGACCTTAAACTGATTTAAGTGTGCAGGAAGAGAGATCAAAACTAAGTACACAAGCAGTCCTCAGGTAATTCTAACTTGAGTGACTTTAGTTTCGAAGCAAGATGAGACATTTCCAAAATGTACTCCCTTATGTTTCCCTTGCCTTTATACCTCATGGAAACAAGTTTACTCAAAAGAGTACTTGTTTCCACCTTTTCGTTTTGTGCAAAACGCTTTTCAAGGTTTTCAAGGAAAACTTTGGCATTATTTTCATCATTCATAGTGCCCCTAAAAGATTCTGGAATTGCACGTTTCATGATCATTAGACTCATGCGATTTGAGCGTTCCCACTTCTCCATCTCCTTCTTTTCATCAGAAGAAGATGTATCCTCAAGAGAAGCAGGTTTCTCAATCCGAAGTGCAAGGTCTAGATCCATGCAACCGAGAACTATCATAATGTTCTCTTTCCATTCCTTAAAATTTGTGCCGTTAAGCACAGGGATGCTGTTAATGTTTGCAGATATTGTAGCACCTGAAGAATTCACTGAAAATAGAACAAGGACAACTTAATACATGCTTACAATTACTTGAATTTTAAACTGGAGTTTACAGATTCAAAATAGGCAAATCTCATTACAAGATACCTAGCACAACATTGATTTTAGTCTTTGGACAGAAAATCAACTTGTAAGTGGTACTCTTGGTGTAGTAATCAAATATTGACAATAAACTCCTGTCAAATATCAAGCCTTCCTTTGGGCCGACTTAATATTCACATGGAAAACTTAATAATTGTCACATATTTATCACCACAAGCATGTTCGAATTCCTGCCAAATAACAACCTTCCTTTGGGCCGGTGTTAAACGCATGGAATACTAACATACACAGTCATCTTATACTTCAAAATCAATCAATCTACACAAAAGAGGTTACTTTGGTAACATAATGTTTCAAAGGACTAATTTAAAATATTAGATGCAAAACTAAATAATTCTTTAAGCCATATTTTGAACCTTAACTGAAAAGTTACATGTTTGATATGTAAAAAACTGAACATTAAAAACTTAATCTTAATTGTACAAAACAAAATTTGAAGCATGATGGACAAAAAAAAACAATTAATCTTAAAACTGAATATTAATGTACAAAACATTAATAATTAAAAAACTGAATATTAATTGACATATTATTGATGTACAATTAAAATCTGAAAACTTAAAAAACGTTTCAATTAATAATGAAAAACGTTTCTTTAATTAATTGAAAAAACGTTTCTTTAATAATGCAAGATTAATGTTTTAATATTAATCTTGCATTATGACTCCATTAATATCTTAATTAAATAAAAAAAAATGTTTCAATAATAATGAAAAACGTTTCTATTAATTAATTTTGCATTATGATTTCATTAATGTCACCAGAAAAACGTTTTTAATAAAAAAAACATTATCTTTATTAAAAAACGTTTCTGTCCAGGACCTTTTGCGGCGACGAACGCTGCCACTAAACCCATAGAAGTCGCCGCTAAATGTATTAGCGGCGACTATGTATTGAAACTGGAGTTGCCGTCACTGAAGGTTATTTGTGGCAACATTGCGACGAACGCTGCCACTAAACCCATAGAAGTCGCCGCTAAATGTATTAGTGGCGACTATGTATTGAAACTGGAGTTTCCATCACTCAACGATAATAAACTTAATGGGGCTTTCAACAAAAGGCTTAAACAAGGAATCATTTTGTTCAACAACCAAACTTATGCAAATTTCAATATTTCAATTCATCTAGCGATAATATGGTATCTAAATACTAAAGTTCATCATCAACATATCATTCATGAAAGCATGCTATATTATGGTACTAGAATTTCATAATCAAAATTCTATCTTAAGTTAATCATGAAGCTTTATAACATGGATTTCATGAACTTCCAAATGATCCAATACGAAGGAGGCTCTGATACAATTGTTGGAATGAATCCAAATAAAACACTTTAGCTTTCATATCGAATTACTTGGAACAACAACATAAGCGGAAGCGTACCTGAATCCATAAGTGGAAGCTCCTTAATCCTTCTTGAAGATTGTTCAAGGTTTGCCTTTGGAAGCTCCTTGATCCTTCTTGAAGATTGTCTTGAAGTTTTGGCTTTCACTTGATATCCAAGACAAATGTGAGGATTGGTTTTCCACTTGATATGCAAGAACAAGTTTGTGCTCTCTCTCTCAATGGGAGGAAGAAGAAGAGAATGTCTTGCATTCTTGTGGGAACCATAACCCCCCTTATTATAACATGTGAGTTATGAAACTCAAAGGTCACAAGAATGTAACCTTGGTTACATGTATGTAACCTTAGTTAGCCCATCATTAACTAAGGTTACTCTTTTGGGTATCTACACATTAGTCCTACACTTTATATGACAATGTATTTGCCCCTTAACAATAATGTCCATAAGACCACTAATATAGGCCAAACCAAAAGATAGCACATAACATATAATTAATCCATATATTGTCCATATGTATGTAGTATAAGTCCAAATGTCTAACACTAGTAGCTGATGTGCTCCCTGGAAATTACAAGGTCAATGCTGGTCAAGATATAATGATATCGGTATATAACGTTCACCATTCTTCAGAGGTAAAATCTAACAGCTTTTTCTGATCTTTTACCCTCTTTCTTGTTACTGTTATTGCATTTTTGGAAATTTAATTCCTTCAGATTGTTCTGTTATATATAATTTTTTCACCCACCACTTAAATATCAGACGAATCACTTGCTTAATCCTTTGACTCTTACTCAGAAAGATCTATTAAGTCGCTGTTTTTGTTTTTTATGATGTCTGACTGTCAGTTTTGACTAAGCAATTTTGTCAAGACAATCTTCTGGTTCATATTTAGGAGCATCACTTATCACTGCGTTGCATTTGAATGTCCGAAATCACTGCAAATTATTGCCTAAATGCAGATCCCTATTATATCCTTACTCTTTTACATTAGTAAAGCACTTGCCACAGTCGTAAGGTACTTAATTTGAACGCCATTTAGTTGGACAAATGTCATACTGAGCACCCATCGATTATTACAACTCCTCAAGACGGTGTGAATCATTTCCTGTCCTCAAATGGGTTCTTCTTCTTCATGGTCTCTCGAGTATTACGATATGCTATGATTGGCCCTCACTTTATTTTTATTGTTTTATGCTTGCAGAGTATGTGATAACTTTGAGCTAAACAATTTGGCGCCGTCTGTGGGGATTTCATAACAGAATTGTGTAATTATTCCCGGGACCAAAAGGAAAGAAACGCCAGGGAATAACCCAGCTCAAAACAAGCTGAAGCGATATATCGGATAAAGGAAACTTAAAGATCTCGAGTTGAGATCCAGCTCATCTTTCACCCCCCCCCCCCCCCACATAATACAAGCAAGAAGAAGACAACAGTCCCCCCCCCCCCCGGTGGGAAAAGCATCCAAGGTACTCCTGTGTCCCCGGTGCAAGGACCCGCCTGGGAAGGACACGAAGGCATCTCAAAATCGAGATCCACGGCGGAGTATCCTACACGAACTAATCGAGAAGACAACACTTAAACCGTGCGAATTCTAAAACCAAAACAGACTGCTAACGCCCCATACACATGACGATAGGTCATGCGGGAGAAAAAGTTCAAACAAAAGTTCAACTACAAGTTGAACTGGGACTCAGGCTATGCGCCTTCGCCAACGAAAAAATTACAACATTCAACAACAGTTGAACAACAACTCTGGCTACGTACCTTCGCCAAAAAGTTCAACTACAAGTTGAACAGGGACTTAGCTATGCGCCTTCGCCAACGAAAAAATTACAAAGATCAACTACGGTTGAACAACAACTCTGGCTACGTACCTTCGCCAAAAAGTTCAACTACAAGTTGAACTGGGACTTAGCTATGTGCCTTCGCCAACGGAAAAATTACAAAGATCAACTACGGTTGAACAACAACTCTCGCTACATGCCTTCGCCAAAAAGTTCAACTGCAAGTTGAACTGGGGCTCAGGCTATGCACCTTCACCAACGAAAAAATTACAACGTTCAACTACGGTTGAACAACAACTCTCGCTACGCGCCTTCGTCAAAAAGTTCAACTACAAGTTGAACTAGGACTCAGACTATGCGCCTTGGCCAACAAAAAAATTACAAAGATCAACTACGGTTGAACAACAAATCTGGCTACGTGCCTTCGCCAAAACGTTCAACTGCAAGTTGAACTGGGACTCAGGCTATGCGCCTTCGCCAATGAAAAAATTACAACGTTCAACTACGGTTGAACAATAACGCTGGCTACGTGCCTTCGCCAAAATGTTAAATTACAAGTTGAACTGGGACTCATGCTATGCGACTTCGCCAACAAAAATTGCAATGTTCAACTACGGTTGAACAACAACTCTGGCTACGTGCTTTCGGCAAAAAGTTCAACTACAAGTTGAACTTGGACTCTGGCAATTCGCCTTCGCCAACGAAAAAATTACAAAGATCAACTATGGTTGAACAACAACTCTGGCAACGTGCCTTCGCCAAAAAGTTCAACTACAAGTTGAACTGGGACTCAGGCCATATGCCTTCACCATCACAAACCCAATCTCGTCCAAAAAAAAGTTTAATGCCTTCATCCTCAAAACTAAGAAGCAACGGGCGAAGAAACAAGCTAAATCTCCCTCGCCAAACTTGGCCATTCAAGTAAGTACGCCCAACTCGAGTTAAAATTCAGGCCACGTAAAGTTCAGCCCCGGTGAAAATACAAGGCCGCGTTTCTTACTATCGCGGCCAGTAGTTTGACCACGCCCGAACTGGGACTGAGGCTAAGTGCCACTATCGCCAAATAACGGCGACAACTTTGAGGCTAAGTGCCACTATCGCCAAATAATGACCACAACTTGTTTACACCATGTAAAAGAGAAGCTCTTAGAAAAAAGTGCTGAATCGTGGTCAAGGCCGTTATCGCTAAATAGCCGACCTAGTCTATGACTAAAGCTAGCAAGTGACTCGACGACGGTCGAAGGCACCAGATCCAACATTATCATAGTCAAGGCTATCGCCACCATTACGGTAAAAGACAGGGGAAAGGTACAACACAAACACCAGGCAGAACAGAGGAAAATAAAATCGCATATATTTACATCTTCAATCACAACGGGTCATCCCCGCTCACACCCGGCCAAGGCCGGTAAAAAAAACAAAAAAAAGGTAGCCAAACGGCAACAACAACTACAAAAAAAAAATAAAGCCAACACCACAAAAAAAATTTCATTCGGCGCTACCCGCGCCACCATCAACACCACCAGCGCCCTCGGCGCCATCGTCAACTCCTGGAGTGGACGGGTCGAAGCCGCAATCGATAAAGGCCTCACGATCCTTTTGACGGGATTCTACATAAGAGGTTTCAGGCACAACGCCATCTTCCCACAGTCTCTTGTACACGTCGAACTAAACCTCGGAAAATGTCCACAGGTCGCGAGCCAAACCGAAAGAGGCAGCCTGATCCCTCAAACGCTGATTCTTAGCCTCTAACGTCGTAATCCGGTCCGCCGCAACCTGGGAATACCATTCATAAACACCAATACGTTCCTCCAGCGCTCCCTCTCGAAAGGCCACAACGGCCCTCTCCAGTCCCGTTCCCGTTCACGGACACGGTCCGCCGTCTCCAACGTCTCGAACCTCGATACGACATACCTTGCTTGTAGCCTCAAGGCAGCGGCCACCTGCTTGTTCAAAGCTTCAAAGGCCTTTGCCGCCATGGCCTGATCTTGGCGTACCTTCTCAGCAGTAGCCCGCCTCTTAGCCCTGTCTCCTCGTCTTTACGACAAAGATGCTCCTCAAGAATGTTGACCGTACCAAGAGCCTGCTGCATTTGAAGTTCCCGCCTCGCCAGCTCCTCGACAAGGTCCCCGTTCCGGGAGTCGTTCCTCATGCGCTCGCGCATCTCGCGGCACCGATCCCGCTAACGATGGTATTTTTCCAGCACCCGCGAGAAAATCCCCCAACGGTCGTTGGCTCGGCGTATGCTCTCCGCCTCCAACAAAAAGAGCTAAAAGAACGAGGCAATAATCAGAACAGAAAAACAGATAAAGTAAAACAAAAATAAAAGAGATGAACTAAAAGTCACTACACATACCTTCAAGCTCCGCGCAGCCACCTCGCCCATCAACCCGACGTCTGAAATACCCTTCAGCGATGTACTCTATGCCTCTGAGCATAGTACCTCGAACAACGGCACCAGATTCTCCTCTTGAAGCAGCAAGTTCTGCTCCGTCGGGATCTTGATGTAACAGAGCCGCCCTTCAGCACGCATCATTGTGTGGCTGTGACCGTCATGAAGCATACGGGCGTTGTCAGGATCTAGGTCCGACTCAGAATCCGATCCTTCTCCCATGGCGCCCCTCCCTCTGCACGCCGCTCGGGAAGTTGAGGCTCCGCCTCCACCAATACCATAGCGCCTGATTCTCCAACCAATGCAGTTGCTAAGGAACCACCCCTCCTCTCAGCAACCGGAACTGATAATTGAAACGTCAAAGCGGTAGTGTCACCTTGGCCTGAGCCTACCGAAGCAACCCCCACTGAATGCCACCCTCAAGGGCAGGCACCGCCGCTGGACCCTCCATGTCCGATGTCGGAGAGTCCAAGTTTATCACCACTGGAGCCGGTGTAAATGTAACCCTATGCCGGACCAGTGGCCTCTCAGTTTCCTCCTCATCCTCGCTCGGAGCCAACTCCCCCTGGGGCGTACGATCCCCGAAGGCTCCTCGACCCGAGGTGCAGATCGTGTTGGGGAATGGTCCGCCGAGGATTCAACCGAAGGCGCCCTCGGCATTTGAGGAGCACGACTTCGACCCATTCGCGAATGCCGAAGAGTGGAGCCAGTGGCGGTCGTTAAGCTACGAACAAGAGGCAAGGTTAGCACTTATTAGAACGAGACTAAAATATACATAATGAAGAAACTAACAAAGAGAGATACGTGCATGATTCCACGTCTCGGGGAATCTAGTGGCACACGCCACCAGATGTCCAGTCCTGATATAAAAGAGATTTTCATAAGCATGACGCTCGACCGCATAATCCAACTTCGCGGTCAAACCCCTCGCCCCACGAGGGACGACCCAAATCATCGTACCACAAAACCTCTGAGAAGCGTAGAGGGTCAACACGTGCCGCAACGTGATCTCTCTCCGGGCCAGCTCAGCATATTTTATGAGCATGGAAAAAAGCTTGTAAAGAGAAGGAACGAGTTGGCCAGGACATACTTGGTAGGGGTAGCAAAAGTCCACCACCAATATCGGAAGGGGGATCCTATACCACAACCTAAAAGGATAAGCGCAGAAAATGCAACACCCCTTACGGTCGATGTGGACCCTCTTCTCACGCCTAGCAAGGAGTATATCGGCAAATTGGGAAATGCACCACTGCACCCGTCGCTGGCCGATACCCACTTCCCCCATTAATGGGGCTTCATCTACCAGATCATTCCCCTCATCGGCAATGAAATCGATCACCGGGCCTCCGACAAGGACAAAATATCGGCCACCGACGGGCCCCGCCCGATTTCCACCAATTCAGTGGCTCTCGCGGTGGTAGACGGTCTTTCAGCCGCTGGAATAGTTGCCGGAGCAGGGGTAGCACGAGAGTTGCTTGCCATTTTTCGATAGATAAACGGGAACTGAATGAGATTCACGAAAGGAAAGCAAAGATGATGTCGAACGAAGAACAACGACGAACAAGAGAGAAGATGAACTGATAAACAAGAAGCTTCTTCAGAAATCTTACTTCGACAATAGATGGAAACATAAGAGATAAATTACACAATCCCCCATTTATAGACAACACCAATGGCTTTTACGAATTCCAACAACTATCATTAACTGCATGGCCAACCGCAAAACGGTTCGGTTCAACAGAAACGTGCGTCATTATGATAAGCACCACGAAACGGTTTTTCACTCAAACTGACGCGTTACCTTCAAAACGGTTACAACGACCTGAGGTTACGAAAAGACGTTCCATACGCCTGCGGACTTCGGACGCTGCTAAGTTACGTGCTAGGCTCATCCGTACTCTTTTTCGGCCACACGACATACGTATCGACCACCTGAGATAAGGTTAACATCTTACAAGGCCGGAGGTCGTCAGTATGAATATGGCGCCTAGGCCTAAAACAGTAATAACCATTCCATATATATATACGCACACATAAGGCTAAGACCGACCACAGTGTTAAGGCTACGGCCAATTCCAGTAAGTGAACGGCTAAGGTCGTCCGCAGCATTAAGGCTACGGCCATTTCCAGTATGTAAACGGCTAAGGCCGACCGTAGTATTAAGGCTACGGCCATTTTCGACGAATAAATGGCTACGGCCATCCTCAACATGCATGCAAACGATTTCGACTATGGTCGAAATCACTCGCATGGTCAAGGTCATCCACACAAAAAGGCTAAGGCCATCCACTTTAACGGCACGATCGCCCACATAAAAATGGCTAAGGACATTATTGACCTCAACCAGAACTACGCCCGGAAAAGTCCGCTCATCGAGCCCGGTCAAGGCAAGACCTCGATAAGCGGAGAGACTAACTGTATGGGTCAAAATATGACCTCGAGATAATTAACAAAATTAATTATATCCTAAGCTTATCCGGAGTTAATAAATGATGTGACCACTTATTAATCGTCGTGCCCGATCATCAGCTGACTCACTCGTTAAGGCTACGACCCATTCACCATCATAGGGACCGGACCTCAGCGTAGTCATGGCTATCACTGCCAACTCACGCATCTTGCATCTATAAATAAAAAGAGAAGGAGCCCTAGAAAGGGGAGGGGCTGCTTTTCTTCTTCATTACAATTTGCAAGAAAATGGAGAATATCATTGTAAGGCTCTGAACCTCTCCATGGAGAGGTAGACCAAATAGATATTATCAATAAAAGCTCTCTACCTCCCCCCCCCCCCCCCCTGTTTAATGATGAACATTCGTCTCTTGTATTTTTCTTTTGGTCTCTTGAATATTACGATCTGCTATGATTGGCCATCGCTTTATTTTTATTGTTTTATGCTTGCAAAATATGTGATAACTTTGAGCTAAAAAAAGCATTACGCAATCAAATTTAATGCTACAACAAGCTTATGTCACCTGAGTATTAAAATTAATTCAGATAAAAAAAAAAGGTACAGAAATGCCTTACTTTAAATAGGAAGTGATTTTGAATTATGTGGTGCAATCCCATTGGATAGTCTTGCTGATGTACTCCCACTAAAGAAATGAAAATCTAAAGATTTGTGAAGTTCCACGCTAGATTCTTGATTATCCTTCGGTATTGCTTTATGAATTTCCCATGCAGAGAAGGAAAACTTTCTATGGCTGGAGCAGTGTGTGGGGGAAAAAACAATGAATTATAGGGAAATGGAGATACAATTGAAGGAATTAACTTATATCCTTACACTATACACTAATAAGGTGAATTTAATCAGCTATAGCAGCTTATTATAAATTATCTGTAGTTATCATTCGAATGAAGAAATACTATAAAAAAAAATTATAATGTTAGTGTATAAAAGTTAAATTAAAATGTTGATATCGTTCAAATTCAATCTTTAGATGTTTTCATTTAAAAAGATATGGAATGTAAGTTTTTGCTTTCCAATTTATCAAGCAGCTAGACGAACTAATTTTATAAATATCAAGCAGCTTTAGATCTTAGTTATGGGTAGCGCACCTTGGAAGACTATATACAAAATTGAAAAACGCAGCATAAACCGTATGATCTTGAAGTTCAATTGAATTGATATATGGTATAATAAAATACATATTGAGTGTACTATTAATCAAATGAAAAAGTTGGACTTTGCCAGAAAAAAACAAACACTTTGATATTCAGATAACACTTCTTAGAGATTCTGCCACGTGCATAATGATTTCATCAGCTACTACTGTAAAATATTAAGACAATAATCTGTATACTAACTGTATAAAAATTATCTACACCATCGACATATACAAATTAATATTTATTAATTAGTATATTAATATTAGTAGTTAGGAAAAGCAAAATGTGACAAGATAATTTAGAAGAAAAATGAGATCTGTGATGTGGAATAGTGAAAGTGGCAATGGCATATCCTTTGGAAGATGCTTCACTTGCTAACCTAAAACATACGCTCTTTCCTTTCTTTTGCTCTTTCTTTACCCAAAAGGGACAACACACTCACTCTAGTCACATCACCCTTTTATTTGTTACCCTTATGACCAACAAAGTAACAAAAAGGTAAATATTCGCGCAACATATTTATTCCAACTCAATAAATACATAATTACGAAGGAAAACCTTAGTAAAGATGTTGTCATGTGACTAAAAGGTTACGGGTTCAAACTGTGGAAATAGTTTCTTGCGAAAATGCGAGGTAAGGCTACGTACAATAGACCCTTGTAGTTTGACCCTTCCCTGAACCTTACGCATAGCGGGAACTTAGTGTACCTGGATACCCTAAACTTTATATCTTCACCATATACATTCTCGTCTAAACTTTATATCTTCACCATAATAAAGTAGCAACATAATTTAGAATAAACACCGAGTGTGATTTTTTTTTTTTTCAAAACTAACAACATGATGTTCCCACCCTTATAAACGACTAGCCAAACCTTCCTACTGAAACCCTCCATCCCAGTCCCAACCCTCCCTTTAGACTATTCCTTTTGTGCAGTGTTATTGATGAGCAGCCACCCTTTTGCCACCAACTCAGGTGGCAATGGGGTGGCGCGCTGCTAAAGCAGGCGCTGGTGCTGTTCCTGACAATTGTTAGAGGTCATAGAACTGCAGCTGCTGCTATCTTTTATATCTTAGTCCCAATTCAAGGTAAGGAAATTGCCATTTTCTTTTGGTGGTGGCGTTTTCTAGTCCTAGTTACGAAGGGCAACTTGTATCCTTTGGCATTTAGACTTCCCTTTAGTCTCTCTTCATGAGCTCGAGGAAGTTAATTATAGTTCAAATAATCTCAAGGGCAAGCAGAAATTATGCTTAGCCTATTCGTACTAATTAGTTCAACTTATAAAGTGTTTTAATAAATGTTGTGTTTGAGAAGAACTTAATGAACATGTTTTATGTATTAAGCCTTTGGTTATAATACTGATGAAAGTATTTTCTATTAAGGTTTGGTAGTGGTTTTGTGTTTACATTGTTGTTTGAGCTGCCGAAGGAGTGGAAAGTGACTTGGTTCGTCATATTCACGTATAGATGTTGTAATAAAGTCCATAAATACTGAAGAGGAATTGAGTTATATGTAATGTTTTTGAAAATAAAAGGTTGATAATTAACTTCAATTATTCCTTTATGTCGTCATTAAAAGTGTACGTAGTTCCGTGTTTCTCAGGATGATTATTGTTAAGCCAAGTTAATTAGTCACTGATAATCACATCTGCACATATAAATTGAATGAGGTTTTCTCTTTATCTCTTGATTACACTCGTAGATCTTTCATTTGTGCCATGATAAAAAAAAATTCTTCTCTAGATTCGGACGCTATCACAATTTCTTAAATGTAATTATTATGCTAAGTTTTGAAGAATGTGCAATTATCATTTACGTTAGAAGAGCGAAAGACTTAGAGCTTACTATATAATAAGATAATCCAATATGAATAGATAAAACCTATGTTTGACTGCAAAGTTATTCTTTCTCTTTCTCATTCATATGTCTTAATAAGTGATTTTCGTAACTATACCTATAAAGGCACTCCTAATTGTAATTAGTCTGATAACGTCTGTGTCTTTAGTTATGCGTGCACTCACAGACTTAGCATGTCACATTTTCATAATCATATCATATACTATATTATAAGTTTGAAGGTGAAAGTGCAAAACTAAAAGACCAAATATCCATTAAAAGCTAAGTGAAATTTTTGCCCTTCATTTAAGCACCACACTTATGACATTTTTATACCAAATGGTAAAAATCTCTCGTAATAAATTGAGCCTTTAATTCTCTACTATACTTTATTTGAAAGCAACAACAACAAACCCAATGCATTTTCATAAATAGAGTTTGAAGAGGGTATAGTATACGCAGATTTTAGCCCTGCCTTAAAGATAGAGAGGTTATTTCAAATAGACCTCCGACTCAAGGAACCATGGAGATAAAACAGCAAGTAGCAAATAATAGTAGCAACAATAAATTAAGTTAAGGGGCGCGAATGACACAACATGTAATAGTAAAAAAACCATGAATAAGATAATACAAAAATAATCCTAGTGTTTACCCTTAAAATTGGATAACAATTAAAACTATAATGTGATTTTAAGGATACGTGATTTCACCTAATACCAATTGATAAATATAAATAATAGTGATAGAAATTAACAAACAACAAAGTAAAGCAAACCAGTGTTGATACCAGAATAAGAAAAAATAAGGCAAGCTGATGAACAAGAGAGTTTAAGCTAAAAAGAGTATTATGTTGCTTTGATATGTGAGAATCCAAGTCCCCTACAAATGATTGGAATCCCTCTTTATATAGTAGAGGAATTTTAATTATGGTATAACTCTAATTACATAAGGAAATCTCATTACTAGCTAATTAACCATTCTTGATTTGATCTATTCCAAGATTCCCGCCATGATCTTCGGACAGTCACGAATATCTCGCATTTATGTTATTATGCTATCTTGATCTTGCTCGATGTCTATCTCATTTGGTCTCGATCACTACTGCCATCGATCTCGACAAGTACCTCGAACCCCAAACTTAGTACTTGGTCCTCGTGCCTCAATCTGATCTATTACGGGATCGGTATTCAATCCTTCACCATGGTCTCGGCAAATCAATAAAATCCTACCATATTTTAACCGTATATAGATAATCCCCGCATTTTTTGGAGTGTAATGGCAGGAAACGAATTGAGGCTTCGAACTTGCCCTCGATTTATCACGATATAAGCATCGTGACGTAAGCGGCAAAGGTGACTGAAACATCCTATCGGTTCGTATACCGAGGTATTAAATGCCTATCAGTTGCTGTCGGCCATTATCAATTCTGAACCGTCATCTTTATCGTATAAATGCACTTTCCTTCTCTTGCCCAAACTTTACTTTCACTCTCTGCTCTAACTTCAAAGTTCTCTACATTCTTCAAGTTTCCCACCTTAAATCTTCAAGCTTCATTGCTAAACTCCTTTTTAAAACTCCAGATACCTTAATCCCCGTTCATTCTTATTCATAAAAATGGCAAAAACATCAAATATGGGACTTGAGGGTATGCTTGAAATCGAATTCCTAGGTCCGAAACCCGTGAAATGAATTTTTAAGTAAAATTATTTTCTAAAAATATTTAAGGAAAATTGAAAGGAAATCTGATTAGAACACGATGGTATCGGGCTCATATTTTGGTTCCGACACCTGATATAGGTCTTATATATGTTATAAGTCATTCTTGTAAAATTTGGTTAAAAATGGACGCCGTTTGACATGATGCGGACCTAAATTGCTAAATTTGATACTTGATGAAGTTTGAGAAAAGTTCTTGATTTTGAGGTTTGATTCATTGTTTTTGAGGTTATTTTAGTAATTTGATCGCACGAATAAGTCCGTATGATGTTGTTCAGTTAGTACGTGTGTTTGGTTAGGAGCCCCGAGGGCTCGGATATGTTTCGGATGTGTTTTGGAAAGTTTTGGACTTAAGAAAAAGTTGCAGATTTCTGCTGTTAGTGCCAGGGATTTTACCCTTCACATTCGCATGGTCCCTCCTACGAACGTGTAAAGAAAATATCATAGGTGCCCATTTTTCTTCTTCGCAAACGCAAAGGTTGAGATGCGGACGCGAAGCTGAGGGGGGAGACCCTTCGCGAACGCGTTTTTCCACTCACAAACGTGTAAGGTTGAGGGAGGGGTCACCAAATTGTTCGTCGCGAACGCGATCCCTCGAACGCAAACGCGAAGCTCGAGCAGTTCCTACTTTGCGAACGCGAAGGCTTATGTAGCCTGACCCATCACAAACGCGAAGGGTCTATTTCGAACGCGATGCACAATTTCGCCTAGTTATTTTAAAGACCCAAAAACATAACACTTACGGGATTTCATAAAAATTTCCTAAACTTCTTCTTCTCCAAAGCTCCTAGGTGATTTTTGAAGCTTCTCTTCACCATAAACTCTTGGATAAGTAATCATTAATTTTTTTTCTTTAATTTCCATCAACACTCACTAGATTCCTAGGCCTAAAACATGTAATTAAGGGTAGAAATTAGAGATTTGGCTAGAGTTAGGGCTTTTTGATTAATTGTGATTTAGACCTCGTTTTGGGGTCGAATTTTGGAACTAATTATATATTTCGGCTCGTGGGTGAATGGGTGATCGAATTTTAGTTCGAACCTCATATTTTGACCAAGTGGGTCCGAAACCAATTTTTGGAATTTTGGGAAGAATGATTGAAAATTATAATTGAATATTGGAATTGGATTGTTTAGCATTTTTTAATGTTATTAAGTCATTTATGTATAGATTCGATTGGGTTGGAGCCGAATTTGAAAGGAAACGCGGTGTTGAGGCTTGAGTTGGCCGTGGAAGTTCGAGGTAAGTGTTCGTTCTATCCTTAGCTTGAGGAATTAGGAGTTGAGTCCTATTTGATACATATTTCTTATTGAATACGATGTATAGGCATGGTGACGAGTATATATAAGTTGGTGTCGAGCATGACCGTGAGTCTTAAATTGATATTTGTTGTATTCTTGAATGATGCTATGGTTTCAATAGTGATAAATCCTTGATATTTAGCAAAGACTTAGTTTATTTTCGAGAAATCTACTTATGATTGAGTAATGGTGATAGCTGAGCTGAGTAAGAGTTAAGTTAAGATTGGTTATAGCTGATTCTCCCTTAACGGGATATATATACTTGTTCTGTTGGTTTCCCTTGTCAGGATAGTGTAACTTATTGTTGATCCCTTGCGGGGATGGTTATTATGATTATTGTTGACTATATATTTGGAACGCGTTGCACGCTACAACATTATTATATATGGATCAGGTTTCACTCTGCAATAATAATATGTTGGATCGGACTGAACGCCGCAACAAATAGTATATCAAATCGGGTTGCACGCCGCAATAATTATATTACATTGGAACGGGTTGCACGCTGCAATAGTGTTAAATGATAAGGGATCGGGTTGCGAGCCGCAACATTAGTGTTATTGTGTTGTTGTAGATATTGTACTATCTTTTCCTTACTTCAGTTCAGTTTTTTATTAGATTGATATATCCCCCGAAGCATGTTTCCCCTCCCTTTTAAACTGCTTATTAAAGGTTTATTTTTCCGCCATATGTTATATAATTGCATAGTTTTGTATGGAGTCTGGTCCTAGCCTCATCACTACTTCGTCGGGGTCAGGCCAGACACTCACTAGCACATGGCGTCGGTTGTGCTGATGCTACACTCTGCACTTATGTGCAGATATCGAAGCTGCATTTGGTCAGCAGCATTAGCTCGGGAGCCAGCCTTTAGTCCACCGAGACACCGAGGTAGCCTTGCAGGCGTCCGCAGGCCCAACGTCTCCTTTATCTTTTTATTATGTTCTGTTATCTCATGTATTCGAGACAAACAGTGTTATCTTTCATTCAAACTGTTGTATGTAATACTCTTAGTAGTCCGTGAATATTGTGATACCAAGTTCTGGTTAAAGGCATGTGTTGGTATTCAAGATATTTTTGTTTTACATTTATTTAAGATTTTCGCTAAATTTCATATTCCGTTGTTACTTTAATATTTATTCCCTGTTAATATAATTGGTAAGAAGATTTAAAACAAAAGTGTTTAAGGATTTTTTAATGTGTGGCTTGCCTAACTTCTATGAGTAGGCGCCATTACGACTCCACATGCTGTGAATTCCAGGTCGTGACACTCAGAATCACCAAATTTTATTTGATAAAATCAGTTTAATTATTTCATCACCCGTGATCAGAGGCGGAGTAAGAATTTACAGTTTACGAGGCCAGGCCAGTTCGTTTAAGTTAATTACTGGGCTCTAAGTTAATAATTTATTCGTATACAATAAATTTCTTAAAGATAAATATAAAATTTGAACTAAAATTTACATAATTCGACCAAACTAATATTACGTATTCTAGCTCTGCAACTGCCGGCAACTAACATATCAAATAAATAAAGCAAGATAAAACACTTGGGTACAAGTGTTTTTAAAGAAAAGAGTTGTAATTTATGGATGAAAAGTATTCTAGCTAGGACAATTAATCAGTATATATAACTTAAAAGATAAATATTTGACCTTGAACAAATTGTAAAGATAAAAGAAATATTAATTAACATCCATCCAACCAAACTTTTGATTGCACGTTGCTTCCTCAATATTTGCGCATGTAAACATACGTTGAGACTTGACCGAGTAGCATCAGAATTATGTCTTTCTTTAAGATACGATGAAATAATAGTGTTACTTTTGGATATATGTAATTACTTATATCAAATGTACATGAAATTACCTGAAATAGTAAAAATATTTATTAGAATCACATAGTATTTTCCTTAATTAGTAAAACATATAGTTCTTGTCAACTACTATGTACAAGTCATTAAAAAATTCATAAGCTGCGTAGCTCAAATCTGCCACGAGAAGAAACTCCATAATTTGATCTTCTCTAATTACGACTAATAATTGTGATCGTATCTAGTTTTACCTTGACTACTATTAATTTTGGATATCAATAATTATATCAAATGTACATGAAATAACCTGAAATAGAAAAAATATTAATTAAAATTGCGTTGTATTTTTGTTGATTAGTAGAATATATAATTCTCGTCAATTCATATATATTACCTAAGATTTATTCCTTTTTTGTTTTGGTACATAAAAAAAGATATGTAAAACTCACAAAGTTTTTATAAGCTGGGTGTAAATAGATCGGGTTAGTTCGGATTTTACAATTACCAAACCAAACCAATTGTGTCGGGTTATTAAATCTAAATACCAAACCAATAAACTCGGGTTTTTCGCTCTCGGATTTTTTCGGGTTTTCTCGGGTTTTCGGGTTATTCGGGTTTTTTATAAATTTTTCCAATAAAATCTTCATAGAACAAAGCATATAAATTATGCTCAAAATATTTCTTTAATCCTAGTAAGATACACCTATATAAAGTATAATACAAAATATGAGATGTGTCATGGCATTATCCTAAAATATTCAACACTAAAGACAATAAAATTGTGTAATATCAATATTACTAATTAAAAAGCCACAATAAAAATATTGTTAGCTGAGTATAAGATGGGCAGTTAGTATATTGGATAAGATTAGATAGTTAGCTGAGTATAAGCTAGACTATGGCATTGTAAAACAAGATCTTTGGTGATTAATAAAATTTTAATTACAAAAAAAAAAGCCACAATAAAAATAAAAATAATCTAAAAATACTAAGTCATGCTAAAATAAGTAGACTAATAAGGATATATTAATTACATGACTAAACGCTAAAGAAAAATAAAAATAGGTTGTGCATTTATCTAAATTATTACAAAACAAAAAAATAGATATTCAATACATTCTCGTTCATAGTATTGAATTGAATGTCTTTTGTTAGCATTAATATTGATTTGATTTTGGTTTTAATTTAGCTTTTGTTAGCATTATTTAATTTACTAATGTTAATGGCTATAAAACTTATTGGAACATTCAAAAAGTTCTAATTCCAACCTTTAAATAATACCTTAAAATATAAATATAAATTTTTTTAAGAAATATTTATAAATTACATTACAATAAGTATATTTATATATTAAATATATCTAAAAGTTCTATATATTTAATGTCGGGTTGGTTTGGTTTCGGTTTGACTTTCTTTAGTTGAAACCAAACCAAACCAATTATGGTCGGGTTTTTTTTTTCCAAAACCAAGCCAAATCAAACCAAACCATCGTCGGGGTTTTTTTCTCGATTTGACTCGGATTATCGGGTTGGTGCGGTTTATCGGTTTCCTTTGTACACCCTACATGTATAGCTCAGATTTGCCAAGAGAAAAAACTCAAAAATTGTAATCTTCTCTAATTACGACTAATAATTATGATCTTATCTAATTTTACCTTGACTAATGAATATTTGTACTATAAATAAGACCTAAAGCAGTTAGTGTAAATCACTCTTCTATCAATTTCTTCAAAAAAGAAAAATGGCTTTGAAATTCAAGTCCTTCCCCTTTACAATATTCATAATTCTAGTAATTGCTTCAACTTTCTTCAATATTTCCTCAGCAAATGATGGATTGAAACCTGAATTCTTTATTGGTGATGTTAGAGTGGTGGAAATTGCAAATTTTGCTATAAATGAGTTCAACAAAAAAGCAGGACATAACTATGTACTTAAACAAGTGGATGCAGTAGAAACTGTTACTTATACTAGTGGTACAAATTATGAGTTATTTATCACTGTTAATGAATGGGATACAATTTCTGGTGGCCATGTTGCGGTTGTTTCCGTTGGTTCCAACAATTTCAAGAAACTTATTTCCTTTGATGGGAAGTTGTCTTCTATTAAAACTTAAGTGTATGATCCTCCAGAGGTACACTAAATGAAATAAACTATTCGAGTTAAACATGGTTTTGTCTATTATATGTTTGTTTTGTCTCGCATTATTAATTGTTGATATGTTTGGTTGTACTATTAAACATGGTTGAAAATTTCACGGTTTGAATAATCATAAATTGTTATAAATAGAATTCTATTTAAGGGGAATGTCTATATTTAGAGAGGTTTTAGGGTTTATTACTTGGTGGCTAAGTCACCCCATTGTAATTGACCCAAAAATTCAATAAGAATTCATTCTCCCTCTACTTTACTCTACAATACTCTTCTTCTTCTTTTATTGTTTCATAACACTTTATTAGTACGAGACTCTAACCAATTGGGTAGAAGCTTTGGGATTGAGCATAATGATTGTCAATTATTCCATGCACTTCTTTCATGATTAAATTTTAGATTTAAGGTAAGCATTTTACCGTATTTTTCTCTTTTCTATAATTTGATTTTAAATACAAGCAAAGACAATAAATTTTGATTAGAACTCTAATGGAGTTAGTAAGAAATTATAACCACTTTAAGTGGTAAAATTTCTATGTCTTTCCATGATCAAATTCATGTATGATTGTGGGCAAAGAATTGAAAACCCGTCCCATTGAATTAGCTCCATTCTCATTCCCTTTAGAGAATGTGATAGCAGCATGTGATAAGTCTAAAGAAGACAAAATTCTTACCGTGAAGGTATCAATGGATGTGGACGTGACAATAGACGAAATTATAATCGTCATTATTGTGATATTGAGAATAATAAGGATTCTCAAAATTATTGGCATATTAAAGGACTACAATAATGCAAGAAATATATCTTGCATATAATTTTGACCATGACCATACTGGTGTAACTTTCTCCTTGAAAGAGATATATGATCATATAGATGTTGATGAATATGTGGTAGTACCAAATTAATTGAGAACTCCACAAGAGCCAATTATACTATTTTGGAAAAACACAATTGATTACCAATAAGGTATTGTGTTGTAGTAAGTCTCAAAAAAACTTATTCAGTTTTCAAAGTATACGCGAAAACGGTTGATTATATTGAGATTATAAATAAAGGAAAGATTGGATATCTTCTATTACTACAACTTGTAGCGGGATTATATGTATGTGAAAAGCTACCCGCTTTATTATCCAGTTTGTACTACACAAACAAAAGAACGCTACAATAAAGTGGATCTTTATTGATATAAAAACTCATATCATAATAAACATGGAGTTTATTGATAATTGCACATGTCATGGTGTAAACTTGAACTTATCAATATTAATAATTCATTCAGTTGGCATAATCAGTTTAGCCATATCAATTTAAGTATGACGTGCAAAAATAATAGAGAATTTACATGGGTAAATATTAAAGAACTAGAAAGTTCTTTACGAATTCTCTTATATTGCTTATTCTCATTAATTAATTGATCAACTAAAGTGGGGACTGAATCCCATGAATTCTGGAAATATCAAAGGTGAATATGGGCCCATTCACCTGCCGTGTATACCACATAAGATGCATTTATGAGATGGTTACATGTGCGATTAATATTAACCCGCAACTTGGTGTTTGCGAGGTAATTTCCTCAGTAATTTATCTTAGAGCATAATTTCCAGATGTTCTGTCCAAGATAGTTTATCTTGATAAGTTGGTTTACGTCACAACTGGTTTAGCAAAATAATTTATTGAGTGCCTCGACTTAATACCTAAACTATTGCTTATGAGAACAAAGTTATCTATATCAGTTTGATATACGTTATACACGAAAGTATATTATTTTCTCCCCTCACAAGTGGTTTTGGGTCAGGAACCAAATAATTCCATCTTATTATTATTGATGTGCGGTGTATATTGATTAATACCATAACGCACAAAGATGGATTTTCAAAGTTGAGGAAATAATTTAGTTTTTCTAACATGAGGGGAGACATGATAAACAATTCAGAAAAAGTTACGCGCAATGAATTATCATTTGTATATATCTAGATCCTCGATTACGATAATACGAACTTGAAGTTCATAAAAAGATAATTCGTTTGTAATATATTGCAAAGCATGCCATACGCATTTGCTGACCCAAAGAAAGTAATTATATTCTCATTGCAAATGCTCATATTAAGTCCTAGAAGGACAAAGTCTATGGTGCGTTTAAAGCGTATAGACAAATCGATTTCAAATAAACTTCTTGATAAAGAAGATGAGAAAATGATCAAAGTGATCATAATAAAGGAGGCAACTGATCTAGAAGATCACATGTGTGATGACCTATCCCGTCGGCACGTGAAGTACCGTCCCATTTTCCCCGTTTTGTGCTTCTATATGTTTCATTATATGTGTTTGTAGAGTTTGAAGTGATTCGGACAGAGTTTGGTTGGAATTGAAACAATTAGTCTCTTTAAGAGAAGGCTAGTTTGGAAAAGTCAACCGGACATTGACTTATGAGTTACAGGGTTTGGAATGGATTTCCGAAGAATCGACTAGTTTCGGGGGGTGATCTATGACTTGGGAGTGAAATCGAAAATTGATTTGGAGGTCCGGTGTAGAATTAGGCTTGAATTGGCTAAGTTTGAATTTTGGGGAATTCCGGTTGATAGGTGAGATTTTGATCCGAGGGTCGAAATGGAATTCCGAGTGTTTTTATTGCTTCGTTAGGTGATTTTGGATATGTTTGCAAATTTTCAGGACATTCGGACGTCGTTTGGTCGGGTTTTTGGTCGAATGTTGGTTTCGGAAGTTATAGTTGAAACTTAGGCTTGAATCCGTCATGATTTGATGATTTTTGTGTTTAGGGATATGTTTTTATGATTGGAACAAGCTCGTTGATGTTTTGGGGTATGTTGGTGCCTTTGGTTGAGGTCCCGAGGGCCTCGGGATGGCTTCGAGTGGTTATCGGAGAGCGTTTGCATGGTTGAAAGTTGCAGATTGGGCTTCAGCTATTGCAGTTCTATGCGATCGCAGAGAAGTCATTGCGATCGCAGAGGAGGTTGGGTCTGGGTCCTATTTTTATGTTGTGCGATCGCATAAGTGTCCATGCGATCGCGTAGTATTGGGAAGTGGTTCTGTGCATTCGCAGAGGTAAGGATGCGATCGCGTAGTTGGAGGCCTAGGTTCATTGCGATCGCATGGGGTCTATTGCGATCGCATAGGAGGAAAATTGGAGGGATTAAATTTGTGCTCTGCGATCGCATAGAAGAGATTCACTTGGACAGAAGACTTTTTATGAAACATTCCAGTCGCGAACCTATCATTATATCCTCCATTTTTGCACCACCTTGAGAGCTTGTTGGTAGATTTTGAAGGGGATTTCGACGGGAAGTGATTGGAGGTAAGTCTCGTGGCCTAAATACGTCATTTAATCGAAGAATCATCCATTAATTCTCTAAAATTTGGAAAAAATGAAGAAACTAGGGCTTGGTTTTTTTTTTAAATAAAGTCCACTAGGCATAGTGCCTAGGATTGATTTTCATAGATACGAGATATAAAATACAACAAAGTGGAGGGGGACATAAATCTTACCTCCACACATACGATGAAAATGCATTTGGTTTACCAAATATGGTAATCAAATGGCATTTGACCACTATGATGAGATGAACCTATAATGTTGATCCTATTGTCTATCGACAAGTATAGACAATCAAATATACAAACTACATTTGAAGCAAACCTAGAACAAAGTCTAGGAATTTGCTAATACATTGATAGAATAAAATGATGATGATGATGAAATGATGGACTAGCTAAAACAGCGCGTCCAAAGATTTCTATCATCTGACAACAAGGTGTAGTAGGTACAAACCGTTGCCTTGTCTGTGTTTTGCAATCACTACTGTTTGGAGTATTTTGAAGCTGCTGTCCGGAAGCATGTCGTGCTTCTGCTGGTTTTTCTTTTCCGGGTGTAACCTGACTAGTTGTTGCTTCCTGGTCCGTTTCATCTGACCAGCTTTTGGAAATTGGAGACTGAGATTGTGCGACTAATGAAGTTAGATGCACAGTTGCTGGAGTCTGCTGCATATCACCATCACCGTCTGCTACAACTTCCTGTTGCATTTGAACACCCCCGTCATCTCGATCTTGGAATGTAACAGTAGTCCAAATTCCTCTTCTAGCTTGCATACCTCCAGAACCATGTCTAGGGTCGCTTTGCAATGGCCCAATAGATGTAGCTTTCAAATTACCATTGACCTGCTTTTTAGGCTTTTTCCTGGATGATTTTCTAATTGTAATCCAATTATCTCCCTCATCATCCGGAGTAAGTGTGGATTCCCCTGTATGTTCAGTAGTTGTAGCAATTGATCTGCCTTGCAATGGTCCAGGAGATTCCCATGCATGTTCAGTAGCTGGAGCGATTGAATTACGTTTTTGTTGTCCCTTATTTTTCAGTTTCACATCTGATTTTTGATTGCTTTCAATTAGTTGCTGTTGTTCTGACATTACAGGTCGTTTAGATTCACAAACCGCAGCAGTATTGATCACTGGATGTTCCTGCTGCTTTACACTAGGTACAAGTAGACCTTCTCCTGTTTTGTTTGTGTTCAACTGATGCTGCCCAGGTTCAGAAGTAACCCCAGCTGATGCTACGGAATTCTGCTGCTGCTAATCACTTGGAATCACTGATCGACTTCGCCAGACACTCAAATTTTCATTCGTTAGTTGATTGAGCCCTGCAGTTTTCTCCTGCTCTTTACCTGTAGCATTTCTACAAACACCAGCCCCTTCAACGTCAAGCAAAGCACCAGGTGGTGCATCCTCTGTTGCAATTGACATAGCATTTTTTGATGGGCTTATTGGAAAGAAAGCTGCAGCAAGAAAATCACCATATTCCTCTTCGTCATCATCATTTCTTTGTTCCTGCCACAGCTCAGTAGTAATGGGGTTCAATCTCACACTGGCTTGAATTACCTCTTTATCTGTTGACAACACAGTCTGTCCAGATTCAGCCCCGACATTGTCCTGTGAGTCCTTTCGTCGAGCATGCAAATTTTTACCTGAACTTGCTTTGTCTTGTCCTCCTTGATAGTGTTAGTTATTGTAACAATTTGTTTTGAGGTCTGTTGATCAATTAAATGTGCACCAACAGAATTTTGACAACTAACTGCAAAAACGTCCTTAGCATTATTTGTACCTTCAGTTGCCTCACCAGTTGGCCTATCAATAACACCTATTCCTGCCAGAGCATTACTAGATGTCTGGATTTTTTCAACATTAACCAGCTCTGTTTCCCCTGTTACAACACTCTGCCCAGAAATTTTACCGCATAAATTATGCATCTGTAGATCAGCTAAGGCATGAGGAGCCTCAATATTCTTTCCCATAGCACCTCGAGCCCCACCTGCCTTAGGACTCAATTGAACAACCTCACCATCTCGATGATCAAGTGGTGTAACATTCACTTGATCTGTAACACCCTTTGGGTTAGAGACAGATGTCATAACAACTGAAGCACTGGCCAGCTTCTCATAGGCTGTTTCAACATTATTAGTATTAGCATCTCGATTAGCAGAAACCAGTGCTCCTGATTTTGTCTTTTCAATTTGTGCATTATCAACAATTTGCTTAGCTGCAGTCTGCAACCCACCAGACCCAACCTTGTCTTCTCAAATTTTCCAAACACCAGCAGTTGATTTAGTACGACGAGCAGGAACAAATGGTGGTCCCATACCAATCTGTGCACTACCACTTTGGCCATTATGACTAGGTTGCTCCCCAGTTAGCACAGCAGAGACATTAACATCTGCTCCAACCAGGTTTTGTGAGTTAGCCTTATCACCAAAATTAGCACCTGAAACATCTATCCCAAACTGTGCACTAGAATTAACATATGTTGCAGCCTGAACAGAAGCTGGAATAGAGGAAGCTGCAATTTCAGTAGTCGCAAACTTTTCACTCTCCAATACATCAGTTGCTTCTGCTACTGTCGCGATACCACTGACATTCCCTCAAGTCCCTTTGCCAACCAGTGCAGCTTTAACTACATCAACTTCATCTGCCTCTATCCTGTTTTCCTCGATCCTCCATCGACACGACTTATCGTCATGTCCTTGATGTTTACAAACAGTGAAAAATTTGGTAGATTATCAACAACAACAACAACAACTACCCACTATAGTCCCACAAAGTGGGGTCGGGGGAGGGTAATATGTAGACGAGCCTTACCCCTACCCGAAAGGGCAGAGAGGCTGTTTTCAATCGACCCTCGGCTCAGTGAAGGAAAGGAAAAACAAAAACACAGACAAAAGATCATTATTAACTCCAGCAAAAATAGCGTAAATAATTATCTAAACATAAGAATCATAAAAAAATAACATGCAATAATATCAGACAGTAACTACCATAAATAACTACTCTAAGGGAGACACAATCCAATACGCAAATCATCTGCGGATAGCCCTGCCAAGCCTCACCCAACCCTGGGTGAGGAGTACGAAAAACTGTAGGAGCCCCTATCCTATGACCCTGATACTAGACCTCCAGACTTTCCTATCAAGGGCCATGTCCTCGGAAACCCGCATTCTAGCCATGTCATTCCTAATCACCTCTCCCCAATACCTCTTAGGCCTCCCTCTGCCTCGCTATACGCCGACCATCGCCAGCCGCTCACAACTCCTCACCGGGGCATCAGGACTTCTCCTTCGCACATGCCCGAATCACCTCAGCCTCGCTTCTCGCATCTTCTCATCCACCGGTGCCACCCCCACCTTCTCTCGAATAACTTCATTCTTAATCTTATCTAACCTGGTGAGCCCGCACATCCACCTGAGCATCCTCATCTCCGCAACCTGCATTCTCTGAACATGAGAGTTCTTCACTGGCCAGCACTCCACCCCATACAACATGGCAGGTCTAACCACAGCTCTATAAAATTTCCCCTTGAGTTTCTGTGGAACTTTCTTGTCACACAATACTCCTGATGCAAGCCTCCACTTTGACCACCTCGCTCTTATGCGATGAGTGACGTCCCCATCAATCTCTCCGTCCCCCTGAATCACCGACCCAAGATATTTGACACTGTCCCTCTTGGCGATAGCCTGAGATCCAATCATCACTTCCCTGCCTCCTTCGCTCGGCTCGGCGCTAAACTTGCACTCCAGGTATTCTGTCTTAGATCTCCTTATTTTGAAACCCTTAGACTCGAGAGTTTGTCTCCATACCTCTAACCTCTCAATAACACCGACCCTCGTCTCGTCTATCAATACTATGTCATCAGCAAATAGCATACACCAAGGCACATCCCCTTGAATATGTCGGGTTAGAGCATCCATCACCAAGGCAAACAAAAGAGGGCTAAGCGTCGATCCTTGATGGAGCCCCATAACCACTGGAAAATGGTCTGAGTCGCCACCCACTGTCCTAACCCTAGTCTTAGCTCCATCGTACATGTCCTTGATTACTCTGATGTAGGCTTCCGGCACGCTCTTCGCCTCCAAGCACCTCCATAGCACCTCCCTTGGGACCATGTCATACGCCTTCTCCAAGTCGATAAGCACCATATGCAGGTCCTTCTTCTTATCCCTGAACTGCTCCATCAGTCTCCTGACAAGGTGGATAGCTTCTGTAGTGGAACGACCCGGCATGAAACCGAACGGGTTCACAGATATAGATGTCATCTCCTTCACCCTCGCCTCGATCACCCGCTCCCAGACCTTCATGGTGTGACTTATTAATTTGATACCCTATAGTTGTTGCAGCACTGGATGTCCCCTTTGTTCTTGTACAAGGGCACCACTGTACTCCACCTGCACTCCTCCGGCATCTTTTTGGTCCTGAAGATCGCATTGAACAACCTGGAGAGCCACTCCACTCCTGACCTACCCATGCATTTCCAGAACTTCAGCGGGATCTCATCAGGCCCGGTCGCTCGACCCCTACTCATCCTACGCAAAGCCCCCATGACCTCCTCCGCCCTAATGCGCCTGCAGTACCCAAGGTCTCTATGTTGCTCTGAATGCCCCAACTTCCCTAGCTCTATGTTACGATCCCCCTCCTCGTTAAGTAAGTCTCGAAACTACGCCTGCCACCTCTTCTTGACTTGAGACTCCCCCATCCGAACTCTTCCATCCTCGCCCTTGATGCACCTAATTTGGTCAAGATCACGCGCCTTCTTTTTCCTTGCTTTAGCTAACCGGAATAACTTCCTGTCACCGCCTTTCTCCCCTAATTCCTCGTACATGTGACCAAACGCCGCATTTTTAGCTTCCGTAACCGCCAACTTTGCTTCTTTCCTTGCCACCTTGTAGATCTCTCTATTCGCTCTCCGTTCTTCCTCGCTTGTGCTCCCTGCCAACTTAGCAAACGCCACCTTCTTCACCTCCACTTTTCTTTCGACTACATCGACCACCGGTCCCCCTGGTGTCTGCCCGAATATCCCTTGGATACCCCGAGCACATCCCGTGCTACCTCCCTAACCAAGTTCGTCGTCTCTGACCACATAGCGTCCGCTTCCCCAGAACTTCTCCAAGCTCCGCCCTCAGCTAACCTCCTCTCCAAATCCTGTGCTTTCTCTTTAGTCAAGACACCCCATCTAATCCGCGGTTGTCCTCGAGCACCCCTCCTCTTCCTCTTCACCCAGAGACCGACATCCATCACTAGAAGTCTATGAAGAGTCGAAAGGGACTCTCCCGGAATAACCTTGCAATCCTTACACATACCCCTATCGCTCCTTCTGAGGAGGAGGTAATCAATCTGAGTCCTCGCCGCCGAATTCTTGAAGGTGACCAAATGCTCCTCCCTCTTCTGAAATGTCGAGTTCGCAATCAGAAGCTCGGAAGCCCTGGCGAAATCAAGCAGTGACGTGCCTCCTCCGTTCCTAACCCCAAAGCCGAAGCCACCGTGCACCTCGCCATCCAAAGAAGATTGTTTAGATTATCATAAACAATATGTTGATAATATTCCACCAACTTACTAGAATTAATATCACCAATCTTGATTCTTTTAGGATGTTTGTCTAATAAGTCAAGTAAAACCTTAACTCTAGCCATGCTTGGTGGGGTTCGATCTTGAGTCACTTTGTCCGCAGCTAGTGGCTTTCCCACAGCAGATGCTATGGACATAAAGATTTCTTTGCAAAGAAGTTTGCAGGTAACTCAGGAAAGGATATCCAAACTACTGCCTTCGACGTTTCTTCTCGCGGATTAAATCCAATCGTCCAAGAAAACGATCTAAAGAAGAACTCATCTCCCTTCGACTTAACATATCCTACAGTTCTTGATAAAACTTGAACAAAATCTTCAAACAAATCAAACCTTACCAGAATATGTCGATATTACAATTGCCCTTCACTTAAAAATGTTTCGAGAAAATCTGCCGCAACTCCTGAAGATCAGGTCTACCATACGAGAATTTAAGAATCACTGCTTGATGTAATCCTTCTTCAATGATGAAGGTATTCACCTCTTCAATGGTGAAATCCACAGTAGGTTCATCTTTGTTAAAAACTATTGGACAAACCTCCAGATTTTGTGAATTTGCATCTAAAATTTTTTGAACAATCTGTGCAGCATATGATGGCTTTGGATTATGAATTGGATGTTTTTGTGTGGTGTTTTTATTTGCCTCTCCCACAGCCAAAGGCTAGGAGAGGGTGAATCAGCCATGGCTGACACTATTCACGTGTGCTACAGTAGTGGCGTCTTGGGAGAAAATTCCTAGAGAGAAAAATTAGGGTTTTTAGGGTGTTAGGGCTTGTTTTTGAAATGAAAATTGAGGACTTGATGGCCCATTGGGACTCCGATTTTGATGAATTCTATATGAATGTACTAGTGGCGAGACGAGAATTCCGAAAATGTAATTTTTGTAATTTTTTGAGAAGTGGGCCCGGGGCTCGGATTTTGCCAACTTCGTGTTTTTGAATGTTTTTCGAGTCCTTTCTATTGGGTTATGTACCATTAGCCTATTATGACATATTCCTTGTGGTTCGATCAGATTCCACATCCGAGGAGGTCGATTTGCGAGGAAAGCGCAAGGCAAGCTAGGATTTTGGCATGTTCGAGGTGAGTAATGATTATGAATGATATACTGAGGGTTTGAAACCCCGTATTTGCACTATGCGGTGCTATGTTGAGATGAGACACGCATCTCGTAATGAGCATGGTGATATATCTGCTGGGGACTCGGACTTGGTCCATCTCGATTTATTACTTATTGTACTCCTTGACTAAGACTGAGCTTGTGCTCGTATATTTTGGGCTAGTTGTCATGTTTGGGACCTTGTACCGATCTGTAGAACTCCTAGGGAGCATGTTGAGCTGATTGACCTCATTTTACCTATTGGACACCTACCATTTGTCCTGACTTTTGACTGTAAATCATGAAATATACCGGACTTTGTAATTCGAACCCTAAATGAGCAATACCTATGGTTGAATACCCTGTCCTAGCTGAGTGGGCCCGAGAGGCCAAGTCTATATGTATTGGATCGGACTGCACGCCGCTACTATATATGAATCGGACTGCATGATGCAGTGATATATGGATCAGACTGCACGCCGTAGTGATATATGGATCGGACTGCACGCCGCAGTGATATATGGATTGAACTGCACGCCGCAGTGATATGTGGATCGGACTGCACGCCGTAATGATATATGGATCGGACTGCACGCCGCAGTATTTTAGCGCTTGGGCTGAAGGAGCCCCTCTGGAGTCTGTACACACCCCTAGTGAGCGCAGTCGACTATATTTATTAGATCGGGCTACGCGCCGCGGCATTTATATATTACATTGGATCGGGCTGCGCGCCGCAGCAGTATTAGTAATTGGTCGGACGGAAATAAAAGTAATTATCAGATTCTTTTTCCTGGTTTGGTACTTACTTAATGTCTTTGCTGTTGAAAATAGAATTGTTTAGTGTTTTTACCGGATTTCTTACATTCAGTTGTTATGTATTGCTATTACTCACTGGGTTGTAAGTACTCACTCTACTCCATGCACCTTGTGTGCAGATACCGTGATCCTGGAGGCATAGTTGTGATTTGCGGTTGCTTTTCAGTTTTGTACCGGAGTTGTCAAGGTAGCTGCTGGCATCCACAGGACCTGATCTCTCCTCTATTTATCTTCTGTTTCCATATCTAGGCTACTCCTTTGTATTGGATACTGTTCGGTTGTATTTAGAGGCTCAGACTTGTGACGCCAGATCTTTTGAAAAGCTGTTATTAGTTTGGATTACTATTTCCACAGTATTATCTTTTATTTCAAACTGAGATTTTATCCTAAAAATGGTATTTAAATTAATGATTTTGCTGGGAATGTTTAAATGGTCGGGCTTGCCTTACAAGGTGTTTGGCGCTATCACGACCGGGGTTTGGGTCGTGACAAGTTGGTATCAGAGCCTAGGTTACCGGGCCTCGCGAGTCATGAGCCGGTTTAGTAGAGTCTCGCGGATTGGTACGGAGACGTGTGTACTTATCCTCGAGAAGCTGCAAAACCTTTAGGAAAACTTCATATTCTTGAAATTCTTGTCATGCGACGTTGTTGATCCGAGAACTAAACTTTGGTATTCTATTATCTCGCAGGTGGTAAGAATGCATGCGACCGGACGTGGCGGACTACCACCATTGCCACCCACTAGAGGCCGGGGACGTGGTCGTGGTCGAGGCAGAGTAGCAGGGGCAGCACTAATTGACCCACCAGTTGCCCCCATTCAGGATTAGCCTCCAGCTGTAGAGGTTCCAGTAGCATCTGCTCAGGCACCAGCCGTGCCTATTGTGATTCCGGGTCTTTACGAGGCCCTGCTCGGATCTTATTGGTCTGCACCACCCTGGCACAGGCAGTCTCAGCTACTACTATAGCTACATCCCAGACCGGGGGTGATCATCAGACCCCCGCAGCTCACACTCCGGAGCAGGGTGCACGGGGCTTGCAGACCCCAGAGGCACCACCAGTTCAGTCAGTTGCCCATGTTCAGCCAGTTGTTCCAGTTCATAGTGATGGGGTGCCAGTGATGCCAAATGACGAGCAGCGTCGTCTGAAGAGGTTCAGCACGCTTTCACCTCCTACTTTTAGCGGTGTTCCGGACGAGGATATCCAGGGGTTTCTCGACAAGTGTCAATGCATGCTTAGGACAATAGGGATCTTGGAGACTAGTGGGGTATCTTTTACAACTTTTCAATTCTCAGGAGCAGCCTTTACCTGGTGGGAGGCTTATGAGCGGCGTAGGCTGGCAGGTATAGCGCCATTGTCTTGGCAGGAGTTCTCCACTATCTTTGTGGAGAAGTGGGTGCCTCGATCTCAGATGGAGGAGTTACGCAGGCAGTTTGAGTTGCTTCGCCATGGGGATATGTATGTGATGCAGAATAAGGTGAGATTTGCGGAGTTAGCTCGTTATGCTCCGTGGATGGTTCAGACGGATCAGGAGAGGATCAGACGATTTGTGGACGGGCTCATTTACCCCATTCGTATTCTGATGACTCGAAAGAGGGTCCTGAGTCATACCTGAGGAGGCGGTGGATATAACCCGCGATATTGAGACGGCTCGCCGTTAGTAGAGAGAGGAGAAGGATGCCAAAAGTCCTCAAGGATCAGGTGGCTCCAGTGGTTCTCCGTCTAGGAGCCAGTTTCAGCAGAGCAGGGGTCGTTCTTTCAGGGCTCCACAACCAACTCGGTCAGAGTACCGTTGTTCATCTTCTGTTCGGGGTTATCAGGGCTCTCAGCAGGGTCATCCATCTCTGAGCGCACTTCCCGTGCAGAGTTCGTATCATCCCCCATCTGTTCAGGGTTCATCTCGGCCGAGTTCTTCAGCCAGCCACACTAGTGCGAGGGGTTCCCTTCAGTCCCAGCCCTCAGCGCTAGGGAGTTGTTATGAGTGTGGCGAGTTTGGGCATATACGGAGGGAGTGTCCCCGTCGTTCTTCCAATTCATCTCAGCAGAGGGGTCAGCCCTCATCTTCTGGCCCAGTGTCTTCAGCACCCGCCCAGTCAGCTAGGGGTGAGGTTCAGGCATTTAGGGGTTGCCCTAGAGGGGGAGGCCGACCCGGTGGTGGTCAGGCCCCTTTCTACGCTCTTCAAGGTAGGTCAGATGATGTTGCTTCGGATGTTGTTACTACAGGTATTATTTCTGCCACGGGGATGCCTCAGTTTTATTTGATCCCGGATCCACTTATTCTTATGTATCTTCTTACTTTGCTCATCATTTGGGGACTACCCGAGGGTGTCTAGGATTACCTGTGCATGTATCTACCCCGATGGGTGATACTATTATTGTGGACCACGTATATCGGTCCTGCCTTGTTACTATTGGGGGTTTGGAGACCCGAGTTGACTTGCTGCTATTGAGCATGGTAGATTTTGATGTTATTCTGGGCATGAATTGGCTATCACCGTGCCATGCTATTCTGGATTGTCATGCCAAGACAGTCACATTGGCTATGCCGAGTATCCAGAAGATCATGTGGCGTGGTACGACCGATTATGTACCCAGCAGTGTAATCTCTTTCTTAAAGGCTCAGTGGATGGTTGGGAATGGATGTTTATCATATCTAGCATTTGTGCGGGATGTTGGAGCAGAGGCTCCTAGTCCTGATTCGGTGCCCGTGGTGAGGAAATTTCCTAATGTATTTCCAGCAGACCTGCCGGGCATGCCGTCGGACAGGGATATTGACTTCGGTATTGATTTGGTGCCGGTCACTCAGCCCATCTCTATTCCTTACTATTGTATGGCACCAACAGAGTTAAAGGAGTTGAAGGAGCTCCTAGATAAGGGGTTCATTCACCCGAGTGTATCGCAGTGGGCCGCACGGCCCGCACCGGTATATTTGTAAAGAAGAAGGATGACACAACGAGAATGTGCATTGATTACAGACAATTTAACAAAGTGACAGTGAAGAACAAGTACCCACAACCTCGTATTAAGGATTTGTTTGACCAGCTTCAGCGGCAAATGTATTCTCTAAGATTGATCTCCATTCAGGCTATCACTAGCTGAAGATTAGAGATTCTGATATTATGAAGACAACTTTCAGGTCGAGATATGTGCAATATGAGTTTCTGGTTATGTCATTTGGGCTGACTAATGCCCCAGTTGCATTCATGCACTTGATGAACAGTGTATTTCGGCCGTATCTGGATTTTTTTGTGATCGTGTTTATTGTTGATATTCTTGTGTACTCGCGTAGCCAGGAGGAGCACGCGCAGCACTTGAGGGTGGTATTGCAGAGGTTGAGAGAGGAGAAGCTTTATGCAAACTTCTCCAAGTGTGAGTTCTGGCTCAGTTCCGTGGCTTTTCTAGGACACGTGGTGTCCAGTGATGGTATTCAGGTTGACCCAAAGAAGATTGAGGCAGTGCAGAGTTGGCCTAGACCATCCTCAGCTACTGAGATTAGGAGTTTCCTCGGTTTGGCAGGTTATTACCGAAGGTTCATTTAGGAATTTTCATCTATTGCTTCGCCATTGACGAAGTTGATGCAGAAGAATACATCATTTGTGGCCAAATGAGTGCGAGGAGAGCTTCCAAAAGCTCAAGTCAGTGTTGACTACAGCTCTGGTACTAGTACTGCCATCAGTTTCAAGCTCTTATTCGGTATATTGTGATGCTTCAAGAGTTGGTATTGGATGTGTTTTGATGCAGGAGGGTAGAGTTATTGCGTATTCTTCGCGTCAGCTTAAGCCTCATGAGAATAACTACCCTGTTCATGACTTGGAGTTGGCTGCTATACTTCATGCTTTGAAGATTTGGCGGCACTATCTATATAGCGTGTCCTGTGAGGTGTTCACGGATCATCGCAGTCTTCAGCACTTGTTAAAGCAGAAGGACCTCAATTTGAGACAGCGGAGGTGGATTGAGTTACATAAGGATTATGATATTACCATATTGTATCATCCGGGGAAGGCCAATGTAGTGGCTGATGCCTTGAGCCGGAAGGCGGTGAGTACGGGTAGTTTGACGTATATTCCAGTTAAGGAGAGACCCCTTGCAGATGATGTTTAGGCCTTGGATAATCGGATGGTGAGGTTGGATATTTTTTAGCCTAGTCGGGTGTTGGCTTGTGTGGTTTCCCGGTCTTCTTTGTATGATCGCATCAGGGAGCGCCAGTATGATGACTCGCATTTGCTTGTCCTGAATGACAGGGTCCATCATGATGATGCTAGAGATGTGACTATTGGTAGTGATGGCGTGTTGCAGATACATGGCCGGATTTGCGTACCCAATGTGGGTGGGCTCCGAGAGTTGATATTAGAGGAGGCGCACAGCTCACAGTATATTCATCTGAGTACCGCGAAGATGTACCAGGACTTGAGACAGCATTGTTGGTGGAGGAGAATGAGAAAGGACATTGTGAGTTATGTGGCTAGGTGTCTCAATTATCAGCAGGTCAAGTATGAACATTAGAGACCCGGTGGTGTACTTCAGCAGATGGATATTCCAGAGTGGAAATGGGAGAGGATTACTATGAACTTTGTGAGTGGTCTCCCTCGTACCTCGAGGAACTCTGATTCTATTTGGGTGATTGTAGATAGGCTGACCAAGTCTACGCATGTCATTCCGGTGTGTACCACCTATTCTTCGGAGCGGTTAGCAGAGATTTTCATCCGTGAGATTGTGCGGTTGCATGGGGTTCCATTTCTATTGTCTCAGATAGGGTACTCAGTTTTCTTCCCAGTTCTAGATGACTTTTCATCAGGAGTTGGACACTCAAATTCAGATGAGCACGACATTTCATCCTCCGACGGACGGGCAGTCTGAGCGTACTATTCAGATATTGGAGGACATGTTGTGTGCCTGTGTTATTGATTTTGGAGGTTCTTGGGCTAAGATCTTGCCACTTGCAGAGTTTGCTTATAACAACAGTTACCAGTCTAGCATTCAGATGGCGCCGTATGAGGCTTTATATGGGAGATGGTGTAGATCTCCAGTTGGCTGGTTTGAGCCCGGCGAGGCTAGACTATTGGGGACAGAGTTAGTTCAGGATACCTTGGAGAAAGTGAAAGTTATCCAGGAGAGACTTCGTACGGCTCAGTCGCTTCAGAAGAGTTATGCGGACCGAAAGGTTCAGGATGTGTCATATATGGTGGGCGAAAAGGTTTTGTTGAAGGTTTCGCCTATGAAAGGTGTGATGAGGTTTGGAAAGAAAGGGAAGCTGAGTCTGTGGTTCATTGGACCTTTTGAGATACTCAGGAGGATTGGGGAGGTGGCCTATATGCTTGCTTAGCCACCCAGCATGTCGGGGGTTCACTCTGTGTTCCATGTTTCTATGCTCAAGAAGTATGTTGGGGACCCGTCTCATGTATTAGACTTCAGCACGATCCATTTGGATGAGGACTTGACCTATGGTGTGGAGCTAGTGGCTATTTTAGGTCGACAGGTTCGAAAGTTGAGATCAAAAGACATAGCATCGGTGAAGGTGCACTGGAGAGTTCGGCCCGTGGAGAAGGCCACTTGGGAGACCGAGCAGGAGATGCGGAGCAGATATCCTCGTTTGTTTGAGGCTCCAGGTATGTTTCTTGACCCGCTCGAGGACGAGCGTTTATTTTAGTTGGGGAGGATGTGACGACTTGGCCCGTCGTCACGTGAGTTACCACCCCATTTTCCTCGTTTTGTGCTTCTATATATTTCATTATATGTGTTTGTAGAGTTTGAAGTGATTCGGACAGATTTTGGTTGGAATTGAGCAATTAGTCTCTTTAAGAGAAGGTTAGTTTGGAAAAGTCAACAGGATCTTGACTTATGAGTTATAGGGCTCAGAATGGATTTTCGACAATTCGGCTAGTTTCAAAGGTGATATGACTTGGAAGTGAAATCGGAAATTGATTTGGAGGTCCGGTGTAAAATTAGGCTATTGGGAATTTTGGCGAATTCCGGTTGATAGGTGAGATTCTGATCCAGGGGTCGGAATGGAATTCCGAGAGTTGTTGTTGCTTCGTTAGGTGATTTTGGATATGTCTGCAAATTTCCAGGACATTCGGACGTTGTTTGTTCGGGTTTTTGATCGAATGTTGGTTTCGGAAGTTATAGTTGAAACTTAGGCTTGAATCTGTCATGATGATTTTTGTGTTTAAAAACATGTTTTTATGATTGGAACAAGTTCGTATGATGTTTTGGGTATGTTGGTGCCTTTGGTTGAGGTCCCGAGGGCCTCGGGATGGTTTCGAGTGGGTATCGGAGAGCGTTTTCATGGTTGAAAGTTGCAGATTGGGCTTCAACTGTTGCAGTTCTATATGATCGCATAGGAGTCATTCCAATCGCATAGGAGGTTAGGTATGGGTCCTATTTTTATGTTGTGTGATTGCGTGAGTGTCCATGCGATCGCGTAGTATTAGAAAGTGGTTTTGTGCGTTCGCAGGGGTAAGGATGCGGTGGCGTAGTTGGAGGCATGGGTTCATTGCGATCGCATGGGAGGAAAATTGGAGGGATTATATTTGTGCTCTGCGATCCCAAGCCAGGGACTGCAATCGCATAGAAGAGATTCACCTGGACAGAAGACTTTTTACGAAACATTTCAGTCGCGAACCTATCATTATATCCTCCATTTTTGCACCACCTTGAGAGCTTGTTGGTAGATTTTGAAGGGGATTTCGACGGGAAGTTATTGGAGGTAAGTCTCGTGGCCTAAATACATCATTTAATCGAAGAATCATCCATTAATTCTCTGAAATTTGGAAAAATTGAAGAAACTAGGGCTTGGTTTTTGAAATAAAAATTGGGGATTTGATGGCCCATTTGGACTCCGATTTTGATGAACTTTATATGTACGGACTCATGGCGAGATAAGGATTCTGAAAATATGAATTTTGTAATTTTTTGAGAAGTGGACCTGGGGCTCGGGTTTTGCCAACTTCGTGCTTTTGGGTGTTTTCGAGTCCTTTCTATTGGGTTATGTCCCATTAGCTTATTATAACATATTCCTTGTGGTTTTGATCAGATTCCACACCCGAAAAGGTCGATTTGCGAGGAAAACGCAAGGCGAGCTAGGATTTTGGTTGGTTCGAGGTGAGTAATGGTTATGAATGATATACTGAGGGCTTGAAACCCCGTATTTGCACTATGCGGTGCTATGTTGAGATGAGACACGCTACTCGTGATGAGCGTGGTGATGTATCTGCTGAGGACTCGGACTTGGTCCATCCTGATTGATGACTTACTGTACTCCTTGATTGAGACTGAGCTTGTGCTCGTATATTTTGGGCTTGTTGCCATGTTTGGGCCTTGTGACGATCAATAGAACTCTTAGGGAGCATGTTGAAGTGATTGACCTCATTTTACCTATTGGACACCTACCATTTGTACTGACTTTTGACTGTAAATCATGAAATAAACCAGACTTTGTAACTCGAACCCTAAATGAGCAATACCTAGGGTTGAATACCCTGTCTTAGCTGAGTGGGCCCGAGATGCCAAGTCTATATTGACTGTGAGGGGTCAAGGACCCCGTAGTGAGCCAATTTAATATATATATATATGTATGTATATATATATGTATATGTATGTATATATATATATATATGTATGTATATATATATGTATATGTATGTATGTATATATGTATATGTATGTATATATGTATATATGTATATGCATGTATGTATATATGTATATATGTATATGTATATATGTATGTATATATATATATATATATATATATATATATATATATATATATATATATATATATATATATATATATATATATATATATATATATATATATATCGGGTTGGGCTGCACGCCGCAGTGATATATGGATCGGACTGCATGTTGCAGTATTTTAGCGCTTGGGCTGAAGGAGCCTCTCCGGAGTCTGTACACATCCCCAGTGAGCGCAGTCGACTATATTTATTGGATCGGGCTGCGCGCCGTAGCAGTGTTAGTAACTGGTCGGACGGAAAGAAAAGTAATTATCATATTCTTTTTTCCTGTTTGGTAATTATTTACTATCTTTGCTGTTGAAAATAGAACTGTTTAGTGTTTTTACCGGATTTCATACATTCATTTGTTATTTATTGCTATTACTCACTGAGTTGGAAGTACTCACTCTACTCCCTGCACCTTGTGACAAACAGGAATCCTGGAGGCGTAGTTGCGATTTGCGGTTGCTTTTCAGTTCTGTACCGGAATTTTCAAGGTTGTTGTTGGTGTCCGCAAGACCTGATATCTCATCTATCTATCTTTTGTTTCTGTATTTAGACTTTTCCTTTGTTTCTGATACTGTTTGGTTGTATTTAGAGGCTCAAACTTGTGACGCCGGATCTTTTGGGTTGTTACTACTTTGGATTATGATTTCCGCAGTATTATCTTTTATTTCAAACTGAGATTTTATCTTATAAATGGTATTTAAATTAATGATTTGGCTGGGAATGTTTAAATGGTCGAGCTTGCCTTACAAGGTGTTTGGCGCCATCACGACCGGGGTTTGGGTCGTGACAACATGGCATAACACTTCATAAAATCTCATGAGAGATTCAGGTACCTGAATATATGAATAAAGAGATCTCTATGTTATGTCTTTTTGAAAAAATATTGAAACCAATATAAAATGTTTGTCGATGACATCTGTCATAGCGCTAAGCATAGATGAGGATCTTAAGGCTGTCGAGACAGACATAAAAATATTGGCCAAATAGACGATACACAATTCAAATAGAATTGGTTTAATATGAAAGACATGTAGTTTTGGACATGTAGTTCAAACACTTGAAAGTATTAAGTCAATGGTATGTGCAATCAGTTTTCGATATTTTATATGTCTAGCATGACATAAAAACTTGATATACATCTAAAGTCTATTATATGGCTTATATGACTTAACTTATATGTCAATCCATGAAGGATTTAAGTTGCTTGAAGCATATACAATTATTGATCTTGAAGTAACGCTTCCTCAATGCAATTTGTGCACAAATGTATCTTGCTATAACTATAAGCATGATAATGTGATAGCGGTGATATCTCTATGGAGATATTGAAGAGCCATTCCACGATATTTGTGAAGATATTATATATCTACCACGAGTGATGATTTCAAGGTGCAAATATTCATTCAAGTTAATATGATTGGTTTGTTTATCAAATCTATACCAAAGATCGTTTTGAAGATGGTTCACAAGATTGGAATGTAAATGCTTAAGGATGTGATTGATGATCTCATTAGGGGGAGTTAATGTGCATTGCACTCTTTTTCCCTTATAAGGTTTTGTCCCACTGGGTTTTCATTGCAAGGTTTTTAATGAGGCGACCAAAAGGCGTATTGTTAGATATGTTTACTCTTTTTCCTTCTCTAAATTTTTTTTCCTATTGGGTTTTATTTAGTTAAGGTTTTAACGAGGCACATTATCTGTTGAATAGACATTCAATGAGGAGTGTTATAAATAGAATTCTATTTAAGGTGAATGTATATATTTAGAGAGATTATAGGGTTTATTACTTGGTGGCTAAGTCACCCTCTCCCTATAAATAGAGGGTTCTATTCCATTGTAATTGACCCAAAAATTCAATAAGAATTCCTTCTCTCTCTACTTTTCTCTATAATACCCTACTTCTTCTTTTATTGTTTCATAACATAAATATTATATGGAGATTATGATTTTAGGTCTCAATTATATAATGATGGCTACTCGACTTAATCTATTGATCGAGGAGCTCGATAATGGAGCAAAAGAAAGGCAAGTCAGAGAACAAGTTTAAGTCAATTTTGATCATGCTAGGAAAACTCTTGCTCAACGGGTAGGGTGCAATAACTATTTTTAAAGCCTAGCCTTTCTGTCCCAAAGCAAGAATTCCAACCAAATAACTATAGATCTTGAGTGTTTTACTATATCTATTTTTTATACACCAAATGTCCTAGTCGTCATATTTTGAGAATTATGAAATGCTTATGTTCTTGCTAATCCACCTTTTATTTGGGAAGAAAATGACCAGCTAGGCATTTCCTATGTACTAAACATCCATTCAAGTGTGTGTTTGGTATAACAATTTTAAAAAAAATTAAATTTCTAACGTTTGGTAGCCTAAAAATGCTTGAAAACAATACAGCAATAATAGCAAAATCAGTGTAATTCTACCAGTGAGATCTGGTAAAGGTGTTAATCGGGCCGGGCTGACCCGCTAACAACCCGAATCAGCCCGGTACAGCCCGTTACTGTGCTAATATGTGTGGGTTGGGACGGGTTGGACGGGGGACAGACTAGTAACGTTAAGTTTTCGCTAAATGGGTACCCGAACCCGCCAAAACTCGTTAAGGGATTAACGGGATTCAGCCCGCGCCAGCCCGAAATCGCGACCAAATTTTTTTATTTTTTTAATAAATCTGACCAATCTGCCAAAAACAATCAAAATTTTCTATTTTATTTATATTTTAGCCTCCCCCCATAATTTGTAAATTGCAATTGTATCCTTTTAAAAAATTATAAATACCCCTTTTCTTCTTCATTATTCCTCACAATTATATCTCATTTCTCTCTAGTTATCTCTCAATTATCTCTTAATAATATTCTCAATTGCTCATTATTTCAAGCTTTCAAGTTTCAAGTTTCAACTTACAAGTTTCATACTTTCAACTTTCAACTTACAATTGTATAATTATTGTGCTAACATTGTTGATGCTTCTTCGGTTGTAGATGCAAATACTCCTTCGAGTAATACTTCAACTCTGGAACAAATTTGGAAGATGATGATAATGTTCAAGATTATTTGATTTGGTCTACACTAGGAGAGCATCAACAAACTAGTAGCCGGAATATTGATGAACTCCAATTCTACTTGCAAAACTCATCGGAAACCCTCACAAAGGATTTTTTACCTCTGAGTTGGTGGAGGAGCAACGCAAATCAGTTTCCTGTTCTTTCGGCCATGGCTCGAGACGTTCTAAATGTGCCTATTTCAACAGTTGCATCAGAGAGCGCATTTAGCCAAGCAAGACAGCAGTTAGGAGATACCCGTCATTCATTGGGCATCAACGTTTTGAAAGTTCTAGTGTGCTTCAGAGATTAGATTAGATCAGAACGGCGAAATCAAGGGCGCGACGAGGTAGATGAAGATGAAGACCAAGAAATTGGAGATATAATGATTTATGGTACCGATTATAATATCGAAAACCAAGCACCTTGCATTGACATGGAAGAGCTTACAAATATGATGCAAACTATTTAATTTGCTATTACTTCTTTTTTTAACAATTGTTGTAAACTTTTAATTTGTAAGTTCAAATATTTAAAAATCAAAAAAAGAACTTGCAAATTAATTAGAAGTACTATATACTATTCAATAAAAATATTAAAATTACTTAAATATTATGAATTTTTTATATTGCATAATGTGTATACTCTTATTCAATATTTCTTATATAGAGTTATGCATTTATGTTAATATATTTTATGTTGTAGACTTTTAGTTTGCAAATTTTAGACTTTTAGTTTGTTCTTTTAATTCTAACCTTTAAAAGTTAAATTCTATTAATTTTAACCCTTAAAAAATTGAAAACATGTTAGTACTTAACTATCAATAACATCGAGAAAAATATATAAGATAATTAAAAAAAATAACGTAAGCCCGACCCGTCCGAACCCGCTAGGTCCGAACCCGTACGGGCCCTATAGGACCCAAAAATTCCCAGCCCGTTAACTCCAGCCCGCTAACAACCCGCCCGTAACCCTAATGGGCTGATCATTTTTGTGTCCTGCCGGTCCTAGCCCACCCGACAAACACCTTTAATCTGCAGAGGGTAGTATGTATGCACAGGGGTAGCCCATCCATAAAGTAAGTAAAGCAACTGCTTTATGCTCCACATTTGTGGAGGCCCCATTGTATTTTTACACCTAATATGCTATATATAAATTTACAAAAAAAAATGTTATATGAAGTGAAAAAGTTTGATTTCTGTATTTAACAAATATAGAGACGAAGGATTTGTAATTGCTTGGATTTCTGCCAAGAAAATTGCATTTGAAATTAATATCGAACCTGAATTTCAAAAGAAATATGTAATACATAGGAAGAAACAATTTGAGGAGAATGTTAATAGTGAAATCTCAAAATCTCTCGAAGAGTCCTTTATAAGTTACTTTTATACATACTCTGTATGGTCCATAATAAGTAATTGTTTAACCTTTGTTATGCCCTTTAAGAAAACATTGACTCCTATAACAAAAATATATTTTGACTAAATTATCCTTAATTAAAATTTATATGTTGTTAACTTGACATATAGAGATATGTAAATAAGAGCAAATTTTAAAAAAATAAGTTCAATTCTTTCTCCATTATGTAAAAGGACACTTATTTTGGATCAAAATAAAAGCCAAAAAATCACTTTTATTATGGGCTGAAGAGAGTAGTAGGCAAGGTTATTTTTCACTTTAAAATAAATTTAAACAATTAGAGGCATATGAACATATCTTTGATTTTTTATTCAACGGTATGAGTTTACTAGATGATGTAAATTTGAAAAAATATTGCATTCATCTTAAATACTCCTTAAATCATAATAATCAACTCGATATTAATAGTTTAAATTTATTTTCTGGATTAAAAATATTTAAAAAGTAGTACAATTAAAAAATAACAGTTCAATTGTTATACTCAATCAAATAAAAAGATTTGATTATTTTTCAAATGCCTATATTACTTGTAGAATAATGTTAATAACTCCTATTACCATTGCTTCAACGGAAAAAAGTATTTCAAAATTAAAATTGTTAAAATCTTACATAAGATCAATAATGTCTCAAAAATATTAAATGAATTAGCTATATGGTCAATTGAGAAAGACTTATTAGGAGAAATTAAATATAAAAAATAAATAATAACTTTGTTAGAAAAATAACCTTCAAACAAAAACAAAATATTTTTAATTAATAAAAAAGTTAAGGCCCATTATAAATTTTGGCTTTTAGGTTATAAAATTGATCGGGCCGCCTTTGTGTGTGCAGACGTTGCCCTTATCTTGTAAAAAGATAAAAAATTTATTTTCGATAAACCTTCGACTAAAGAAAATACTTAGAAAAATATTTTTCTAAAATAATATGTTCGTTAGAAAGTTGGACACATTGCCGTGCTAATAATATAAGGCACCAAAATCTTTGGTAACTTACTGGCAGTGCAATCCTTACCGGTTTGTATGTTTCGTAGTGATCTTTTTGGTCTGTGAATCACTTGGTGCTAATTTCCTTCATTGTCCAATTTCCTTGTATTTAGACATAGCGGTGTCCCATAGACCCCATACAACAAGGCATATACGCACCGACTTTAATATAAAACTAACTTTATAATATATAACAAATTGTTATGAAATCTCCTATTTAAGGTAAATGTCTATAATTAGAGAGATTCTAGAGTTCTATTCTTGGTAGATAAATCATCCCCCTCCCTATAAATAAAGGGGTCTTCTACCATTGTAAACCACTCCTAACATTCTCTAAGTATCAATAAGAAGAACTCTCTCTACTCTTCTCTCTATTGCTCTTGTTCTTGCATTATTGTTCTTGTCTTTTATATTATTTCATAACACGTCATCAGCACGAGTCTCTAACCAATTGAAATTTTCGATTGTCTTAACTTTTGTTTGTGTAGTGTTTTGCTTCAAAGAAAGAATGAAGAAAGAAAGAAAAAAAAAAGGAGGAACGAAACAGAAAGCAAAAGAAGGAAAAGAAAAAGAAAAAAAAAGGGAGGAACGAAACAGAAAGCAAAAGAGAAAAGGAAGAAAACATTGAAAATATAATTGGTATACCTTAAAGGTAAGTAATTTACTTTTCCCTTTCAAATTCTTGGAATTCTATAATTTGATTTTATATACAAAGCATAGACAACAAAGTTTGATTATAACTCTAATGGAGTTTGTAAGAAATTATAACCACATGAAGTGGTAAAATCTCTATGTCCTGCCATGATTAAATTCATGTATGATTGTGGGCAAATAATTGAAAATCCGTCCCATTGAATTTGCTCCATTCCCTTTAGAGAATGTGGAAGTAGTATATGATAAGTCTGAAAGAAGACTAAAATATTACCATGAAGGTATCAATGAATGTGGACGTGGCAAAGAATTCCGTCCAATTGAATTTGCTCCATTCCCTTTAGAGAATGTGGTAGCAGTATGTGATAAGTCTGAAAGAAGACTAATTACCGCAAAGGTATCAATGGATGTGGACATGGCAATAGACGAAGTTATAATCGTCATTATTGTGGTAATGAGAACAATAAGGATTTTCAAAATAATCTTTCACTTTATGAAAGTAATATTTGACATGAGATTGTGTAAAGCACATGATTTTGATCCATTCCCTGAAGTGAATGTGATAATTGTAATAGAGCCCGTAAGTATGAACACGCTCTTGATGTAAATTTGTTTTATGTCTGACATTATGAAAACAAAGTTCGTTGCCCTTGAAATTTCGGGCAAGAACTATATGACATGGGTGTTGGATGCTGAAATCCACTTAGATGCTATGGGTCTTGGAGACGCCATTAAAGACAGAAATAATGCATCCACCCAAAACTATGCTAAGGCCTTGATTTTCTTGCGCCATCACCTTGATGAAGGTTTGAAACTGTGCTAAGGCCTTGATTTTCTTGCGCCATCACCTTGATGAAGGTTTGAAAATTGAATATATCACAGTCAAAGATCCACCTATCTTGTGAGATGGCTTAAAGAAGAGATATGACAACCTGAAGTTGGTCACTCTGCCACAAGCACGATACGATAAGAATCCAAAAGCAAATAGTTTATAAACTATATATTATCGTTGCGGTGAAAACGGGCACTGGTCAAAGGCTTGCCGTATACCATGACATTTGGTTGACCTTTATCAAGCATCTCGAAAGAGTAAACGCCCTGAAACGAATTTTGTCTCTGACGACAACTTTGACATCACCCACTTGGATGTGGCAGACTTCTTTGAGCAACCCGAGGGGAAGATAGACCACCTAATCGGTGATGGATCCGTGATGAAAGAAGATGGAGCTATTTGATTTTATTTTACTTGTTTGTATTAGTGAATGAATAAACTAATAGCCATTAGTATTAGCTCGTATTAGTTAGTTCATGATATGATGTTAGTATTAGTTCTTTAGAATGTATCAATATGCTCAAATATCAATAATATTTTTACTTTCCAGTAGAGGTAATCGACTAACCTGAAAAACTAGTCGGTTATCTCATATTTCGCATAAAAACTGCAAAACAATCGATTGTCAATGATCAACAATCGATTGTCTTTAAAATAGTGTGATCTGGAATTTTACAAAAATAGTCAACAATCGATTGTCTTGATTAACAATCGATTGTCTTTAAAAATGTGTGTTCTGGAATTTTTCAAAAACAGTCAACAATCGATTGTCAATGTTTAACAATATATTGTCGTTAGATAGTGTAATCTGAAATTTTTCAAAAATCATCCACAATCGATTGTCTATGTCTAACAATCGATTGTCATTAGACAGTGTATTCTGGAATTTTTCAAAAACAGTCAACAATCGATTGTCAATGTTTAACAATCGATTGTCGTTAGACAGTGTAATCTGGAATTTTTCAAAAATCATCCACAATCGATTGTCTATGTCTAACAATCGATTGTCATTAGACAGTGTAATCTGGAATTTTTCAAAATAGTCAACAATCGATTGTCTATGCTTAACAATCGATTGTCTTAAGACTGTGTGCTCTGGAATTTTTCAAAATAGCCAACAATCGATTGTCTATATTTAACAATCGATTGTCTTAAAACAGTGTGATCTGGAATTTTTCAAAAATTGTCAACAATCGATTGTCTATGTTTAACAATCGATTGTCAATGCTCAACAATCGATTGTGTGTGTTTAACAATCGATTGTTTTATGAAAATGCTTAAACTGATATTTTCAAACTGCATAGTAATCGATTATGGAAAACATATAATCGACTATCTGATTTATTTTAGTCAATGACATCAGCAGATTTTGAAAATATTATGTGACACAAACGAATTGAACTTGTTTATTCTTATGTTCGTGTATTTCTTTTGTATATCAAACCATGGGAATTAAATTGATTGAAGACTCCGGAAGAGCAACTGTAACTCTGCCCAAAGGCATGACGTTTATCTTAGAGAATGCAATATTCTCCTCCAAGTCTAAGAAGAACTTGTTGAGTTTTAATGATATCAATCGCAATGTTCTCCTCCAAGTCTAAAAGGAACTTGTTGAGTTTTAAAGATATCATTCAAAATGGATATCATATTGAGACAATAGATGAGAATAATCTTGAATTCTTCATGAAAACGAGGCTGCCCATTTCGGTTTGGGTTCACGCCATTTTGCATGCAGCAATGCTAGTTCGTCGGCTGCCCACTTTGGTTTGGGTTCATGCCATTTTGCATGCAGCATTTTAGTTTGTCGGCTGCCCACCTCGGTTTGGGGACACGCCATTTTACATACAGCAATGCTAGTTCGTCTCTGACTGACGAATTGACACAAATATTCCCCGTTGCAATTGGTTTTGGGTCATGGACCCAATATATCTCATTTAAGAATTTTTGGATGCGCAGTATATGTGCCTTTAGCACCGCCATCCCGCACCAAAATGGGTCTGCAAAGAAGGTTAGGAATATATGTTGAGGTTGAATCGCCCTCCATTATTCGCTACCTCGAAACATTGATAGGAGATTTGTTCACTGCACGATTTGCAGACTGTCAATTTGATGAGACACTTATCCCAAAATTAGGGGGAGAAGTTGGTGAAACCAAACGGGAAATTTTTGTGGAAAAATGCATCATTATCTCATCTTGATCCACATACCTCTATTTGTGAGAAAGAGGCACAAAAGATTATCCATTTGCAAAGAATAGCAAATCAAATGCCTGACGCATTTATAGATTTGAAAAGGATAACAAAATCACATATCCTCGAAGTGAATGTGACAACATTTGATTCACGAATACATATTCATTATTGGAAGAATATGAACATGAAATTGGTATTAAATATACCACACTCACCCCTAGAAGGAGGTTTGAGATGATACCACACTCACCCCTAGAAGGAGGTTTGAGATGATATATGGCATGAATGATCGTTGGTCACGTACCTATTGTACGCCAAAGTATTTTGGAAATATGACTATTAAAGGACAACGATAATGCAAGAAACATATCTTACATATAAGTTTGACATGACCATAATGGTATAACTTTCTCTTTAAGAAATATATTCACCACATGGATGTTGATGAATTTGTGGTAGTACAAAATTAATTGAGAGCTCTAGAAGAGCCAATTATTACTATGTTGGAGAAACACAATTGAGTATTGTGCTGTAGTAAGTCTCAAAGAAACTTATTCAGTTTCCAAAGTACACGCGAAAGCGATTGATTATATTGAGACTATAAATAAAGGAAGGATTTGATATCTCCTATTACTACAACTTGTAGCGGGGTAATTTGTATATGAAAAGCTACCCGCTTTGTTCTCCAGTTTGTACTACACAAACGAAATAATGCCATAATAAAGTGGATATCTATTGGTATAAAAACCCATGTCATAATAAACCCGAAGTTTATTGATAAGTGCACATGTCATGGTGTAAATTTGAAGTTTACCAATATTGATAATTTATTCAGTTGACATTCGTGTTAGCCATCTCATTTTATGTATGATGTGAAAATTCACATAGGTTAATAATAAAGAACTAGAAAGTTCTTTACGAATTCTCTTGTATCACTTGTTCTCATTAATGAACGGACCAACTAAAGAGTTCGGGTTGAAGCCCATAAATTTTGGAAATATCAAAGGTGAATATGGGCCCATTCACCTGCCATGTATACCACATATGATGCATCTATGATATGGTTACATGCGCAATTGTTATTGACCCGCAGCCTGGCCGGTGCTTGCGAGGTAAATTGCTCAGTAATCTAACTTCGAGCATAATTTCCAGATTTTCTACTCAAGATAGTTCATCTTGATAAGTTGGTTTATATCAAAGTAAGTTTAGCAAGATAATTATTGAGTGCTTCCACTTAATAGCTAAACTGTTTCTTGTGAGAACAAAGTTATATATATCAGTTTGATATAAGTTGTATACGAGAGTATATTCTCCCCTCACAAGTGGTTCAAGGTCAGGAACCAAATAATTTCATCTTATTATTAATGTGTTGTGTATATTGACATGATAATGCACAAAGATGATTTCCCAAAGTTGAGGAAACAAGTTAGCTTTACTAACATGAGGGGGAGACATGATAAACACTTGAGAAAAGGTTACATGGGATGAATTATCATTTGTATATGTATATCCCCGAATATCATGATATGAACCTGAAGTTCATAAAAGGGATAATTCAATTGCAACATATTGCAAAGCATGCTATACGCATTTGCTGACCCAAAGAAAGTAACTAAATGGAAGAGATACAATTCAAGAAGAATTGATTCCATATGAAAGACATGTAGTTTTGAACCTATAGTTCAAATGCTTGAAAGTATAAAGTCAAAGGTATGTATAATCAGTTTTCGATATCTTATTTGTTTAGCATGACGTGAAAACTTGATATGCATCTAAAGTCTATTATGTGACTTATATGACTTAACTTGAAAGATTTAAGTTGCTTGAAGCATATGCAATTCTTGGTCCTGAAGTACCACATCCTTAGTACAATTTGTGTACATGTGTATCTTGCTATAACTATAAGCATGATGACATTGAGAATGCATCTATGGAGATATTGAAGAGTTATTCCACGACATTATATGAAGATGTTCATATCTATCAAGAATGATGATTTCAAGGTGCGGAATATTTATTCAAGTCAATATGGTTGATTTATTTATCAAATCTCTATCAAAGATCGTTTTGAAGATGATGCACAAGATTGGAATGCAAATGCTCAAGGATATAAATTGATGTACTCATTAGGGGGAGTTAATGCGCGTTGCACTCTTTTTCCCTTACAAGGTTTTGTCCCACCGGGTTTTCCTTGCGAGGTTTTTAACGAGGCAACCAATAGGCGCATATTCAAACATGTGTACTCTTTTTCCTTTCTTTAATTTTTCCCATTGGGTTTTGGTTTTTAAGGTTTTAACGAGGCACATTGTTGAATAGACATTCAAGGGGGAGTGTTATGAAATCTCCTATTTAAGGTGAATGTCTATAATTAGAGAGATTCTAGAGTTCTATTCTTGGTAGATAAATCATCCCCTCCCTATAAATAAAGGGGTCTTCTACCATTGTAAACCACTCCTAACATTCTCTAAGTATCAATAAGAAGAACTCTCTCTACTCTTCTCTCTATTGCTCTTGTTCTTGCATTATTGTTCTTGTCTTTTATATTATTTCATAACACAAATCTTATTATTCTTGAGTGGGAAGTCTTTCATGACCAATTTTACAAACTTCTAGTAAATTTTAATACTTGTAAAAGAAATATCTACGACTAAATACCCAAATAGAGAACTATTACTTTCAAACATGCACGTAAAAAGAAAAATTCTGGGTATGTTATGAAATAATAAAAGAAGAAGAGTATTGCAGAAAAAAGTAAGGAGAGGGGAATTTTTATTGATATTGGATCAATTACAGTAGAATAGAACCCTCTATTTATAAGAAGAGATTGACTTAGCCACCAAGTAATAAACCCTATAATCTCTCTAAATATAGACATTCATCATAACTAGAATTCTATTTATAACACTCCCCCTGAATATCCAACAGATAATGTGCCTCGTTAAAACCTTAACTAAAATAAGACCAAGTGGGAAAAAATTTCTAGAGAAGGAAAAAGAGTACACATATCTATCAATATGCCTTTTGGTTGCCTCGTTAAAAGACCTTGCAAGGAAAACCCAGTAGAACAAAACCTTGTAAGGAAAAAAGAGTGGAACGCGCATTAACTCCCCTGATGAGTGCATCAATTCACTTCTTTAAGCATTTGCATTCCAATCTTGTATACCTTTTTTTTAAAAATCTTGGGTAGAGACTTGATAAACATTCAGCAATATTAACTTGAATGAATATATTGCATATTGAAATCATCATTATTGATAGAGATATAATGTCTTCATAAACTACCGTAGAATGACCTTTCAATATCTCCATAGAAGTATTCTCACTATCACATTATCATGCTTATAGTTATAGCAAGATACATTTGTACACAAATTACATTGAGAAAGTGGTACTTTAAGATCAAGAATTGTATAATCTTCAAGCAACTTAAATCCTTCATGGATTGTCATATAAGTTTAGTTATATAAGCCATATAATAGACTTTAGATACATATTAAGTTTTCATGTCATGCTAGACATATAAGATATCGAAAACTGATTGCACATACCATTGACTTTATACTTTCAAGTATTTAAACAACATAGAGCAAATTATATGTCTTTCACATAAAATCAATTTTATTGGAATTGTGCATATTCTATTTGGCTAATATTTTTGTATCTGTAGGTGACAGACTTAAGATCCTCATCTATATTATTATTATCATAGATGTCGCCGACGAACATTTTATATCGGTTCCAATATTTTTTCATAAAGATATAACATAGAGATCTCTTCATTCATATATTCAGGTACTTGAATCTTTTCATAAGATTTTATGAAGTGTTATGTCATGTGATCTTCTAGATCACTTGCCTCCTTATTATGATCACTTTGATCATTTGCTCATATTTTTTATCAAGAAGTTCTATTTGAAACCAATTTGTATATACGCTTTAAGCGCCATAGACTTTGTTCTTCTAGGACTTAATATGAGCATTTGCAATGAGAATATAGTTACTTTCTTTGGGTCAGCAAATGCGTATGGCATACTTTGCAATATATTGCAGATGAATTATCTTTTTATGAACTTCAAGTTCATATTACCGTATTCGACGATCTAAATAAACAAATGATAATTCATTCCACATAACTTTTTCTCAATTGTTTATCTTGTCTCCCCCTCATGTTAGCAAAACTAACTTTTTTCCTCAACTTACAGAACACATTTTTGTGTGTTATGGTGTTAATCAATATACACCGCACATCAATAATAATAAGATGGAATTATTTGGTTCCTGACCCTGAACCGCTTGTGAGGGGAGAATATAATATACTCTCTTATATAACGTATATCAAACTGATATAGATAACATTGTTCTCATAAGCAATAGTTTAGCTATTAAGTGGAGGCACTCAATAAATTATTTTGTTAAACCAGCTGTGATATGAACCAACTTATCAAGATAAACTATATTGGACAAAAAATCTAGAAATTATGCTCTAAGTTAAATTATTGAGCAAATTACCTCGTAAATACCAAGTCGCGGGTTAATAATAATCGCACGTGTAACCATCTCATAGATGCATCTTTTGTGATATACATGACATGTGAATGAACCAATATTTACCTTTTGATATTTTCAGCATTCATGGGATTCAATCCCAATTTTAGTTGGTCTATTAATTAATAAGAACAAGCAACGTAAGAGAATTTGTAAAGAACTTTCTAGTTCTTTAATATTTCCGATATTAACTCTATTTTATTTTTGCACATCATACTTAAATTGATATGGCTAAACCAATTATGCCAACTGAATATATTATCAATATTGATAAACTTCAGATTTACACCATGATGTGTGCAATTATAAATAAATTCCAAGTTTATTATGATATGGATTTTTATATTAGTAAACATCCACTTTATTATGTCATTCTTTTATTTGTGAAGTACAAAATAGAGAATAAAAGGGGTATTTCACATACATATTACCCCGCTACAAGTTGTAGTAATAGAAGATATTAAATCTTTCCTTTATTTATAGTCTCAATATAATCAACCGCTTTCGCGTGTACTTTGAAAACCTAATAAGTTTCTTTGAGACTTACTACAACACAATATCTTATTGGTAATCAATTGTGTTTCTCCAAAATAGTAATAATTGACTCTTCCAGAGCTCTCAATTAATTTTGTACTACCATAAGTTCATCAACATCCATGTGATGAGTATCTCTTTTAAACTTATACTATTGTGGTCATGGTCAAATTATATGCAAGATCTGTTTTTTGCATTACCATTGTCTTTTAATAATCACATCGCCAAAAATATTTTGGCGTACAATAGGTATGTGACCAGTGACCATTCATGCCATAATAATAATATTATTTTATTATGTCATCTTAAATCTCCTTCTAGAGGTGAGTGTGGTATATTCATTACCACTAGCACGTTCATATTCTTCCAAGAATGAATATGTATTCATAAATTAGATGTTGTCACACTCACATCATGAATGGACCATAATCATATATATATGCTTTACAAAAACTCATATTGTCAAATTAATGACAAATATTACTTTCACAAAGTGAAGGATTATTTTGAGAATCCTTATTATTCTCATTATCACAATGATGACGATTGTAATTTCGTCTATTGCCATGTCTACATCCATTGATACCTTCACGGTAATAATTTTGTCTTCTTTCAGACTTATCACATACTGCTATCACACTCTCTAAAGGGAATGAGAATAAAGCAAATTCAATGGGACGAGTTTTCAATTCTTTGCCCCCAATCATACATGAATTTGATCATGACAAGGCATAGAAATTTTACCACTTTGGATGGTTATAATTTCTTTCAAACTCCATTAGAGTTTCAATCAAAATTTATCGTCTTTGCTTGTATTTAAAATTAAATTATAGAATGACAAGAATTTGAAAGAGAAAAGTAAAATAGTTACCTTAAATTCATAATTTAGTCATGAAGGAAGATCATAGAACATTTGACGATCATTATTCTCAATTCCAAAGCTTCCACTCAACTGATTAGAGTCTTGTGCTGATGTGTTATGAAATAATAAAAGAAAAAGAAGAGTATTGCAGAGAAAAGTAGGGAGATGAGAATTGATCAATTACAATGGAATAAAACCCTCTATTTATACGGAGAGGCTGACTTAGCCACCAAGTAATAAACCGTAGAATCTCTCTACATATAGACATTCACAATAAACAGAATTCTATTATAACAACTTAATAATTTTGATATTATTATAATCTTACACGACTACTATATAGTTTATTTATCGCAGCTTGAATAAGGGTCTTTTCGGTATTCCATAAAAGAAAATAAAAAGATAATGTACAAAAAAGAACTCCGATTAGGGCATCTCCAACCTCTCCCCCATCACCCATAATGGGGAAAAATGGAGATTTTTTGCTCCAACCCACCCCCAAATTTGTAATAGTAATGGGGGATGAATAGTGTTCCCTCAGATATGGGGTATACTATTCATCTCTCCCATTACTATTCACCTATATTTTAATATTATTTTAATTATTTAATCTTTTATTTTAACTCTTTATATATATACTAATTATGTTTATGTAATAATTTTTATAATATTGATATTATATCTTAACTTTGGTGTATAATTTTGATAAACTAAATTTCGAGCATTTATTTTTATTTAAAATTAATAGTTAATTTTGTTATATATATAATTATCTCAAGAAAATGAATGGTACAAATTTAAAATATTAGATGTTGTTAATATTGAAAGGTGCGAACATAAAATATTATTTGACTCTAAAATAAAAAAGTGAAAATAAAAATACATTAAAATTAGAAATACATGACAATTGAAAATACATTAAATAAAAATACACAAAAATAGAAACTACGGTAAATAGCATAATAATCTAGCGGGGACCTATGTCGTTTTCGGATACACCAAAATCATTATACTATTGATTGAATGGGGTTGAGGATTGTTGTGATTGCGATTGTGAATATTCTTGACTTCTTTTATGCATTGTTCGTTATTGTTCTTGTCGCATAAATTCACGATGAGTCGGATCGACAATAGAATCCACATTCATCATTAAAATTTTATTATCTTCTTTCATGATTATTGAGGATGCTCATTAAGGACAAAAATGTTCATTTTGCATTTCGTAATGCATTAGTAGATCATTTATGGGAGAATAGTAGAGGTTGAAGTACCAATATTTATATAGTATTTCAAATGAATTTTATCGTTATGTAATTTGTATTTAATTAATTTTGTATCGCAATAATTTCACCTTTATTTGAATTATTAATTAATTTATAATAATTGCTTATCAATTATATTATTTAAAATTTTATGAAATTATTTTAATTATGGAAATTGTAAACTAATAAAATAAAAGGTAAAATTTGTTTAATGAAAATTAAAAGATGAAATTAAAATGACAGAGAATAATAAAAGATGAAATTTATTTAATAAAAATTAAAAATAAAATTGAAATGAGGGATAATAATAAAATATTGAAGAGAGAAGAATATAAAAAAATTTGGGGAGAATATAAGGCAAGGTTGGAGATACCGTGTATAGTTTTCATCTTCCTCGTGCTATCGCCGAAGGGTTAACACTGTTCCTCACCATTAATTCCAATTCTTGCTTCTCAATTCTCTTTTCTTTATTACAGATCCATAGTTCAATTTCTCCCTCTTTTGTGCTGTTGTGTTCACAGCTCTCGGAACACATCAGCTCCAATGACGGCAGAAACAAAGCGTGAATTTGACACTTCATCGGTGACGGAATCGCCGTCTCAATCTCGGGTCTTGGAACCCGGTGATCCGAGACGCGATAGGCCGGATGATTGCAAACCGGAATTGACCGGTTCGGTTTCTGGCGTTCGGTTCGAGGAAACTCAGGTTCGGGCTACCGATAGTAATGGTATTGTTGTGTACAGGAGGAACAAGAGGCAGAAGACGGCAGATTCGACAAACGGCAATTCAAGTGGTAATGTCGTACATATAGATGAAACTGAGGGTAATTCAGTAATTCAAGCGTTTAACAGTGACGTCATGGAGGTTGGAGTCAAGGAAGAGTCAAGGATTAGGCGGTTCACTCGGTTAGCTTTGGAGCAGAAGAAGATAGAGCAAATTCCAAATGGAAAATCTGAAGATGAAGTTGAGGAGAGAAGTGGTGGTGTAAACATGCCGGGGAGGAAACTAGAAATGAAAATGTCTAAGAAGATTTCGATAACGGAAAGGCCTACAACGGTTAGGGAGCTGTTCGAGACTGGTTTACTGGAAGGCTATCCTGTTTTTTACAATGGTGGGAAGAAGGTATCATCTCATAATGTCGTCCAGATTCCCCTGTTCCCTTAGTATTAGGTGCTTGTTCTATCTTGACTTGAGTTTAAGTTCTACACAATGACGGTGCAATTATATTTAGCAATCAGTTTACTTGTTAGGTAATAATAAATAATTATATGTAATCCCCTGATGTGCATTAACTAGTGATCTAGGCAAAATGGTATGTAACCTGCTCAGGTTAAAATTCATTAATAGCGTAAAAAAACCTTGACACTATATATAACCTAAAATCTCTTAAATTAACCCGGGGCAAGATATTGGAGAATAGCATTAGAGGCATTTATCTCTTTTTATGTAAATAAAGTTTCCATCAATCATACTATTAGTAAAAAGAAAAAAGAGTTACCTGTTGATTATGAAAAACAATCCAATCAGTTCAAAATGTCAAAGCAGCATTAAAGGGTTTATGATTCAATCTGTATTTGTGTAGAATTTTTTTTTCTACAAGCAGCATTCGTGCTAAATATTTAGAACCATTCTTTGTTTAACAACAGCAAGGCTAAAACTATATAGTGTAAATTGCTGTTGATCCGCTTCCAGTTTCTTTTCCTTAAATGTGCTCATGACTTGTGTCCATTTCTTGCTATAAGACCTTTTAATGCTTTGATGAATTCAGTGGTGTTGTCTTTATCTGATGATTAATATTGTCTTACTTTTAGGGAATTCCACTCCGAGGAACAATTAAAGATACCGGAATTCTTTGTTCCTGTGATCTGTGCAATGGAACTAGAGTGAGTATTCAATTTTTTCTATTTCTCTTGCTTCCCTTTTATCACACTTTAGTTGTCATTATAAACAGTTTCTTAACAGTGCATACTCTACATTCTGTATCACTTTTGTAATGTTAGGTTGTCCCTCCTAGCAAATTTGAGATCCATGCATGTAATTCATACAGACGTGCATCAGAGTATATCTGTCTGGAAAATGGCAAGAGCCTACTTGACGTGGTCAAAGAGTGTAAGAAAGGTTCCTTGAAGACATTAGGAGAAACAATTCAGAGTATCATTGGTCCAGTTCCCGTGAAGAAAAATCTCATTTGTCCGAATTGCAAGGGTGAGCTTGCCCATGTGAGCTTGAATACAGTTACATGTTTCTTTACAAGTGTAATTAGAAGATATGTGGTTACTGTTGTGGTTAGGGTCTTTTGTTGCAACACTAGCTGGAAAAGATGAACAACTTTGTGATTCATGCATAATTTCTCTAAGACCAGAAGCCACTCCAACAAAGTCGATAAATACTGAAAATGGGTATGTTTTTTTTTATTAAAAAAGTCGCCTCATGATCTTATCGCTTTGTTTGCTCCTTTTTCTTTTGTCCACTAGTGGAGCCTGATTCTTACAATTAGGTGAGCACCAATTTAGATTTTTATGATTTTACAGGATTCAGGCAAAAGGCTTAAAAGTTGGAACAGGAAGATATTATGTGTTGGATCTACTATGTGTCACTATAGTACTATTGTGCTATATTCCTAGAATGGCTCACTTTTCCGATAGTTCCTCCTTCCCAAATTTCTTTGTCAGTATAACCACATAAAATTTGACATGATATGAAACGAAAGAGCATAATAGAAGTGGTAAGCAATTCCTGATATTTAAAAAAAATAGAATGGGTAAGCAATTTTTTTTCCGAATAACAAAGTGGATCAACTTAAACGGGTAGAACTTTTTATGCAAGACTTGGAGAGGAAAAAGATATTGGTTGAGTCAAAGTAATCAGAACAAGTTGACAAACAGTTCAATAAAAGAATAATATACAATCACTTGTAATGTTTGTAGCTTGTGGGTATCCAAAAAATGTGTTGAAACAGATGATTCCTTATTCTCTTAACAAATCAAGACATCACTTATTTATTGGTTATATCAAATAGTAAAACTGTAAAAGAATCTATAGTTTGTTGTTTCTATTGAAGGATCTACATCCATGATATACAGAAAGAACGTTAGACCTAACCCAACTCCGAAACCTAGTTCATAACTGAGGATTGCCCCAGGCCATATAGGGAGACAGTAACGCATTCCCTCTACCAATATGGGACGCTTAACATCCCTGCACACACATGAATGGACATCTGGCGCGTAAACGAAGAACGTGGAGGCCCAATATTTGGCAACCAAGAATATGGATTGGCCAGACACTGATACCATGTTAAGAAAATGTAACATGGTGCATACAGAGATCTTAGGTTCGAGGCTAACTGCCACCCATTATCAAAAAGAATTTTTGTGCTTTGCCCATGGAAAAGATCAAGCCCCACGTAAGGAGGTGTGTTGACAACATAATTAAACAAATAGAAGTGTACTCCCTCCTTAAGCTTTTAGATGTGATGATCACACACCTCAACAACACATGAAAATGTGTATTGCTGAAAATTATGACAAGTTTTAAAGGAATGAAAACGGACATATGAGGTAACACACTGTTGGAATAGTCGACGTGCGCCACAAGCTGGCATGGACTCCACAGTGATCCCTAAAAAGGTATAAAAGAGGGACACATGGTTGTTCACGGAAGTGACAGGGAGAACCATAATACTGGCAGCTGGTCACAGGTTGATCAGATAGAATTTTAGAATTAACAGAGGATGTAAGTGGTTGAGGACACAATGCTTATCATGGATTTAAACCTTCTTTGATGACACTAAGCAGAGGGTCGGATTAGCCTCCTATCCTGTTCTGTTAATTTTTTTTTGAGAATGTCATGTCCTGTTCTGTTATTGTTGAGATCTTTCTACGAGTTGACTGTTGGTTTCTCTATTTATTGAACTAGTAATGCATGTACCCTTTCGAAGAGATGGTTGTCTGACAAACTTTTTGTTTTTTTTCCATAGTTCGGTCTTTCTTTTTTGTTATAGTGGTCATTCTTATTCTTGATTTTTTTTTTTTGTAACAAATTTAGGTTGTGTGAGCCGGTTCTGAGCTTAAACTCCTCTGGAACTTCAAATATGTCACGTATTTCGCTAAAAAGTACTAGAGGAAGAAAAAAGAGAAAGTTGGTATCAATATAGTTAATTGATTCTGGTTATTTTTTGGTGCTCGTTGAACTTTGGTTCAATGTGAGTAAAGTGGGTTCATGAACATGTGCTAATGCTATTTTATTTGCATATTAAGGGCCATGGTGATGCATTCAAGTAGAGTCTCTCCTTCAGTGCATACTCTCTCCAGAAAGAAGAGGTAGACACCAAATAAGTGTGTTATTGCCCTTAGTGTTTTCTGTTTAATTATCTTCTTTAACAAAGTTAGTGAAAAATGTAGCCTTTTGTCATCTTTCTCTTCTAACCTCTTTTTATTTGGGCCGTCAAGGTTAATGCAGCCAGCTGTGGCTCCGAAGTCGGCTGGAACTGCTACTGTATGCAGTTCATTCGGAAACAACATGCAGGACAATATCTCAAAAAAGTTGGTGAATTACAACTTGTCATTAGAACTTCTATCTGAGAAACTACCTCTAACTCATATCGTGCCTCTTATTGTTTAAGTCAGATTGGCAAAATCAATTGCAGTTTCGAAGTACTCAACAATTGCTTTGCCTGGTGTCTCAGTACACTCTAGGACCCAATGGAAAATGACAAAAAGGTTGGCATTTGTCTTCTGAATTACTCTTTTTTTTGTGGATTCTTCTGATAGCGATGTCACTTATACTTCTTGGTTCTGTGTTATCACTTCCTTCAGGGATCAAAAGATGCATAAATTGGTTTTTGATGAAGGTGGACTGCCTGATGGGACTGAAGTAGCTTATTATTCTCGTGGAAAGGTTGCTGAGCATCTCCTTTACGACCGTTTTATTTAGTTGTTGATCCATTGTAAACAATGGATTGTTGCTCTGCTTTATTTTGTTAATGTTATTTGCTTATTTATAACTGGCAGAAATTGCTTGCTGGTTATAAGAAGGGATCTGGTATATTCTGTTCTTGCTGCAATACTGAGGTACAACTCTTGGAGACTGCTTAAGGTCTTAATTGTCCTGCAAGATATTCTGATGGCATTTCATTTTTATGGTTAGGTTAGTCCATCTCAGTTTGAAGCTCATGCAGGTTGGGCATCACGCAAGAAACCGTTAGTCTTCATCGTTCTTGGTTATCTGTCGTTCAAAGAATTTATATCACTAGTGACAGTAAGCGAACCTAATTCTGCTGACACGATTCTAATTTGGGTACTTTTCTTTGTCAATGTCTGCTGCAGTTATGGGTACATTTACACGTCTAATGGAGTATCTCTACATGAATTTGCTATATCTCTATTAAAAGGCCGCAAGTCTTCAGTTAAAGACAGTGATGACTTGTGCATCATATGCGCAGATGGTGGAAAGCTTGTGCTTTGTGATGGATGTCCTAGGGCTTTCCATAGAGGTGAAAGTTTTTTCTTGATTGACAGCCCAATATTTTACAAGACTTTCTATTCTAAAAAAAATATATTTTACAAGACTTTCTTCTTCTCTTCTTTTTTCTCCCCCGGTGATTGATGATTGAGTTCATCATGCGCTGTTGATTATCCATGTATTGTGTTGCTTTCCTTTCTTCCTTTCTTGGGGTTTCTGATGTGAAGGTGGTTGTGTTGACTGGAGGTAAGATAGGACTAAGCGAATAAGAACTTAATTTTCTGTAACTGATTTTTTCAGGATGGAGGCATTTTGTGAGTTCAGGAAATAGCTCATCATTGTGAATTTATTAACTACAGTTTAATTGACTATTGGCATTTGTAATGGTGTGTAATTCTATTTTCAGCCTATGGGCTGCCACATCTTAACTGAGAACTTTCATGAGTTGGGATTCTATCTATGATGAAGTTTCCGTTGATAAGAACTGGATGCACTTTTCTTCTTGTAGCTAATTTTTATTCTGTTGCTCATTTATTTGTATGTAGATATCCACTTACTCCAGTTGCAGCAGACTTGCTATACCGCGTTTTAAGATTTAAGAAATAGCATCTTCGCTCTGAAATTTCTACTTGGTATAGCTCTTTATCAGTTGGCCATTACATTTTAATGGGGATTGCTAGCTACTGAATTTGGATATTGTACTTGCTTATTATTGAGGTTGTAGCCGTAGCTATAATTTCTTGAAAATAGGTGTAGCTTAACTAGAGAAGTTCTAGAGAATACAAGTGCATACGAGCTTGGGAATTGATGCGGAGTTAGTTCATTAATTAGTCAAAGCTCTGAAATCCTCGAATGACCAATCACCTTCACTTTGGAGCAGCTACACCTCCTCTCACCCCCACCAATTTAAAAATGAAAAAAGAGCACACCCAAAGGGAAAAATCAGTATCAGGCTTAAGGTATGGTGGAACGTTAGCCATGTTCCACATCCTTGACCCCGACGTTCTTTCCGCACTTATCTTATCTTTTAGGTGAGGGTTTAGTGAATTAGCACAGTATTGAGGATTAGTTAAGTGACACTCAAAGATATGTCCTAGTGGTTAATGAAATGGTTGCAAATCTTGGAGTGCAGGGTTCAAATTCCCGCAGAAATAAGAAACATTACACGATCTCTTTCCAGCTGCCTAACCTTGGTAAGAAGAGTTACTCAGTACTTGTGCTAGTGGGAGGTAGCAATAATCCGGTGGAATAGTGGAGGTGCGTCCAAGCTAGCCCAAAACCATCATTATTTAAAAAAGGGATTAGTTAAGTGGACTGAGTTTAGTTGACTGTTGGTGAGCATGTACATAACAATTTACTGATTTTGACCGGGCCTTTAAATGAGAACCGCTACAGTCTCTGAACCTGTTGAATAGGAAGATCTCAAAACATGCTGAACCCAGCGCCTAGTTGATTAACTTGAACTTGATAAAATCTTGTATCTGTCTTCTTTGCTTAGTCCAGTTTTCCTTATGGGCTGTTTTCAGTTGTGTAAGTTATTAAATATTAAAAAAGGAATACATGTAAGGCAGAGGTTGACTATGCCTTCTTAGGCTTGGTGTTCCAAGTAGCACAAGAAATTGGAGTCGTGTGGAGCTCTTTTTCTTCAACCTTCCTCAATAAAATCTGTTTATGAGGATATTTGGCTAAGTTTATAAGCTGGTCAAACTGGCTTATAAGCACTTTTTGGCTTATGTACGAGTTTGGTAAAATTAAAAGTACTTATAAGCCAAAAATAAGCCAAAAGTCATAAGTTGGTTCCCCCAACTTATCAAATTTAAGCTTATAAGCACTTTAGGTTTGACCCAAAATATTTACTATTCTATCCCTAAAATACTTCTTTTTAAAATAGAACTCTTCGTATACCTAGTTCTTGAGCTGCTTATTGCTCCCTTCATTTCAATTTATGTGAACCTATTTCCTTTTTAGTCCGTGCCAAAGAATGACCTCTTTCCTTATTTGGAAACAATTTACCTTTATGCAATGATTTATAGCCACACAAAATATATGTGCTTCATTTTACACCACAAGTTCAAAAGTCTTCTCTCTTTTCTTAAACTCCGTGCCCAGTCAAATGAGTTCACATAAATTGAAACGGAGGGAGAATTAATTTCAACAATTTTATCCAAAGATATAACTGCTTATTTGTTCAATCAGCTTCAGCACGTAAAAGTGCTTTTCAGCACCTAATGCTTATCACCTACTCTAAATCAACTAAGCCAAACAGGCTCTATGTCTTTAAATCTTAGTTCTTTTAGGGGTCATTTGGTTAGGGAACAAGTTATCTCGGGATTATAATGTGGGGATTAAATAGTGGATATATTTTTATGTGTAGATGTTTGGTTCATTTTCATTGGACGAAAAATGGGATATACGGGTTATAATATAAAGCATATATTCGGTGTATACTAGATAAGTTGGGATAAGCTTTTATTTTTAATTTTAACCTTGGATTTTTTAAATAACTTTGGGAGAGAGCCTTGGAGAAGGGCTCTTTGTTATTGTAATGTTTTATCCCGAGATTAGTAATGTCGGGCTCAATGTGGGATAGAAAAATACCACAATTGTGGATTAATGCCGGGATTGCTAATCCCAGATTCAAAAATTCAATTAAATGCAGAATAAAATAATCTCGCATCTAATCCGGAGATTGTTATCCTTTATCGCACCAACCAAACGACCTCTTAGAGTATATAGTGGTCTTGGCTCTCCCGTTTCTGCAAGAAAAGTTGAACCTTCTATTAAAGCTGTGCACCACTATGAAATGGTTCTGAAGGATCATTAGCTTCTGTTAAGTTTCTCATAGACTGATTTCATAATTTAACCAATTTGTTATGAATGGTTTATATAGCTAACAATGAGTTTTGACCTTCACTATACTTTGTAAAGTAAATTTAAACTTTGGCTTTCCTCTACTTGCTGTTACTTCTCACACCATTTAATTGATGTATTTTGCTTGCTGGTGCTGGTCATAGTATCATCTATAAGGCTTTGATGTGTAATTTCAACGGTCTTGCAGTGTGTGCATCATTACCGGCTATCCCTCGGGGTAAATGGTACTGCAAGTATTGTGAAAGCATGTTACAGAGGGAGAAGTTTGTGGAGCGCAATGAGAATGCCTTAGCAGCCGGTAGGGTCTCTGGCACTGATCCCATAGAGCAAATAACAAAACGTTGCATTCGTATTGTCAAGAACGCAGAAGAAGCAGAATTTATTGCATGTGTTTTATGCAGGTAATTCTTTTGCGAAAAGCACATTGGAGCCTAGCCCTAGCTTTGGTTGTTTGATCCAGCATGTCATGTCTTTTCTTTCTACAGAGGTTATGACTTTAGCAAGTCTGGTTTTGGTCCACGGACTGTCATCTTATGTGACCAGGTTTTTCTTCATCATTCTTTATATCTGTCTTATTCAACTAAATATATAAACTTGAAATACTTTACTCACCATTTGCTTTTCAGTGTGAGAAAGAATATCATGTTGGCTGCTTAAAGAGAAGCAAGATAGCAGATTTAAAGGTGCGTGCATTTGCATTTCAGGACTCTTTCATGAGTAGTTCTTTCTAAGTCCCGTGTACCTGTATTCCTTTTCCTTTATGTTATATTCACGGGTTAAGGATCGTGTCACTGGGCGATTAACAGGAAAATCCTCTTCCAGTAACGAGGTCTTTTTCTTGTTTTTATTTCTTCCCTTTGAACGACCTATGGTGACAAATCTGTGGGCTCGTCAAAGGGAGCTCCAACCTTAAGACTCGTTAAGAGACTCTCGCACCTCTAGAGTTAAAAGAAAATTCTGCGTGTGTTTATTTCTAGCATTAGTGCTCTTTAAATAAAGCTTACAGATAAAATTGGAAAACTTGTCCAAGTAGTAAACCTAATTGAAATAGAATTAAAAACCTAACATAATACCCTAATTGGAAACAAAAGCTAATAAAAAATAAATAGCATAATTAATGTTGTTGCTGAATGGTTCCACGCCTTTTATACTGTTTTCCAATAAAGGCATCTATAACATCACTCCCCTCTCGGAGAAAGAGCTTGTCCTCAAGCTTGTAATGTGGAACAACATCACGAAACTGAACAGATCTTCCCATGTAGCATCATCAACTAAAACTCCACATCATTGAACAAGAATCACCCAATTTCCACGATTAAGTTGAGATCGGAGAATGGTGTCGGGGACAAACACAACCTTGCCAATTTCTGGAGGGGGTAATGTAGGCTGACCGGTAGGAACTTCTCCCTCGAAAGGCTTGAGAAGGGAGACATGAAAGACATCATGAAGCTTGCAATCTGACGGTAAAGCTAGTTGATAAGCAACTTGACCAATTTTGCGTACCCAGTGTTTTGGAGAGCGCAAAGCGCAAAAAAGCGACAAGGGCTCGCCTCGCTTCAAAGCGCAAAGAAGCGCACGCTTTTTTGAAGTGAAGCGCAATTCTTAAAAAACATAATGTAAAATTATGAATAATCAAAAACATCAATTTAAATACTTTAAAGTAGGTACTAGGTACCACCAAATCATCCACAAACCATCCATAAACCATAAGACAAGCAAAATCAAAGCTACTAAATTACTAGAAGTCAATCAATTAACTGAAATTATATCAATTATAATAATTAACTGACAATAAACTGATATTATAATAATACAATAATTAAATATATAATTATACACTGAAAATATATAATTATACAATAATTAAATATTTATATGCTGAAATAATAATAATAATAATAAAAATACAATAATTAAATATATAATTATATACTGAAAATATATAATTATACAATAATTAAATATATATATATATATATGCTCTAAATATAATAATAATAATACAATAATTAAATATATATATGCTACACTACAGTCTACAACGAACATTCTGGAAAAAATTAAAAAGAAAAAAAAATGAAAAAGTCCGACTGGACAGAAAGTCCATCACTGTCTCGTCGACAGAGAGAGAAAGAAGAGAAAAATGAAGAAAAAGATCACCTGAAGAACTCGTTGACGGAAGAAGAAGATGGAAGAAGAAGAAGAAGAAGAAGGATAAAACAAGAAGAAAGGAGAAGAAAAAATACCTGGGTTGGTCGTCCACTGAAGTGAAGAAGATGGAACCCTAATTTTCCGCCACTGGAGAAGAAGAACAGAGACTGGTCCAACTCTGTTTGGGACTAATTTAGGTATTTTTGATACCAATTGTTTTTTTTAACTGGTCCAGCGATTTATTTCACAGAAGCGCTCGCTCCAGTCGCCTCGTCGCCTCACCGCGTTGTCGCTTTTACCTCTTAAGCGATCGCTTTTTTTGGTCGAGTCGCTTTAGTCACAGAAAAGCGACCACCTGTCGCATCGCGTCGCTTCGCGCTTTAAACGACGAAGCGCGCGCTTTTCCAAACACTTTGCGTACCACTGAAAAAGGACCATAAAACTTAGGCGCTAGCTTATGGTGTTTATGGCCAGCAAGAGAGGGTTGTCGATAAGGATGCAACCGTAACCAAACCAATGAACCCGAAGTAAACTCGACATCGCAATGACCCTTGTCATAAACCTCTTTCATGCGTTGTTGGGCCTGTTGAGGTCTGCTGCGAATTTCTTGCAGAACTAGATCCCGGTCAATCAAGGCTTGATCCACAACATCTACTCGAGATGATCCTGGAACATAGGAAAGCAGATGAGGTGGATCACGCCCATAGACAACCTGAAAAGGTGAAGCACGCAATGCAGTATGCTAGGAAGTGTTATAACAGAATTCTGCCCAGGAAATCCAGTTCACACATTGCTTCGGTTGTCCTCCCACAAAGCAACACAAGTACATCTCAACTGTGTGGTTAACAACCTCTATTTGCTCATCACTTTGCGGATGGTAGGATGAGGAAAAAGCTAGTTTGATGCCGCACAATCAAAAAAGCTCTTCCCAAAAATTACTAGTAAAAAGAGCATCACGATCAGAGACAATAAATTCAGGTAGGCTGTGTAAATGCACAACTTGGTTGAAGAAGAGACCAACAACACTAGCAGCAGTATAAGGATGTGCGAGAGGAAGGAAATGAGCATACTTAGAGAAACGGTCGACTACTACAAGAAGAGCTCATTTTCCTAATGATTTTGGCAAGCTATCAATGAAATCCATAGAAATGTTAGCCCAAATTTGTGTTGGCACACTTGGCAGGCAGCAATGTAGTCCTTAGTGGACTTCATACCCTCCCAAAAAAATTCTTTATGCAATCTTTGCAGTGTTTTCTGAACACCTTATGAGTGCTATCATGAATTCCAGATACCACAGAAGTTATTAAGGGGAGATTCTATAGGCAAATAAATTCGGTCCTTGTAAAAAATAAGGCTATCTCGCATAGACCAATCTTTACCCAGTTCTTGGTGCTCTATCTTGGCTGCAATTTCTTTGGGAGCTGCAGAATGTTGGGTTTCTACTCGCAGCTCGTCAATCAATACAACTCGTGGCTGTGAGATGGCGAATAACATTCCTTCATTTGCGTCATGCCGAGATAAAGCATCTGCAGCTACATTTGATTTTCCAGCCGTATACTCAACCCGAAAAGTAAAGCCCATGAGTTTACTGATCCAGTGTTGTGGGGATGTGGTGAGACGTTGTTCCAGCAAATATTTAAGGCTATAATGATCTGTGCGGATGAGAAACTGCTGCCTCCACAAATAAGGTCGCCAATGCTGAACAACTTTAGCCAATCCTATTAGTTCCATCTCATAAGTAGGCAATTTAAATTGCCAATCAACCAATTTTTGACTAAAAAATGCAACAGGATGACCCCTCTGTTGTAGAACAGCCCCAATTTCCACACCTGAAGCGTCACATCCCACCACGAACTACTCATCGAAATTAGGCAATTACAAAATCGGGGCAGCCACTAGAGCCTGTTTTAGAGCAGTAAAGGAGGCTAGGGCTGACTCTGTCCAATTAAGTGAATTCCGTTTGAGCATGCTTGTGAGGGGAGCTGCAATTTGTCCGTAGTCACGAATAAATTTTCGGTAATAGCATGTAGTCCTGAAAAAACCCTCAAGGCAGTGATAGATTGAGGCTGGGGCCAGTTGTCAACTACCTTAATTTTGCTTGTGTCTGCGGATACACCTGTTGCTGAAACTACATGAACACGATAGGCCACTTGCTTTTCTCCAAAAGAACACTCGGACCTTTTTAAACAGAGGTGGTGAGCCCGTTGTAACTCAAAAACAGTTCTAATTACTCAAATGCTCTTCCCAAGACTTGCTATAGATTAAGATATCATCAAAAAATACTTGGACAAACAAGCGCAAACACTTACGAAATACCTAGTTCATCAATGCTTGGAAAGTGGAAGGGGCATTTGTTAAACCAAATGGCATGACTAGGAACTCAAAGTGCCCATGGGTGAGTCCGAAAAGCGGTTTTCTCTATATCCCTGGGATGCATGCGGACTTGGTGATAACCTGATTTAAGATCCAACTTGATAAAGAACCGAGTTCCATGTAGCTTATCCAACAATTCATCAACTACTGGAATAGGAAATTTATCCTTAATTGTTATGGTATTAAGTTCTCTGTAATCCACACAAAATCCATACAAAAATGCCATGTTCCATCTTGCTTGCGAACTAATAGCACCGGTGAGGAAAAAGGTGACTGGCTTGGCCGAATAATACCTTGCTGCAACATCTAGTCACATTACCTTTCTATCTCGTTTTTTTTTGAGTGAGGATACCGGTAAGATCTGACCACTACAGGCCCTGTTCCGGGTTGGAAGCAAATTCTGTGATCACAAGTGCGAAGAGGTGGCAGCCCTACTGGATCATGAAACAAATCATTGAATTCTGACAATAAATCATTCCGTTGGTTTTGTTGTTCAGATGGTGCTTGAAGAAGATGTAGATGTGGCTTATCTGGTTGCCTTTGCCCTTGTAAGGTGACTGGATTTCTAGCTAGTTTAAAATTCATCGTAAGAGAGACAAAATCCCATAGTATAGGTCCTAATGTTTGTAGCCACTTAATTCCTAAAACAAAATCAAAGCCACCTAGAGGAATTATATAAAAATCTACCAAAAAAAAGTTGTCAGCTATAGAAAACCGAACTCGTTGATAAATTCCAGTGCAAGGAACCTTCTCTCCATTTGCCACCGAGACATACAAATTTGACTTAGGTAGGATTTGCAACCCTAGATGTTGAGCTGCTATATCACTTATGAAATTATGGGTACTTCCAGAATCGACCAAACTCCGTAATGTTTGACCCTTCATTATAGCTTGTAGTTGCATGGTTTTAGCATTTTGTTTCCTTGTTATGGCATACAGGGATATTTCTAGCTGGTCAGCCGCTTCTTGTGTCATGGTTTCTTCTCACTAATTTCTAACAAAAATAATTTTTTACATTGATGTCTAGGTTCATATTGTTCATCACAATTATAGCACAAACCCTTTGCCCGTCTTTCTGCCATCTTGACTCGTGACAACCTCATAATAAATAGCGAATTCACACTGTTGGTACTGGAATTTGCTGCTGTAAAATTTCCTTGGCCAGAGTTAATCTTCGAGTTTGCGATTGATCCAATATTGTTGGTCTTTGAACTCATACCAATAGATGTTCCATAACTTCGACGGAGGCTGGTAGTAAGTTGTTGCTTTTTCTCATAGGCAGGTGCCAGATTCATCGCTTGGGCCAAATTTGGAGGACTTAACATCTCTACATAGAATCTCTTAATCCTTCTGTAAATAGGTCAACCTGCATGTCTGCCCATATTGTACAAGCACGTGCTAGCAGCCCCTGGAATTGGCGTTGATATTCTTCCACGGTCCCTGTTTGTTTAAGATTCACCAACTCCCCCAGTGGGTTGCCACGTAAAGGTGGCCGAAATCGGAGAGTATAATAGTCTTTAAATGTTTCCCACATGAGTGTTGGTTCTTCCGGTTCCAATTTGAAATACCAGAGTTGAGCCTCGCCCAACATGTGAAAAGTTGCCAGACCCTTATCCAACTCTGCAGTGTGTTGATTGGCAAAGAACTTTTCACAACGGTGGAGCCATACCAGCGGTTCGCTAGAACCATCGAAGGTGGGGAAATCAAGCTTGGTATATCGTGGCACAATTCCGCCTCCCGTTCGTAATCCTGGTCTCTCCTCTATTCTGGTATTTCGATTTCCAATATCACTACTGCCTGCTAAGCCATCATCAGTTTCTTTGTTGCGGCTTCTATTGGACCCGCTTATTAGTTCCTCCAGATGTTGCGATACTTGTTGTAACCGAGCTTCCATTCGCGATTCAATTGCAGCAATTCTTAATTCATTCACTTGCTGAATTTCTTGTAAAAGAACTCGTTATTTGCTGCTATCGCCCATAGTGTTTGGCTCTGGTGCCAATTTTGTTATATCACGGGTTAAGGATCGTGTCACTGGGCGATTAACAGGAAAATCATCTTCCAGTAACAATGTCTTTTTCTTGTTTTTATTTCTTCCATTTGAATGACCTATGGTGACAGATCTGTGGGCTCGTCAAAGGGAGCTCCAACCTTAAGACTCGTTGAGAGAGAGTCTCGCACCTCCAGAGTTAAAAGAAAATTGTGCGTGTGTTTATTTCTAGCATTAGTGCTCTTTTAATAGAGCTTACAGATAAAATAGGAAAACTTCTCCAAGTAGGAAACCTAATTGAAATAGAATTAAAAACCTAACATAATACCATAACTGGAAACAAAAGCTAATAAAAATAAAATAGCATAATTAATGTTGTTGCTGAATGGCTCCGCGCCTTTTATACTGTTTTCCAATAAAGGCATCTCTAACACTTTATTATCAGGTGAGATTTTGTTCCTTGGGGGGATGGGTTTTGGGGTAATTAATGCTTCTTGCACCACAGGAATTGCCTAAAGGAAAATGGTTCTGTAGTAAGACTTGCAACAAGATCTACTCTGCACTGCAAAGTTTGCTCACCTCAGGAGAAGAGAGGTTGCCAGATTCTTGTTTGGATGCAATAAGGGTGAAGGAAAAAGAAAACCGTTTGGCTGCTGTTGGTGAACTTGATGTTAGATGGAGACTTCTAAGTGGCAGAATTTGCTCTCGTGAAACCAGAAGGCTACTGGCAGAAGCTGTTTCTATCTTCCATGTAAGCATTATCCCTAATATCATTTATTCAAAAGCTTGATCAATCGACATTGACTATGATATTTAAGGTACTAAAGAACAACAAAAGCTTGCTCTCCACTTTACTTGATGGGGTGGGGGGAGGCCCGCAAATAAGTTACTCATGCTCTTTTTTGGTGTCAGTGACTTTTGTCGTTGTGACTGTTTTTTATGAATGGTATGTGTTAAGAATGGACATTGGGCCTAACTCAACCCCAAAAGCTAGCTTATGAGGTGAGGATTGCCCAAGCCATATAAGGAGACCAAGGACCTCAAATCCCTCCGATGTGGGACAACTCAACAGTATGAACATATTTAAATTATTGCTCTAGCACATTTAGAATTGCTGATGCGGGAAAACAGACTTGTTAGTTGTTATGATGTTAGTATCTGTGTATCATTTAAACTTGCTGTTCTGGTACTATCGATTTCATTTAACTTGCTGTTCTGGTACTATCGATTTCATTTTACTTGCTGTTCTGGCATCTATACCAGCCTTTTGTTAGCAGAGTCTCAGATGATTTACCATTTAATTGATCTGATATGGATATTTCTTTTCATTTTGCCCTCATTAATAAGATGACTTTCATTGCATATATTTTCTCAACTTCCATTGGAAGTGTTTTCAAGAATTTCTGGAATATCTTTCATTGCATGTGTTAGCTTTGAGGAAAAAAGTTAGCACCAATGTTTTCATTATTGACTTTTCAGGATTGTTTCGATCCTATTGTTGATTCAGTAACTGGACGTGACTTCATTCCTTCTATGGTCTATGGGTAGGCTTTGTTCTCCTTTGTTTCCGGAGTTGGATTTTCCATTTAGTTTCGTGATTGCTCCAATCTTAGAGGCGGGTTTCCTCACCTTATCTTGCCTCCTGCAGAAGGAACATTAGGGGCCAAGACTTTGGAGGCATGTATTGCGCTATACTGACTATAAAGTAAGTATTACAGTCTGTTCATTAAAGCTCTTGGTAGTTTAAGCTTATTATGATTAACTAGCTCAAGAAGCACTTTGGCTAATCAATGCAGCTCAACAGTAGTATCAGCAGGGATCCTCCGGATTTTTGGCCAGGATAGGGCAGAACTCCCTCTTGTGGCAACCCGTGTTGGTAGTCAAGGCAAGGTATAGCAATGAAGCTGCTCTCATAAGACCTATCTTGTTCCTTCTATGATATTGTCTTTTAAGTTTTTGTCTTTTTACGTTTTGTTGCTTAGAAAATTTCTTGCATACTTAGTTGCGTTAGCTAAATAGAATAAGAATTTAGGCTTTGACAAAGTAATCAACAATTTCGTTGATTGTAATATGTAAATGCTTTGCCAAGATTCATTTAGCTTAACACCTGCTTAACCATATCCATATGAAGCAAAGGTGAATGTTAGTTGGCATATTTGTGAACTCTGATGTTTCATGATATAGAAATATGGTGTACTTGCTTAGTTTACATGTTGGGGAAGCATTTCTAGTTAACTAGAAGTGTATTTTTTGAAAGATATTTGAATATTTACAGGGATACTTTCAGTTGCTGTTCTCCTGCATAGAAAAATTGCTCTCGTTTTTGGATGTGAGAAGCTTTGTACTCCCAGCTGCTGTTGAAGCTATGCCAATATGGACTGAGAAATTTGGATTCCAGGAGTTAACACCAGATCAGGTTTGTTTAGCATGTTTCCATGCTGGTGCTTGCTGCTGCATCATATTTGGCCCTTTGAATGCTAAGCTGCTGTATTCTTTGCAGCTTGTCAGCTACCGAAGAACCTGTTGGCAAATGATTAGCTTTAAAGGCACATCTATGCTGGAAAAGTCGGTCTCTAGATGTAGAGCGGGAAGCTGAAAATGATGTTCCACATGAATAATTAGACCCAGATGATATAAGTTTTATCCAATTTTGTAGAGCCATTTTTCTTCAATACATGTACATTACATCTTATTGGCAGAATACATAGGCAGCCACTTAAACAATCAAAGAAAGTTCACTTGAACACTTTAGCTATGCCATATTTCACCGAAATATTTTTACTGTATCAGTTTAAATACAATTTGGTGATGTGGCATAGTGTGTGTTGCCCACCTCTTTAGAGAGCATGGAACACAATTTTATCTCGGGTCTTGCGTGGACAGGTGGGTCCCACTTCTATCAATCTTTCAACTCTCTTTTTTTTTGTTTTCGTCATCCCCAAATAGTCCCCTAATTTCTTTTCCTTTTCTCTGCAATATATTATCCTTAATCTCCATAGCAGAAAACCAACATTTGCAACCTTAATGATTCAGATCATTGGAGATTTTGTTTAAGGATATTTAAAAAAAGTTGTTTCTAGATCTTTAGATCTTTAAGTATTCATATGTCAACGAATATCTTTATTTCTCCAATTGCTTCATCATGTCCTTTTTCAGAAGATGTAAGAACCCTAAAAAACCAACTTAAACTCCCTTCTTATAAAGATAGCATCTATAAATAAAATTATATTTTAAAATAAATTTTAAATGGAGGTTGAGGAGAGGAAAAATCCTTAAATTAACCTTTTCACCTAAGTTTTGTTCGATGACTCACTTCAAAAACTTTAAACCCATTTCCCATAAATCTTGTTTTCATTGTCAACTCATATTTATTCCCCAAAAATTATCATTTCCTTTTCATTGGAAAACTCAAAAAATGTATGAGGAAATATATAAGAGAAGAGGGGTGTTGGAGTAAAGAAGAAGAAAATGATATGTGTCATGAATCGGATACAGAAAAGGTTGTTGGTGATTAGATGAGATATGGGTCACATTGAAGGATATAAATCTTGGTGTTTTGCTATAGAAATTGAAGGAGAATTGCTTGGTATTGGAGAAGAAAGAGAAAAGGAAAACAAAATTAGGGGGACTGTTTGGGGATGAGGAAAACGAAACAGAGAGATTTGAAAGAAGTGGGACCCATGCTGGAAAATTAGGGGGACTGTTTGGGGATTAGGAATAAATAGGATAAATATATTTGGTTTTAACCGATAAAATAATCTGTGCACCATTGTAAATAAACGTGTCAATTTTTAATTGGTTAGATTATTCATGATGGAAGAGGGTGAACAAACGCGTCAAAAAATTTATAAGCTTTAAGTCGAACATGTTAAACTGGTGCTGTAAAAGTATATTAATAATATTTAGATGAGTACATAGAGCTCAGTCAGTGGCAATAAGTGCAGTTGGGAAGCAACAAGTACGTTGTGGAATTAGTTGATGGATGTCCAAGTTTTGACACTAGGTATAAATAAAATGACTGTACCCTTAAGTTGTAAGACTCATCTATTTTCTACAGTATTCCATTGACACTCCAACCTCCCTCACCGTTAGTTACATCTTACATGATGTCAATAAGTTCACTATAGTCATCCAACTGGTCAGCTTATATATACATCATCTCACACTTCTGCTGTTATAACCAAAAGAATATAAAGAATCACAATAACATTAGAATATAAAGAATCACAATAACATTGTTGTATGGCGTTAAATTTGGCCCTCAACATCCCATGATTAATGGGTACGTCCAATAAGCAGACGCCGATCAAAGTGAGGGCACGGCCTAGACGTAATGATAAAAGCGACGTCGTTTATAGCTTAACTTCTTTACTAAGTGGAAGCTACCAACTTTTGTACTTTTTTTATTATTTCGAGGGAGGTTTCCTACTATATAAAAGAGACCTCCACATTGTAACAAGCATTATGATTATTCTCGGATAATACAATTTCTTTCTCCCTTATGGTAGTTATTTATGGTAGTTACTGCATTATATTATTGTATGCTAATTTATTTATGTCTCTTATGTTTAGATAATTATTTATGCTATTTCTGCTGGAGTTACTAATGCTCTTTTGTTTTTATTTTTGTCTTCCCTTTCCTTTACTGAGCCGGGGGTCGATTGGAAACAGCCTCTTTGCCCTTCCGGGTAGGGGTAAGACTCGTCTACATATTATCCTCCACAGACCCCACTTTGTGGGACTATACTGGGTAGTTGTTGTTTTTGTTGTCGGATAATACAATTTCTCTCTCTATCTCTATCTCCAACTATTGCTTCAATCTTAAGCTAAGATTATTTTCTCTATCTTTGAGATCTAGAGCTATAATATCTTCTATCTAATCTCTAGGTCAGATTATATTTGATTATGATTTACCCTTATTTATCTTTTGATTGTTTTCTAAAGCTTACAAAGCACATTTATAACTTTTGAGCTAAACAATTTGGCGCCGTCTGTGGGGATTTCGAGAATCAAAACCATAGTTTGCACCTAGAGAACAATCGACAACTATTCTCTACACCACACGAACAAAAATGGCTAAAAACAACGCAAGAATGAAAGCGATAGCAGATGTTGCAACCAATCTCATCGGTCCTCTCTACAAAGCCGGTGAAGAGAATGTTCCGATTACAGCCCCTAACACCACAACGAGCGGGGATATACCACCCCCCCACCTGGAGATCTGACGATCTTGCGGGAAAAAGGTGATTCTACATCTGCAACCAAAGAAGTACCATCGGAAGTAAAAAAGCTACTGGAAGAGTGGCTACCGGGTACCCTAAGTGGCTTGATCGAAAAATCACCACAAGGTAACATCGGATTTGGACCAACAGTAGATCTTACCGCTGCCACAGTTGAGCCTGAAATGGCACGAGCAAATGATATGACAGGCGAGGTACATGCCAATGATGGCACGCTCACAGCCATTCCTAAGAAGATGGACCGGATGGAAAACGAAAATCGATCACTTCGTGATCAAATGAAGGACACCAAGAGAGGGTAGACAAAATCCCCGGTGCCCCCAAGTTGCTGCCAAAGCACGACGTAGGAAGATTTGTTGAACAAACCTACACTGAGGAGGCTGCCCCGTACTCCATCCCGAAGACCTTCAAAATGCCGCCCTACCTATGAGTATACGACGGGACCACGGATCCCGATGATCATCTGATCTACTATGTCACAGCTGTAAAGGGCAACGACCTGTCAAAAGAACAGGTACCGTCCGTGTTGTTGAAAAAGTTCAGACAAAACGCTGACAGGAGGAGCCCTGACTTGGTGCTCCCAGCTACTGGCTAAGATCATTTCAACGTTCGAGGAAATGGCGGACAAGTTTGTCACCGCTCATGCAGGAGCAAAGAAAGAAGAAGCAAGGGTTAACAATATCTTCGCCGTCCGTCAAACCGCAGGAGAAGGACTTAGGGACTTCCTCGCCAGGTTTAACTGGGTAAGGATGAGCCTAGCCAATGTATCGGAAGGCATGGTGGTGGCCACTTTCTAGAACAGACTAAACTGAGATGGTTCGAGGGCGAGCAAAGGCTACTAAGCCGTCTCATGAAGTATCCTCCTACCACATGGGAAGAAATCCATAATGCCTACTGTGCCAAGGTAAGAGCAGATGAAAACGACCTCAACGGGCCGACCCAACGGTTGACGACAATACATCCATTAATCAGAAGGGATCAACGCATTGAGGGACGCCGGGAACAAATTCCACGTCTCAACAAAGGAAGGTACCATCCTTACGTCAGATCCTCTCACCCGCCGCCACACGGATACACTACAACTACATGTCTCTCCATTCAAAAACGAAAGAGGTATGCCTCCTTTATTATCCGCCCATAACTTTTGCGTTTCTCCTTCAGAGACAGTGTACGCACTAGAGAAGCTGGGCAGCAAGGTAGAATGGTCGACGAAGATAAAATCAGACCCTACCACAAGGAAATCAATGGCCTATGTGAGTTACATCAGGAACTAGGGTATAAAACCGAGGATTGCACAGGCCTACGAAAAGAAGTGGTCAGAATGCTAAATCAGGGGTACCTGAGGGAGCTACTCAGCAACAAAGGGAAAACCAACTTTGTACGTGGATGTGAGCAACCCTATAGGTTGCCGAAATCACCCTCCCCAGCATGTACGATTAATATGATCACCGGAGGGATGACGACTCAGCAATCATCCACATCAAATTCACCACAACGCAAAAACTGAAGCGAACCATCACCCATGAACGGTATGACGACTTCGAAGATAGTATCACCTTCGATAAGTCCGATGCCGATGGTTTGTCTTTCCCTCACTATGATGCTTTAGTTATCACTTTACGTATCGTGATACAGATATTAAAAGAATCATGATTGATGATGGAAGCAGTGCCTGTATTATCCAACCAAGGGTCCTCGCACAAATGGGACTCGAGGACAAGATAATACCGCGCTGTATAACACTAATTGGTTTCAATAATGTAGTGGAACGGACCTCCGAAGAAATATCCCTACCCGTTTTAGCGGGAGGAGTCATGCTGGAAACAATTTCCCACGTGATGGGCCAGGAAATATCATACAACGCCATCATAAGAAGCCCATGGATACACGTCCCATCAAACAATTGATCAAATTCCCTACCCCATGGGGAATATTCAGCATTCGAGGTGAGCCACATAACGCAAGAGAATGCTACAAAATAGCCCAAGATTACGCCCACACCAAACAACTTAATGGGGCGAGTGCAAAGGCATAGAAATCAGCTATGTCGGGGATTAAGGTCGACCCGACAAAGGACACCATTAAAGATACCGATACGGTCAAAGATCTCGACCCAGTCCAACTGGACGATGCCGACCCTACTAAGAAAGCCTACGTCGGTCACAGTCTCACTGATCCAAGTAAGTATCATGAGTTTTTAACTAACTATGTAGACATGTTTGCTTTTTCCCATTCAGATATGCTAGGGATCCCGCAAGACATCTAACTCACAAGATAAACATTGACCCGTTACACCCGCCCGTGTGGAAAATGAGGAGGAAATTCAATGCCGCTATCAACAAAGCGGTTAGTGAGGAGGTAGACAAACTACTCGCCAACGACTCCATCAGGGAATCAAAATATCCCCAATGGGTCGCAAATGTTGCCATGGTCAAAAACAAAAATGGGAAGTGGAGAATGTTCTTGGACTTCATTGACTTAAACAAGGCGTGCCCAAAGGATTCGTTCCCTCTGCCTCACATCGATCTACTGATCGACGTTACCGCAGGACACGAGCTGCTAAGCTTCCTAGACGCTTATTCCGGTTACAATCAGATCATGATGGCAGAAGACGATCAGGAAAAAATAACTTTCATCACCCACGAAGGGACATATTGCTACAAGGTAATGCCCTTCGGACTAAAAAATGCAGAAGCTACATACCAGAGACTGGTCGCCAGGATGTTCAAAGAACAACTCAGTAAGACCATGGAAGTCCACATCGATGACATGCTAGTAAAATCAGCAAAGAAAGAAGGCCACATCAACCACCTAAAGGAAGCCTTTGAGATATTGAGGAGATACAGAATGAAGGTGAACCCTGCGAAGTGCGCCTTTGGCATGGCCTCAGTGAAATTCTTAGGGTTTCTCGTATCACAACGAGGCATCAAGGTCAAACCAGACCAGATCAAGGTGATAGATGCAATACCTGAGGTGTTGAACAGTAAGAAATAGGTACAAAAGCTAATAGGGCGAATAGCCGCCCTATCCAGATTCATCTCGCGATCCTACGATATATGTCATAAGTTTTTCGACGTGCTGAAAAAAAGACCAAGGGTTACACTGGAATGAGGAGTGTGTCGAAGCCTTAAAAAAATTTAAAGCATACCTATCCTCACCACCCTTACTAGTCAAAGTGAGCCCAGGCAAACCCCTGCTGGTGTATCTGGCTGTATCCCAGGTTGCCGTTAGCGCAGTCCTGGTCCGCAAAGACAAAGGTACACAATCTCCTATTTATTACATTAACAAAACATTAGTGGATGCCGAAGCACAGTATCCACACCTTGAGAGATTATATCTGGCATTAGTCATGGCTTCACGTCCACAAAAGTGGTAACGACCTTTCCATTGAGAAGTGTCCAACACAAGCCTGATGGGCCATTGAGCTCAGCGAGTACGACATCTCGTACCTCCCAAGAACTGCCATGAAATAGCATTTACTTGCCGATTTTATAGCGGATTTCATCACAGAAATCCTGTCGAAGGCGGAATGTGAGACACAACGTGTCTCCTCCAATATAGACCTATGGAATCTATATACTAACAGTGCCGCCAATGCATCGGGATCAGGATTGGGACTTGTCCTCGAGGTTCCCATGCGCAAAACAATTTGCTAGTCCATACGATGCCCCGAAATAACTAACACTGAGGCCGAGCACGAGGCCATAATTGCAGGTATGAAACTAGCCATCAAGTATGGGGCTCGACAAATCATCCTCCATTGCGACTCCCAACTTGTGGTAAATCAGGTCGTTGGGACTTACCAAATAAAAGAACAAAGGCTCCAGAAATACCAGTCAGAAATCCACAGGCTGATGGCTGAGTTCGACGAGTGCCACCTTGAGCGAATCCCGAGGGTACAGAACGTCGAAGCAGACAACCTAGCAAAACTTGCCACGGCCACTAAAAATTTTCACAAGGAAAGTGTGGTCACCCTCCTCCATTCAGCTATCGACCATACTGAGGTATGCTCTCTAAATCTGACTTGGGACTGACGCAACCAATTTGTATCCTACCTACAGGATGGAACGCTGCCACTCGACAAAAAAGAGGAAAAGAAGCTCCGCGTACAAGCTGCCCGGTATTGCCTGATAAACAATTTCCTCTACAAAAGGACGTTCGGTGGACCCTTGGCCAATTGTCTAGGGCAGCACCAAACGAGGCCGGTGCCCACACAGGTAATCGCACCCTCGTGCGACGCCTCATATGGGCTGGCTATTACTGGCGTACCATGAAGGAAGCAGCGGAACACATTCGCCGGTGCGAACAATGCCAAAAATAGGCCCCCATGATACACCAAACAGGAGAACCTCTCCACTCGGCCACATCCCCATGGCCCTTCATCAAATGGGGAATGGGCATAGTCAGACCCCTCCCCGCGAGACGGGGAAAGGTACGGTTTCTACTAGTTTTAACTGATTATTTCTTCAAATGGGTGGAAGCAGGTGCGTACGCTCAAATACGGGAACAGGAGGTCATCACCTTCATATGGAAAAATATCATATGCCGATTCGGCATCCCTAAGGAAATCAGTTGCGACAACGGACGACAATTTGTCGGTTCAAATATGACATAATTCTTTGAAAAATGGCATATCAAGCGAATACTCTAAACACCATACCATCCCGCCGCCAATGGACAAGCAGAATCCTCCAACAAGACAATATTAAATATACTAAAAAAGAAACTTGAGGAAGCCAAAGGGCTATGGCCCGAGCTACTGCCAGAACTATTATGGGCCCATCGGACCACACCCAAATCCAGCACAGGGAAAACACCGTACTCACTGGTCTACGGAACCGACGCGGTCATACCAGTCGAGGTCGGTGAACCAAACTTGAGGCATTCACACACCAGCGAAACAGAAAATGACATGAACATGCTCCAAGACCTCGACGAAGCTGAGGAAAGGAAAGAAATGGCCCACATCAGAATGGTGGCCCAAAAATAAGAGGTCGAAAGATACAACAACAAGAGGGCCAAGATAAGACCACTCAAAGTGGGAGACTATGTCCTCAAAGCCAAGACATTGGCGTCCAAAGACCCAACCGAAGGAAAATTGGACACTAATTGGGACGGACCCTACAAAATCATAGCAGCAACCAATAAAGGAGCATTCCAGTTGGAAACAATGGAATGGAAAAAGCTACAAAACAATTGGAATATTGCCCACCTCAAGTATTTCCAGGCATCTCCCGAGTCGTACTCCTTTTCCCGTACCCGAGTTTTGTTCCAATTGGGCTTTCTCGGGTGGTTTTTAACGAGGCGACGGAGGGGACACGTGGAGATATTTGCGGAACAAGTTTATCATATCAACCTCTCCATACAGTCTCCAGGACGACATGATAAAGGGACTGGACTAGCATGATCTCCAATGTATGAACGGCTACGACCATCTCCAATGTATAAACGACTATGGCCATCTCTAATGTATGAACGACTACGGCTATTTCCAATGTACAAATGGCTATGTCCATCTCCAATACGACCATCTCCAACGTATAAATGTCTACGATCGTCTCTAGTGTATAAATGGCTACGACCATCTCCAATGCACAAATGGCTAAGGTCATCGCCGCCAACAGTCGACCTAGTTCGACTACGACAAGAAAATGATTCGACGATAGTCGAAATAAACCATATGGCCAAGGCCATCAACAAGTTATGACCAAAGGTCACAAACTTAATTCTGGCCAAGGCCATCGACTTCATCATGGCTAAGGTCATCGCCACCAACAGTTGACCTAGTTCGACTACGACAAGCAAATGATTCGAAGACAATTGAAATAAATCATATGGCCAAAGCTATCAACAAGTTACGACCAACGATCATCAACTTAACTCTGGACAAGGCCATCGACTTCATTATGGCTAAGGCCATCGCCGCCAACAGTCGACCTAGTTCGACTACGGCAAGCAAGTGATTCGACGACAGTCGAAATCAACCATATGGCAAAAGCCATCAACAAGTTATGACCAAAGGTCATCAACTTAACTCTGGACAAGGCCATAGACTTCATCATGGCTAAAGCCATCGCCACCAACAGTTGACCTAGTTCGACTACGACAAGCAAATGATTCGACGACAGTCAAAATCAACCATATGGCCAAGGCCATCAACAAGTTATGACCAAAGGTCATCAACTTAACTTTGACCAAGGCCATCAACTTTATCATGGTCAAGACCATCGTCGTCAGACATTGACCCAGATCGACCACGGTAAATAAGCGAATGACTCGACGACAATCGAAGTCACACTCACAGTTAAGGCCGTCAAAATTATATGGCTAAGGCCTAGCTTTATTGTGGCATAAAGCACATGAACATAAAGCAAAAATGCAATAAAAGTCCAACAAGTAAACGAGCGCCCGCTCTACGGAGATGAGACCCCAAAAAGTAAGAAAGCAAAGAAAAATTAACAGAAAACTATACTCTATTACCTCCAAAAATATACATGTATATCTGACCCTGAAAAGGGCCCCGGTTACATACAAAAAATATTTATATACACAAGCCCTAAGAGCCTTCGCCGCTTCGTCCAAAAGCCGGACTCTAGACGATTGATGTCTTCAGAGTTACAGCCTGTCCTATCGGGGGAATCAGAGCTATAACCACAAGCGACACGAGCCAAACGCCTTTCTTCCTCAACCTCTGCCTCAGTGGCTCGACCAGCAGAGAAATACTCCTCGAGCACGACTAGTCTAGCCTCGACATACACTCAGATTTCACGTGTCTCACGATGCGTGTCATCTTTAGGCTTTGATAAAGCGTCTCGCTCAAGGTTCTCAATTTCAGTCGCCTTGGGTCGAGCTCATCAGTCAAAGCGGCGACTCTGGCATGCAACTGAGGCGCCTCCACCGCTACCCCACGGCTTATCTCCAGTTCCTCCTCTTTTGATTAAAGGAGAGTCTCCAGATCGATGTTTCGAGCCAAAGCAGCCATTAGTTGCTCGTTGACCTCCTCCAACTCGGCCACCCTCCTATTCAATTGAGCTTCTGATTATTCAAGACCCTCACGGAACACCTGGAATTGAGGGTTCTGCTTAAGCACATCTGCCAACGCCTGATGTTTGGCACGACACTCCTTGTACTTCTTCACCATTTTGTTGAAGGTGGCCACCTTCCTGTGCTCACGCCGTCTCCTCTCCACCTCCAAGACAAGGGTCTAAAAAAAGAGGAGGGGAAATACAAGTTTGTACGTACTAAAGTCGCCTTTACGACCCATAAAAGAAAAACTGAAAACTAACTGCAAAGTTGCACCGGTGACCCTCCTCGACAAATCCCTGTTACTAGCGCCTTTCAGCGTTTCATGCTCCGCAGCCACACATATCAAGGTCATTTCCACTACGGCTTGCTCACTATTTTATAACAAGTTATACCCATCAGGGATCACGATTCGGCGAGTAGCTCGCCCTCATCTCCATGGGCCGAGTCCCCCGTTGCATCTCCAAGAGCGGCCTCAGAGCCCATCTCTCAATTTCTATGTCCGCTTCCCCAACTGCAGAGGACGACCCACCCTTTGGGATGCGGGCTTAGCTGGCAACGACAATGATTGTCCCTCGGGGAGCCAACCTCCCTGAACGAATGGCCTCGGCCATAAAAACTGGCCCTGGCTCTCAAAGGGGCTCGCTTGGCCTCACGTCCTCGGTTGCAATCCTCTTGTTGGTAATCAACCACCACCTCTTTCTCTCCAGCGGCTCTTCGCCCTCAGAAGTCTACTCAACCGGCACGGCCTCAGGCACCATCATAGGAACGGCATCAGGCATCGCCACTAGCATAGCCTCAAGTGCCAATTCAGATGCCGCCACCAGTGCAGACCCCTGCTAAGAGCCCGCAAGAGCGCTATCGCTGGGCGAGCCACGTGATATGACTTTATCATCAGAGTCGACCTCCGCCCTAGACGAGGAAACTACGGTCTTCTTCCTTCTTGAAATGACCCGACCTGCCAGCACGAATGGGTCAGGTAACGAAAGTTTGAGAGGCTTTCGAAACTGAAGCCAAAATAAAAAAACTACCTGACGGGCCGTATTGGTTACGAAATGCGGGCCAAGTGTGGAACTCCTTCGCATACGGTATCAAACTCTCCACCCACGACTTGATGTCATCAATAGTTCGGGGCGAGCGAGCCGCCACTACAAAAGGAAGACAAAGAAACCATAGTGGTTGAGCCGCCCGGACAAAAATCATCACGAAATCACACACAAGGGTACTTACATTCCAAGTTCCACGTCTCTGGGAACCCTTCGGGGTTAGAAACCAGGTGCTCCGTCCTGATATAGAAGTATCAAAAGCCGCGATTGGCTTTATCATCGGACTGCACTACAAAGCTTTTTATACCATGGTGCTTCAAATGGAGCATGGTACCCCTCAAGTAACTTGCATTAAACATCTGCAAATGATGGTGAACTGAGACCACACTCCCGGCCTTGGCCGCATACGTGGTGAGCATTCTACACACCTTCAAAATATAAGGCGTGAGCTGAGGCGGGCACGCTCTGAAGAAGCGACAGAGCTCCTCCGCTAGAGGGTTAAGCGGGAGGCTATATCCAATCCAAAGCGGGTATTCGTAGAATGTGCAGAACCCAGACATATGCACTTTGTCATAGTCCATCCCAGTTGGAGCCATTTCAACATGGACCGGAATATTGTACATCACCCTAAAGGCATCTAAGTGAGATTGTAGTAATTCGCTGAACTCCCAAGGAATAGGTGAGCCCTTTCATGATGAAATAACTTCGAGCACTCATATTCTTTGGAAGTATATTATCCGCCGAGAGAGGAACATGGGCCTTTTTCTACTTCTTCTTCTTCACCACCGGAGAAAGATGGAACCCTAGATGGGGCGGTACCCTTGCTTTTCTTACTACTTTGGCGTTTTTCCATATGAACTGGTTTTTAAATACAGGTAATGGGAAATACAACCACACAGAAACAGGAAAGATCTCACACAAGATGTTGAGTGAAAGAAAGCAAGACAAAAAAGGGAATAAGAAAGTATTCCAAAAGTTTGAAAGATGAATCAGTTTGAACCTTTCTCCTATTTATAGGATGAAGTTATGCGAAAATTGAAAAGCTACGATCAGAACGGGCGCGGGAAACCAGAACATCACATTACAAACTGAACTACCTCGGAAACAAAAGTAATAATAATGCATGCGACTAATAACGTCATTCCAAAAAGAGATCATGCGTCAACGGTTCCACTGTGTCGTGCGTTTTTGTCTCATTCGTGCTAAAGACCAAGGATGTGGCCAAATTCTCTTAGGACGAGGCTTGTGAATCCGTCCATTGAAGACGTCCATCGAGCACGTCTATAGCGAATGGAGGGACTAACTGTATGGGGTCAAATTTGGCCCTCCACGTCCCCATGATTAATGGGTACGCCCAATAAGGAGACGCCGACCAAAGTGAGGGCACGACCTGGACGTGATGGTAAAAGCGACGTTGTTTAGAGCTTAATTTCTTTAGTAAGTGGAAGCCACCTACTTTTGTACTTTTTGGATTATTTCGAGGAGGTCTCCTACTATATAAAAAAGACCTCCACATTGTAACAGGCATTATGATTATTCTCGGATAACACAATTTTCCTCTCTATCTCTATCTCCAACTATTGCTTCTATCTTAAGCTAAGACTATTTTCTCTATCTTTGAAATCTAGAACTATAATATCTTCTATCTAATCTTTAGGCCGGATTATATTTGATTACGATTTACTCTTATTTATCTTTTGATTGTTTTCTAAAGCTTATAAAGCACATCAATGACTTTTGAGCTAAATAATTGTCAAATACACTGACAGATAAAAGGGCGAAAAATTATTTAAGCGAAAAAGATGAAAAAGAAAGATCATCATTTCATGTTGTTAAACTCTTTAGTTTATACTCCTTACTTCCTGCAAAAGCAACGGCACTGTACTAGAAGCAGAATAATATTACAATATGAAGAAGCTTCTCGAGCTTTCTTAATTATTATCAAGCTTTTGCAACAATGTTCTTTTCTTTTTTATTGAAATCTCTCAGGGGTAAAAACAAATAAGGATCGCCATTGATTTGATGTAAAAGTAGCAGCAGTTCCTATATCTCTTTGTTTATTCTATGTTTCTCAAACTCTTGAAGAAAACAACTGCCGAATGTGTCGGATCCTTCAAAAGTTATATTTATTTTTAAAATCCGACAGGATAAGGCAGTATTTTAAAATATCCAAACAACATAATACATAAAAGGGCCAACCCTTCGCTTTGAAAAGGTCAAAATCTTCCGTATAAGCACGCATCTAAGCAAAGCTTTCATCATGAATTCACACCAATTTAAAAAAGATTTTAACTTATATACATAGACAACATAAAGAGTTTTACATTGTTAGTACATTTTAATATGTTGTAACTAAATTGCTATCATACAATTCATCTCTTTCAATTTTTAAATTATATTTTAGGTAATCTAACAATGTAAAATACTTTTATATTATCAGAGTTTAGAAGTTAAACTCGATTAAAATGGTAAATTAAATTTCTTTCCCTTACATAATTTCTTGGCGTGTCCATTATCTAATCTCCATTTTTTCCAGCTGCCCATATCTTCCACCATGTATAATATGAATGAGCCTTTGCACACACTTGTCTTACCTCCTACGTCAATAAAAAACTGGTCATCTTCCAGTATTAAATATGTCATGTTTTTGACAATTCTTAACTCTTTAAAGCCAACCAAAAAAGCAGCAAGCGAAACAACAATTCATATAATGGCATGGTATAACAACATAATAAGAAAATTGGCATAAAAAAATCCTAGTTTAACATATTGGCACCCCATAATCCTATTTTAATTTTTTATTTGTTTTAATAGTTGTAGCATAGCCAAACCACTAACTTTAGCACTTTCCCCAAATTTTCCCTCTCTCCTCCCCTTTCTCCTTTTTTAACGATTTCTTCTCTATCTTCCTCAAAATTCAAATTCTTCAAATCCCTCAATTCTCTCCATTTTTATCCGTGTTAACGTTTTTCTTAACTTAAATCAGGTCCCATTGTAGATATTAGAAGATATTCACTTTCTTGCCAAGTTTACAAATGGGTAAAAATTCAAATGGTAAGAAATCAAAATCTAAGTCAAATGTGGTCAGATCTTTATCTCTTCATGTTGATTTTGATTCTGATTTTGAAGAAACTGTGATAAAAGGGTGCAAATCACCACATGCAATAGATGTTCGAAAGGTTAAGCAAATGGAAAAACGGGTTGAAGCATCAAATGCAGAAAACAAAGGAAAAAAATAAAAATGCATCTGTTATGCAACAAAATATTGCTATGAAACCCAAAAAGAGAAAGCGCATTAGCACGGAGGAAGTTCAATGTCATAAACATACTGTGAAGGTATTTTGAATCTTGCTTGATTTAATTTTTTTAATCCGATTTATAGTTTATATTAGCTATAAGCATTCATTATTTGTATTTGATGCTATGTAAAAGTGGTAATGATTTTGAACTAAATTTTTATTTGTTACTGCTTTGTGCTAAATATATGTGGTAAAAGAATGGTACTTGTTGTTCGAATATGTTGTAATGTCAGCTTCACAGGGAGAAATCTAGGAGGAGCTAGTGTTGTGTATATCTCCATCCCCATGTATATGAATAATTTATTGTAAATTACATGTATACATTTGTTTTAGCTAATTTGAATATCATGTTCTATATATCGTTCAACTAACAACACCACTATTCTTTATATCTATCCATTGTATTTCAGTACTTAGTTTTATAAATACATGTATATATTTAATAGAGATAACATGTATATCCGTGAACTTATTACTCTAGTTTTGTGTATATGTCCTATCTCATGTATATTAATACCTAGTTGGACTACATGTTTACATTTATTAGACCTAACATGTATATCCTGGTGTGTATATCCTCCAACTAACAACACTATTATTTTGTATACCTCTATCCTCATGTATATCAATACTTAATCATTCAAATAAATGTATACAATATATTTTAACTTGCATCAGCTGTGAGATTGATAAAAATGTATAGAACTATTCTGTTGAAGATGTGTAGTTGAGATAAATTTAATGATATGCACTGTTTGCATTAGTATATTTAATTTTTTTTTAATGTAGAAATGGGATTTCTATGTCGCGTTGGATATAAAATTATCGTGTTCTCGTTGGCGCTCACATACCAATGTTGGGGTTGTTGATGAGTTAAGTTGAAATTGACGGATGAGCAGATTCAAATGTTTAGGAAAACTTGTTTTAGCTATTTCCTCGATTTGCCTCATGTTGTTGTACAGAATCAAGTTTTACGTTTCTTAATGTCAAGGGAGTTGGTTCAAGATAGTGAGGATAAGTTTTACGTCAAGATCAATCATAGTACTCTGTGTTTTGGGATTAGAGAATTTGCAATTATATCTGGTCTAAGGTGTGTTGGTGAAGTCAATGATGAGGAAACGTATAGTGAATCAAATAGGCTCAAGGAAACGTACTTTCCCTATCTTGATAGAGTATCAAATGATGACCTTATTGAGTGTTTTATGAAAAAAGATGGCAGTCAGATAATGATGCTCTAAAGATTTCGTTATTATACTTCATATAGACCTTCTTATTTTCCACAATTAGTAAAAGATCCTTTGTAAGTAATAGAGATTTTTTTATATAGACTGGTGAAAACGAGCAGTTTTCATGGGGGAAATTGTATTTAAAGCTTTGATTGGTTCAGTGAGGAATAAGTTTAGATTTGTAAAGAAGTTTCATAGGTTTGGGGGTTTACCACTTGCATTGCAGATTTGGAATATTGAGTGTTGTTCTGAAGTAGACCCTAATATTCCCACTCATGTTGCAAGAGGAGTGCCACAGAAACTAAATTGGAATGTAACAGAAAAGCCTAGCTTCGAGAAATTATGCAACGGCATGTTGGGAGAATCAAGCAACAAGGTAATATTATTAAATTCTGAAGTACTTTAAAGTATTCTGCTCTGTTAAAGTAATTGTTATATTTTATAGTTCCATTAAAACAGAATGATTCACATTTCTATGCATAATAATATTAAACTTAAATGCTTTGTATACATGTACTTAGCATCATAAGTTGTTGTCTTTTTGGTTATTGTAGTTGGTGTTTACAAATATTTCAGCAACCGTGGATGAGTTAGGGGCATTATATTTGCCCATAAATGTTGAATTTGCTGCACAAAAAGGTTTTGCTTCTGAATCTGGTTACATAACCAGATTCATTGTCAATTTAGTGTCAATGAATCTGGTTACATAACACCGCCTTTCAAAAGGAGAAACAAGCAGCAACTACGAAACATAAATAGTAATGACCCAAATGATCAAAGTTTTATGGAGGAAAAATATAGCATAAGGACTTTGAAAAGGTATGTTTGTTTTCAAATTACATGTTTTAAAATATAGTGAATATTTTAGCAATTAAATTTTTTACTTTTAAATTTGTTAAGCTGAGAAGGGAATATGAGTCTTCAAAAAGTTTGTGATAGAGTCATTTGAGAAAGTGTTTAATGGTAATATACCCGCACATAATTACGATCAAAGGTCCGATGAGAATGTTGATAATGATTTTGAAAAGGTAAGAATTCTTTATGTTTGTTATTTTGTGAATCCTCATTCTTATTTTCTTATTGAAATACCTTTTTATTTAATTTTGTGCTAATGTTGTTCAGCTTAGCAAGGATTTTTATTTATTCAAGGAGTATGTGATGAATGTTTTTGCTAAATTATTTGATGAAAACAACAATCTTCATGACATATTCACTGAGAAGAGTGATGCAAAGGTATAATCTAAAAATCAATAATTTTATTTATAAATTTAAAATATTAACCATTCATATTGTTATGTATATTTTTAATGAAATTATTGTATTCACTAAATGTGTAGCAGAGTGATGGAAAGGCTGATGGGCAAGGTAATGCTGACATCGGTTCTCCTAATAACAATCATGACCACGGTATTAATGAAGTCATTCATGTGCATGAGACTTCCCAAATGAATATAATAAGCCAAGTCAACCAGGGTGATACCAATGTTCTTCATGGTATATTTGGATTCATGTTTTACTTTCTTACTTATTATACATATTTATACGATCAACAAGTAAACATATTTTAATATCTGTTATGATTTTTTTTAAGTAGACCGGTTGGAGAGTCTGGCTGAATGTAGGAAAGAATTGCCTACGTTTGATGGTGGTGATTATTTGATTCCAAGCGAGTCTCAGATTGCTATAATTGAACAAACTGCTGTTGAAAAAGCTGTCGATGTGGCAAATGATTCAATGCCAAAACAATCCACAAGAGTAAGACGTATTGGAAAATATGAGAAGTCTCAATCTATGCCACTTGATTCAGGAGATTGCAGTTCTGCGGCAGTAGTGCATAGGCAATACTTTAACCTTAAGCATCATTTTCCTGTTGAAATCGGAGTTGAACCTGATCTTGCTTTGCGTTGGGCTTTTGAGCAATTTGTTGATGAGGAGATGTATAAGAAATCCAGGTAAGGTTATTTTTAATATCGTGCATAAATTATTTTCTTTTAATTTAATTTTTCTTTGATAATGAAGTTTTTATATTTTATTTTTATAAGACTGGGTGCGATCTACAAAAAGGGAAAGGATTTGATTGAGCTTTATGTCTTTGGAGATCATCATATTGTCAAGAAAGAATGGTTCCATACTTTGAATTATACTGGTCGACCTTTGGATGACACAGTATGTTTTTGTACTCCTTATACATTAGATTATATCACTGTGTGTGTGTATATATATATATATATATATATATATATATATATATATATATATTTTAAATCCCAATGTTCTGTATACATGTTCTTAATCCAATATGTGTAATGCCATGTATATCAATATGTTCTAGTGATCCCTCACTTAACTGCCTCACTAATGTAGATTATTTGTCGTACTATCATTTATAACCATTTATAACAATGAGAGTAATTGTATAACTGTGTACCGTTATTGTATATTATATTCCTCAACATTATGGATATGTTATATATCTACATGTATAACTAACCCAAAATTTATTAACTTCATTTATATTTTCTAGTATATATATTTTTCATGTTCATACATGCAAACTTCTTCAAATTATATGCTCGTATATATATCTAAGATTTAAAAATTTAGCTATATGTTTATATTAACTTATTTAATGTATATAAAGGCATTAATTGTATACCATACAATGTTTAAATTGAACCTCCGTAGTTTTTGATTAAATACTTAGTTTTATTATATTAAATCTTCAAGTGTTATATTTTTTTACAGAAATCTGTTTTTATTTTTGGCAGCATATAGATGTCATCTTCTACTATCTTCGGGAAAAAAATAAAGTATGGTTTACATTCCGAAGTCCTTTACCACGACAAATTTATCATTTTGTGTTAAGGTAAAATCATTGTATGATCACTTTGTGTCGAGCAATAAGGACTATGGTGTCATCCCTAAGGATCATGAAATAGCTGATTATATGTGAGCCTCTCACATGCCGTGTAATGTTTCGTGGCACACTGTCGATCATGTACTAATTCCTATAGGTTTAAAAGACGAATGGCATTGGATTTTTGGTGCGCTGTCTTTTAAGGACATGTGCATACACGTGTATGATTCCATCAGAGGAGCGCAACTGCTAAAATTCGTGAGGCCGTTCAACCATATGCAGTGTTGATTGCTCGTTTCTTGGCTAGTACTGGTTTTTAAAGGAAGAGACATTATCTTGATTTGACCAATGCACCATATAGCGACGTACCGCTTGCTTATCCATTAGATATTCACTTGGTTGATGATCTGCCACAACAAGAACATGCGTATGTTAACTTTTGGCATATTTTATTTATTTAAATAATTATATTTTATTTAAGGGCGTTGATTCCTTCTAACTTATCTTCATTTTGTTTTAGTGATTGTGGTGTATATGTGGCATCTTTTGCGGAGTAATTTATCCATCAAAGATCAATTCTAGCTGTGTTTGATGCAGAGCAACATCGAAAACAATTTGGTACATTGTTGTGGGCTTATGGTAGATCTAAACAAGAGAACGAAGATGAAAGTGAGCAAGAGTTTTTTAAAAGAAGTTTCAGAACAAATGCTCTGTAAAAATGAAGAACAATTAGTCTAAATGTTTAGTTTAGTTATGCAATTTTTTGGGATATGTTAATACATTTGTCTTTTATTCGTGGCTCATTATGGCACAATATTTGTAATATATCTTTTATATTGTGCATGTTAAACGTATCTTTTTCCTTTTTTCCCTCAAATTAAGAAATTTCTATCATGTTGCATGGTTATGTTGATGGAATGTTTTGAAAGTTTGTTTAAAGTTTATTTAAAAAAAAATACATGTGTATGCCTAAATTTTTTAGCATGCCTATGTCAAACATAAATAAATGTTGCAGTTCCTTCCCACTAGCTAGTACATTTACTATCTTTCTTTAATACATAGTATAATTTAAAATTGAATTATTTTGTGTCATGCTATAAATAACATTTATATAGTGAACTAGGTAATGAATATCCATAATCAAACATCACCATTATGGTTTATCTCTACCCATATGTATATAATACATAATTGTACCATTATATATATATATATATATATCTATATCTAAACTAATACACTAGTGTTGTGTATATCTCTATCTACATGTATATCAACACTTAACTGTACAATTACATGTAAATATTCAATTATGCTAACTTGTATATACTGATATTTATTTTCGTGATGTAACTACAACCGTGTTGTGTATATCTCCATCCCCATGAATATCAATAATTTATTGTCAAAAACATGTATACATTTGTTTACCTAATATGAATATCATGTTCTGTATATCTTTCAACTAACAATACCACTATTCTGTATATCTATCCCTTGTATATCAGTACTTAGTTTTATTAATACATGATATATTTAATAGAGCTAACATGTACATCCTACTATGTATATCCATGAACGTAATACTCTAGTTTTGTGTATATCTCTGATCCCATGTATATCAATACGTAGTTTCACAACTACATGTTCACATTTATTTGATCTAACAAGTATATCGTGGTATGTATATCCTTCAACTAACAACACAATTAATTTGTATACCTCTATCCTCATGTATATCAATACTTAATCATTCGAATAGATGTATACAGTATATTTTATACTTTATATTTGTATTTTTATAGTAATTTAAAATCATATAAAATGATTAAATTGTAAAGATCATGCACCATAATAGTGTTTACATGTCAATGCAATAATACATGATAATATACATGTCCTACACAACTTATGTATTGACTTTGTCTAACGAATTCTTATGATACATTGGCATATACATATGAAAATGCTATATTAAAACTTCATACACAAGTGCAAAACTTAAATAACTTTTGAACATGAATAATAGTTCAATCATTTAATAAACTTGATATATATATATATATATATATATATATATATATATATATATATATATATATATATATATATATATACAAATGATTTATGCTTAAGGTCATTCAGTGGTGATAAGGTATATTTCTACATGTTCTCCTATTGTGGCCCTCACGTCCACATTTTCCGCATGAACTCTTTGGCCTATTAGCTTGTGATTTTGAAATCTTCTTGTATCTCACCTTCTTCGGTCTTCCAGGCATCTTATTCCAGACTGGTGGCAACACACGTTGTTCTAATACCTCTACTGGAATTGTCCATGTGCTTTCATCTGGAAGAGGATAAATTGGAATGTTGTATGCTTTCAACATGTATTCATTGTTGTAGTACATAGAGCAGTAATCTTCACACTCTAGACTTTTTGACATCAAAACCGCCCACGCATGTGGACAAGGGATTTGATCGAGCTGGAACTTTCTACAACTACATGTCCTTTCCCTAAGGCAAATGATGAACAACCTCCCATTATCAATAACTGAATGTAAGTTTTCAGTCGATAGTCTCACCTATATTTGGATGAAAAGCAAGATTAGTCTACCCTTTATGTAAAAATCCAAATGACTAACCTTATTGAGTTATTCTGTAGAGAAAAATGAAGTTGAAAATAAATAATATGTTAGACAATATAAACTTACCATCATATGTTGTGATGCATTAAGATTTTCATCCAGTATATCATTGTATTTAAATGTAAGCTTTGTAAATGTCGTTTGTGCAGTATTTCGATTTGTGTAGTTCCACCTGTTGATCAACATTCAAATTTCTTCCAATAATTGATGTATCGGTAGTTCCATTGCTGCCTTAGTTGCTGAATTTAATGATTCTGCAATGTTGGAAGTCATTGTCATTGTTCTATTGACTTTTGCATGTGCTATAGTCCACCTTTGATACCCAATATCAAATAAGTACTCCTTCACTCTTCCATCTATTTGTTCCATCTTTATCATATGCTGATTAAACTCTTTAGTAGTATATGCTCTTTCAGTAACAAAGAATATTTCTCTTTGCTCTTCTTGACTCCTCTTATATCTGTCTTTTATGTTATTCCACAGATGCCATATACAAACACAATGAGATACTTGAGGATACACTATTGAAGCTGCCTTTGCTATGTTCTCATTTCTGTCCGATACGATGCACATGTCATCTATATCACCGAACGCTTCTTTGGGACCAAAACGAGGCCTTTCCTCGCTAGTTGGAATAAAAACCTCAATAGCAGCCTTCATTGAACCCCTTCTTCCTATCCTTGCTACCTATGAAACGAGTCCCTTCAACGAACAACCCCCATGAGGCATCATTCTCCTTATCAACAACTGCATATCGGGGAAAAATCTTGCCTGTTAACAATATATTAATTATATTCCTTCAACAAAGTGCTGATTATATATATATATATATATATATATATATATATATATATATATATTTTATTTAATAAGTACCTATGGATGGTTAATTGATATGCGTAAATTATAAATGACGATATAATTATTTATGGCTATACACAGAACTTTTATATATATAAGTATACTGTGATATACAATGAGATATTTTGATATACATGAATATGTTTCTAATATTTAGAATAATGAAATAGTAGAGTATTTCTAGAACAAACCTCCAGCATCTTGCGAGCAAGCTGTGAGTAACATTCCTCTGTACGTTGCTTTAAGGAAGCTTCCATCAACCACAACAATAGGTTTGCAAAACTCCCATCCCTTTATTGATGCATATAAGGCGACAAAGGCATACATGAAGTGTACTTCATCTGTTTTTCTCAAACTCACAACTGACCGGGGTTTGAATGCATTAACATATACAAGTAGCTTGGTAGCTTTGCATACGACTCACTTGGGTCTCCTCTTAAAAAATTAAGGGCCTGTTGCTTTGATCTATTTGCTTTCCAGTAGCTTAAGTCAATATCGTACTCTTTTTTCATGTCTTTCATTCTGTCCTTTGCAGTGTATATTTTTTTAGGATCAACATATTTGTAACAAATAATTCTTCCAATAACAGGAGCAGTAGCTATACGTTGTGTATACAAGCTATCCCTCGTTGTACATGTGTGATCCTTACTGAATTTTCTAACCCTAAAGATTTTTGACTTGTTTAGCGATGAAGACTTGAACAATCACGTGCAACGGTCATTAACACATATCAGGAAGTATCTAATAACATCCAAATTTCACAAGAGTAAATAAATTAAGATAAAATATTGTGTGTTGTGAAAATATAAAACTAACGATTGTATACAATTATTAAAGTTAGATATACATTCATACCTTGATGGACTTGATCGATTAACCTTAAACTGAAATTTTTTCTGAATAGCATAACTTTTTAATACCATCATCAGTGTCTCCTTTTCCTTGTAAAGTTGGCCTTCCGAAACAATATTATTTAGAGGATCATCTATTATTGGAGTTCCATCAAAATCTACAACTTCAGGATCACTTACGTTATCAAACGCAATCAACTCTAGTTTATCCCTGCTATGTATATCCGATGTATTGGCATTTTGTAGGCATACAGATGTATTTCCCTCGTTTCGATTCAATGCGTGCATATCTTTCTCTTTCACTGATATACACAACGGATACTCATTAAACGCACAATTTTTCTTCTTCAACGCAATGTATACACGCAATCCCATATCATTGTGTATCATCATTGGCGGTGAATCTTCATCGCATTTATACTGGATTTCAAGCAAATTAATTGTGGTATCAACCATCAAATTGTTTTGAAATTGTAGAAACAAACTCAAGAAATTTAGTTTCGGTACTAATCATCACGCCTTCAACTGAGTAATCAACAAATCGATTGTTGCTATCCCACTGTCCCCTGTGTTGTGTCAAAATCGGCAAAGTAGCCATTGAATCTGTATTTTATATACAGAGATTGAAACTCTTCTTCAACCGATTTATAATAAACAAACTTGTTGCCTCACTAGAACTAATTATTGCATCAGAACACAGAAATTTGATATTCAATTTCTGTGCTGGCTGAAAATTCTTTGAATCCTTTTTGATTTTAGAAGGAAATATATTTTCTGTATTTGGTTTTATTTTGATCGACTGGGTAGTTAACTTATGAAGGGATACATCACGCAAGCGTGATTTGGGGATAAAAACCCTCGATTTTTGAGGGGTTGTATAATCGTCTCTTTTGGAATTTGGATATTTTATGCCAAAAACCCTCGATTTTTGAGGGGTTGTATAATCGTCTCTTTTGGAATTTGGATATTTTATGCCAATATTTTTGGGCTACTAGTGCAAACCTAAATTTATGGCTAATAAAATGCCAATTATACTGAAGGGTTGTTATACGATGTCAATTCCTCTTCATAAAATACCTAAACTATGAACACTACTACAAGAACCATTCTCAAAGCTCATTGCCTTTTACCATTGCACTCTTTTCTATTATTTTTCCTCTCTATTCCAATTACAATTCTCCCACAAATGGTACTATTGAAAGTACTACCTTTTCACTTGCTTTGCTGAAAAGGGTAGTTGAGAAAAGTGGTTTACAAGATTTCATTTTTATCTTTCAAGATATTACTAGCTGCATAATTCTAAATGCGACGATTCGGTATGGAAATCCAAGCTTGTATCAATGTATGGAATTTCACATGTTTTGACAATGGATTTAAATGGTTGTGCAAATTTTAGTAGTATACAAAAGGCAGTGGATTCGGTTCCTGATGATAGCCCTACTACAACACTTATTCTAGTTGATTCAGGCACATACAAGTAATCTTTTCTTTTCTTTTTCCTTGTTATATTGCGAGTTTGAAACAAAATTCAACTATTTAAGTTATGCTGACATGTCACTGCACCTTAGCCACGAATTTTTACAAGGGGATTCGGAAAAATATTCAAACATGTCACACTTGAGATTTGACTGTATTGGGGATTCAATTAATTTAATTTTACCCTATTTATGCCGTATATATAACTTTACCGATAAAGGAAATCCCGTTCATAGCATGTTGCTCTGTCACTACTGATAGTGTAAAATAAATTTTATATTATAAGTGTATTTTAACATGTTGTAACACTGGCAACCTTCGTATTTTCAAGTTCACAAATCTGACTTTTTATTATGTAATTCTTCTAGTATAGTATATTTTTATTTTTGTTTTTATTGTTCTTTTCCTTCACTGAGCCAAGGGTCGATTGGAAACAGCCTCTCCGCCCTTTCGGGTAGGGGTAAGGCCCGTCTACATACTACCCTCCCCAAACCCCACTTTGTGGAACTATAATAGGTAGTTGTTATTGTTGTTGTTGTTATTTATTGTTAAATGAAGTTTCATGATATTCTGACAGGGAGAAAGTGGTGATAAACGCTAACAAAACAAGTTTAATAATACAAGGCCAAGGTTACCTTAATACTGCTATAGCATGGAATGATACTGCAAATTCTACTGGTGGAACTGCCAATAGCTTTACTGTTGCTATTTATGCTCCCAATTTCATAGCCTATAACATCAGCTTCCAGGTACACTAATTTTCTTTTCATTTTTCATAAACTAATTTTCAATCATATAATTTGAATTTTCTTCTGTATTAACAATATTTTTTAAGTTTAAGTTCTATACACTGACATTGTAAAATTTTTACGATACATATAAACATCAATTAGTTAGTCTGTAGTTGAGCGTTTGTCCACTCCGTACTTGGTGTGGGGCTAGTCTGTTAGTGCCTTGTTTTCGTATGCTAGTAGTACGTGTTGTGTTAATACTATTTTTCCGATCCGGTTTCCTACTACCTTGCCATTGATATTGCTTTTTCCATTTATTTTTTTTTATTTTTAGATTACTTTTTTCATTTATTTTTTTGATTTTTAGATTACTTTTTTCATTTATTTTTCTGATCCTTAGACCGATAGTACTATTTTTTTGGCCTCTGTTGCTGATACTGTTTTATTTTCTCTTTTCATCTTCTTGTGCCGAAGGTCTATTTGAAACAATCTCTCTACCCTTTAGGATAAGGGTAGGTCCTGTGTAAACACTACCCTTCCTAACAGCCACTTATAGAATCATACTGGGTCATTGTAGTTGTTTTGTTGATAAAAATGAGAAAACAACATGTAGTTATTAGTTGAATACACTAATAGGTGTAGAAAATGTTTACATTGTTAGCTTATATAACTTAAATATGGATCAGTTTTTTTTAATGGATTTATGTTTAAGAACACAGCTCCTTCGGCTTCACCAGGTGAAGTTGGAGCGCAGTGACATGTCCCGCGCCCATGTCGCCCCAAATCTGCATGCAGACCTGTCCAGCACGCGCCAGCGCCAAGCACACGCCAGCGCCCAGTGCCCAGCACGCGCGCACTGTCGGCCCAACAACTAGAAATCTGCCGGCACTGCCCAACGGCTAGTCTGCCAGCAACGGTCCAGACTGTCCCAACAGCCAGAAACAGCTCGCCAAACGGCTAGTGCCCCTCTTGTAGATATTAGTGACTTGTATAAGTAGCTTAGCACTTAGCAATTGTTAGGCATCCAGAAATCTTGTATTCTCAAGCAATTGTATAGCATTCTCAAAGGCAATACAAGCTCATTTCCCTCTAAACTTCCTTCGTTTGATGTCCAACGTCCCTTAGTCTGATTTTAGGAAACAAGGCTTACTAGACTTTGCCATAATTCCGCAGGCAAACCATCTAGCGCCGTACGACACTTAGCTTGAGTTCTAAGGCCGTAACAACGTGATATCAGAGCAGGTTCTAAGGATAAACAATGGCCAGCGACGTAGAAGTTTTTGCATCCAGCACTGCCGAAGTCCTTGCAAACGTTACCTGAAGGTCCAAGAGCAAAAAGACAACCAAGAAGGTAGGAAAAATGCCAGCAGATCCTGTCCCAAGCGATGCTGCCAACCTTCCAACAACAGAAGTGAGTGATTGGGAGCGAGAAGATCTGCCCACAAACATCACTCCAGAGTTGGAATTGGTTACCAGGGCCCACAGAACAGCCGAGGTGCTGGGCCATCGCTTCAACAAGTTCGAAGGCAACTATGAATCCTTCAAGGAGTCTTTAATCGAGGAAAACGATAACATTCGCAAAGACATCGACGAGCAGCTGGAAGCACAGGAAAAAGCTCAAGCTTCCATCGAAAAACTCACAAATCTGGTAGAAGCCTTGAGCGCCAGAGTGAATAAGCTCGAGGAAGGTGTATGCCAAGAGAAACATGCTGCTCCGATCATAGAGTGCGAATTAAGGATCGACGATCCCAAGCCACTCATCTTCAAAGGCATCCGTGATGCCCAAGAAGTTGAGAGTTTCTTGTGGCACCTTGAAAACTATTTCAAGTGCAGCAGGATAGGCACCGACGAGATGAAGATCCAAACTGCCGTGATCTACTTGACGGAGAACGCAATGCTGTGGTGGAGACGTATGGATGCGGACATCAGTAAGGGACTTTGCACGATCAGCACATGGGAGCAGTTCAAAGCAGAGTTCAAAAAGATGTTCTTTCCCAGCAATGTCTTCGATGAAGCCATGAGGAGGTTACGAGAATTGAAGCATACGGGTTCCATAAAGGCCTACATAACCCTTACGCTTCAAATTCCCGAACTCACCCCAAGAGACTTGTTGTTCTACTTCAAAGATGGACTACAAGGCTGGGCCAAAACTGAGTTGGAACGCCGGCAGGTTTCCACTCTTAATGAGGCTATCTCACAAGCTGAGAGTCTAACTGACTTCAAGCAGGACCGAGGCAAGGGGAAAGAGAAACAAAGTAGCCATGCTGAAAGCAGAAGGAGCAGAGACACCCGCAGTCCCAGGAAGTCACTTAGACAGGAACTTGCCGAGAAGGCAAGTCAGCCAAACCAGCAGCGCAAGGAGACAAACTGCTACATTTGCGGAGGGCCGCATTGGTACGCAAAATGCCCTAAGATGAAGAGCATTGGTGCCATCATAAAGGACCACCAACAGAAGGAGGTCAAGGAACAAGGTAAGTTCCGGGGGCTCCGCACATGTAGGCATGATCAGACTTTGCGCTACTACCACCCATCAAGCAGGACAATTGAAGGCTTTCCCCACGCAATATGTGGACATGACCATCAATGGCAAACCAGTACGTGCCATGGTGGACACTGGAGTAGAATCCAACGTTATGACCCAGACGACGGCAATTAAATTGGGTCTTACATAGAGCCCAAGCGAGATTTGGCTTAAGACGGTCAATGCCCTACCTACGCCAGTAAACGGTATAGCCAGCGGCCTAGACATCACTTTAGGCAACTGGCGAGGCAAGACCAATTTTGCCGTGGCTCCTTTGGACATCTTCGAGATTGTGCTTGGTCAGGAGTTTTTCTGCCAATGCCCTTCAATTATATCCCCCTACTTTTAGAAAATGATTGTACTGGAAAAGGGAAGATCGTGTATGGTGCCATTGGTCAAAATTCCCAAGACAGCACAACTCTCCCATCTTTCAGCCATGTAGATTGAGAAAGGCCTTAAGAGGGGAGAACCAATTTATCTGGCCACCATCGAAAGTTTGAATGAAAATGACGGTGCCCTAGAACCTATTCCGCCTTGCATTAACAGGGTACTGGACGATTGCAAAGACGTCCTGCCCGAGGAGTTACCAAGGCAACTTCCACCAAGGAAAGAGGTGGATCACCGGATCGAGTTAGAGCCGGGCAAAAGCAATGTGGTGGCTGACGCCTTAAGTCGGAAGGCAGAACTTGCCGCCATAACAACAACCAGATGCGACATTCGGGAGTCCATTAAAGAAGGCTTACTGCATGATCCGAACGCAAGGAGGCTGAAGGAACTAGCATCGGAAGGTAAGACCCGAAGTTTTTGGGTCGAAGAAGGCTTCTTGCTTGCCTATGGTAGAAGGGTCTACGTGCCAAGATATGGCAATATCAGGCGGAAAATTATGAAGGAAAGCCACGACACCTTGTGGGCTGGACACCCAAGGCAACACCGTACGCGTGCCCTAATCAAAGCAGTCTACTATTGGTCAAATGCGGGACGACATCGAGGCTTATGTGCGAACTTGCCTTGTCTGCTAACAGGACAAGGTAGAGCAACGGCAACCTGGAGGACTCTTGGAGCCACTTCCCATAGTGGAGCGTCCGTGGGAAAGCATCACCATGGACTTTATCACTGGCATGCCAAAGTCCAATGGTTTTGGCACCATCATGGTGGTAGTGGATAGATTTTCCAAATATGCCACCTTCATGCCAGCCACACCAGGATGCAATGCTAAAGAGGCAGCCCAACTGTTCTTTAAGAACGTGGTCAAGTATTGGGGCTTGCCAAAGAACATAATCAGCGATCTTGACCCTCGTTTCACCGGGAACTTCTGGAGAGAATTGTTCCAAATTCTAGGTACGGAGCTACACTTCTCTTCCAGTTTCCATCCTCAAACGGACAGCCAAACCGAAAGGGTCAATGCCTTATTGGAATGCTACCTAAGGCATTATATAAGCTCAAATCAACGGGACTGGGCTAAACTGCTTGACATGGCCCAATTCTCTTACAACTTGCAACGGAGCGAGTCAACCGGGAGAATACTATTCCAGCTTGCTACGGGCCAACAACCACGAACTCCTTACTCACTACCAGCAGCATTTGAAGGGAGGAGTTTGGGCGCCCATCACTTTGCCAAAGGATTCGAGGAGCAGTTAGACACTGCAAAGTCTCGCCTAGCCAAAGCGGCCAAGCGGATGAAGAAATTTGCCGACCGGTCGCGACGCCCAACAAATTACACAGTTGGAGACTTGGTGTTGGTGAAATTCAACCCGAGGCAGTTTAAGGCACTAAGGAGCAGTGTTTTTGATAGCGCGCGGCGACAAATAGCGACGAGGGCTCGCTTCAGTGAGGCGAGAGGCGCGCAGCGAAGCGCTCGCCTTTTTGATGTGAGGCGACAATTTATAAAAAACAATATATATATATATATATATATATATATATATATATATATATATATATATATATATATATATATATATATATATATATATATATATATATATATATATATATATAAACTCAATAACAATAATATGTTAATAATAATATATCAATTTAAAAATTAAAAACTCAATTTTCAGCGTTGTTTTATAGAAAAATAGAGCAATAAATCAAATAAATTTAAGCAACTTAGCAGAATTGCGGATTAATTTTTCTTGTTTTATCTGTGCAGTTAATTTAAGCAACTGGACGTGCAAATTCTGCTCATAAAGTGGCTCCTTCAGCGCCAAAAAACAAGGCATATTTAATTCAATTGGTAATACCAATTTTGACTGGTATTTCCCAAGACAAATGATCCTTGTCTCAAGAAGCTCACTGTTGCATTTGAGCTTTAAAAAACGTGAATGGCTTTTACGTTTCCAAATGTATAACAGCATGCTGGACCCAAAAACGAGATTGAGAGCTTCCAGGTAGTAATTTAACAGCATGACTGACTCTTTTTTACTGTTCACAGGTATGGAAAAAAAACAATGGGACTGGAGTGAATATTTTTTACTGTTCACTGGTACTGGTCGAAAAAAACAGAGGGCTCTGTTTTTTGACTGAAAAAAAAAATTGTCGACTGGTCCACTGGAAGAAGAAGGGAAAAAGAAGAAAAAAGAAAGAGAGAAGAAGGAAGAAGGAAGAAGGAAGAAAGAAGAAAGAAGAAAGAAGATGAACATACCTGGAGAAGAAGCAAGATGAAGATGATTTGCTGGCTGCTGCTGTGTTTTTTGCTGGTCGACTGCTTTTCCTTTGTAGAGTGAAAACCCTAGTTTTTGTGTTTTTGTAATTTGTAAAGCACTAAAGCTGCTGATGTGTTTTAATTAGCCAGCACTGTCAAAATAGCGTCGCCTCCCTGCGCCTCTCGCCTCACCTCGCTTCTCGCAACACAGGCTGTTGCGAGCGCTAACCAGGATCGCCTCGCCACACTGCTCCTGTGGCGTCAGCCCTTCGCATCGCCTCGCTACGCGCTAAAAGCGCTGTAGCGAGCGCCTTTCATAACACTGCTAAGGGGCGTAAATCCCAATCTAGTGCGCAAGTATGAGGGACCTTTCCGAATTTTTGCCAAGGCTGGCAAGATCTCTTATCGGTTGGAGCTACCACCAGTTCTCAAAATTCATCCGGTCTTCCATGCCAGTGTTCTCAAGCCTTATTTCGAGGACAAAGAGGATCTGACTAGGGGACAAACAGGGAGACCACCCATCACAGTCACTGTCTCACATGATAAGGAGATAGAAAATATCATCGACTATCAAGCGGAGCAGAAACGGGGTCAACCGACAACGACCATGTTCCTTGTCCACTCGAAAGGACAATCTCCAGAGGAAGCTACATGGGAAAGGTACGAAGACCTATGGCAGTTTCGGGACAAAGTAGACGAGTTCAGACGGATGCAGTATGCGTCGAGGTCGTCGCATCATCAGGCAGGGGAGCATGACACGTGCCGCGCCCATTTCGCCCCAAATCTGTGCGCAGACCTGTCCAGCATGCGCCAGCGCCCAGCACACGCCAGCGCCCAGCACGCGCGCACTGTCGGCCCAACGGCTAGAAATCTGCCAGCACTGCCCAACGGCTAGTCTGCCAGTAACGGTCCAGACTGCCCCAACAGCCAGAAATGGCTATCCAAACGGCTAGTTCCCCTCTTGAAGATATTAGGGACTTGTATAAATAGGTTAGCACTTAGCAATTGTTAGGCATCCAGAAATCTTGTATTCTCAAGCAATTGTATAGCATTCTCAAAGGCAATACAAGCTCATTTCCCTCTAAACTTCCTTTGTTTGCTGTCCAACGTCTCTTAGTCCGATTTTAGACAACAAGGCTTACTAGACTTTGCCATAATTTCACAGACAAACCATCTAGCATCGTACGACACTTAACTTGAGTTCTAAGGCCGTAATGGCTTTAAGAGTAACGGGAGATGAAGTTGCATTTTATGGATGTGGATTTTATGGAGCACAAGACACGCTTAATGATGATAGAGGACGACATTATTTTAAAGATTGCTTTATTCAAGGATTCATTGATTTCATCTTTGGAAATGGTATATCACTTTACGAGGTACTTAGAGCAATTAATTAACTTTTTTTTATATAATTAGATCATTTTAAATATAACTATACATTGTCCACAATAAGTTAAAATTACCACTTAAAAGTTAATCTTTACTACTTCTTCGGTTCCAATTCATGTGGTTGTGTTTGGAGTTCCGCAATCAAACGAGCTTTTCTTTGACCGTAATTTTTTATATGGTTTTTATATATTTTGAATTATTAATTATTATGACTTACATTAATTTTTACGTAATTTTTAAATATATAAATTTTATTTTAGAATATTAAAGATTTATATTCGAATTCACGGTCAAAATAAAATAGTTTGACTCTCGAAACTTCAACTATGCCACATAAATTTTTTTATGGTTTTTCTTACTGCAATCCTTTCATATGCCTTTTAGAGATTTTGAATTGTTAATTATTATGACTTATAATACTTTTTATATAGTTTCAAATATGTAAATTTTATTTCGAAAAAACTTAAAGAATCTATATTCAAATTCATGATCAAAATTAAGAATTTCAGACTCTTGAATGCAATCTCTGACATATAAATTAGGACAAAGGAAGAATCACTTAAAAGCTAATCTTTTACTATAATAATGTTTATGATGAGAAATATTGGTATTGACATATACATATGACAGGATTGCACGATAAATTGAATAGCAAAAGAAGAAAGGGGTGGAATTGGAGGATCTATCACAGCGCAAGGAAGAAATTCCCAAAATGAAAATTCGTTTGTGAATTGTGCTATTAATGGCAGTGGAAAAATATTATGCTACTGTTATATTCTCCAAAACGTATATGTCAAATTTGGTTTCCTCAGATGGCTGGAATGATTCAACTCAGTAACTATCCTAGTTAACATTTATAATTTTTTATATTTTCTATTGCAGAATTTGTTGATTAAGTTAAAAAATGATGGTAGTAATTTTCTAAACAGAATATAGAGAATAAAACCACTTTGGTGAAGTTATGACCTATAGGTCACGGATTCAAACCGTGAAATCAAATAGGCTGCCTGCCTGTATCATATCCTTTGGGATGCGGTTATGCGGGATGCTTCATGTACCGGACTTCGGCTTAATTCATAACAAAGCTCCAACATTAAGGTAATTTCAAATTATAGTTAGAAGATAACGGGTAAACATGGACATTCTTTCTCGAAGAGTTTGGAAACCTGGAATCCACTTATTACATGTTGGAGCTCCATTCACGACAGGCAAATACGCAATAATTTGCTATAACAATAACAAGGATATGAATGGACCTAAAGTCAAATAGATGGCAAATTTGAACAATTTGGAATACAACATGAGCAAATTTTGACTTTTTGTCCCCTTATGAAAAAAGGAAAACAAGAAATCATAGTAGAGAGGAGATTACTGTTTGAGGCATTTCTTTAAAACTTAACAAGAACAATTTAGTGCAATAAGTTCCCGCTATGCTCGGGGTTCGAGAAAGGACCAGGCCACAATGATCTATTGTATTCAACCTTACCCTAGATTTCTGCATCAAGCAGTTTCCACAGCTCGAACCCGTGACCTCCTGATCACATGATAGCAACTTTACCAGTTACGTCAAGGTTCCCCTTCTTAACAAGTTTGACATTTGCGAGTAATAATTTGAATGTCTGTGTTTGTAGGACAGTATTATTTGGAGAATAAGTGTTCTGGACCAGGAGCCAACTACGAATATAGGGTACCATATGCAAAACAGTTGAAGCAAAATGAAGCAGCTCAGTACACGGAGATTTCTTTTATAGATGGACAACAATGGCTTCTTAATAGAGGATCATCAGTCACTTTTTCACTGACATGGACACAAATCCTAAGAATTTTCAGAAATATTAAAGATATACATTGCTTATGTTGTATAAATATGTATTGACAAAGGAGTATATTCTTGTATAGCATCTTTAATAAGTTATTAGTTATTCTCGTATACAAAAAATTACACATTTCATAAACTTTGAGTCCATTTCTATTAGTCGATAGTAAAGATCTGATAAACTTGAAGTGCTGAAAAGTATTTTTAAATGCTGAAACTGATTTTTAAATTAGCATTTACGTATTTAAATTCCGTGCTGAAACTTAATAAATTGATCTCAAAATTTAAAACCGAATTACCACATAATATATGCCCACCTAACATATGCAAAAGATTGTTCTTGTTATAAAATGAAAGCAATTTAGTAAAACATGAACAAGAAATATAAGCAACTTAGTGAAACATGAACAAGAAATGTAGATAGAGAGAAGGAAGAGATTTTCTTCTTCAATTGTATGAATTCTCCTATCTATTACAAAGCCTTTATATAGGCATAAAAAGTGAAGAAAATATGTTATGGAATATGTCATTGAACATACAAAATATGTCATTGAATACGCCACCATAAACCATTTGGGATGAAGATCATGGAAGAAGAGTAGACATCCACCATAAATTACTATTTATCATAACACCCCCCCTTGGATGTCCATAGATAATGTGCCTCATTAAAACCTTACTAGGAAAACACCCTATGGGAAAAAAATTCTAGTGAAGGAAAAAGAGTACACATGTATAGAAATATGCCTTTTTGTTGCCTCGTTAAAAACCTTACAAGGAAAATCCAATGAGACAAAACCTTGTAAGGGAAAAAGAGTGCAACGGGCATTAACTCCCCCTGAAGAGAGCATCAATTCACCTCCTTGAGCCTTCGCATCCAATCTTGTGCACTAGCTTCTTGAAGGTTGACATCGGTAGAGATTTTGTTAATAAATCAGCCATATTATCACTTGAACGAATCCGTTGCACATTGATATCACCATTCTTTTGAAGATCATGTGTGAAAAATAACTTTGGTGAAATATGCTTTGTCCTATCTCCTTTTATGAGTCCTCCCTTCAATTGAGCTATGCATGCTGCATTGTCTTCATACAAAATCGTGGGTAGTTTGTCACATTTCAAACCACATTTGTCTCGAATATGATGTATTATAGACCTAAAACACACACACTCTCGACTTGCTTCATGAATAGAAATTATCTCAGCATGATTAGGTGAAGTAGCCACAATTGATTGCTTAGTCGATCGCCAAGATATGGCAGTGCATCCACAGATAAACACATAACCTGTTTGAGATCGAGCCTTGTCTGGGTCAGATAAATATCCAACATCAGCATAACCAACAAGATCAGGACTGCAATTATTGCTATAAAATAAGCCCATATCGGTAGTCCCTTTTAGATACCGCAATATATGTTTGATTCCATTCCAATGTCTCCTTGTAGCAGCAGAGCTATATCTTGCTAAGACATTAACTGAAAAAATTATGTCAGGCCTTGTAGTAGTTGCAAGATATATTAGTGCGCCAATTGCACTAAGATATGGTACTTCAGGACCAAGTAGTTCTTCATTCTTTTCTTGAGGTCGGATGGATCCTTATTCACATCAAGTGATCGAACAACCATCGGAGTACTTAAAGGATATGCTCCATCCATATAAAACTGTTTCAATACCTTTTCTATATAGGCAGATTGATGAACAAAAATTCCGTTTGCCAAATGTTCAATTTGCAAACCAAGACATAATTTTGTCTTTCCGAGATCTTTCATCTCGAATTCCTTCTTTAAATAATCAATTGCCTTTTGGAGTTGTATGGGAGTTCCAATAAGGTTTATAACATCAACATATACGGCAAGTACAACAAATTCCGATGTTGTTTTTTTTATAAAAACACATGGGCAAATGACATCATTTATATAGACTTCCTTTAATAAATACTCACTAAGATGATTATACCACATTCGTCCTGATTGCTTTAGACCATACAAAGATCTTTGCAATTTGATTGAAAATATTTCCCGAGACTTTGAATTATGTGTGTTTGGCATTTTGAATCCATCGGAAATTTTCATGTATATCTCATTATCAAGTGAGCCATAAAGGTAGGCGGTAACCACATCCATTAAATGCATGTCAAGTTTTTCACGGACAACAAAACTAATGAGATAACGGAAAGTTATAGCATCCATAACGGGTGAATATGTCTCTTCATAATCGACACCAGGCATTTGTGAAAATCCTTGTGCAACAAGGCGTGCCTTATATCTTTGTACCTCATTTTTCTCATTTCTCTTGCGTACAAAGACCCATTTATAGCTAATAGGCTTAACACCATTAGGTGTTGGAACTATAGGCCCAAAAACTTCACGTTTTGCAAGTGAATTCAATTCTGATTGGATTGCTTTTTGCCATTTTGACCAATCAAGTCTTTGTCGAAATTCTCCAACAGATTGAGGTTCAAGATCCTCACTGTCTTGCATAATGCTAGATGCAACATTATATGCAAAGACATAATCCACCACTATATACACTCGATTAAAATTTGTCTCAATATCGATTGGATTTATTGATAGTTCCTTATTTTCTTGAGTCTCGGGCTCAATGGATTCTTCATAAATCTCAGAATTTATTAAATCATGAATTTCCTCATGAGATTCTTTCGTAGTGTCATTTGGATCATTTGCTTTCATTTTTCTAGGATTTCGATCTTTGGAACCTAATGGTCCGCCATGTTTTAGGCGTGCTTTCGACTCATTAACTATGACACTAGAAGATTGTCCAATAGGGATATCAATACAGATTGGAACATTCTCTGTGGGGATATGTGATTTTGTTATCCTTTTCAAGTCCGTAAATGCGCTTGGCATTTGATTTGCTATTCTTTGCAAATGGATAATCTTTTGCACCTCTTTTTCACAAATACAGGCACGTGGATCAAGATGAGATAATGATGGATTTTTTCACAAAATTTCCCGTTTGGTTTTACCAACTTCTCCCCCTAATTTTGAGAAAAGTGTCTCATCGAATCGACAGTCTGCAAATCGTGCAGTGAACAAATCCCCTGTCAATGTTTCGAGATAGCGAATAATGGAGGGCGATTCAAACCCAACATATATTCCTAACCTTCTTTGCGAACCCATTTTGGTGCGATATGGCGGTGCTACAGGCACATATATTACGCATCCAAAAATTCTTAAATGGGATATATTATGTTCACCCAAAACTAATTGCAACGGAAAATATTTGTGATAGTTTGTCGGTCTGAGACGAACTAGCGTTGCTGCACGCAAAATGGAGTGACCCCAAACCGAAGTGGGCAGCCTCGTTTTCATGAGTAACGATCTTGTTATCAACTGCAGACGTTTAATTAAAGACTCTGCAAGACCATTTTGAGTGTGAACATGAGCTACAGGATGTTCCATTTTTATCCCAATTGATAAGCAATAATCATTAAATGCCTGGGATGAAAACTCAGCAGCATTATCTAGTCTAATAGACTTAATTGGATTATCGGGAAATTGTGCCCGTAATCGAATTATTTGTGCCATTACTTTTGCAAACACAAGGTTGCGAGATGACAATAGGCACACATGAGACCATCTAGAAGGTGCGTCTATTAAGAGCATGAAATATCTGAACGACCCACTAGGTGGGAGAATAGGTCCACAAATGTCCCCTTGTATACGTTCCAAAAACGTAGGTGACTCAATTCCAACCTTTATTGGTGATGGTCTAATAATTAACTTGCCTTGATAACAAGAAGTGCAAGAAAATTCATTATTTAAAAGAATCTTTAAATTCTTTAATGGATGCCCATTTGAGTTTTCTATAATCCGTCTCATCATAATTGATCCAGGATGTCCCAATCAATCATGCCAAAGTACGAAAATATTGGAATCAGTAACCTTTTGGTTTACGGTAGAATGTGCCTCAATTGCACTAATTCTTGTCCAATACAGGCCACAAGATAAAGATGGGAACTTCTCAATAACCCTATTTTGGCCAGAGACATTCTTTGTAATGATGAGATATTCAAGATTATCCTCATCTATTGTCTCAATATGATATCCATTTTGACGGATATCTTTAAAACTCAACAAGTTCCTCTTGGACTTGGAGGAGAACATTGCATTCTCTATAATAAATATTGTTCCTTTAGGCAGAGTTATAGTAGCTCTTCCGGAACCTTCAATTAATTTACTACTACCAGAAATTGTAGTAACATATGCCTTACACATACTTAAATGAGAGATATTTCTTCTCTTTGAATATTGTATGTGTCATACATGAATCAATTAAAAAAATATTTTTACAATTAAACATTGATTCAAGTTTGTTTTGTGAGATATTCATATTTGCGTGATGGTTTGACATACAAAAGAAATATACAAATATTAGTATTTTCAGAGATAAAGAAAAAAAATTCCATAAGACACAGTCTTTGATTGAACAACTTGATTATATATGTATAATATGTACTTAATGCTGCTAACAAAATGTAAAGTCATGGGAGTTATATAATACTAGAAATGTAATCGTACGGGCTATACACATAATATATTTATAATTATATGATGTATGTTGAAACAATCATATATTGCATATGTAAATCTGTAGGCATAGTATATATTAAAGGGAAAAGGGTTAGAACTGCCCCTAATGTATTGACTCCAGTTTAAAAATATCCTCCGTTAACCTATTTTGAAAAAAATGCCCCTACCGTTAAAATTCTGGCATATTGTGCCCCTAAATCTAACAGCTGGCTTATACTTATATTTAAAATATTTTTAATTCCACGTGGCCTAATCTGATTGGCTTTTCATTAAACCCTGACCCAAAACGTTTTTACCCCTCCCATTACCCAACGACCTGACCCGACACGACCCGACCCATCATACAAGCTTCCATCAGCTTCCTTCTTCTCTAACCAAAGAAGGCTTCTAGGCCAAACCCTCCCACTCATGTTAGAATTACTGGTATAGGAGAATCAAAGCAGGATCTTGTTGAAACAGGAGATAGACTTGCCGAGTTTGCTGAGGCGTTGAATCTGGCTTTCGAGTTCCATCCAGTTGTTGACAGGTTAGAAGATGTGAGGCTATGGATGCTACACGTGAAAGAAGGAGAAAGTGTTGCAGTGAACTGCGCATTACAGATGCATAGGCTTTTCTTGCTCATTTTGACAAATCTATCTGCAGTAAAGAATGAAAGAATGACTACCTACAAAGAATTTGGTAACCTTTTTCCTGTATACGAAAAGAACAAAGATTGTCTGTCTATGAATCAACTTAGAGCTTCGACAAAAGACCAATCAATCAACTTGACTGATAATGAGAGGATTAAATAACCTAGGTGTGTGGTTTTGGGGGTAAAAGCTTGTCTGATGGGTCGGGTCGGATCGGATCGGGTTATGGGTGGGGTGAAAACGGTATGGGTCAGGGTTTAATGAAAAGCCAATCAGATTAGGCCACATGGAATTAAAAATATTTTAAATATAAGTATAAGTCATCTGTTAGATTTAGGGGCTCAAATATGCCAGAATTTTAACGATAGGGACATTTTTTTCAAAATAGGTTAACGGATGGTATTTTTAAAATGGAGTCAATACATTATGTGACAGTTTTGACCATTTTTCCTATATTATAAATTAATGTAGCAACAACTACATATATTGTACAATCACATAACTGCATATTTATAAGCCAATGTCGTACTAATATTCTATATGTAGGCTTGTCAAAATAAATAGTTAAATGTAGCTAGTGTAGTATATCATCTTATACTACACAATAATGTATAATCACATATTATGTTAGGTGTACCCAAGTACTTAAGCATGTAACTAGATATGCTTGAATTCTATAAAAAAAAAAATAGACTTGAAAACAAAAACAATTTCAAGTAAACTCATTATTACTAACATGCTTTATTTCTAGACAGAAGAAAATGAATAGTCAATAAAAACTTCTTGGATTTAGTTAAAGTAGGATGTTATATTTTAATGATGCAAACACTATTTATATTCATATTTTGGATACGTACTACAAGAACAAAGGGGACATCCAGTGCTGCAACAACTATAGGGGTATCAAATTAATAAGTCACACGATGAAGGTTTGGGAGAGGTTGATTGAGGCGCGGGTGAGGGAGGTGACATCTATATCTGGGAACCAGTTCGGTTTCATGCCGGGCCGCTCCACTACAGAGGCTATCCACCTTGTCAGGCGGATGGTGGAGCAATTCAGGGATAAGAAGAAGGACCTACACATGGTGCTTATCGACTTGGAGAAGGCGTATGACAAGGTCCCAAGGGAGGTGCTTGGAGGCGAAGAGCGTGCCGGAAGCCTACATCAGAGTAATCAAGGACATGTACAATGGAGCTAAGACTAGGGTTAGGACGGTGGGTGGCGAATCAGACCATTTTCCAGTGGTTATGGGGCTCCATCAAGGATCGGCGCTGAGCCCCCTCTTGTTTGCCGTAGTGATAGATGCTCTAACCCGACATATTCAAGGGGATGTGCCTTGGTGTATGCTATTTGCTGATGACATAGTATTGATAGATGAGACGAGGGTCGGTGTTATTGAAAGGTTAGAGGTATGGAGACAGACTCTCGAGTCTAAAGGTTTCAAAATAAGCAGATCTAATACTGCGTACCTGGAGTGCAAGTTTAGCCCCGAGCCGAGCGAAGTAGGCAGGGACGTGATGATTGGTTCTCAGGCCATCGCCAAGAGGGACAGTGTCCGTTATCTTGGGTCTGTGATTCAGGGGGACGGAGAGATTGACGGGGACGTCACTCATCGTATAGGAGCGGGGTGGTCAAAGTGAAGGCTTGCATCAGGAGTCCTGTGTGACAAGAAAATTCCACACAAACTCAAGGGGAAATTCGATAGAGCCGTGGTCAGACCCGCGATGTTGTATGGGGCGGAGTGATGGCCCGTGAAGAACTCTCATGTTCAGAGAATGAAGGTTGCGGAGATGAGAATGCTTAGGTGGATGTGCGGTCACACCAGGCTAGATAAGATTAAGAATGAAGCTAATCGAGAGAAGGTGGGGGTGGCCCCGGTGGATGAGAAGATGCGAGAAGCGAGGCTGAGGTGGTTCGGGCATGTGCGGAGGAGAAGTCCCGATGCCCCAGTGAGGAGCTGCGAGCGGCTGGAGATTGTTGGCGGTCGGCGAGGCAGAGGGAGGCCTAAGAAGTATTGGGGAGAGGTGATTAGGCAGGACATGACTAGAATGCAGGTTTTCGAGGACATGACCCGCGATAGGAAAGTCTGGAGGTCTAGAATCAAGGTTGTAGGATAGGGGTTCCTAGAGTTTTTCGTACGCCTCATCCGGGGTTGGGTGTGGGTCAGCAGGGTTACTTATAGATGATTTGTGTTTTAGCTTATGTACCCCCTATGACGGTTAGTTATGGTAGTTACTGTATGATATTATTGCATGCGATTGTATCTATGTTTCGTATGTTTAGATAATTATTTACGCTATTTACGCTATTTCTACTGGAGTTACTAATGCTCAATTGTTTTTGTTTTTGTTTTTGTTTTTGTCTTTGTTTTTGTTTTACTGCTGTTTTTCCGTTTATCCTATGAGCCGGGGGTCAATTGGAAACAGCCTCTCTGCCCTTTCGGGTAGGGGTAAGGCTTGTCTACATATTACCCTCCCCAGAACCCACCTGGTGGGAGTATACTGGGTAGTTGTTGTTGTTGTTGTTGTACTACTGTCAAGAAAACATTATTGTTATCTAAGTCTATTGCTGATTACTTCTGTTTATATTTTAACAATTCAAATCAATTAAGAAGCAGTTCATTAAAATCATTACATCTTTATTCATAAATAAAGAGATCATGGTGAAATATAAGTATATTTCTCTTTCTATTTTTTGTTTTTAAACATAATTGAGAAAAAATGAGTATCCAATAAAACATATCATTATTCTTACAAAAGAGGGAAACATGTTGTACCTGATAATTTTAAATCAGAGTCGAGAACTTTAAAAGAAGATAACCTACCGTGATGGTTAGAGACTCGTGCTGATAACGTGTTATAAAATGAAAGCAATTTAGTAAAACATGAACACGAAATATAAGCAACTTAGTGAAACATGAACAAGAAATGTAGATAGAGAGAAGGAAGAGATTTTCTTCTTCAATTGTATGAATTCTCCTATCTATTACAAAGCCTTTATATAGGCATAAAAAGTGAAGAAAATATGTAATGGAATATGTCACTGAACATAAAATATGTCATTGAATATGTCATAAACCATTTAGGATGAAGATCATGCAAGAAGAATAGACATCCACCATAAATTACTATTTATCATAAGAGTTCTCTTATTGACCTTTACTAGCAAGAAGCATAATAGGAAGTTATATGAAAGTGAGGAACTAAAATTGCCAACATGCTTTATTAAGCAATTGCATAAAATAAAAAAAGGCAGCCCGGTATACTAAGCTCCCGCTATGTGTGGGGTTCGAGGAAGGGCCAGAGGGCCAGACCAGAAGGGTCTATTGTGCGCAGCTTTACCCTGCATTTTTGCAAGAGGCTGTTTTCACAGCTCGAACCCGTGACCTCCTGGTCACATGGCAGCAACTTTACTAGTTACGCCAAAGCTCCCCTTCAAATGAAATTAAATAAGACACAGCAAAATCAGTTGATGCTTGATAATTGAAAATAGTACTGATCTCACAGTACATATGATCAACCTAATATTTGTATATGAGGTTCTTGTATGCTTCCTTATTTTCAGAATAGTACTTCACCTCAGCCTGCAAAACACAGGAAATCATTATCAGCATGTCCACAAATGTTAGAGAATAGAAAGGATTTTAAGTACAGTTAGTCAATATTGTAGTAATAAATCGCGTGATTTTGTAAAGGGAAGATGCAATTTTACTACTTTTAGCAATTGTGTTCGTACATAACAGAATTAAAATTATGCAAAACGGAGAGCTGAGCATCCTTTCTGTCGATAATTTGACTATTAAGGCATAATACAGTTGCACATCCAAGTCCTACAGCCTTTAAACATCCAACTGATCAATTTTAATCATACCCTATTTAGTGGCACCGAAGGGAAATAAGGTGCTATTATCTAAAGGTATAACATCTGAGCTAATGCTGATGGCCGCAATCATTCTTTATTTCATTGTACCCGACAAATTTTATGAGGGGAAGCAGTTCTTAAGTGAAAAGAGGAATTATGTCAAACATATCCATGTATTATGTAGAATCCTTTGCAATGTACCTTGCGAACTCCTATTATGGCAATCAAAAGTTTTTCACCAATCAAATCTCTGAAAAGCGTATCTTTCTCTAAAGCTTCTACAGATTCAGCAAGAGAGACTGGTAACCTTTGAAGATTCTCTTTAAGGATATCAGGATCTCCATCTGTTTTACAAGAAAAGAAAAATGAAATGACGGATAACACAAAAAACATCTTACATATGAAAATGGAAATTGAGTTATCAAATCTATATAACTCACTTCAGTAAGTGTCAGCATTAGCAATAGGATTTTCATACAAAGGCAGTTGCAAGCCATGTGTAAAAGTACTCAGACGAATAGAATAATCCTCACATTATTCGTTTCTAACCAAACTAAGCAAACTCAATGGCTGTAACAAATATACTCACTGCACTTAGCTAAGAGAATCCCTTGTCATAAATTGCTTCTTTCTATTTCCATTTTTCCTTTTTTTTTTCTTTTGCAAATGAGTGAATATAAAGGAAATTCTCCAATATTATGGATGAATGTAGGTCAATAGTTAACAAACATGAAACATATGTTGGTGAGACATATTAAAGAGAGGAGGAACAATGACACCTTAATACAAGGAATTGATGTATATTTACATGGTTACCACTCCCAATTCCATCTGCTCAAATTAGAAGATATGTACAGCTCTATACAACTAGAGCTCAAACTTAAGCCAATAAAGATCCGAAAGGGTAGCATTAAAGATGGGACTTAAATGGGAAATGTGAAAGGACTTTGTTCTAATTTTAAATGCCAAGTTTAGGTACAAATATTGATACATTATAGTTCAAATTAGGATTATACATAAGCATTTATATTATAACATGAAGTTCAAGACGGAAAAAATGCCTTAGAGGTTATATAACGTGGAAGACGAAGTAGAGAAGACTTTACTAGAAGACGTCCAACTTACCTACTGGTTCTGGAAGCCTTAAGTTTCTCCGCAAGCCATCAATTCCAGCAGTAATTATGGAGGCAAGACCGAGGTATGGGTTTGCACATCCATCAAATGCTTTAATTTCAAAATTGCTTACAAAGCCATGTGCAACTCCAGGAGGACTAGCAGCTCTTAGTGGTGCCTCTCTGTTTTCTTTTCCCCAGCAGAGATATGCTCCACTCCACATATTAGGTTGTATGCGGTCATAACTGTACATAGAAAGAAGTATTAAATGATTTTCATTTGTTTCCGCAGTTAAGTCCGTGACACGTAAAAGTTGAGATATAATCTACTGTCAAATTCGAGAAAACAAATGATTTTCCACGTATAACAACGAAAAAGAGAGATTATTTTCGGAACAGAATAGTTGAAATAAACAAATCCTATATCTTTATAACAAGAATAGAAATTCATTTAAATATAATTCCACGAAAAAAAAGGCATGATAATAATATTTCAGTAGGTCTAATATGTTTTAAGTATTTAAGAACCAATAGTCCTTCATCAAGTAACATTTAATTATTTAAATAATGAAACTATAAATCAGACAAACCTGTGTCAGTACACAAAATTTTGATGGACCACCATTCACAAATTTATAAATCGAGTAAAAACAATTGACTTGTCAAAAAAAAAATTAACGAATTATTGTTATTTTGAGAGCAAGGATATGTATTTACTAGTTCTCCACTTATTCTGATAAAAAATGAGGGAAAACGGCAAGCTAGATAGTTCCTACTAGTTATGATTCTCCTCTTTATGTTTAGAGCCAATGGTGCTGCAATTATAGCATAAAGTATAGTCAGACTTTGCTATAAGGCAGTTATGCTCATTTTAAAGAATTAGCCTCTAGAAAAAGCATAAACCAATCACCAATAGATGTAAAGAAAGCTGGACATTCAAAATTGTAGAAAGTCTCTGACCTATTAGGAAGCGGCGCAGTAAATGGTAATATGGAAGGAAGATGATTTAACACCCCAGCCATGAATGCTTCCCCAATCTTTGACATCCCATACTGACTTGATCCATCAGATGCCATAAAAACGTTTTCTCCATTCCTGGACAAACTGATGTGCACATGCGATCCAGAGCCAATATCATCTAATTTATACCTAGAAAAAAGTGCACAAGGTAACAAACTGATGAGAGGACTCCCTTGCAATAATCCATGCAGTACAAAATATAGAAATTCAGGTCCATATAGAAATCCCCAGAGGTAAACACATGAGTGTCTTGAAATTGAGAAGCTACTTCAAAAGTAAGATAAATTTATGATCAGAGAATAAAATTCAGAAAATAATGTAAAAGAAACATCATTTACTCTTTTAGCTCAACCATTTCAGAAAAAAATATTTCTCTTGATAAACATTATGAACCCTCTCAAATAATGACATATCTCACAAATTTGATTTTGCTCTCTCCAGGTATTGAAACATGCATGGAGAGCACGTGCTCCTTTTCAACTTTCCAACATACATATAACTCTTCCTCTCACAAGTATTTTTCAATCTCAGGTTGAAGGGAGTACCTATTGATGGAAGGGGGGCTCTAAACGATCACGAGCGAAGACATACCGAAGTGAAAGCCCCTGGCATTATGGAACATAAATCTGTGCACGAGCCTATGCAAACAAGGTCAAAAGCGGGGTTGAGAGGGGAGAAGAACATAGTTGTTCATTTTCTTTTGCTTAATAACTAAGAAGGATGGAGTTGTTAGTAGAGTTTAATTGGAACTAATACGGTGCATATAAAAAGGCATATAATAGGCAGGAATAACTAGGAAGACGATCAAAACAGGACTTCCCAGGTGTGAGTAAAGGTTGAACGGCAGGAAACCATGCACTTTAGATGAGTAATTTCATGTGACTTAGTAGAGAATACGACAAGAAGAGGGATTTGAAAGGAAACACAAGAAAAGATCCCAAAAATGTTTTAATCTTAAAATGTGCAAGCATCCACTGATTCACTATGGTAAAGGTTTCTTAATTCTACACCACTTGAACAATATTACCAAAGATGAAGCCCAGAATTGAAGCTTACATGTTCAATATTCTAGTCCTTTTAAGTTATTGGGTTCTAAATTAATAATTTGCACATATTCAAAGGATTTCTCAAGACAAATACAATGCTTGAACCAAAGCTACTGAGTTTGACCAAACTCGTAACCTGAACTCTAGTTCTGCCTCTTGGCTGCACATCTTGGTCGAGCCAATATAAGGTAAAGAGACGTCAATTATAGCTTGATCTTACACACATCAATATTGCAAATATGTAGACATCAAAGTAAGAAATATTGCTAGCGTATGGAAAATAAATCATGTTTCTCGTTCATGTTTCTGGTAGACATTTCACACGGCGCTTCAACCTAGTCAACAAAAATACAGAAAGGTGAACTAAAGGTATGATTGCAATAGCACTTTAAAGAAAAGCAAATCCACATCAAGAAGTAAAAAGAAAAAAATGAATCTAAAAGTAATGTGAGGAATTCCAAAATTGTGCTACTTATGCTACTTACTTTGGCACAAAAGTTGCAAGCAACCCATGTTTCCTTGCAACTGCTCTGATGACTTCACGTGTGAAAATTAAGCCGTTAGCTGCTCTATTACAATCTGTGTATTTCAGAGCAATTTCAAACTGACCTTTCCCAGCTTCTGCATGTAACTGTATATTTAAAGGAAACAACATCAGGGCAGGGGATCTTTATTGAATTGAAAAATAGTACAGCAAAATATATTTTCTATCATCTTATTTCTAGGGAAAAAGAGAAAAATTTATGCAGTTTGAACTACTATTTGGATGGACCTGAATAGAACAAAATGTTTTTTGAGGATACATATGGCTAATCTTAACTAATTCGAAATTGGGGTATAGTTGATTTACTGATTAATTGAAATGAAAAGATCGTTCTTTCTTCTTATATTCCTTCTCTTCTCTTTCTTTTTCAGGAGCTGGGCCAAAGGTAGTTGATTTTGTGAAATAATTATCCATGTAAACCATGACATAAAATGAATATGTTACTGTTGGTTTAGGTATTGACCATCCATCATCATTTGTTAATTTGCAAGAAAAAAAAAAAGATCCCAATAGTTTCTTAGCTTATTCTCTGGGTACTGTGAGTGCATTAACAGAAGGAAAATACACATATTTTCCTGAAATAATACAATCATAAGAAGATATGTTTCTCAGTTGAGTAGTGGTGTTAGATTAATAGTGCTGCATAAAGTCCTTTGGTTGAGCTCTACTCTTACACGGCAGCAAGCTTTTCCATGGAACTAGAAAAGGAAAAGCATGCTATAATCTCTCCTTATATCCGCGACAGTGTGCGCAAACAATGAGAGAAAGATCAAATTTGCAAGTCAAGTAAATGGAAACTCACCTGTTCAACTATAATATTCAACAACTGAAGAGAAGCGAAAATCTCTTCAAGTATTGGGAATGCAGCATCAAATGCTGCTGTAGAGCAGTAAGAAGTCTGGTCAAATGGTGCCCATTCTTCTTTGCCATCCCTGTGTAATTTCATTATATCCTTACGCTAACATATTATGGAGCAGAATCACCAAACACATATATCATGAAGAGAAAATCCAAACTCAAACCATTAAGGGAAAACTCGACTGACACGGCTCAGATTAATATAAACACAAAATATTAGAGGAGAACTTGACTAACATACCTCAACACACTCTTCAAAAGAAAAAATTCATTTTCAAAGCCTGCATTCACGACCTGAACACGTAGATATAAATTAGATATATATGGTTTTTCAGATGTTGTGCAAAAAGATATCAAACGTACCAAGTCGAATTCATCTTTTAAAATTTTAGAGACTTTGCGTAATGCTTCTCTTGGACAATATTCCCAAATTTTACCAGGCTCAATGAACATGTCAGCCAAAACCATTTCTTGTTGATTTGCCCTGGATGAAAAGATGCACATTAAACTTGATTTGGAAACAATAAAATCAAACCAAGTTAGAAGGAAACTGGATTGACTAATTGCCATGCCAAGGTCCATACGTTTGTCATGCACAAGATAGAACAACGAAATAGTTGGACAATTGACATCAATGTGTGTTCGATTTCAGAAAAATCAACTGTGCTTTTATCTTCTATCTGTTTCCTACATGTTCACAAAATATATCACATGATATCATGGAAGAAATTGCATCAATATTTCAACTTGTGTTGAAAGTTTTACACAATTGTGTTTGATGATATCTGTGTAACACATAAATTGATAAGGAGGGAGCGGTGAGGCTGCAGAACAACTGATATGTGAAACCTTGAACCATGAAAAATATATACACTTTGGAAGAACCAACTCTAAAATTCAGAGCTGATAATGCAGAACTCTGCCATTCTGGAAAAAAATTTGTCCGGATGATTGACATCGAAATTTTCTCTTGATTATTTCTCTTTATCCGATTTTCGAATATATTAATAGTGTTATCTCAAATCCTATTTAACTTCATTACATTGAGCTTCTGCTGTTAGTGACCAGGTGATTGACCCCATACCATATATCCTCTCCTGGTGATTTGCAAGTGCAGATATTGGATTTTCCTTTACATCCGGTTAACTAGAGTCTAGACATTAAACAAAATTGGGAAGATTCTGCATTGTTTTTTAAGACGGCAATAAGAACACAGTTGACAAATCCCATAGCTAAGCATTTGAATGAGGGAACAAGGGTCTTATCTAATCTTATCATATATGACATGTCAGAGGAAATCCACGAAGACAACCAACAGCATACGGAGGCTAAAATTAACACCTAAAATTCAAGAGGAATAAAGAAAAAAGTGAATCTGGGACGTCAAGCAGTACCATGGGAGTCTGCATTTGGTAGATAAATCAGGAACAATTCTGATCTCTCCTGAAGCAGTTAGAATAGTATCAACTGCAGGACCATCAGATGCTGAACTCATGCCCATACATGCACAAGTTAAGCCTACACCGTGCTTTACCACAGAACTATAAAAACGTTGTTGTGGAACAACCTGTAATTGATGCACAAGATATGAACAAATTCAATCCACTTTTGACTAGAGCATAGAAACTCAACAATGTCCCAATATCATGTACTGAAGGTAATTCAAAATCCTGGTAAGCATACGAAGGCTTGAATGTCCAGTAATTGGCCTATACAAAACATCCGATACAATCACGGATATTTGGCATTTGATACCATGTACAAGGAGGAGAACAACTTGCATGTTGTTCCAGTAACACAATTAAAAGACTAGAAGCCAGCCCAGATTGAGCTCAATTCTGTTTGTTATTCAAACCCCTTGCATTTTTTCAAAGTGGGACAAAGATTTGGGTGGTCGCAGGCCTCAAAAATCACATATTAAAGAATTCGTAATCTTAAAGGAAAAGCAGTAATATCAATGGACAAGGCAAAGCTTACACGGCATCTATGCTGGCCAGAAGCATCTACCCAAATAATACGAACCAAGGTGACATCCTTCAATGAGCCATTTAACTCTTCCTCCTGGAAAGAAGATGATAAAAGAGGTTTTACATCGCAATATTTTGAAGAAACATCAAGCTTGTAGAATTGCTTCGCGTTTTCTGCAAAAATATCTTTAACGGCGGCAACAGCTTCTGGAATTGAAAGATCACCATCAACGCAAGCATCCCGTAGAACAGAGAATACTACTTCGCGTGCTTTCTTGGCACCTGCAGGAGAAATCAAGTCCAGATTGTACCAATTACAAATTAGAAAGAAGATAAAATAGGAAATAACTCACTTAGCTAACTTGCAACCCAACTTGGATAATGTTGTCCGACAATAACCTTCTCTTTCCCTTCCTTACAGCTTCTGAAGGAATTATTCCCTTATCAAAGAGATAAATGTGCCTCTAAATTTTTTTTTCAAACCTCATCAAGCAATATTCTCATTTCTTTTAATATATTCAATAAACAGTTTAATAACTTTTTTTCTTCCTTACAGCTTCTGAAGTAATCATTTCCTTGTCATGTCATGCTCTAGTGATACGAGATGGGGAAAAAAAGAATTCAGGACAAACCTAAATAAAACGTTTCAGCAAATGCGATGCCATCAGTGCTGAACATAACCTGTTGAAATCCAAACATTACATAGGAAAATGTTCACTCTTTAAATGGAGCAATTGTTAAGGCTCTGAAAAAATATTCAACCTAAGAATCTGGAAATATGCAGACTAACTAGGAAGATATGTTGTAGGGTACTTCAGTATATAATTTGGACATAAGTTACTATTCAAGTCATCGAGTGTATCTTTAAGTACATGGACAACCTTATTCATTGGAGCAAGCTCCAGTAGTTCTTTCACTGAGGATATCATCCCATGGAAGCTAAGTTTGGGAATTGCCAACCCAAAATCAAGATAGACCTGTAATAGAAGACATTGGCCCGTTAGAGAGAACAAACAACAACAACAATCTGCATTGTCATCAATAGATGTTTGTCTTTTACACGACAGGTAATATAGGATTGCAAGTAAAAGCTGTGTTAATACTTAAGATCTACATGTTGATAATTTCAGATGGAGGACAAAAAATCTCACTTGGGGGTACACAGAAGCCAGATATGAAGCCTCCTTCGAGAAAGGGTAGGAGGCATGCAAAAGAACTAACCGACTCTTCGAGAATCTCTTATCCTCGAGAAGATTTCGGAGATGAAGAGGATTAGCTAGCCTCAGATCCAAATCCTTGTCCCCGAAACTGAAATGAAGAAATAAAACAATATTGCGTAGAAGAATTCCATGCAAGCAGCACAAGGCTCAAAACTGTAGACTTGATAAAATCCAGAAAATCCAGAAAGAAGAATGAGAGCAAGCTATCTATGTCAAAGACAATCTTTTAGTTACCCTGTGTGTATTTGCATTGGCAAGTCATAACTTTGAGCCACCTTCAAAGCGTGCAAGAAGATATAATCAATGAAGCTTTTGTTTGAGATTCGGATTGGATTCCCAGCTGGAAACACAAAAACTATCAGAATTACCTGCTCAATTGAGGTAAATTATAACCCCACAACTCGCGACACTCACCAGATAAAACATCACTCAGGCCCTCCTCAGCCTCCATTTCGGTGACTTCTGTATTAATTGCAAGACCGCTACGATATGCTACTATACTTTTAAATGCAAGAACTTTATCTGCTACCGTATAAACAAATTCAGGAAAAACTTTTGGAACCATACCTTAGCAACAAGAAAAATATATGTTTGCACTATCCTGGAATACATTGACAGATAATAAAAGGATATGACTTCAATTCCTCAGTGAAAATCTCCATGAATGATCCCAGTGTCCATGTTGTTCCATTTGAACCCTGGAATATAATAGCGCAGGAGAGGAGAAAGACATTAACAAAAACTAACAGGTGTAGAAAGAGTTAACAAAGAAAGAGTGTTCTACAGATGATAATATGTCACCAAAATGAGCACACTCCCTTTGTGCTAGAGATATCAACATTTAGAAAAACCAACGCAGAATGATTCAAGAACTCCTAGTCCCTCCACTACATTTATAGTCCCTCCTAGTTCATCCACATGATTCCACAAACACATTCAATAAATGCAGTATGCTGCAAAATAATTATTAATCATTACCTTCTCAAGAATCTTTTCAGCAACATGCTCAACTCGTAGTATTCTACCAACTGTTGGTACAAAACTTTCATGCCATTTGATGTCAAGCTTTTTGTCCAATTCAATTCCATCATCAATAAGCAATACAGAGATTTTTGCAGCTTTAAAGCAAATAGCAGAGCTTGACTCCAACCCAAAGCGCTGGCGAAATTCTTGAACAGCATGTAAGGATAAGCTCGAGCCATAGAGTTGAGCAATTTCCTTTAGGCTTCTCTAAATGAAGATACAATGATTTAAGAAGAATTGCAAAGAGCAAAAAGATAAATGTCTAGAACTAGATTCATGAATGACAAAGCTAACATGATTCCACATAAGTAAACAAAAAGGTAATGCCAGGAACATGTCTGCGCATGTTCTAGGCCAGAAACAATGGAAGTAACTCCAATATCAAAATAATTAGCGATTGTTAAGTTGACACTTTCATGTAACACCTTTTCACCCCAAATGTACTAAAGTGAGACACGTCATTGAGCGTAATGGATGGGGAACACAAACATGCTGCCGAGAAAGGACATAAAAACAAAATTACGGCAGGAAGCCAAGACTTATATCACATTTATTGGTCTTAGCAGCATTGTGTAATAACTATCTTGTACAATCGGAATTAAGAAAAATAACATCCATGGAGCATTTCTGTCCTACCCAAGCGCGGAATGATCTTCATGCAGTCTGTAAAATACTCAAAGAAAAACAACTTTAAAGAATCTGCTAAATTTGGAGGCTTGCTTATCTTGATTTGTAATCAGAAAATGGAGTTTATATATGTCTTTCACTCTTATTCTATTATCTTATAGTTTTCAGTTAATTAATTGGTTTCTGGAATTTTCCAGTATCACGGATAGTCTTGGTAATCTTCGGGATTCCTGAAGTTAGTTGAAAATTAAAATTTTCTAATTATAACAGACTACTTAGAGCTAATGCTTGCATTAGGATAGGCTGTCTACATCACACTCCTGGGGGTGTGGCCCTTCCCCCGATCCTACGTGAATGCAGGATGCTTTGTGCACTGGGCTGCCTTTTTTTACTTAGAGCTTTAAAAATTTGAATTTGCTTTGCAATAGTAATTTAAAAAAGTACAACAACAACAACTACCCAGTATACTCCCACCAGGTGGGGTCTGGGGAGGGTAATATGTAGACAAGCCTTACCTCTACCCGAAAGGGCAGAGAGCCTGTTTCCAATCGACCCCCGGTAATTTAAAAAAGTACAACCCAGTATAATCCCACTTAGTGGGGTCTGGGGAGGGTAGTATGTACGCAGACCTTACCCCTACCCTGGGATAGAGAGGCTGTTTCCAAATAGACCCCCGGCATCCTTCCCTCCAAGAACTTCCCACCTTTGCTCTTGAGGAGACTCGAACTCACAACCTCTTGGTTGGAAGTGGGGGTTGCTTACCATCAGAGCAAGCCCCTCTTGCAATAGTAATTTAAGCGAGTCTAGATATATGCTGCAATGCTCAATTCATTGCCAAATAGAAAATTTTATACGTAAATTTATTTCCTTTGGATTGTTTGACTAAGTCTAAGGACCCCAGGAGTGATGCCTAGAGTTCTTATTTTCTTTTGTTCCTTTCCTTATTCCGGCCACTGCTTTTCCAGCTAAAACCAAGCCCTGATTTTCAGGCTTTTCAAGCACAAATTGAAGCCCATTTTTGGTTAAAGGAAATCTATAAATCCCTTTATCCTAATAATCTTTCTACCTTTACGCCAACCCCCCTTTATGGCAACAAATCTGAGCAACTTTGGTCAGCTAATTGCTTGAGCAAAAGATGTCCCCACAAAGTTTACTCAGCACCAACATATCACAATAAATAAGATGGCTATAACTTGAAGAGCATGATCCCATCTCAGTAATGGAGAACCAGGAAAATTATCTCTCAGTGCCTCAGATAACCAATGAATGCTACTTCCCAAGCACTACATATTATCTTCATGATATGTGGTTCTAATAAATTGGTGATGCTAGATCGATCTGGCACTGGATCGCACGACCTATCTTTGAGCAGTCTCATAACATTGATCCTTTGCAACATGATTAAAATGTTGTGCCTTTAAAATAAGTTCAAAGTTTTCAAGAATGCCTTCACATTTTCATTACAAGAAAGTTCAAGTCTTTTCTACACAATGAAATCTTCTTCCAGATCTTAACTGTAATAAAGCATAAAGATAGTCACTACTAGTAACTCAAGATACTTTTGATATGTTATACTCCATGTGACATTCCGTATAGTGCGTTCTAAAAAGAATAACATATTTTTATATTTTAGAAACAATTACCTTTGAGCTTCCCTTTTTACCTTTGAGAAGTTTTAATAGGTAGACAAGGGTTATGAAATACTCACAAGTTTCAAAAATTTAATAGCCACAAATGTTTCAGATAACAACTTTCAAAAGTTCTATTTCTTTCTTTAGCTTTAAATGTCATGTCCCTTTCCCTCTCATAAACTCTGGAAGTGAAACAGATAGTGCCGAACACTCCCTCCCCCTTCCTTGTTTTCCTCCCTCTTTTTTTTATAATGGTGATATCCAAGCCACCAGCTACCTTACATCAGCCCACGTACAGGTCTCAACTATTCCATTAGGTACCTGTTTATCTCCGACCAGGATAGTTACCGGGTTACCAAGTAACTCTTACTTACGCATCTTTTGGCAACGTGCAGATACCTAAAAAGTTTTTTTTGGGGGTGGGGGGGGGGGTGGGGGGGGGAGGGGAAGCAAGGAAATGGGTAGGAGAAGAGTTGACCTTAAAGCTGATGGTATGGGGTACGTCGGATAAGGCGTCGCCGGAGGCTTCAGAGAAGCAGTTGAGAAAAGGGAAAGTGGAGTCAAGTGCCACAATGTTATGGGCATGAGCATCAACTAATTCCACTGATTCTACTGCTGTTTTCAGCTCTGCAAATCTCTCCATTTTTTCTCCCCTTTCACAAAATCAGATACACAGAGTCAAATCCTTGGGCTTTACCGTTTGTTATTTTATTTATAGCAATTTTGCTAACTAGCTTGTGTATAAAACACGCGCACGTACTATATACGTAGTTTTTTATTGTCTGAATGTGCTTGCCAAAAAGAGGGAATACGTTTCTTCGATAATTAAGGAAAGTAAAGATTTTACGGGTGCGACTAATTTGGCAAGTGGGTTCTATACAAGTGTGTAATAGTTTTTACATTATCAAGTCTAAATAATCAATTATAACCGAATAAGTTGTACTGATATTAAATCTTAATAATCAATAGTATCTGAATGATTTGTATGATAAACGTGGTCAATACATATAATTGTATTATAGTCGTACCTCTCTATATAACAATCAAAAGCTAAGTATTTTTAGAATCGAGTTTTGAATTATGTTATAATATATGTTCTTTTTAATAATACCTCACTATAGCAGTAAAAAAATATCGGAACAAACGAGATTGTTATAGATAGTTTTGACCGTCAGGTGCGGAGGCAGGGGATGCAAGAGTATTCACCCAAACACCCTTCGCGAAAAATTACACTGTATATATAAGGTAAATTCTTTTTTCTTTTTAATTTTTATATATTAAGTTTCGAACATCTTTGGCACAAGTCAAATATCTAGCTCAGTAGTCAAGAATGTCCAGAAGGTGCAAAAGATCGTAGGTTCCATTCTCGTGAGAACCTTCGCCACTGTTAACCATACTTCATTAAAAAGAATAAAAGATCATTTAAAAATAGGTGCCAAGCCTTATTTTGAGATGATTTGAAAAAAATTATTTTGGATTTTTTATTAAAAAATAGATTGTAAGTCAAGAAGTTCCTTATCACTAATACGAAACGATCCCGTTAAGTGGTTAAAATCCATTATGTAGAAGAGGAAGACGAGCTTCAGCATGGTCAAATAAGAAATTTTCTTGAATCCATATTATAAAAATTACGGTAAGTATCCAACTACTTAATGGAAGCTACTTCACAATGCAGTTCTAAATAATTATTTCAAAATCCACAATTTTTCGGACTACTAAACTTGACATATTATCCTACATAATTGAGTTCAGATGAATCCGAAGTAATTTTGCATAGGGCTGTTCAAAACTGAAGCATTACCGTTAATCGAACCTTAAAAACGGCTTATCAGCTTATCTATATCGAATTATCGAAATAGTGGTTGATGAACGGATTGAAATTTTATAATTAAGGACTTAATAGTATACTCAATTTTCTTATTAGATAAACCGTTAACCCATTAAGAATTTTTATATTTATACTTTTATTAATATATATATATATATATATATATATATATATATATATATATATATATATATATATAATATATATATATATATAAAGTAAAATTTATTAGTCGGTCGAAGGTATATGGAACCCGTCATATCTAGCAACAGACAGTGGCGGATGTACTCATTAAAATTGGGTGCTCGAGCACCCATTAACCTCGACGCAGAGTATGTATAGTTATATAGAAAATTTGAGAAAACGTATAAAAATTTACAAAAACACCCATTAATTTTATGTACAAAAAAATTCAGCACCCACAAACCTGAATTTCTAGATCCACCACTGGCAACAGACATGGATTGGATTTAAGTCAGTTGGGGTAGACCGGTAGAGTAGTACTGCTAGTCTGCTACTTCATCTATACAAGTATATGATTTAATCTAAAGGTGGCTTATAATCTCGTTGCCCAAATACACTCCATCTTTGACTGAATTTGATTTAAAAAGACAAAGCAAAGTCAAGAAATTTTAGCAATACTCAGTTCAGCTTTAAGGAGCGCCTTTATTGGGGTTGAATTTCTATTTTTTAGTCTTATTAAGTTAGTTCAGTTTTCAATACAAAGGGCTTCATTTACTTCATCCAGAATCATTACAAAGACAAAGCAAATGTGATGCTTTACTTCAAATTTTCCCTTAAATCACTAATCCGATAAGCCGCTTGAGAATCGCTTATTCGATACCAATCCACATAATATCTTATTGGTTGACTAACGAATTATTACATATATAAATCGATAACCGATAAATCAAGCTGTTAGCATAAATGTCCGCCCAATAAGCACCTCTAATTTCGCATGAACTCTTTGTTTGGATAAAAAGTTATGTAAATACTTATTAAGCTCAAGAACAATCGAAAATAAACAAGGGTTAATCGGGATCAAGCGTAATATGAACTAGAGAATATCATGTAGCTAAGATTGGTGATAATAGTATAGATATCTTGAGATGTAAGAATAATAGAACAAGTAATATCCTTTACACAAGAGAGAGAGAGAGAGAGAGAGAGAGTTGTATATTCAGAGTAGCAAAATACACATGATCCTTTACAAAGGGAAGGCCTCCTTTACATATTAGGAGACCTTCCTCGAAATAATCAAATAAAAGTATAGAAGTTGGTGGTAGAGTGTATGAAAGAGTCAGATCTTCAAACGACGCCGTCTTGGGTTGTGTTAATTGGTCCGTCCACTTACTAGGACCGACTTTATTCGGGTCGGCCTTAGCTGGGTCGGCCTCTACGCCAAGGGCGTACATGGGTAGCATGAGAACCTAGGGAACTAAATTTGCCCAATACAGATAGTCCCTCCGTTTGTTGGGGACGTAGCCGAGAAGCGTCTTCAACGAACGGACATACGTGCATGACCTTTATAGAAATTAGGCTGTAGCCGTAGATACTGTAAAAAAGGGCGTGATCATATACGAAAGCGTTATGCCGTTGACATATAACCTCCTTTTAGGGTTCCTTTTTAGGATGACATTATCGATCACGTGCGTGATCATTACTATTGATCTCTAGGCAGTTCAGGTCATGATGTGACGTTTTGGTTTCCCGCGCCGATTTTCGAATCATGTCATTTCGTTTCCGTGTGCCTTCTCTTACAAATAGAGCAGAGGTTGAACCCAATTCATCTTTTGAACTTTTTTAGAGAGTATTTCCTCAATCTTTTCCTCGTCTTTTTCTGGTACTCGTTGATCTTTTCTTTTAAAATTTTCGTCCCTTGGAATCGAACCTTGTGTCCCTGAAGCGCCTTTCTCTCATAACTTTCATCATGGTTAAGCATCGCCACGATAGTACCAGGACCAAGGGTGATGCCCTTTCTAGGGTTTCGTCGTCTTCATATGATGGGGAAGCCGAGGAGGTTCTCGTTCCTCTATCAAAGGCCAACGTACTTCCACTGGACATGGTTATACGGAAGGATTTTAAGAACAAGTGTAAACTTCCCCCTTAGGAACTTAGCGAGCTGACGCCATCTCATTTGGCTACTCTCAGGAAGTCGTACGATATTCCTAATTACGTTGAGATGGCTCTCGCCGGGATGGACAATGCCAATGTGCACAGGCCTGGGTATTGCACATTTTACGAGTATGCTTTTCAGATTGGGTATAGCCTCCCGCTCAATCCTCTGGAGGAGGAGCTTTGTCATTTGTACGGGGCGTGTCCGGCCCAACTTACCTCGTATGCGCTGAAGGTGTGTAGGATTCTTACCACCTATGCGGATAAGGCTGAGAAGGAGGTCAATGTTCACCACCTCTTGCAAATGTCCAGCGTAAGCTTCATAAGAGGCACAATGCTCCAATTAGTACGTCGGGGCAAGAAGAGTTTTGTGGTGCAAGCTGAAGACAAGGCCAGTCATAAATTTTGGAAGAAATTTTTCTACGTGCGTACTGAACATATATTGTTTAACCCTGAAGGGTTCCCAGAGGATTGGAACGCACCATGAGGCATTCTTGTACCTAGTTTTTACCGCAATCTTATCTTGTTGGCTTTAACCATTGTAGATTTCTTTTTACCTTTATGCAATGACAGCTCGCACTCCTCGAAGGATTGATGACATTAGGTCGTGGGTGAGAGCGTTGATACCGTTTGCGGAGGAGTGCCGTACCTGGCCAGAATTCCTCACGCTCTATGGCCTGACAGGTAACAGCCTTGGTTGGTTTTTCCCTTCCGTTCTGTCTTGGAGTCTCCCCCTAATTTTCCTTGCTCAACTCATACATGTTTTGGTAGGTCCGGGTGTTTCTAAGAAGGCGCAGAAGAAGAAGAAAAAAACTGTGGCCGGCCCTTCTAGGGCGGTGTCTGATTCTGATGAGGAGGATATGATCCTTGTAGGTACATCTAGGGGCAGTTCTTCTCCCTCCTCAAGGCAAGAGGCCGCATCAGCGGCGGCTCTCGAGGCAATGTCTGAGGTAGTGCCTGGGGCCGTACTTGAAATGGCGCCCAAGGAGATACCAGCAGTTGTGCGTAGGACGGTCCCCGAGGTTGACTCCAAAAGGAAGCCTCCTGTCGAAGCGACACCGTCTGAGCCCGACTCGTGTCCCACGGAGGGGGCCTTGAAGAAGAAGAATTGTTGGAAATGAAGAGACGCCGGATTCGTGATAGCAAGGCGGTGGCTACACAGACAGAGAAGGTTAAGCCACCCCGCCCTAAGACTAGGTCGGTCTTTATGGCTGAGGCCATTCGCTCGCTGAGGCCTGCTATTAGAAGGGAGGTCGTTACTAACCTTCGCCCGGCACGTGCTCGGGATGGCGGATCGCGGGCGACCACAGAGACTGGGGGTAAATGTGTAGATGTGGCGAGCCCGAAAATTGCCATCGAGGATGCGGACGGAGGAGGCGGGTCCTTAGACCAAGTGGAGATGGTGGCTGGCCAGTCTTTCCGTCGCATAGTGATTCCCAGTCATTATAATTTGCTGGAAAATTGTGAGAGGTGGCCACCAGCATGACACTTTTATGTGCGGGTGCTGAGAGTGCGACGCTGGCGGAGACCAGCGACAAAGACTTGGCCCGAAGAGTGGCGGGTGCGGCCTTGCAGGTATGTCTTTTAACTTGATTGATGATTTTTTTTCTTTTGCATTTATGGAGGGTGACTTTCCTTGCACTTACTTTTCGGCTTTTTCCAGACTCTTATCTTAGAGGCGGAGAGGAGTCGACGCCTGAAGAAGAAGGTGGCCAAATACAATAGGTTAGTGCAGAAATACAACAGGACGCGTGAGGCGTACCAGACCTTGGCCGATATGTACTAACAGGACCCTAACTTCAGGGTGATCCGTGAGGGCCTCGTGTAGTCTGATGAGCAGTTGAAGAAGAGGGTGGCTGAGCTGGAGAAGGTTGATGAACAACTCATGGCCGTTGTTGCTCGGACAGCAGAGATGGAGGTCCTTATTCAAGCTAAGGACGAAGAATTACAGCTCGTCCGCGTAGTGGCAGGGGAGGCAGCATAATTACACTCGGGTTGCGGCCTTAATGGTGGAACTTGACGTCAAGAAGGCCGAGGTTGAGGACCTCAAGCGGGCTCTTGCACAGGCCGATGCGTCTCGTGAAGCACACGAGATGTAGGTGTATGCGGAGGCTCGGCTGGTCGTACTTGAAGAATTTTTGGCGGCCGGGCGAGCATTTGAGGCGGAGGTTGAGAGTCAACGCCAGTTGGTTAGAGCTGCCTGTGAAGCGGCCGGCTATAGTCCCGAATTACCGGCCCGGGAGGGGGGTAACTGTGCAGATGTTAACCATTTGGAGTCCAGCTCTTGGATTTCCGAGGCATACCCTCCTGGGCATGAAGACGGGCTACATGAAGACCAGGTGGGGCAGGATGATCAGAGTGGCGGAGGCCTTTAGGATTTTTGTAAACAAATATGTTTGTAAATACCGATTTATGTATCATGGGTGTTGACCCCTTTTGAAGATAAAGACATACGACTTTTGCCATAGTTAATCTTTTTCTGTTTTCTGGAACCTTGTTGTATATTTTGCCATAGTTGAAGCTAGTGGATCATTCGTGGAGACCACTCTGAGCCCCTACGATTCGGCGGCCTTGGCCGTGTAGAAATGATGGCTTCGACTACGTAAGATCTGACGGCCTTAATCAGTGTTCGATGATGGCCTTAACCATGTAAAAATGATGGCTTTAGCCATGTAAGAGTTTTTGTGGCCTTGGCCGTGTAAAAACGATAGCCTTAGCCATGTAAAATTAGACGGCCTTAGCCGTGTGAAAATGATGGCCTTAGCCATGTAAAATTTGACGGTCTTACCCGTGTAAAAACAATGGCCTTAGCCATGTAAAATTCGACGGTCTTAGCCGTGGAAAAAGGATGGCCTTAGCCATGTAAAATTTGACGGCCTTAGCCGTGTAAAAACGATGGCCTTAGCCATGTAAAATTCGACGGCCTTAGCCATGTAAAAACGATGGCCTTAACCAGGTAAAATTCGACGGCTTTAGCCGCGTAAAAAATGATGGCCTTAGCCATGTAAAATTCGACGGCCTTAGCCGTGTAAAAACGATGGTCTTAGCCATGTAAAATTCGACGGCCTTAGCCGTGTAAAAACGATGGCCTTAGCCATGTAAAATTTGACGGCCTTAGCCGTGTAAAATTGATGGCCTTAGCCTTTTCGTGCATTTGGAGATGGCCGTAGCCTTTTCATACATTTGGAGATGGTCGTTGCCTTTTCATACATTTGGAGACGCTCACAGCCTTTTCATACATTTGGAGATGGCCGTAGCCTTTTCATATATTTTGAGATGGCAGTAGCCTTTTTATACATTGGAGATGGCCGTAGCCTTTCTATACATTGGAGATGGCACTAATACAATCCCTCTATCATGTCGGGCTTGGAGAGTACACGGAGAGGCTGATATGATACACTTGTACTGCAAACATCTCCAGGCGTTCCCTTTGCTGCCTCATTAAAAACCTTCCCGAGAAAACCCAATTGGGACAAAACCCGGGTAATGGAAAAAGAGTACGACTTAGGGGATGCCTTTTAGAAGTGGAAATGTTTGAGGTGGGCGACGTTCCAGTTGTTCTGGAGTGTTTTTCCTTCCATTGTCTCTAGATGGAATGCTCTTTTCCCGGCTGCCGCTGTGATCTTGTAGGGTCCTTCCCAGATTGTGCCAAGTTTTCATTCACTTGGGTCTTTGGAGGACAACGTCTTGGCTTTGAGGACATAGTCTCCTACTTTGAGTGGCCTTATTTTTTCCCTTTTGTTGTAATATCTTTAGACTTGTTGTTTTTGGGCGACCATCGTGATGTGGACCATTTCCCTTCTTTCTTCGGCTTCATCAAGATCTTGAAGTCTGCTGGCATCGTTTTCTGTTCCGCTGGTGTGCGAATACCTTAGGCTGGGTTCGCCTACTTCGACAGGTATGACCGCGTCGGTTCCATAAAATAGTGAGTATGGGGTTTCCCGGTGCTGGACTTGGGTGTGGTTCTGTGTGCCCATAAGACTTCGTGTAGTAGTTCTGGCCATAGCCCTTAGGCGTCAAAGGAGCGAGCGCGGAGGCATATCAATCAGCCCTGTCAGGGACTAAGGTCCACCCGACAGAGGACGCTATCAAAGATCCCGAAGACACTGAGGCTAACAAGGCCACGGTCGAAGACCTTGACCCCGTCCAGCTGAGCTACAACGACCTCGCAAAGAAAGATTACATAGGCCACGACCTATCAAATCCAAGTAAGTATCGTGAATTTCTATATAACCATGCAGACCTATTCGCTTTTTCCCTTGCAGATATGCCAGGGATTCCGCGAGAAATTGCCTCCCACAAACTGAACGTTGATCCACCACACCCGCCCGTGCGGTAGGCAAGAAGAAAATTCAATGCCACCATCAACGAAGCAATAAGCGAAGAAGTAGACAAGCTACTGGTAAACGGCTCCATTGGGGAATCCAAGTATCCGGAATGGGTCGCCAACGTTGTAATAGTCAAAAAAAAGAAGGGAAGTGACGGATATGCGTGGATTTCATCAACCTAAACAAAGCATGTCCAAAAGACTCGTCCCACTACCCCACATCGACCAATTAATAGATGCAACGGCAGGACTCGAGCTACTAAGCTTCCTGGATACGTACTTCGTCTACAATCAGATCATGATGGCCGAGGAGGATCAGGAGAAAACAACCTTCATCACTCACCAGGGAACATACTGCTACAAGGTAATGCCATTCGGGCCTAAGAACACGGGGGCCACGTACCAAAGGATGGTGACTATGATGTTCAAAGAACAACTCGGCAAAATGATGTAGGCCTACATTGACAACATGCTAGTCAAGTCATCAAAGAAAGAGGACCACCTCGACCACCTGAAAGAAGCCTTCGGAATATTAAGAAGATACAGTATGATACTGAATCCTGAAAAATGCGCCTTCAGCGTAGCCTCAGGAAAGTTCCTGGGGTTTATGGTGTCACAAAGGGCGTCGAAGTCTACCTAGACCAGATCAAGGCCATAAAAGCCATCCCAGAAACACTAAGCAGCAAAAAACAAGTGCAAAAGCTGACGGGTCGAATAGCCGCCCTCTCCAGGTTCATCTTGCGGTCCTCCAACAGGTCCCATAAATTCTTTGGTGTATTGAAGAAAGAACAGGAACTACAATGGAACGAATAATGTGTTGAGGCCCTAAGGAACTTGAAGGCATATCTGTCATCACCACCCCTACTAGTCAAAGCCAACCCAGGGGAACGACTGTTGGTATACTTGGCCGTATCAGAAGTCGCGGTCAGCGCCGTCCTAGTGCGTGAAAATAAAGGTACCCAATCTCCTTTTTATTACATTAGCAAAAGTTTTGTGGATAGCACTCGTAGTAGCTTCACGAAAGCTACAACCCTATTTCAAGTGCCACCCCACAAGAGTCATAACGACCTTCCCTTTAAGGAGCGTCTTACACAAGCCCGAACTCTCAGGCCGGCTCGCCAGATGGGCCGTCGAGCTGAGAGAGCATGATATTACATACCTTCCGAGGATCGCCATAAAATAGTAAGTCCTAGCCGACTTCAGTGCGGAAGTCCGGCCGGAGGCGGAACTCGAGGTGCAACGCGCGTCCTCCAAAAATGACTTATGGGTCTTTTATACGAATGGCGCCGCCAATGCATCGGGATAAGTACTGGGACTCGTTCTTAAGGTCCCCACGGGCGAAACAATTCACCAGTCCATACGATGCACGAAAATGACTAACAATGAGGCCGAGTATAAGGCTGTTATTGTAGGCATGAAATTGGCCACCAAATATGGGGCTCGCTGAATTCTCCTCCATTGCGACTTCCAACTTGTGGTAAAACAGGTAACTGGGACTTATTAAATCAAAGATCAAAGGCTACAAAAGTACCAGGCAGAAATCTGCAAGCTAATGGCTACATTTGACGAATGCCGCTTCGAACAAATCCCTAGGGCATGGAACATCGAAGCGACGGCCTGGAAAAGTTGTGTTGCAGCCACCAAAAACATCAACAAAGAAAGTGTGGTCACACTCCTCCACTTGGACATTGACCACATCGAGGTACTTTCTTTAAGCCTAACTTGGGATTGGCACAACCAGTTCATATCTTATCTGCAGGACGGGACATTACCCCCGGATAAAAAAGAGGCAAAGAAACTTCGCGTACAAGCCACCCGATACTGCATGATCGACAACGACCTTTACAAAAGGACATTCGGTAGCCCCCTGTCCAAATGCCTAGGGCCACACCAAACGAGGCCAGTACTCGAAGAAGTGCACGAAGGCCATTGTGGCCCCCTACCCGCAGGACCAGGAAAGGTACAATTTTTACTTATTTTAACTGACTATTTCTCCAAGTGAGTGGAAAAAGGTGCGTAAACACAAATACGCGAACAAGAAGTCATTTGCCTTCATGTGGAAAAACATTATATGTCGCTTCGGCATCCCCAAAGAAATCAGTTAGGATAACGGACGGCAGTTTATCGGTCAAAAGACGAACGAGTTCTTTGAGAAATGGCGAATCAAAAGGATACTATCAATGCCATACCACCAGCCCAGTCGAGGGAAGAGAGTCCGGTAAGTCCGGCAGAGGTCTCGGATCTCGGAGTTGAGTTCAGAACTTCTAAATGCCTCGGCAGACTGCCTGCATATAGATTAGTAAAAGAAAATAAACAACAAAAGAGCGGAGTAGTCCTTCCTAACTGTTGTGCCGATCGGCATCTGGAATCCATCAAAGATTCAAGGTGCGGGGGTGATTTGGTTCGTTAGTCCTAACCGCCCAATTGGCTTTGGCTTGACATTATCGGTATAATTGATCGAACCATATGTTCTCATGAACATATGTTTTATTTAAAATAGGTCAAATGAGGGAGGGGATTTACCAATAAGTTAATACGAGGCCGAGGCAAAATCTCGGCATCCTTTTCCTGGATGCAAGGGTGTCCTTTGGGTATATTCCCCGGACCCGTCTTTTCTCGGCAATTAGCACTTTCAACCTACATTTTATGGATCTTTGAAGGGTACCTTCGCCCTTTCACTGTCGTGGAAATACACCATGGCTTATCATCTTCGTTTTTACCAATCTCCTTCCTCCTTGGAAGCTGGATTCAAGCCTCACCGCTCGATGATACTTGGTGGCGACCACTATTAAATAGCATAGTTGTCACTCTTTTGAGCAGGTAACCATGCGCGCCCGGCGTTTCCTGTACCGGGCCATAATTCTCTTAAAGAGGTCTTGGTCGAACAGGGATGAGCCGCTTGGTATTCCTGGTTTCGTTAATGGTGATCATGATGTTTGGTGTAGCAATGCTGCAATTCATACTCGGCTAGGCGGGGTTTCCTTGCCAGCTGTGCCTTGTCGAATCTGGTTCTATTAGAGGTTCCTTGAGGGTGATATCCTCGGCCTTTTTCCCTGTTTTTGTGAGGTTGGTTGCATATTGTATCGTTCCTTTCATTCGCATCGCACGAATGATACCTCCTTCTGTTTGGCATCTGCTTCTTTTTCAGGATTTTGCTTGGATATACCGAACCCGAAGAAGTTCTCGAACGGTCGTCCACGACCTGGATTCATGGTTGGTGCCGGGTGTGGGCATCCGACCAGAACTCGGTTGGGTATCAGATCAGGCTTCGCTTGTAATTTCCTAGATTCGTTGGGCGTGCTACATTTAGGCTTCGGGTGAAGGCATGTGTTTCCCGATCATCTGAAGTCGAGAGCAATCCCATTCGTCCTATAAGGGAATGGGATGGGGCTTCCCGCAACATTTCATTTCTTCTTCATTCGGCCTCAAGTGTTTTGGGCTCGCTCGGTACTGCTTTGATGGCATCGGCGCGTGCTTCCACATAGAACCACACTGGTACGGTAAGCGAGTCTGTGAGGTCAGGTGCCAGGCAGTGGCGCTGCATCGTGGTTTCTTCCGAGAGAGTTTCTTCAAACTTCCTCAATGAGACAGGCTCGAACTAATCATATTGGATGTCGTTGTCTATGAATGAGCACGCGCAACTGGTGGTGCGCCCGCAGGGACCCGAGGTCCTATCGCACCTAGGGATTTTTAGCATTCTAAATTTTCGTGAAGCGAGTTCTGGTACTGTTTCCTCAGGAGATGGATGCTGTAAGAGCTTCCATGAACCCGATACGATCCTTTCAAAGAGATACCCAAGCATCCTCACTGCGGCGGGGTCGTTTACCAATCTGTCATTACTTGATCTCTCGAGTACTAGCTCGGGCATAAAGAGATATTTCCGATGCTACTGCTTTGGAGTATCCGGGCGAATTTGCAGTCGAGCGATAGCCAAATGTCGTGCCTGCAACATTTCAAAAATAACATGAAGACTGACTTCATGTTCTACCCGGGCCGGGGTTTTTTGAGCTTCTTATTGGTTAACATGATGTATGTTATCATTGTTGTGCGAGGCTTCATTGACCTGTTGCGCGCCTTGCAAACCCGCGTCTGCTTGAATTGATCCAAATGCGTTGTCAAGGTCCTGCGATGTCGCGCCAACCTCTAAAGTAGCCATACTGTTTTCGCTGTGATTTTTTGGGTAGTTGTTCTCTATTTTGCTTACCGAGCCGGACATTATCCTGAAATCAAAGGATCTTGGACAAGAAAAAATGTGAAAGATAATGTGCTTCGTGTGACAAAACTAGCAAGAAAATAATCACTATTATTTTTAGCTACACGGTGGGCACCAAACTTTTTTGGCGTGAAAATGGTAACGATAATTAAATTTGTAAATTGGATTCTAAAAATATTTGATATATTATATAGCTAGTTGTTAAAGCAATTAATTCTAAGGATGTGAAGTATAAAGATGAAAAGCGAGCTAAAACGAGACAGTAATCAAACTGAAGGGGGCTGTAACCCGGGTGCATAAATGGTCGATGGGACCTCGGGGTTGACGTTAGTACCGATCTTGAACTATCGGGGGCAGTCGGGAATGAGATAACAGGCAGAGATATGATCGAACAAGGCTCTATGTTACCAGTATTGAGCAAAGTAGCAAAGAACAAGTAAGGAAATGATAAATGTTAAAGCGGCCTCGGGCCAGTGAGAACGCACGACTTGGAAGAAAAGAGAGAGAAATACTATTGTACTTGTGAAGTAATGGAGTAACATTGGCCCTTTACAAGGTGGGGCGAGTCCCCTTTATATAGGAGGGGGAACTCAGCTACAATTAAGTGGGGATTAATTTCCTCAGCATAGGCTCCGGATAGGCTGGGTCTGTCAGACGTAGCCATGTGCCCGGCGGGCTTCTCCCTCTATCCTGGATTTGTTCCTTATTTCCTCTGAGTCAGATCCGATGAGCCCCGAGGCCGAGAACTTGGTCGCAGCCTCCCGCCCTCGTGGTCCCGGGGCTTGCTTCCGAAATGTCTTGATAGCGAGAAATCAAGTCTTTTGATTTTTCCACGTACAAGTCTACTTCTCACTTTAAACTTTATGCACGATCTAGAGTAAGGAAGAATGGAAAACTATTCTTAAATGTCTGTAGACCCTCGTTTATAGAAGTGGGGCCCTTAAAACGATAAACGATACTCTACTGATACGGCTTCATAGACCTCTAGGACTCTTTGAATATGTTGCTTTGATACAAAATTTGTCATGACCCGATATCTAACCAAGTCGTAACTAGCACTCTGTGCCTTAACTTGACGGAGCAAACCATCTTGGCTTTTTTATTCTGTTCTATTTCTGTTATGCAAAGCATCTCAACACAATTCGATATGATTTAAAGTAAATACTTTTCTAAATCTTCAAATGAAATAATATTCTGAAAAGAAATTCATTCTGCTATCTTGAATACATTAAGAAACAAATGTAATGCAAAGTGGACACCCATGACTCTGTTCTTACTCTGTATACGAAGCCTCTAAGAAATACTAAAATAATAAGGTAAAATTGTGGAATCAATGAACTCTACGAACTAAAATGGAGCTCACCAAATCTTCTGGTAATCGGAGGAGAATATCCTAGCTAGTAATCTGCTTACATGCAAAATTTGTGCCTACATGTATGTAAATGTAGTTTCCCACAAAGAGAACGTCATTACACCACACCGTTACTTAGTAAGTATAGCCATCCTCCCACCATTGCTGGAACGAGACTCTGAAAGAAGCATGTATGCATGATATAAGAAAATTCTAAAAGCTTCTGGTAAAGAGTTGAAATAGACAACTCATATGTCTATTATAAAATTCTTCTTGATGACATTCATGAAAGTTCTCTTTCTTTTCTCCTCTTTTCTGAAAAAATATAAAATTCAAATATATACATATATAAACTTTCTCAAAAAAATTCTTGTAAATTTATTAAAATATTTTTTTCTTTTCTGGGGTGTTTCATTAATTATGATATTCTTTCTGATTCTGATTTTTATTGTGAAAATGTCACATATGATCGGTATGGAGGACGATCCCATCCGGATCGCTTGGACCCCATTCCCGTGGTGCCTCACAGTTCAAGGTTCTAGTATGGTTGCGTTACCAGGGCACTTCTATCATAGTGCCCGAACTAACGGTGCACTGATCTCCTGCTCTGGCACGAGTAGTTTCGGGGTAACATAAACCACTATAGACTATGAACCATTCTTAGGGATCTAAGAAATCTCCTGTAACGACTCGACATGTCATTTTGCATTTTAGAACCTTGTTCCCTTAATTGAAACTTCCCACACTTACTTAAAGTAATTTATGACTTTCTGGGATGGGTGGTTCGTGAGTTAGAAGAGTTTTGAGCAACAATATGTCCATTTGCTTCTTTAAGTTTTTCTAAAAAGACCAAGTTTGACTTCGGTCAACTTTCTTGAAAAATGGACATGGATTCATGATTTAACGGTCCCAGAAGGTCCGTGGAAAAATATGGGACCTGGAAATATGCTCGGAATTGAACTCGGAGGTCCCTAGCACGAGTACGGAATTTTTATGTAAAATTGTTAAATCAAAGTTTTAAAGAATTTAAGAATCTAAGTATTAATTAAAACCAAGGTATCGGTTTCGGATTCCGGTTTCGAAACTTGGTACAAGTCTAAAATATCAGTTAAGACCTACCCGTAAAATTTGGTGTCAATCCGAGTAGTTTAAGGACATTTTGACCTGTTAAAAGGGAATTAAGAACTTGAAGTTCAATAGGTTGGTTCAATTGGTTTTGAGGTTCGATTCCTTGATTTAGCATTGTTTAAGGTATTTCGAGGGATAAACTAGGTTCGCCTCGTGATTTCAGACTTGCCAGTATGTTTGGGTGGGGCTCGAGAGCCCCGAGCGTCAATTTGTCGAGGCTCGAGTGAAGTTGGAACTTTGAAAAAGACCAAACCTGTTGCTTCTGTCATAACCGCTTCTGCAGATCTTGGACCGCAGAAGCAGTGACCGCAGAATAGGTCACTTGATCGCAGAAGCGGAACGTGGGCAGCCCAGGGAAATCGCAGAAGTGATTCCTCAGACCGCAGCGGTCCCGCACCAGCGGCTTCTGGACCGTAGAAGTGTTTCTCCCCAGCCTGGGCCAGGACCGCAAACGCGGCCCAAAACCGTAGAAGCGGTGGAAACAAAAGTGGTAATTCCTTCTGGAGAAATGAAAAGGGCTGGGCAGAGGGGTTCATTTAATTCGAACCCCAAGCCATTTCTCTCACTTCTCATTCAATTCTTGGGCGATTTTGGAGATTCCAAAGAGAGAGTTTCAACATAACATCACAAGGTAAGTAATTTCCACTCATTGATAGCTTAAATACATGAACATTAGATATATTTAACACCAATAATCAAGTAAAATCAAGGGTTATAGCTAGACCTAGGGCTTTGATAAAAAAAGATTTGACCACCTAATTAACCATGTAATGAACTAAAAATCACATATTAGTAATCCTTAGGTTATAGAGAGTAATTTCCTTCAAAAGATCTCGGAATCCGAGCACGTGGGCCCGGGGTCGGAATTTAGAAAACTCATCGGAAAGGTTGGGAAACCACTTAAACAGTTAGAATTCAACCTTTTGAGCCTCTATTGATTAGTTCTTACTTCGTTTGATTAAATTAAAGACTTGGGCTCGTTCTTGGAACTTGAAAGTGCACTTTGGAGCGAGGTGAGTCTTCTTTCTAACCTTGTAAGAGGGAAATAATAAATAACCAAATTGCTTGTATGCAGGGACTACGTACGCATTAGGTGACGAGAGTCCTTGTGTAGCGACTATATGAGAGTCCGGGTAGCCTAGGATCCTAAAGCATGTTCTATGTGAAGTTTCTGTAATCTTGTTGGCTGTTGAATTGCTTAGATCTTAACGAGTTGGATACTAAATTATAAAAGGATTCAAATTTCATTTATTCTGGAATTATTAGAAGAGAATTGAGTTGTACTTGGAAGAACACGTATTCTTATGTGTACCTACGTCGCATGGATGATTCGCGAGCAAGGTGGTTGTATTTACATTTTTACCACGTCGCACATATAATTCGCGAGCGGGGTAATAGATGCATCTATGGTCCGAGCCGTTCGACCTTTGGCAGTGCACATTTACTTTTCTGTTGGATCGGACCGTATGTTCCTAGATGGTTATTTGTGTATGAGTTATCTAACTTCTTCTTGTGGCTAATAATTTCCATATTTGCTTAATATTTAAAGATGAGCGGACATACTCTATGAAAGGTTAAAGAAAGAAATTCTATTTCAAACTTGAAAGTTTTATAACTTGAGTTACACCTGCTTGTTAAATGATTTATACCTGCTTGTTAAATGATCCTCATTATTTTGACCTTAGTATGTATCAAGTCGACCTCTCGTCTCTACTTCTTCAAGATTAGGTGGGATACTTACGGGGTACATGTTGTTTATGTACTCATACTACGCTTCTGTACTTAAATGTACAGGATTTGAGGCAGGTGGATCTTGGACACTACTCTGGTGCGCATCAGTGAGCACCTTTGAGAATTTTACGGTGAGCTGCTTCTCCTTCATGCCGATCCGCACCCGACGAAGTCTTTCTTTGTATTTTTATTTCTATCTATCCTGATTCAGACAGTAGGATAGTATATTATTCTTTTGTGTATATTTTACTAGTTACCCGTAGCGTTTGACACCAGGTTCTAGCACACACATTAGTAGACATTCATTTTTGGGTTGTATAACTATATTTCTTACAGTGTTATCACTCTAGGCGTTAGCCTTGTCTTTGAAAAATCTTTTATGCTTAGTCTTAGTAAAAGTGAAAAGGAGAACTTAATTATACTTCCACGTTGGCTGCCCTGACAAAGGAGTCGGGCGCCATCATGACCTATTATGGAAAATGGGTCTTGACATCTCCCAAAATATTCTTCTGAGTGATTATTGCATCACAAAATTTAAAATAATAATATATCTTCATAGTTCTCATCAAAATAATTCTATAAGGTCATGTAAAAGAACTTTTCAATACACTCTATACATTAAAGAAATATGTATAAGTCATTTATGCATGAGACATGATTTATGGAATAATAAAATATTCTTGAGTTATTAACTATATAATCATCTAAGATCTTTTCTACAATTCTAATGGATAATGTGAGTCCACCCATTCCATTCTGAGCCTACATTAACACCTTATATAGTCTAATAATAACGTATGGCATGATCTTTGTGAGAAGATAACTTTAGTAAAAGCATTGTCTCAACTCACCTTGATTCCTTGCTTTTAAATATCTTCGTTTGCTCCAATCCAATGGGTTCAACTCACCATACCAATCTATTCGTAGTTAATTTAAAGATCAATACTAGAAGTTCCAAGATTTCCAAAAATAGAGAAACCCTAGGTTTGATTCTTCTCTCCTTCTAGGGTTCATCGTTAATCTAAGTTCTTGTAGTAGTTTCTAGGAACAAATATCAACCATATACCTCTATAACAATTGTGGTTGAAAGAGGTAACGAAACTTACCTTGAATCGTGAAACCCTAGGTTAGTGGAGAGACCATGTTCTTAAGTTCTTGTTGAGAATCTATCAATTTTTAGATGGAATATTATTAGAATCGATGTTTGAGAGTAGTATTTTAATGCGAATCGCATTGAAAACTTACCTTAGGTAGTATGAAAACCCTTTTGATGAGTTGAGGATGAGAGGAGAGGTTTAATCTAAAGGTGTCTAACGGGTGGACCGAGCCGGTTCAAAAAAAATTTGACGCCTACGGGTTCCGGGTCGGGCCGGTTCCGGTTTGAATCTTAGCGGGTTTAATGGGTTCACGTTATAACGGGTAAAAATTAAACCGTACAGGTTACGGGTTAAGGGGGCCGGGTCGGGTTTAGTGTAATTTTTAATTTTTAATTTTTGGAATTTTATATAAATATTCTAAGTTATTTTAATAAAAGGTACTAAAATAATATAAGGAAGATGGAAAAAATTACACAATAAATTACTAGTGCTACATTTATTTCAAAATTATAAAATTAAATTTTACATTTAAAAAATAAATTAACAAATAAATAGTAAACAAAATTTTCATGCATAATAAATTAATAATACTTTAAATTAATTATTAATCTAACAAACTAAAACATTAAACATAAATACGTCTAATAATTTAAAATAACATAATGTGTCTTAAAATCTTAAAATAACACATATATAGCATATTTTAAAAATAATACGTTACCATCATATTCTATAATTTGAGCATTTCATAGTTTTATACCCTAAATATATACACTATATGTTAAATTCCAACAAGTTTAAATTATGTTAATTAGTATACAATAATTGGTATATTTATAGTACATTTAAAGTATATTCATAGTATATATATAGTATATTCATATTATACTCACATTTTGGGTCGAGCCGGCCTGGGCCAATTAACCGGTTTACTGGTACTGTTCATATAACGGGTTTTACCGGGCCAGATAACCCATTTCAAAAATTTAAACCATCCAAACACAGCCCAGCCCCCTTACCGGTCCGGGCCGGTTCCGGGTTCTACCGGTCTGGGCCGGTCCGGAACCGGACTGATCCGGCCCGTTTAACACCTTTAGTTTAATCTTTAAATAATTAAGCTATTTTTCTCTCTCCCATTCCCTTTTATTTCAATTTCACGCATTTGGTGTCACAGTCCGCGCTCAGCACCAATTAAAACGCGTCAAAAATTTTACTTCTGCCTTTGGCATGTTGATTCGCGCCTTACTCCCCCTTGGGCGCCCAAAAGTACGGCCCATTTTTCTGACATGATAATATTCAGTAAAATACCTATAACTTTTTATAAGAATATCGAAATCACAAAAGGTTTGAAGTGTTAGAAACTAGATTTTTCTTTTGACATATATTTCATTATATATTGATAGACATACTCATTGAAACTTAGGTCTTGTGTGGCTAAGGTCATGTTCATCCCTTAAGCATCTCCAATAGTATTCCAACTTATTCCTCTCCTCTAATAACCATTCTTTCAATCTTATAAACATAAGACTTATGTATTTTATACCTTCATATCTTTTCACACACCTTTTTTCCAACTTAGAGCTTGAGCGAGAACATAATACTTAGCATAAGTTTTTTGGGGCTTTACAGCATCACCCCACAACTCAAAGTATATTCAAAGGAAAGCTCAGTGAAACTAGACCAAAATTTAGGTCAAATTATAAATGTAACTTGCGACAACTTTTCTCGTATTTTGTTTTACAACTTGTTTGACTTAAAAACTAAACATACAAATATTGTATTCAATTACCTTAAAACGTGAATTCCTTAGGATTTTAAAAACTCCTAGTTTACCTTGAAAGTACGGGTTATAACATCTTTGATTCGTTTAACTTCCGACCCCTCACGATACTTTCTTAATACTTGTTTTAACCCATCATTATCTTTGTAAAGGTCCTTAAGCTCTCCGGCTAATATTGATTCACTTAAGATGCATTGTATCATGAATGTACGGGGTGTTACACGCTTCGTGTTTCTTTCTTCATTGATGTGGTGCTTATGCTTCACTGATGTGGCACTTATGCTTCACTGAGTCGAGGGTGGAAACAACCTCTCTATCTCAACAAAGCAGGAATAAGGTTGTGTACACATTACTCTTCTTAAACCACATTATAGGAAATTATACTGAGTTTTTGTTGTTGTTGAGTTGCTAATTAAGAATATACATATAGCATATTGTTGGAAAAGGATTGGCCTTAATCTCATAAATTCAACAATCACCAACCGTAATAAATTGTATTGATTCACAAGTTAAAGCTCACACCCCATAAAAGCTAATGAACATGCTCCTATAACTCTAGTCTCTATTTGTGCCTAATTTCCATATGCTTTATTATATCTATCAATATAAGGAGGACATGTCTCACTACAAATAGACCTTTAGCAAAGGGAATTTTGGTCGAACTCTAGTCGATATAAGTTTGGATCGATAAGACGTTTCAACAGGATTAGTCAATTTCATAACATGCATATTACAACAACAATCCAGTATAATTTTATTTAGTAGGGTCTGGAGATGATAGAGTGTACGCAGATTTTATCTCTACCCGTGATAGAGAGATTGTTTTCAAATAGATCCCGACATCCTTCCCTCCAAGAACTTTCCACCTTGCTCTTGGAAAGACTCAGAACTCACAATTTCTTGATTGAAAGTGGAGGTTGCTTACCATTAGAGCAATACATTATATTAATAAAAAGAATAATAAACTCATAAGATATTTTAATAAATAAAAATATCATATCAAGGTTCAAATTTGATTGGTAAGTTGAATTCAATTTTGAAAGTCGTAAAATTGCATTTAAATCAAATAATATCAAAAATTTTGAAACAGTTTAAGATGAAAATAAGTGATATATAAATGGAACAAATAAACCAATTAATTCGTATTGTGAATTTAAGGTTGTATCCGGTTCCGGTTCTGGGTCTATTTGGGTAAACGGTTCCGGTTCTGGCGGTTCCGGAGCCGGAACCGGAACCATACGGTTCCGGAACCACCCGGTTCCGGTTCTGGCGGTTCCGGAACTGCGGGCCTGGCGGTTCCAGGCGGTTCCCGGCGGTTCCGACCTTTTTTTTTTTTTAATTAAATATCTTGTATAGTAGTGATTAGTATATTGTAGAATATATTTTTATATGGTGTACTATGTTCTTACTATAGCATATATTGTGTTTGGAAATTAGTATATATTCAAAATAAGTAGTGTATATTTTGTATATAAGTAGTATATGTTGTAGTAAAGTAGTATATATTGTATATAAATAATGTATATTGTGTAGTAGTTAGTATTATGTGTTGTATGTTATATATTATATGTTATATAAATATTTTATATTCAAGGATTGATATAGAAGTAAAGACAAAGAAATATTGAGACAAATATATTCAAGTATATGATAAAAAGCATATTTATTGACCAAAATGGCATATCTTTCTTAGTCTTCCTTCCCCCAATGGAATGAGCACAACATGGTACTAATACCACCATTGAAAGGAAAAAAAACTAAAAGAAGACATGCCAATGTACAAGTTACATCATAATTTATGTATTATTTCTAACAAATCTCATAAAACATTCAAGGTTTGGAGGTGGTTGTGTTGACGGTGGTGGAAATGAAGCTTGTTCATCACCACTTCCGGGTGAAGATGATTCTTGAGCAAGTTCTGCTAGCATTTCTTCATAGCACTCATCTATTTCGGGTTGAGATTCAGCTAGCCCAAAGTTTCTTCTTTCAGAGCCTATCCAATCTCGGAAGAGCACTGATTTTTCCAAGCTGTCCCGCATCGACGCTCTATGATCTCCTATTTGTAGTCTGGCTTGACTAAATACGCTCTCCGATGCAACAGTTGACGCTTGAATGGACAGAACATCCCGAGCCATCCTTGCAAGAACGGGAAAATGCTTTTCCCTTGTCTTCCACCAATCCAAAAGGTCGAAAGATCCGTCTGGATTATCATTCTCTAGCCCCTGCGACAAATAAACTTGAAGTTCGTTTAGATGGGAAATATCATCTAAATTCTCACCTTGAGTACCCCTGAACTCCGTCCACGATTTAAGAGCTGTTAAGCCAGCAACTCTTTTAGACGATTGTGACGTGGACGAAGTAGGAGTTGAAATATTAGGCCTAGCATGCTCTAAGGCATGTTTATAAGCATTATAAACAGTTTGAGCATTCACTATAATTGATGCTTTCGCATCAGATAGTGTAGCCATTTCTTCTGGTGAAAGATCTAAACATTGATAAATACTATTATACCAAAAGTTAGGACCTTCTGCTTTCATAGTAGGGTTTAACAATCCTTATTAGGATCGCAGTACAATATACCTCCGGTGACAGTGTTTATTCCTGGTTGAACCATGTTAGAACCAGTACTTTGGTTAATTGTAGTATCAGGACTTGACTTCCCCTCTTGTTCCGCTTTCATTTGAAAATATCTAGCCTTATCGCTAGGATGTATATATATATGTTTAACTAAACTACCTGTTCCGCTACGATCACCCATATACTTATGAACAAGTTCTTTACAAGTTTTACATTTAGCCCTATCTTTATCTCTTTGTTGAATAAAAAAATGCCAAACTAATGAAGTTTCTGTACGTTTCCGAGGTTGTCTACTAAAAGTGGGAGTTTGTACTGGTGGGTGTTCTGGGTCATTAGGAGCAGGACTAGTAGGTGTATCATCTAAATCTACCGGAGGTTGGGTTTCGTCATCATCATCACCCTCATTTCCCTCTGATATTGGTGCATTAGGATAAAGCAAATTCATAATATCATCATCTATTCTATCACCGACTGCTATATCATGTAGAAAATTAACATCGCTAAATTGAAAACACGGGTTATCACTATCAAGTATTCCTAAGTTTTCATTAGTATTTCTAGGTTGGCTACTAGTTTGAACTTGTTTATCTTTTCTAGGTCGGGGAGCCGGGGGAGGGGTAGGATTTTGGCGACTACTTTCACCGGATTTAGATGTACCTTTTCCGAACATTTTTTTCAATGAAAATGCCATACTAATTATAATTAAGGAAAATAACAACACACAACAAATATTCTTAGCACGTAAGAGTTGAAACAAGTTTACCGGATTGACGAACAACTTCTTGAAAATTGAAAATCGTTGGAATTGAACACTTGAAAACTTCAATTCAACAACTTCACAATGTTTCACGAATTTGCAACAAAAATTAAGCACTTGCACAGAAAGACTGAAAGAGAGCTTGAGAGAGATTGAGTAAGATTGATGAATTGGTGAATTAAAATGAAAGAATGAGGGGGTATTTATAGTTGAGAAATGGGAAATTGTGTAATTATATAAAGTTTGGGGTTAAATTAAATTTGAGAGGTCAAATGGCTAAATTTTAAAAATGCCAAACGGCTATTTCTGCAATACCAACGTTCTGATTTTCAGAATTTAAAAAAAAAAAAAATTTAAAATATGGCCGGTTGGAACCGGATAGAACCGGAACCGGAACCGGAACCGGACCGGCGGTTCCAAACGGTTCCAAACGGTTCCGCCAACGGTCCGAATTTTAAAAAAAAAAAAATTTTAAATATCGGAACCGTTTGGAACCGTTTAGAACCGCCGGAACCGGTCCGGTTCCGGTTCCGGTTCTGGCGGTTCCGGTTCCACGGTTCTAAAGGGTGGAACCGGACCGGAACCGCGGAACCGGAACCGCTGAACCGGAACCGTATAACCGGAACCGTTTAGAACCGCGGAACCGCCAGAACCGCGGTTCCGGTCACGGTTCCGGTTCGGAACCGTTACTCAACACAGCCTTAATTGTGATAGCTACCCTGTTTTTCGTTCTGTCAACTGTTTCAATTTGTAAAAACATATAGATTTGCATTCAATCAGTATCTCTCTCTGTCACCCTCAGACATGGACACAAACAATACATACTTTTCTAGCGTTTGGACGCAGATTATGTTGAAATTTAACACACACAAAAAATTATATTGAAAAATAATTTTTTGGAATTTGAACATACATTTTAATTACAAAAAATTATAAAGTTATGTGCACGGAAGAAAAATTATCACTGAGAAACTGGTCCAAACCGGTTATCAAACTTGAATTTTTTTATAAAAATTTATCAATTTTCATGAACAAATACGTAATGTTTTCATTTTTTTTTTAACAAATATAATTTAAAAAATCTATGTCCATTTTTAAGCTTTACCTCCATCTAATATGCTCTGTTTTATTAAAAATCTCCGATAAACTACTTATGGACAGTTTTGGAATCATCAATCAGGAAATTCAATATCCACTAATCATTTTTTAGCACAATAAAAGATAATTAGAGGCAAGGACGGATTTTGTCCTTTTTCCACGTATGATTTAATTGTACTTAAAAAAAACTATCGAAACTCATCGCAGCATAGGACAATATGTGTCTTCGAATATTTCAAGTGTCAAACACATTTTATTTCTTTCCACTTGAGAAAGAACACCATATGTTGCTTACGTACTCGTAATTTGTTTAACCAAGTTCCTCATCCTAAATTTTGACATTTCCAATATTAAATAGGACCTTAGCTTCTAATTAATGAGTTCGAGTCCAATAGAAAAAGATTTATCCCACTCTATGTATGCACTAAATCTAAAATTTATGTGTCATGTTTTTGGTAACAAACAATCTTATTAATCACCAAATGGAGAGGCAGACCAAACCAATATCATTAATGAAAGATCTTCATCCTCCCCCCTTTAATCTATAATTGTTATCTCTTATATTTAATTCCTTTGGTCTTTGGATTTATTAATCTGCTATGATTGACCCTCCGTTTATTTTGATTGTTTTATGCTTCTAAAGTAAATGAAAACTTTGAGCAAAATAATTCGGCGCCGTCTGTGAGGATTTCGTAGCAGAATCGCATAGTCTATCCCTAGGCCGAGAAAGGAAAATGAACAACCCAGCTCGAAAAAGCCCAAGCGGCATATCAGATCGTGGGAAGTCAAAAACCTCGAGATGATCTTGCTTCCACATCCCCGCATCTCCGAGCAAAGGGAAAAAGAAGAAGAAGAAGAAGAAGCAGATCCCCCATCCCTGTGGGGAAAATAGGCATAAGGTACCTCACCCCCCTTTCCACACTGGATCCTGCCAAAAGGGAGGATAGCATGAAAGCATCTCTCTAACCAAGATCTGTAACAGGGTGACCCGAGCGAGCCATCCGGAAAGACCACAAGCGCAAGTTAGGCAAGATCTAAAACCAGAAGCAAGCCTCAACCCCCAGCACGAGGCGGGTTATGCAAAAAAAAAATTACAAAGATTCAACTACGGTTGAACGACAACTCAGGCTATGTGCCTTCGACTCAGGCTACGCGCCTTCAAAAATTACAAAAAAGTTCAACTACGGTTGAACGTCAATTCAGGCTACGCACCTTCAAATATCACAAAGATTCAACTACGGTTGAACGACAGTTCAGGCTATGTGCCTTCGATTTCAAATATCACAAAGGTTCAACTACGGTTGAACAGCAATTCAGGCTATGCGCCTTTGACTCAGGCTACGCGCCTTCAAAGATTACAAAGATTCAACTGCAGTTGAACGGCTGTTCAGGCTATGCGCATTCAACTCAGGCTAGGCGTCAAAAATTACAAAAAAGTTCAACTACGGTTGAGCGACAATTCTGGCTATGCGCCTTCGGCTCAGGCTACGCGCCTTCAAATATTACAAAGATACAACTACGGTTGAACGATAGTTCAGTTTATGCGCCTTCGACTTAGGCTAGCGCCTTCAAAAATACAAAATAGTTCAACTACGGTTGAACGTCAATTCAGGCTACGCGTCTTCAAATATTATAAAGGTTCAACTACGGTTGAACTGGGACTCATGCTATGTGCCTTCGACTCAGGCTACGAGCCTTTAAATATTACAAAGATTCAACTACGGTTGAACGACAGTTTAGGCTATGCGCCTTCGACTCAGGCTACGCGCCTTCAAAAATTACAAAAAAGTTCAACTACAGTTGAACGCAATTCAGGCTGTGCGCCTTCAACTCAGGCTACGTGCCTTCAAATATTACAAAGATTCAACTACGGTTGAATGGCAGTTCAAGCTATGCGCCTTCGACTCAGGCTACGCGCCTTCAAAAATTAAAAAAAATTTCAACTACGGTTGAACGTCAATTCAGGCTACGCGCCTTCAAATATTATATAGGTTCGACTATGGTAGAACTGGGACTCAAGCTATGTGCCTTCGACTCAGGCTACGCGCCTTCAAAAATTACAAAAAAGTTCAACTACGGTTGAACGTCAATTCAGGCTACGCGCCTTCAAATATTATAAATATTCAACTACGGTTGAACTGGTACTCAGGCTATGTGCCTTCGACTCAGGCTACGCGCCTTCAAAAATTACAAAAACGTTCAACTATGGTTGAACGTTAATTCAGGATACGCGCCTTCAAATATTATAAAGGTTCAACTATGGTTGAACTGGGACTCAGGCTATGTGCCTTCAACTCTGGCTACGCGCCTTCAAATATTACAAAGATTCAACTACGGTTGAACGGAAGTTCAGGCTATGCGCCTTCGACTCAGGCTACGTGCCTTCAAAAATTACAACAAAGTTCAACTATGGTTGAACGTCAATTCAGGCTACGCGCCTTCAAATATTATAAAGGTTCAACTACGGTTAAACTGGGACTCAGGCTATGTGCCTTCAAAAATTACATAAGTTCAACTATGGTTGAACGATAGTTCAGGCCACGTGCTTTCACCCAAAAGTTCAACTACGGTTGAACTAGGACTCAGGCTATGCGCCTTCAGAAATTACATAAGTTCAATTAGGGTTGAACGATAGTTCACGCCACGTGCCTTCACCCAAAAGTTCAACTACGGTTGAACTGGGACTCAGGCTATGCACCTTCATAAATTACATAAGTCCAACTATGGTTGAACGATAGTTCAGGCGGCATGCCTTCACGCATAAGTTCAACTAAGGTTAAACTGGGACTCAAGCTATGCTCCTTCAAACATTACATAAGTTCAACTACGGTTGAACGATAGTTCAGGCTACGTGCCCTCGCCTAAAAGTTATACTATGAGTTAGACTAGGATTCGAGCTAAGTGCTTCCACCATTATGAATTACAAAAGAATTCAACTATGAGGCAAACCAGAACTCAGGCTACACGCCTCCGTCGTAAAAGCTGCAAACTCGACCACAGACGAATCAAAGCCAAGGACACATGTCCCCAAGGCTATTAGTCGGTCCGCAATCAGACGAGAACAAGCACCCCCAAATGTCCAACCACGGACGAACCCCAGGTCGGGCTCAGCACCCCGTCGTTCAAGTAAGTACGACTAACTCAAACTAAAGTGTTGACCCGCGCAAAGTTCGGCCCGTGTCGAACTACAAGGCCGTGCTTTTCATTATCACGGCCAGTAGTTCGACTATGCCCGAACTGGGACTAAGGCTATGTGCCGCCATTTCCCAAATGCGGCTACAACCCACTCCCAACAAGTGGAGGAAGGTGACGACCAAAAGCGTCTATCTATGGCCTAGTCCATCTACACCAACTTTCCTTAAGTCAAGGAATCCGACAATGGTCAAAATCACCTAACCGGTTGAGACTATTAACATGCTCACTAGAAAAACTCCAAGGCAAGGCCCCCCAATACAAGCACAAAAAAAGGAATAAGGTGTATTTGATACAAAACAAACAGAAGGGAAGAAGCCACATATATTTACAATACTTACATGGGGTTACCCCAATTATATTGGCCCAAGGTCGGCAAACAAAAGAGAAAAAGAAAATGAAAACTAAACAAACATTACAAATTTTTTCATTTGTTCACTCGGCGCCCCCAGCGCCCCCTTCAGCATTATCATCTCCCTCAGTGCCATCATCTCCCCCGGGCGTAGACGGTCAAAACCGCAGTCAAGGCGGGCTTCACGAGCCTCTTGGCATGCCTCCTCATAAGTGGCCTCAGACACGACGTCGGCTTCCCACACCCGCCTGTACACATCGAGCTAGGCCTCGGCATACGTCCAAAGCTCACGAGCAAGACCAAAAGAAGCGGCCTGGTTCCTCAGGCGCTGGTTCTCAGCCTCAAGGCCACAATCCTGTCCGCTGCAGCATGGGCGTCCCGCTCACAGACGGCAATGCGCCCCTCCAACAACCGCTCCCTAAAGGTAGCGGCGGCCCTCTCTAATCCACGCTCCCTTTCTTGGGCACGGTTGGTCACCTGCAGTGTTTCAACCCTCGCCAGGGCGTCCTCTGTCTGCTACCTTGAAGTGGCGACCTCAGTCTCTAGGGCAGCCACTTGCCTAGTAAAAGCTTCAGCAGCCTCTGCTGCCGCAGTCAGATTTTTGCGCTCCCTCTTAGTAGCCGCCCTTCTCCCAGCATCCATCTCCTTGCTCTTATGACAGAGCTGCCCCTCAAGAGCATGTACCCTGTTAAGGGTCTGTTGCATGTAAATCTCCCTCCGTACCAGCTCTTCTGCCAGCTCCCAGTTCTGCGCGTTGTTCCTTATGCATTCACGCAAGTCACGACACCGGTCACGATAGCAATGGTACTTCTCCAACAACCGCACAAGAAACCGGCGAGCGGACGTTAGCCCGCCTGATGCTCTCCACCTCCAACAAGAATGACTACAACAAACAGAGCTGCAGTTAATACAAGAAGACGTACTAAGAAAGAAAACAAACCAAAGTTTTAAACATACATTTATACTCAGGGCGGCCACCTCGCCCATCAACCCGACATTCGAGATGCCTCTCAAGGATGCACTCTCCGCATCCGAGCACATAACCCCGAACCCCGAACAGCGTCACCGGGTTCTCCTCCTCGGTCAGCAGGTTCAGGTCGTTAGGGATCTCCAAATAACGATAATCCCCTTCGTCCTGTGCCGCTGGGCGGGTGTAGCCCTCCTGAAACAGACGAACGTTCTCAGGGTCCATATTGGACTCCGAAGCATCCCCCTCTCCTGAGGCGCCCCTTCCTTCCGCCGCCCTGGAAGTCGAGCCCTCCGTAGCCCGAGACATTGAAGCACCTCCATTCGGCAAAATATTGGCTCCTGTACTCTCCGCCAAAACAGTTGCCGAGGAACTACCTTCCCTCTCAGCAACGGGAACAGAAACTTGAATCGCCGAAGCGATTGTGTCACCTTGGCGTGAGCCAACCGGGGCAACCCCCAATGAGTGCTCGCCCTCTGGGGCAAGGTCCGTTGCCCCCCCCCCCCCCCCCGTCCCCTCTGCCAATGGTGAAGAGTCCAAACTAATCATCTTCGGAATGGCCGGGGTAAACGCCGCCCTGCACCGAACCACCAGCCTCCCATCCTCTTCCTCATCTTCATTCGCTGATCGCTCCGACCTGGAACGCACGACCCCTGGTGATTCTTCAACTCGAGACACGGGCCGTACTGGGGAGTGAGCTGTCGAAGATTCTACTGGGTTCGCCCTCGGGATCGGGCGAGGTGCCGACATTGTAATCAATCGGGCAGTCGCCTCCGGCCTGCGGAAAGCAAGCTGAGGAGCCCTCCTGCGCCGTGGTCGTTCTGACCAACCAAAGAAGAAGGGTTAGGCCAAAGAAACTAAGGACAACAAAAAAAGAACAATAAACAATAAATCAGATTCTTACCATCATCCGGCCTACGGCCACGGATCTCCCAGAAAGACGCTACCGTGCGAATCCCCATTGTATCAGGGAGTACGGCCTCGACCCACTCTCGGATGCCAGAGAATGGCGCCGGTGGTGCACCTCCCGCTACGGTACAAGAAGAAGATCAGTACGTACAAACGTAAAGCTGGGCATTTAACCAAAGGAAATCAGGGCCAGCGTAAAAGAAACTTAATAGCATGGTTCCACACCCCTGGGAAGTCAGTAGCGCAGGCCACCAGGTGCACGGTCCTGATGTAGAAGAAATGCTCATAAGGACGGGTAGCGACCTCGTCGCCGAGCTCTGTTGTTAAGCCTTAGGCCCCACGAGGGACCAACCGAATCATGGAGCCACGTACCCTCTGAAGAGCATAAAGAGTTAGCACGTGCCCAAGTGTAATCTCCCTCTGTGCCAGCTCCGCATATTTGATCAGCATCTCCCATAATTTGTAGCAAGAAGGGACGAGCTGACCAGGGCACACCCTATAGTAGCGACAAAATTCCACCACCAGCATAGGGAGAGGAAGCCTAAATCCCAGCTTGAAAGGGTAGGCGTGTAAGACGCAGTACCCTCGATGGTCGACGTGTACCCTATCTCCGCTCCTGGCCAAGACGATGTCAGCAAAGCGAGGAATATCACACTGCTCCTTCAGCTGAGCAATGCCAATTTCCCCTATCAGTGGAGCTTCATCCACTTGATCCTCCCCCTCGGGGTCGGTGAATCAGCTGCCAGACCATCGGGCAGAGAGAGAGAGAATGTTAGTCAAGGACGGGAGCCGGTCAACATTTGGCGAGTCGGTGGTTCTCACAATCGTAGATGGGCCCTTTGCCGCCGTAACCACCACCAGAGCTATATCAGAATGAGAACTGCTCACCATTATCAGTATAACGAGAGAGAAATGGAAAAATTCACCGGAAAAATAAGAGAATACGAAGATCCGACGAAAATTACGGAGAATGAATTAACGAGGAGTAAAAGACTAGATAATCTATAAACAAGAAGGGATGTCTCTCAGAATTCCACTTAGACAAATATCGAAAAAGTGAGAACTAAACAATACTACCCCTTATTTATAGACGAAGCGTAAATGACCTTCACAAAATCCCAAAGGTCACCATTAACTACCTGACCAACCGCAAAACGGTTCAGGCCTACAGTAACGGGCACCATTATGACAGATACCATTGAACGGTCATTCAACCATCAATCATCACATCCCCCATGAAACGGTTGTGACGACCTCGAGATACCATGGGCACGCCTCATGCGCTACCATGCACATTATGTCCCCCTTATACGCGGCAAGCGTGATCATATTCTCTCCGGGCACGCGTAAAAATGGCTACGGCCATCTCCAAAGTAAAAATGGTTGCGGCCATCTCCAAAATAAAAATGGCTACGGCCATCTCCAAAGTAAAAATGGTTACGACCATCTCAAAAATAAAAATGGCTACGGCCATCTCCAAAGTAAAAATGGCCACGACCATCTCTAAAGTAAAAATGGCTACGACCATCTCTAAAGTAAAAATGGCTACGGCCATCTCTAAAGTAAAAATGGCTACGGCCATCTTCAAAGAACAAATGGCTACGACCATCTCCGAAGAACAAAGGGCTACGATCCTTCCCCAACGCATAAACATCTACAGTTATTGGCGAAATCCGCTCATCGAGCTCGGCGTGAGCACGACCTCAATAAGCGGACGTACTATCTGTATGGGTCAAAACCTGACCTCATGGCAATGAATGAGATCAACGCATTTATTAAAGCCTATTTATGTTTAATAAATGGTGTGGCCATTTATTAATAAGATTATCGGGCAGTTACTCAATTCGACAACTAAGGCCACGGCCTGGCCGTCCTCACAAGGGCGTCCCCTCTGTGTGGTCCCAACCCCTTGGCGCCAGCTGGCAGATCTCCTAGCTATAAATACTAAGAGAAAGAACCCTAAAAGGGGGACTTCTTCTTCTTCACAACTCCTTCTAAAAGAAGAGAGAATACATCATTGTAAGACTCTGAACCTCTCCATGGAGAGGCAGACCAAACCAATATCATTAATAAAAGATCTCCATCCTCCTCCCTTTATAATTACAGTTGGGTCCATAGTTATATGCCTTACGTCAAGTAATTTGCTTCACTCATTCGTGCTTGGCTCGCATTTTGCTATTCATTGGCTAATTGATTTAGGTTAGGTCGCCGAGATTAACATGTGTCAGGCAGATTTGATAGTGCATGGTTCAAGTGATTAATTTATCATGTGCTATCAACTGCTAATACGTTGTTAATGCTCCGGGGCCTTCTCTAAAGCACGTAAATCAACTGTTTTAGGCCTTATATTTATAAGTAGAGGTGTCAATGAATATTTAAAATCGATTAAACTAACCGAATCATACCATATCTAACTGATTTTTAGGTTTCTTTTAATAAAAACATAGAATTTTATATAAATCTATAACCGTACCGATAATTAAGGTATGTTTTTATTATGAAAATACAACAACAACAACAACAACAACAACAACAACAACAACAACAACAACAACAACAACAACAACAACAACAACAACAACCACCCAGTATAATCCCACTTAGTGGGGTCTGAGGAGGGTAGTGTGTACGCAGACCTTACCCCTACCCTGAGGTAGAGAGGCTGTTTCCAAATAGACCCCCGGCATCCTTCCTTCCAAGAACTTCTCACCTTGCTCTTGGGGAGACTCAAACTCACAACCTCTCGGTTGGAAGTGGGGGTTGCTTACCATCAGAGCAACCCCTCTTGTCTTTTATTTTATGAAAATAATTGAAAAAAATATCGAATCGTACTGAATAAATTTACATTCAAAAAATATATTTATATATTAAGTTTAGAAATAATAAAGCATTAATTCTTCCTTGGGCCTTGAAATTATAAAAATGATTACAAGCCATCAAGAAATTAAACTCAAAATCTTAATTCTCAAACCTATTATCCTACTCATATTGAAAATAAATTATTTCCAGCATATTCACTAACAAGACATAAGGTATTCTAGAGATTATGAGTACCAAACTACAATGTAACAACATGTTTCTTTTCGTGTAATTTAGATTTATCTTTTTGAATATTTAATCTGCTATACAATAGTTGATAGATCTATACTCTAACCATCTTTCATGTTTTCTTAATTCATCACCATTTAAACATTAAAATGACTAGAGAATTTTGTGAAGTCCTATAAAAGTACATATGTTATTGCATTCTACTTCTATTAGTAATTTTTACGTGACATTAAAAAAATACTGAAAATTAACCGAACCGTAATGACGTCGAAGAGAAACCAACATGCTTGGGACTGTTTCGAAAAGTCTAATTTTAGTTATACATAATAAAATAACCAAAAATTATATGGTACAAATTTTAAAAAATATTTGATCGAACCGAACCATTAACACCCCTGCTTATGGGAGCTTCAAAATTTATTACACCTAATATGTTATTTATAGGGGTGATAAAGTAAAAAAATGATACGTATGAAGTTGCATAAAAAGGGAAAATATTTTTGACATAGTGATTGAATGTTCCTTAAAATATAATAATCAATCCGATATTGATGGTTTAGATAATATTAAGAAAAGTAGTACAATTAGAAGATAATAGTTTAATCAATATACTCAATCAAATAAAAAGACTTGATTATTTTCCAAATGGTTATATTTCTTGTAGAATAATATCAACAACTCTTGTTACTATTGCTTTAGCGGAAAGAAATCTTTCAAAATAAAATTAATAAGATCTTACCTTAAATCAACAATGTATCAAGAGAAATTAGATGAATTAGCTATATCGTCAATTGAGAAAAACTAATTAGGAGAATTTGATTAGAAGAAAATTATTAATAATTTTGCATCTAAAAAAATTAAAAAAAATTGACTTTAAATAAATAAATAAAAAGTTAAGGTTTCCCTCATCAAAGTTTGATTTTAGGACACAAAATTAGTTGGGCCGCCCATGCTAATGGCCAAATTGGTGTAAGTTTACCATATGTGTATTAATGGTGTAAAAAGTAGAAAGTTTTCAGAAACCACTATTGTTTCGTGGTTATTAACTTGTTATAGCTACCATTTATTTAATTACTTCCTATAGCTATCTTTTCAGTTGTTGTGGAATGTATTCGATATATTCAAGCTATTGTATTCATGAAGACAGTAGCAAAACTCGGTGAAAAATAGAGTATATCAGCGATCATCCGCTATATTCATATGTATTCGTGAGATGTATTCATGAATACAACGTAAAAATAAGGCTCTCCAACTGTTGAAAAATGAAAAGTAAATCAATTAATGTGATAGACTCCTAATATAACTCAACATACTCAATTATAACATGCAAAATTATTAATCCAGTTAAGGAAAAGATTTCTCACACAAAACATAGATTGTTATAATTAAAAGAATACATCAGAATAATTAAAAAATACATATATAATGTTGTATTCATAATATATGCTTTCTTTCACGCTATGTTTCTCTAACAAAATCTTAATACATCTAAAAAACATTGTCTACAATCCAAATACATTTCATTGGTTGTATTTATTGATCTATTTGTATTGGGATTTATTGTATTGTTATCGTAAATACAGATGGATACAGTTAAGTTGAAAATACAGATGAATACAGTTAGAACTAACAATCTATTTAAGAATGTTGTTGTATGAACTCAAATATATATACATAAATACATCCAAATACAACAGTACTGTAAAAAATAAAAATCAATGTATGCCTTATCAAATACATATAAATACATCTGAATACAAGAATCAACTCTTCCATTGGAATTGTCAACCCACCACCAGATTTGCAGAGTTCGTGGTTAAGGAGAATCATGGTTCAATGTAGCGACGTGATTTTTGTAGCTTGGAAATGTTATCTAGCATGTCTGCCAAGTCTCGAACAACTTCATGTTCAACATCCAATTCTCCTCGTCAAATGATTTTTCGTTTTGCTCTTTCCCAAGACCTTGTATCGAGAAGCCTTTTTGTTGAAATTTCAGGGCAGCATCCTTGTGACGACCAGGCCAGTCATCTCATGATTTACCGCTCCTTTTTCTACATTTCTACTTCCTTATACTTTTTTTATTCGTGTTATGTAGCATCGAATTGGTTGGATCGAATCCGGAATGATTTTGGTAAGGTTTGAGATATTTAGTCTCTTTGGAGTGAATTTAGGTTGGAAAAGTTAACCAGATGTTGACTTGTATGTTAGAGGGCTCGGATGCGAGTTTCGATGATTCAAGTAGCTTTGCAAGGTGATTGGGACTTATGAGTGTGATGAAATGAGTTTTGGAGGTTCGGGATAAATTTAGACTTGAATTGGCAAAGTTGATATTTTGGCGATTTTCGGTTGGTAGGCAAAATTTTGATATAGGGGTCAGAATGAAATCGGATAGTTTCAATAGTTCTGTTGGGTCATTTGGGATATGCGTGCAAAATTTCAGGTCATTCGGACGTAGTTTGGTTGGGTCTTCTAACAAAAGCGGAATTCGGATGATTTTGGAAACTTAGACCTTTGATTTAGGATTTGAAGGACCATTTGAGGTTGGATTTCAAAACTTTTGATATGTATGAACTCGTGAGGATATAAGGAATCTATTGATATAAAAATTATCAGATTCCGAGATGTGGGCCCGGGGGTCGGGTTTTGGCAATTTCGAAATTTGTGTCGTATATTGATTATTTTCGCTTGGGCTTCGTTCCCTTAGCATATTTTGACACTGTGATTCTGATTTTGGATAGATTCGATGTGAGTGGAGGCCGATTCAAGGGGAAAAGGTATCGCAGGCTAGATATTTGACCATATTGAAGTGAGTAATGATTGTAAATGACATTCTGCGGGTTCGAAACCCCGGATTGCGTATCGTTGTGATATATTGAGGTGACACACATGCTTGACGACGAGTGTTGTGTCATTCACTATTGGGGACAATGACGTAGTCCATCTCGATTAACTATTTTCCCGCGTATTTGACTGAAATCTATTTGCTATCATCATTATTTGGGCTGAATTCCATATTTGGGTCTCGTGCCAACTATTTGAACCCTTCGAGGATTTATGTCAATATTTCCTCACTATTTTGACTTTACACTTGAACTCAGTCATGTTATTTTCTACTATTTTCATACTCAGCCATGTTTACTCTGTTTTTATTACTTAAATGATCTTTTAAATAATAATTGGGCTGAGAATCACTATTTTACTGTTGCCCGAGTGGCTTGTGAGGATTTTTGACTGAGTAAGGTTGATGGCCTATGTTGTGAGGAAATACTGATCATGATTTGAGGTCGAGGGCCTGAGAGATGTACGCCATGAGGTGGCTTGATTGATATGAGTCCGAGAGCCTAGTGATGTATGCCACGAGATGGCTTGATATGGTGCTTGGGCCGTAAGGGGCCCCCTAGGAGTCTGCACACCCCCAATGAGCGCAGGTACCTATGTGATGTGAGATGTAACCCGAGGGGCTGGTGTTGTTCTGAGACTCGGGCTGATTTTTTGATACTATGCTCGAGGAGCGAACATTTATGTGTTTTTCTTTCTTAATTGCATGTCATTATCTATTTCGTGTGCACCCCGTGTGCAGATTCAGGCATAGCTGGTCCCACTCCCAAGTACTAATCTTTCCAGTTCAGGCGGATCTGAGGAGTCTCTAGTAGCTATTGGCGTTCACAGCCTAGAGCTTCCTCCCTATCTTATTTCTTTTGTCGTTAGTTGTGTTGAACTCTGTAGACCTTTTCTTGTTATTTCAGATTTTAGATAGGTTACATAGGTCTCATGAGTTATGAGCAGGTTTAGTAGAGTCTCGCACATCGGTAAGGAGACATCTGTATTTATCCTCGAGAGGCTGCAGAACCTTTAGGAAAAACTTTATATTCTTGAAATTCGTGTCGTGCGAATTTGTTGATCCGATTACTAAACTTCTATTATTCTATACTCTTACAGATGGTATGGACACACGCTACTGGTCAGGAAGGACGACCACCACTACCACCAGTTGGGGCCACTAGAGGCCGAGGATGCAGTTGCGGTCGCGGTAGGGGCAGAGGTGTGGCTCGCACAGCAGCTAGGGCAGTACTTGCAGATCTACCAGCCGTCCCAGTTCAGGATCAGGTCCCAGTTATAGACGCTCTAGCATCACCAGTGCACCTTTTGTGCCCATTGTGATTCTGGGTCTTCAGGAGGCCTTGGCTCAGATTTTATCAGTTTGCACTGCCCTATCTCGGGGGGTCTCATCCACTACAGCCGCAGCTACTTCTCAGGCCGGGGGAGACAATCAGACTCCCACCACCGCACACCTAAGCAGGTCGTACAGGGATCAGACACCGAGGGCACATCCAGCCCAGCTGGTTGCAGCTGCTCAGGACTATGTAGTTCCTGCCATGCCAGAGGACGAGCAATGCAGGTTGGAGAGGTTTGGTAGACTTCAGCCTTCGACCTTCAATTGTGCATAGGGCGAGGATGCCCAGGGTTCTTAGTCAAGTGTTAGAGGATGCTTCGTACAGCAGGTATTCTGGAGACCAGCGAGGTCGCTTTTACTACTTATCAGTTTTCTGGAGATGAGAGGCATAGGCCTGTTGGTTCAACACCCCTTACCTGGAAGCAATTCTCCGTTCTCTTTTTGGAGAAAGTATGTGCCACAGTGTCGTAGAGAGGAGCTACGCAGGCAGTTCAAGTGTTTGCGTCAGAGAGAGATGAATGTGTCGCAGTATGAGTTGAGGTTCTCTGAGTTAGCTCTTCATGATATTTTTCTAGTTCCGACAAATAGATAGATGATTAAGAGGTTTGTTGATGGCCTCACTTATCAACTCTGTATTCTCATGACTAGGGAGAGGGTGACTGGTGCTACTTTCGAGGAGGTGGTGGACATTCCCCGTGACATTGAGTCTATTTTTCTCCAGGAGCGAGAGGAGAGGGGCCAAGAGGCCTCGAGGATCTGATAGCTATAGTGGTGCTCCTTCGAGAGGTCAGTTTCAGCACAGCAGAGAGCGTCCATTCAGGCCTGCTCAGCCAGCTCTCCCATGTTATAGTGGGGTGTCATAGGGTCATGGTTCTCATATTTCTCATTAGGGACAGTCATCACTTAGTGACCTCCAGCTCAGAGTTCGTCTCGTACTCCATCAATTCAAGGTTCTTCTATGCCAAGTGCATATGCTAGTTACTCTGGTGTGAGGGGTTCCCTTCAGTCCCCTTCTACAGCACATAGGAGTTGCTATGAGTGTGGAGATAAATGGTCATATGTGGAGGCAGTGTCCTCGTCTTTTCACGAGTTTATCTTAGCAGAGGGGTCAGTTATCAGCTTCAACACTAGTTACTTCACAACCACCCACCCAACCAACTAGGGTTGGGGTCAGTCAGCTCGAGGCCGTCCCAGAGGGGAGGTTGATAAGGTGGTGGTCAGGCCCATTTCTATGCACTTCCAGCTAGACCCGATGCTATTGCTTCAGATTCTGTTATTACAGGTATGTTTCAGAATACCACAAAGATGCCTCTGTATTATTTGATCCCGGATACACCTTTTCTTATGTGTGATCATACTTTGCTCATTATTTAGGTACGCCCCATGAGTCTCTTACTTCATATGTTCATGCATCTATCCGGTGGGCGATACTGTTGTTGTAGACCGTGTGTACCGATCCTGTGTAGTGAGTATTGGGGGTCTGGAGACCTATATGGATATTTTATTATTGTGTATGATGGATTTCGATGTCATTTTGGCATGGATTGTCTATCTCCGTGTCGTGTTATTCTGGACAGTCATGCTAAGTTATTCACATTGGCTATATCAGGTGTGCCACGGATCGAGTGGTGAGGCGTGACTGATTACGTTCCTAGTATAGTGATTTAATTTCTGAAGGTCCTACATATGGTTGGGAAGGGATGTCTTTCGTAACTAGCCTTTATGAGGAATGTCAGAGCTCAGACACCCAGTATTGATTCTGTTCTAGCTGTGAGGGATTTTCCCCATGTGTTTCCTGCAGACCTGTTGAGCATGCTATCGGATAGGGATATTGATTTTGATATTGATCTGGTGTCGGGCATTTAGCCCATTTCTATTCCGTCATATCATATGGCACCATCAGAGTTGAAGGAGTTAAAGGATCAACTTCAGGAACTCCTTGATAAGGGGTTCATTCAGCCTAGTGTCTCACCTTGGGGTGCGTCGGTTTTATTTGTGAAGAAGAAGGATGGCACAATGAGGATGTGCATTGATTATAGGCGATTGAACAAGGTCACAATTAAGAACAAGTATCATTTGCCTCGAATTGATGATTTATTCGACCAACTTCAGGGAGCGAGAGTGTTCTCCAAGATTGATCTCTTTTCAGGTTATCACCAGTTGAAGATCAGGGACTCAGATATTCTCAAGACTACCTTCATGACTAGATATGGTTATTATGAGTTCCTTGTTATGTCTTTCAGGCTGACCAATGCCCCAGCAGCGTTCATGCATTTGATGAACAGTGTGTTTTCGTTCGTGATTGTCTTCATTGATGATATTCTGGTGTACTCGCGTAGCCAGGAGGAGCACGTGGAGCATTTGAGAGTTGTGTTGCAGAGATTGAGGGAGGAGAAGTTTTATGCAAAGTTCTCCAAATTTGAGTTCTGGCTCAGTTCAGTGGCTTTCTTGGGGAACCTGGTATCCAGCGAGGGTATTCAGGTTGATTTTAAGAAGATAGAGGCGGTTTAGAGTTGGTCCTAACCATCCTCAACCACAGAGATTCGCAACTTTCTTGGTTTAGCGGGTTATTATCGCCGGTTTGTTTAGGGATTTTCATCTATTGCATCGCCATTGACCAAGTTGACTCAGAAGGGTGCTTCATTTGTATGGTCAGATAAGTGTGAGGAGAGTTTCCAGAAGCTCAAGATAGCCTTCACTATAGCAAAAAGGGGCTTTAGCGACAATAGAAAATGGTTTTAACGGCTATAGAAAATGGCTTTAGCGGCAATAATAGACGATATACCTTTTACCGGCCATTGGGGTTACGCCGCTGAAGACGAGGTCGGCAAAGCCTTTAGCGGCCTTTCTAACAAAAGCTGGTAAAAGGTATGGTTATTGCCGCTAAAAACTAATATCTTTAACGATAATTATTTACGAAAATTATAATGGCTGCTAAATTCAATCTAAGACGGCTAATTATACTCTTTTAGCATCAATTTATATAGCCACTAAATTTAAAATAATTACCCCTAAAAGTTTGCATTTTTAGTGGCAATTATAATGGATGCTAAATACAATCCAAAATGACTAATTATATCCCTTTAGCATCCATTTATATAATCGTTAAATTCAAAATAATTGTCGCTAAAAGTTTACATTTTTAACGGCAATCATTTGTGGTAAATATAATGGCTATAGTATCCCTTCTTAAAAATCTTAGTTTGCTTTTTTAGCATCCACTTTAATGGGTATTATTTTTAACTAGTGTACAATTTTATAATTTATATATCCAGCTAAATTAGCGGTACAAGTCACAAACGGTAATAGCAATAGCTTAGCCTATAGTAGTTACTACATTCATCCATAATATTATCCATAAATTAAAATATATTAATATTAATCCCAAAAAAACAAAATATATCTCATTACATCTTAACAAAAGAAAGTACTAATAAACAATATTAATGTCATGGCAACTTAAAAAATAAACTTATATTGTTTGAACTAAATAAATAATGTCATTATATAACTAATCCAGACGTGTGATAGTGTTCAAATGATTTCCGTAATTTTTCATCATTTTGAAATCTTCCACCCACTAAATTATCGAATATTATACTGTATGACCTGAAATTAAAAATAACCGTGTCAAAAGATGAAACATAATGCGAAAAGATATTCTTTGTCAGCCAATTATCTCACCTAATATCTATAAGTAGAAACAACTAGATGGATTAATAAGCAAGCAAAATGGATGTGCAAACAATTAAAGAGAGTTTCTTTCTTCGGTTAAGGGTCAGATTTGCCCTTGTACTATTCAAAATAAGCTACATTTATCCTCCGTTTGAATTCTTTAACAAATATACCCCCACCGTTACACATTCGGGCCACATATACCCTTCCACCGTTAAAACTTGTTTCCTCAATATTTTTAAACACGTGGCAGTCTTACATTGGTCCAGATTAGCCCACCCAGTCAATTGTTTAAACCCGCCCGTCTGCCCAAACGCAACCCGCCCCACAAACCTTCACATATGAGTCCCATGTATTTGCCCCAATACAGAACCCTAAATTCCTAAAGACCCAAGCGGTACATAGTACTGTTCATCATTGTTCTCGCCCAAATTTATCCCAAACTCGCCTAAAGTCAGACGAGTGAATCCAAATGCACAGCCACACGTTCTCTCCTTCTCTCCTCTTACCATTTCTAACGGTTTCTGACACCAAAGATCCCCCCTCCTCTCACAGGCCCGATTTTGAACCATATCACGTGATTGGAAGGTTCTGGAGAATGTTCGTTGGATGAGTGTGAGGCGTTGGATCGATTTCACTCTATCCAAGCCCCACATTCATCAGAGGTTCGTTCTCAAAAAGGGCCGATTCCGATTTTGTAAAAAAAAAGGCTGGAGTAAAAAAATTTGGGAGGAAAGTTTAAGGATTTTCTTTAGCTTTGCATTTTCTCTTCTCTGAAAATTTCGTTCAAAGTCTCTTAAAAGGTTCAAAGAGTGAGATACATTTTTTTTAATTTTCATATTTTTTTTTAATTTTCTCAATCTGGCTTTAAGTTTCGAAGAAATGAAAAATGGATTGAGGTCATTCGATTGGTGGTGAAGTTCAAGTTCGTCGACTTCGATTTTCTACTGTTGTCCTACTGATTTGTTGCTGAACCTCGCTCGGATTTTGCAATCCAAAGGTGTAGTTGTTGATTCTTCTATAATTATTATAAAGGAAATTTGCAATTTCAATTCTTTAGGTATTATTGAGCTATGAGATTCTGTCTAGAATGGTTGTTTCGTTCTGTGATCAAATTTCATGAAGGTGTCGAGCTTGGGTTTATCATTTAGTCCCTATTCGTAGTCGAATATGATTTATGATATGTTATTTTGCCGATGAATCTTTCTCGCTGGTTTGACGCGCTGGGCCATTTCAGTCAATAAGAGTTGATTTGGGTCGGGCGGGTTCGCTTTTGGGCAGACGGGCGGGTTTAAACAATTGACTGGGTGGGCTAATCTGGACCAATGTAAGACTGCCACGTGTTTAAAAATATTGAGGAAACAAGTTTTAACGGTGGAAGGGTATATGTGGCTAGAATGTGTGACGCTGGGGGTATATTTGTTAAAGAATTCAAACGGAGGATAAATGTAGCTTATTTTGAATAGTACAAGGGCAAATCTGACCCTTAACCGTTCTTTCTTTGTTATGATAGAGAAGAAACAAAAAAGATTCAAAAGCAGAGTATTAGCTTGTAGTAGTAAAAAGAAGTTGCTCGCCAAGTTACAACAACAACAAACAAATATTAACAACAAAGATCAGAAAAATAATACCAATAATGTCTGAATCAGAAATGGCAAAAGAAAAGACCCAAAAAAATATGTTATTTAGAAGCAAGAATAATAGAAGTTCCAAAAACACTCTTTCTTTCTTCACATACGAGGACAGCAAGAATAACAAATGTTCCAAGAATACTCTTTGAGTCAACTAGGCAAATCACTTATTTTCTAAAAAAATAAATTTCTTTGTACCAAACACACCCGAAATCTTACAGTGTTAAGAACATAAGTAACAAAAAATACAAGGTAGATTAATAGAAATAAGATACTACAACTTGATCCTATAATGAGAATCAATTCTCCTCGAGAAAAAAGAAAATAGAGTATTTTCTAATTCAAATACAAATTTATTTATGCATCTATATTTTGTATAATGGGTATTCATCAACCAACTGCTACTATATTAATGATGGGACATACACTCGGTAGTCCAGTCTTACCAAACACAGATGCATCATTATCCAGCTGAATTTGCTAGCTAACACACCCTTCTTTTTTACTTCAAAGTATATTTGGCTTATCTTAATCTTCCAGATTTGATGAATTAGTTAATAGGTAAACATTGGCAAGGATATTTAAATAGACATTCAAACATTTCTCCTTCAATGTCTTTCTTCCTCATAGCATAGTGTAATTCAAATGACACCTTCGTAACCAAAATGACCACCAATCTACGTGCATATTCTTTTGGAATGATGTAGAAATTCTGCAATAGTTGCGACATCAACAACAGTGGGAAAAGAAAATATATAAAAGTAATAAGCATCCAATAAGCCCAAATACAATAACAAAGTAATAAAAATCGAAGGAGGAAAGCTCAAACAATAGCGACGAACGACAAAGATGAGTAATACCGTGAGAATGTTGAGCATTTTCAGCAATACTAGGTATCCTCAATGTTTGTGGTACTCGTGCATGGCCACTATTGGTATCAGGGATCTAATAAATATGACCATGTTAGGTAACAACACTTATATGATAAAAATTTCATTAAAAATATTTAAAGCTTGTAAAATCAAGTTACCTGTTCAACTGAGGTGCCATTGCTACTTTGAGGTATCGGTCCGTTAGGAGCATATTTGCCATTAATTGTCTCATTTGTAGTAATTCTAATTGCATCTTCTCCTGGTTTTGTTTCACCACATTCATTTTTCATCTTCGCCTTCCCAAGCAACACTACGAGGAGGTACCTCAGTAGATCTCTCATTACTGCTCATCCTTTCATTTATCATTTCCTGACTATAGAATACATAATAAATTCATTTTGGAATTCATGAACAGGAAAATAGCTTAGCAATCTGTATATTAACCTCAACCTTTATTACTAAACATTTCATTCTTAACCCATAAGCAAGATTATTTTTCAGTCAATTCGTTCACCCATTGACCAACAAGATGACACGATACTCAAGTAGGCACACAAACCAGTGATTTCAATTCCTTTCATTACCTAACATGTGACCAAATTGACATAGGAGCCAAAAATTCCCATATAAATGCAACATGTTTCATTCATGTTTCATGAAGATTAAATTTGGCTCCTTGATGTAAAAAATGAAAGCACCAACAGCTAACTTCAAGCACTATATCAATTACATATGTTTGAACCACAAACTCCAATTTCATTTGCTACAGCCGTTGAACATCAGAAAAGGTGATGGCTAGAAAGTATTCTGTAACAAGCTGTTAGAATATGTAAATAGTAGAACCCTAATCCAAAGTGTATTAGGAGTAGGATATGTTATGTGTATATACATATAGGGCTCATTATACCATGTTTAATATCAATTATATTTTTCTCCTGTGCTTTCTCACATGGAATCAGAGCAATCGTGAGAAATTTATCGCTGTGCATAAATTCCAGCGATTCCGGGAAGTAAAATCAGTCATCGGAACCCTTTTTCCGGCGACTTTTCCAAGTAAAATTAGTCTCGGTCAGTGCTGTGCAAAATCCAACAATACCAAAAGACTCGCCTCTGTCTGGCGACAAAACCCCAGAAATTTCTCCGGCCAAATCTGACCCACGCGCCTCCACGCGCCGCCAACACCTTCAGCGCGTGAGCCCACGCGCCGGCGCGTGGCACCCTCTCCGGCCAGAATTTCCGGTGACTCCTTCAGGACAGTTTGGTCGGAATCTAATTCCGACCATACCCATCCTATTTTTGTTCGATTCCGACAACTTTGATTTTTCCGGCGACTACAGTGACTTTTCCGGCCAGATTTTCAAAAACTTCCTTCAGGACAGTCTGACCGCCCTCGAATTCCGAGCCTATCCATATTTTATTTTTCAGTTCCGACAACTTTTAATTTTTTCCGATAGCTACCGTGCTTTTTCCGGTAGCTACAGTGTTCCAGTTTTTTCCGGCAGCTCCAGTTTTTAGTTTCCAGTTTTCTGTTTCAGTTTCAGCGAGTTTTCAGTTGATAATCCAACGATGTCTTTGGGACTCGATGCTTTCGGGTCTAGAAACCCGGGTTCTGGCAGTTCCGGTGTTATAATTACCTCAGAACCTTTAATGGGAGGTTCAAACTACCTAGCTTGGGCTTCGTCTGTCGAGTTGTGGTGTAAAGGTCAAGGTGTTCAGGATCATCTAATCAAGGAGTCTAGTGACGAAGATGAAAAAGTCAAAGCACATTGGGAGAAGATCGATGCTCAATTATGCAGTATTTTGTGGCGATCTATTGATTCCAAGTTGATGCCCTTGTTTCGTCCATTCGAAACATGTTATTTGGTTTGGGAAAAGGCCCGTACTTTATACACTAATGACATATCTCGTTTCTATGATGTGATATCGCGGATGACAAATTTAAAGAAACAAAAATTAGATATGTCTAGTTACTTGGGTCAAGTGCAGGCAGTTACGGAGGAATTTGAGACGTTGATGTCAGTTTCTGCTAGCATTGCAAAGCAGCAAGAGCAACGACAAAAGCTGTTTCTAGTTCTTACTCTTGCTGGGCTTCCTAATGATCTTGACTCAGTACGTGATCAGATTTTGGCTAGTCCGACTGTCCCTACAGTTGATGAATTATTCTATCGCTTACTTCGCCTTGCAGTAGCACCAAGTCACCCAGTGAGCTCATCACAGACACTTGATTCATCTATCCTCATATCCCAATCCGTGGACAATCGGGCTTCTCATACTATGGAGTATAGATGAGGAGGAGGTCGTTTTGGAAGATCTAGACCCAAGTGTTCTTATTGTTATAAACTTCGTCACACTCGTGACGTGTGCCATTCTTTGTATGGTCGACCACCAAAAAATGCTTATGTTGCTCAGACCGAGACTAAGGGTAACCAGGGATTTTCTGTATCTGAAAGGGAGTATAATGAGTTCCTTAAATATCGAGCAAGTAAGCAGACATCTCCACAAGTAGCCACTGTTGCTCAGACTGATACTTCTGTTGCTGGTAATTCTTTTGCTTGTGTTTCCCAGTCTAGTCCTCTTGAACAATGGGTTGTCGACTCAACTGCTTCTGATCATATCTCTGGTAATAAATCCCTTTTGTCAAATATTGCGTATTCGCAGTTTCTTGCCAACGTTACTTTAGCTAATGGGTCTCAAACTAAAGCAAAAGGAGTTGGACAAACGAATCCTCTACCCTCTGTCACTCTAGATTCCGTTCTTTATGTCCCTGGCTGTCCTTTTAATCTTGCATCTGTTAGTCGTTTGACTCGTGCCCTCCATTGCGGAATATATTTTATTGATTGACTCTTTTATTATGCAGGACCGCAGTACGGGACAGACTATTGGAACAGGACTTGAATCAGACGGACTCTACTACCTTAACTCACTAACATCCTCTAAGGCCTGTCTAGTTGCAGATTCTCCGGACCTACTTCACAGTCATTTAGGACATCCTAGCTTGTCCAAGTTTCAGAAGATGGTGCCTCGTTTGTCTAGTTTATCCACATTAGAGTGTGAGTCATGTCAGCTCGGGAAACATACCCGCGCCTCCAGTAAAACTATTCAACTCATTAGTTTGATTATCATGTACTTGGGCTTCAGAGTAGTCCCCGTGAATTGCGTAAAGCCTCAAAAGACATCATGTATCACTCCTCTCATTCATCGCCGCTTAAACCAAGCATGTTTACATAATCGTAGCTTGTCTGGATAGATTAATTAAACTTAATCTCATAGCATGTTGGTGTTAATTCCTCATCAACCACTTCAAATCAGTACAACCTCTTTCTACTTTGAGTGTTCAACTTTTATCACTTAACAAGTTCTCAATGACATTCATAACTGTAAAAGTAAAAGCAAATATAGGTGCTAATATATCTTTCAAATGTATCTTTAAAAATTACCCAACAATAAGAGAGAAATTTCTCAACTACAAAGGTCAAACTTTTAGCTTACCAAGTACACTACATAAAAGCTACGGCAAACTAGTACTTTAAGCTCTTTCTAAGAGCAGAAAATTTTACTTCACCAAATACCGCGAGACATTAAATTGGTTCCATTTATAGCGGCAAGACTAGGATTTGAAGTTTATGAGTTCTGGATTTATCATGGAACCCATAGCTCGTATTTGTTATTGGTTCACAGTTAAATATTCATAAATAGTTAATGAATTACCTTATACAAATACAATATATAATCAAAAGTGACTGGATTCGGTCGAACCTGTATCTAATAGCCTTGCTTCGCCCTTTGTTCCATAGCTTTTGGAGCCAACATATGTAATATGCTGATATTAGCAGAGAACAACCTAACATTCAGTTTTAGAGTTCAGATGGTCCTCCAACTATAAGGAATATCAATAGTTTGATAAATCACGTTTTGGGCAGTTTTGATACAGTCAAAACTCAAGCACGAAGGAGCAATTAGATTTTTGAATCTAGAAAATTATATAACTATCAATACCAATTTAGAAATATACTAAGAAAATTCTCTTTCAAGAATTAAATCTTCGGCAATCAAAACCCTACACCCAACAATTACAAATTTTCATCTACCCATAAACATACCCAACTGAAAACCTAAAGATAAATAGAGACTCTTACCAAGAATTTTGATGGTGGCTAGAAATTTGGTTGGAGTTTAGAGAGCCAAGTGATGGTGGCCGTATGTATTGTTTTCTTTAATCTAATTTCTAGGTATGAGAGGTATCAAAGGGTATAACACTTAAGCGGGAGAGAATTCAGAGGAAAAATTAGAATATAGAGGGAATACCAAAAGTAAAAATACTTACTTTACCGTCTATATTCTTGAATGACCACTAAAACTATAATATTTACCTATTAATATTCATTGGCCGCTAATACTTGCCTTCCGTAAATAAATTAGCGGCAATTAATCTATTGCCGCTAAATAATTGCCGCTAAAGCCCATTTTTGTTGTTGTGACCACGGTTCAATGTTAGTTTTGCCATCAGCTTCAGGTTCATATATCGTGTATTGTGATGCTTCGAGATTTGGTATTGGTTGTGTATTAATGCAGGAGGATAGAATTATTGCTTATGTTTCTCGTAAGTTGAAGCCCCATGAGAAGATCTACCCCGTTCATGATTTAGAGTTGGCTGGCATTGTTCACGCGTTAAAGATTTGGAGGCATTACTTGTATGGTGTGTCTTGTGAGGTGTTTATTGATCATTGTAGCCTCCAACACTTGTTCAAATAGAAATATCTCAATTTGAGGCAACGAAGGTGGTTGGAGTTGCTTAAGGACTATGATATTACTATATTGTACCATTCGGGAAAAACCAATGTGGTAGCTAATGCTTTGAGCCAAAAGACGGTAAGTATAGGGGGTTTGGCATATATTCCACTTAGGGAGAGACCTTTTGGTTGATGTTCAGGTCTTGTCCAATCGGTTTGTGAGGTTAGATATTTCGGAGCCCAGTCGGGTATTGACTTGTGTGGTTTCTCAATCTTCTTTATATGATTGCATCAGAGAGCGCCAGTATGATGATCCGCGTTTTCTTGTCCTTAAGGACAAAGTTCAGCATGATGATGCCAGAGATGTAACTATTGGTGATGATGGGATATTGAGGATGCAGGGAGTGGCCAATGTGGATGGGCTTCGGGAGTTGATTCTGGAGGAACCCCATAGCTCGTGATACTCCATTCATTCGGATGCTGCGAAGATGTATCAAGATCTGAGAAAACACTATTGGTGGCGGAGAATAAAGAAAGAAATTGTGGGATTTGTAGCTCGGTATCTTAATTGTCTCCAGGTGAAATATGAGCATCAGAGACCGGGTGGCTTGCTTTAGCATATGGATATTCCAGAGTGGAAGTGGGAGATGATTACAATAGATTTTGTAGCTGGACTTCCACAAACTTTGAAGAAGTTCGATGCCATTTGGGTAATTGTGGATCGGCTGACCAAGTCCGCGCACTTCATTCCTGTTTGTACTACCTGCTCTTTATAGCGGTTGGAAAGGATCTATATCAGAGAGATTTTACGTTTGCATGGTGTTCCGGTTTCCATCATTTCAGATAGAGGTACTCAGTTTACTTTGCAGTTTTGGAGAGCCGTGCAGAGGGAGCTGGGTACTCATGTTGAGTTGATCATAGCTTTTCATCCTCAGACGGACGGGCAATTTTAGCGCAATATTCAAATATTGGAGGACATGTTGCGTGCTTGTGTTATTGATTTCGGAGGGTCATAGGATGAGTTTCTACCGCTTGCAGAGTTTGCTTATAACAACAGCTAATAGTCGAGTATTCAAATGGCTACATATGAGGCTTTGTATGTGAGGCGATGTAGATCTCCAGTTGGTTGGTTTGAGCCAAGTGAGGCTAGGCTATTGGGGAAAGACTTGGTGCAAGATGCTTTAGACAAGGTGAAGGTGGTTCAGGAGAGGCCTTGTACACCGCAGTCGAGGAAAAAGATTTATGCTGACAGAAAGGTTCGGGATGTGTCCTGCATGGTTTGTCAGAAATTGAGTCCTCGGTTCATTGGGCCTTTTGAGGTGCTTCGGAGGATTGGGGAAGTGGCTTAGGAGCTTGCCTTACCACCCAGCTCATCGAGTGTGCATCCAATTTTTCATATTTTTATGCTCCGGAAGTATATTGGGGATCTGTCCCATGTTCTGAATTTTAGCACGGTTCAGTTGGACGGTGATTTGACTTATAATGTAGAGCCAACAGCTATTTTGGAGCGTCAGGTTCGCAAGTTGAGATCAAAGGACATAGCTTCAGTGAAGGTGCAGTGGAGAGGTTGGCCCATAGAGGAGGCTACCTGGGAGACCGAGCGGGAAATGCATGCAAAGCAGATATCCTCACCTGTTTGAGGCTTCAAGTATGTTTCTTGACTCATTCAAGGACGAACATTTGTTTAAGTTGGGGAGGATGTGACGACCCTGCGTGTCGTCTCATGAGTTACCACTCCCCATTTATGCTTCCTTATGCTTTTTTATCCGTGTTATATGGTATCAGGTTGGTCGGATCGAATCCGGAATGATTTTTGTAAGGTTTGAGACACTTAGTCTCTTTGGAGTGAGTTTAGGTTGTAAAAGTCAACTAGATGTTGACTTGTGTGTTAGAGGACTCGTATATGATTTCTGATGGTTCGGATAGATCCGGGAGGTTATTTTGGGACTTAAGAGTGTGATTGAAATGAGTTTTGGAGGTTCGGAGTAGATTTAGGCTTGAATTGGTGAAGTTGATATTTTGGCGATTTCCAGTTGGTAGGCAAGATTTTGATATAGGGTTCGGAATGGAATTTCGAGAGTTGCAACAGTTCCATTGGGTCATTTGGAATGTATGTGCAAAATTTCAAGACATTCGGACGTGGATTGGTTGGGTTTTTTATCAAAAGCGGGATTCGAAAGATTTTGGAAACTTAGACATTTGATTGAGGATTTGAAGGACCATTTGAGATCGGATTTCAGAACTTTTGATATGTATAAACTATGGGGAGATAAGGAATCTATTGATGTAAAAATTATCAAATTTCGAGATGTGGGCCAGGGGGTATGGTTTTGGCAATTTCAGAATTTGTGTCGTATATTGATTATTTACGCTTGGGCTTCATTCTCTTAGCATATTTTGACGTCACGATTCTGATTTTGGATATATTCAATGTGAGTAGAGGCCGATTCGAGGGGCAAAAGTTTCGCGGGCTAGAGATTTGACCGGATTGAGGTCAGTAATGATTGTAAATGATGTTATGAGGGTTCGAAACCCCGGATTGAGCATCGTTGTGCTATATTGAGGTGATGTACACGCTTGACGACAAGCGTGGGCTCATGCCCTATTGGGGACTGTGACGTAGTCTGTCCTCATTGATTATTTTATCGTTTATTTGACTTAAATCTATTTGTTATCATCATTATTAAGGCTGAATGCCACATTTGGTCCTCGTGCAGCTATTTGAACCCTTCAGGGATCCATATTGATATTTCCTCAGTGTTTTGACTTTACACTTGAACTCAGCCATGTTATTTTCCATTGTTTTCACACTTAGCCATGGTTACTCAGTTTTTATTACTTAAGTAATCTTGTAAATGATAATTGGGCTGAGAATCATTGTTTTATTGTTGCCCGAGTGGCTTGTGAGAATTTTTGACTGAGTAAGACCGAGAGCCTATATTGTGAGAAAATAATGATCATGATTTGAGGCCGAGGGCCTGAGATATGTATGCCACGAGGTGGCTTAATTTATATGAGTTTGAAAGCCTAGTGATGTACGCCACGAGATGGCTTGATATTGCTCTTGGGCCGCAAGGGGCCCGTCTAGGAGTCTGCACATCCCTAGTGAGCGCGGATACCCATGTGATGTGAGATGTAGCCCGAGAGGATGGTAGTGTTATGAGATATTGTCCGAGGGGTGAATTCGTTGATACCATGCTCGAGGAGCGAGCCTTTATGTGTTTATCTTTCTTAATTGCATGTCATTATCAATTAATTGTTGAAAAGGCTTTTCATGAAGTTTAAGTTGAATAAAATGACTTTCTCATATTTTTACTGAGTTAATGTTTTTACTTGTTTTGCTGCTTCATTATAGCCTGTAATTTTCCTCAAGTGTTTTCCTACTTTCAGTCTTTATTTATGATTATTTATCACTGAGTTGGAGTACTCACTTTACTCCCTGCACCCAATGTGCAAATTTAGGCGTAGCTGGTCCCTCTCCCGAATGCTGATCTTTCCAGCTCAGGCAGATCTGAGGAGTCTGTAGGTATCTATTGGCATCCACAACCTAGAGCTTCCTCCCTATCTTATTTCTTTTGTTATAGCTGTGTTGAACTCTATAGACCTTTTCTTGTTATTCCGAATTTTAGACGCTCATGACTAGTGACACCCCGGTATCGGGCTGAGTGGGGATGTATTTCGCAAATTATGCTATTATCTTCTTAAACGTTGGTTTATTTTATCATGCTTTAGACTGTTTCTTACTGTTTAACTGTTAAGTATTGAATTGGGAAGAGTTGGCTGGCCTTGTCTTCACGAGAGGTGCCATCACGATCAGGTCCGAGTATAGGGTCGTGACAATCCTATATAAACTGCCAATTTGTAACTTCTTGTATTTAGAGAAATTTTTGGACAGAGAGTATGGGCAGCATTCTATTCATTGTCAAAATTTTGGGCAGCCTTTTTGTGCCTACCATTACTACTTCTTCAAGGGAATGAGCGCTAATTGCTAATACCATCACTTGAACTCGTGAATAATGATAGAGCATGGCCACAACTTCTCCTGCAAAAAAAAAAAAAGAACATACGCTAGGGTTTAATAAGGAGGTAATTTTATATAAAGAATGAGAGAGAAAAATATTAGAAAGAGTGTTTAATGGCTTAATGATAGAAAGTGCCATAAATTGATATTTTGCTATAAAAATTAAAAGGTAGCTAAAGGATATTATTTTTTAAAAGGGTATTTATTTATAATAAATAAGGTGACCACCTTTGCTATATGAGGTAAAATTTTCTAAAAGTATTTAGAGCCCGTTTGGCCAAGTTTTTGGAAGGCCAAAACTACTTTTTGGGTCAAAATAATACAATTTTGGAAAATTGAAGGTGTTTGACCAAAACAAAAAAAGTACTTTTGAGCAGCAACAAAAATAATCCTTCGACTTTTTGTAACGATCCGACCCGTCGTCACGTGATTTACCTCTCTATTTTTCCCGTTTTATGCTTCTATATGTTTCATTATATGTGTTTGGTGAATTTGAAGTAATTCAGACAGAGTTCGGTTAGAAATGAGACAATTACTCTCTTTAGGAGAAGGTTAGTTTGGAAAAGTTAATCGGACGCTGACTTATGAGTTAGAGGGCTCGAAATGGATTTTCGATGATTCGACTAGTTTCGGGTGATGATATAAGGCTTAGGGGTGCTATCAGAATTGAATTTGGAGGTCCGGTGTAGAATTAGGCTTGAATTGGCTAAGTTTGAATTTTGGCGAATTCCAGTTGATAGGTGAGATTTCGACCCGAGGGTCGGAATGGAATTTCGAGAGTTTCACTAGCTCCGTTACGTTATTTTAGATATGCTTGCAAAGTTTCAGGTCATTCGGAGGTGTTTTGGTCGGGTTTTTGATCAAATGCAAGTTTCGAAAGTTTTAGTTTTAACTTAGGCTTGAATCCGTGGTAATTCGATGACTTTGATGTTAATGATAGTGTTATTATGGCCCGAGCAAGTTTGAATGAGGTATTAGAACACGTTTGTGCTGTTGGTTGAGATCTCGGGGTCCTCGGGGTAGTTTCGGATGGTCGAACAAGGAGTTTGGACCTTAGAATTGCTCCAGAAATTGCAGCAGCTATTGCAAGCCAGTTTGGCCTTTGCGTTCGCATGGAAACTCCGTGTTCGCGTAGGCTTGAGGTCCCTTGTCCTTCGCATTCGCGTTGGTGGTCGCGTTCTCGTAGGGTGTTTGGATGCGTGAGGGATCTAGGGTAGTTGCCCTTCGCGTTCGAGTGGGATAGATGCGTTCGCGTAGAAGGGGTTGGGGAGCCTCTGGTCCGTGTGCTTCGCGTTCGCGTCTGGGGCCCGCGTTCGCGATGAAGGAGGATATTGTGTCCTTCGCGGTTGGGGATCGCATTCGCGAAGAAGAATATTCGCCAGGGCAAAAGGGTTTTTATATGTTATTTCATCCGCGACCAATATCACTTTTCCACCATTTTTACTTTGCCAAGAGAGCTTTTTGACTAATTTGAACAGGGTTTTTTATGGGTATTAATTGGAGGTAAGTCTCTTAACTTAGAAAACCCATTTTATTGAAGAATAAATACTTAAATTCATGAAAGTGGGTTAAAATTGTAAAGAACTAGGACTTGGTTTTTGAAAATGACTTTTTAGAATTTGAAAGGCCATTTGAGCTTCGTTTTCGGTAGATTTTATATGTACAGACTCGTGGCAAGACGAGGAATCCATTGATGCAACTTTTGTAATTTTTCGAGAAGTGGGCATGGGGCTCGGGTTTTACGAACTTCGTTATTTTTAGTCATTTTCGAGTAATTTCAATTGGGTTATGTTTCTTTAACATATAATAATGTATTCATTGTGGTTTTGACTAGATTCGTCGCGTAAGGAGGTCGATTCAAAAAGGAAAGAGCATTGCGGACTAGTCTACAGTCGGCTTATGGTGGGTAATTGATATAGATGATAACATGAGGGTTTGAAACCCCGATGTCTCACATTGTCACGCTGTATTAAGGCGAGACACGTACTCTACTGTGAGTGCAGGGTCATTTATGGACGGGACTATGGATTAGTCCGTCTGAGAAGGGTCTATGCTGTGTTATATGCCTAGAAATTGGCTAGCAAACATCCTACTTGGATTGTTATGATCATATTGGGCTGCAAGCCAACTATTTGGATCCCTTAGGGATTATTATCATTGTTCCCAAGATAGTGAGCATGTTCCCATGATATCTGTCCCGAGCTACATATTGTCCAAAAATGAGTAGAAATTTTCTAAGGCTTTAATCACTTAAACTATAATGCCTGTTAAATGGAATCGAAAATGGAAATTGTTTGTGCCCGTATGGCTTGTTTGCATATATATATATTTGGATTGATGGTGGACCGGGCCACGCCGCAGTGAATGCTACTATCTCATTGCGCTTGGGCTGTAGGAGCTCCTCCGGAGTCTGAACCCCCACAGTGAGCGCGGGTACCCAATGGATCGGGCTATACGCCGCAGCGATCACGTTCATTGCATTGCATTCATACATTGATATCTGTCTGTCATTGCTTAATTGTTGTTTATTGTTAACTGTGCTAAGAGGATAGTTTCAGATTTACATTGTGGTATTTGGGGATTTCTTGCTTTCAAGTCATTATACATGTCTATTACCGTTGCGTTGGGAGTACTCTCTTTACTCCTTGCACCTTATGTGCAAATTCAGGTGTTCGGAGACTTAGCTGAGCAGTCGCTATCTCCCAGGGTTTACTCAGAGTTGTCGAGATAACTGCCTGGCGTTTGCAGACCGACTTCTCCCCTTTTATTCAGTTTATTTCCACTTTTTAGACTTATATACTTTTTTAGCTTTTATTACTCGGTTGTTTTAGAGGCTCTAAACTCGTGACCCCAGATTCTGTGGGAGTATTTTTTCAGATATTTTGGTCTGTTCCATAGTGTTTTATTTTAAACATTGACATAATATTTTTAAACTATTAGATTCCTTAAATTTGTGGGTAATAAGTTATATTATTGTGTTCTTGAGAGGTAATTGGTCAAGCTTGCCTAACTGTATGGTTGGGCACCGTCAAAACCGGATTTGGGTCGTGACAAGTTGGTATCAGAGCCTAAGCTACTAGGCCTCACGAGTCATGAGCCGGTTAGTAGAGTCTCGTGGATCGGTACGTAGACGTGTGTATCTATCCTCGGGAGGCTACAGAACCTTTAGAAAATACTTCACTTTCTTGAAATTCTTGTCGTGCGACTTTGTTGGTCCGAGAACTAATCTTTATGTATTCTATTCTCTCGCAGATGGCGAGAACCCGTGCTACAGAACATGGCAGACGACCACCGTTGGCACCCGCTAGGGGCCGTGGTTGCGGTCATGGTTGGGGCGGATCAGCAGGGGCAGCACCTGCAGATCCACCAGCTTTCCAGGTCCAGGACCACCCTCCAGGTGTAGATGCTCCACCAGCTTCTGTTCTGGCACCGGCAGTGCCCATTGTGATTCCTGGTCTTCAGGAGGCTTTGGCTTAGATCTTATCCGTCTGCACTGGCCTGGTTCAGGCGGTATCAGCCATTACTGCAGCAGCTACTTCTCAGACATGGGGTGGTCAGCAGACCCCCGCTGCTCGCACACCCGAGCAGGGTGTCCAGGGATTGCAGACACCAGTTGCCCTGTTGCACTAGTTGCTCCAATTGCCCCAGTTGCGCCAGTCGCACCAGCTCTAGATTTTGTAGTTCGGCTATTCCAGATGACGAGCAGCGTCGTCTGGAGAGGTTTGGTAGGCTTCAGCCTCCGACGTTTAGTGGTACAGAGGGCGAGGATGCCCAGGGATTTGTGGACAAGTGTCACCGTATGCTCCACACTGCAGGGATATTGGAGTTGAGTGGGGTGACTTTTACTACTCTCCAGTTCTCAGGGCCTGCATTTACTTGGTGGGAGAAGTTTGGGAGGCATAGTCCTGTTGGAGCAGCGCCTCTTACTTGGCAGCAGTTCTCGACTCTATTTCTGGAGAAGTATGTACCGCAGTCTCGCATGGAGGAGGTACATCGTCAGTTTGAGTGGTTGGTTCAGGGGGACATGACTGTGACCCAGTACGAGTTGAGGTTTACATAGCTAGCTCGACATGCTACTTGGATGATCCCGACTGATTGGGAAAGGATTAGGAGGTTCGTGGATGGTCTCAACTATCCCATTCGCATTTTGATGACTAGGGAGAGAGTTGTGGATGCCTTGTTCGAGGAGGTAGTTGATATGGCTCGTCAGATTGAGACAGATCATCGTCGGGAACATGAGGATAGGGAGGCTAAGAGGCCTCGAGGTTCTGGTAGTTTCAGCGGTGCTCCGCCTAGGGGCCAGTTTCAGCGCAGCAGAGGTTGTTCCTTCAGACCTCCTCAGTCAGGTCGTATAGAGTCTAGTGGGGCTTCTTCAAGCCGTGGTCATCAGGGTTATCAGCAGGTCCAGTCTTCACTTAGTGCCCTTCTAGGTCAGACTACTACTCCTGCTTCTTCAGCCTAGGGTGTTGGAAACACGTTCTCAAGGCTTTATACTAAAACGTGTGTTCTTATGTGTAGGTTTTGATGAATGACAAACGAAGCGCAAATTGATATATGACGAAGTTCAAGTACAAGCGCACAATTGGTGGATAACAAGATTCAAGCACAAGACAAAGTTTTATAGTTTAAATGAGTCGTTCTTAATTGTGATCTTGATCCGACAACTTGACTCATGACATGGCTTCTCTAGTAAAATTATTTTTACAAAATCATGCATATTTAATTTAATGCTAAATGATTTTAAATCATGCATATTTACTTCAGTCAAAATGTTTTTTAAACATGCCTCTAAAATCTGGACTAAGATAATCGATTATGTACTTATGATAATCGATTATGTTAAGCCAAGACTGCATGACAATCGATTGTGAACTAATGACAATCGATTGTGTTAAGGCAGTGAGGATCAGGTTTTTTCAAACCTGCATGACAATCGATTGTGAACCTTATGACAATCGATTGTGATGAGGCAGTGTCCATCAAAGTTTTTCAAAACTCTGAATAATCGATTGTGAAGCTAATGACAATCGATTGTGAAGAGACAGTGTCCATCAGATTTTTAAAAGTCACAAAATAATCGATTGTGAACATATGACAATCGATTGTGTTGAGGCAGTGACTTCCAGACTTTTTCAAAATTATTAAATAATCGATTGTGAGTATATAACAATCGATTGTCACGAGGCAGTGTCCAAAATGATTTTCAAAGTCTGATAAATAATCGATTGTTAACATTGCACAATCGATTGTGAAGCTGACCGTTGTCGTAAAATTTTCAAATACCGTCAGGTAATCGATTGTTGATTTTGTACAATCGATTGTTGATATTGAAATCTGAAAAAGATTTTTTGAACGTTGCTGAATAATCGATTATTGATTTGGTATAATCGATTGTTTTACGTAAAATCTGGAAATGATTTTTTAAACGTTGCCAATAATCGATTGTTGATCTTGGACAATCGATTGTTAAGCGTAAAATCTGGGATTGATTTTTGGAACGATTGGCAAACAATCGATTGTGGCTTCCTGACAATCGATTGTCATAGAGTAAAATCAGCAACTCTTAATTGGCAATTAGGCAACGGTAATGCCAAGTTTTTCAACTATAAATACAGCTTCATTTCAGTGTTTTAAACACAACAACATACAACAACTGATCATTCTATTGCTATAAGCTTGCATATTATTTTTTATCATTTAATATTCATTTCATAAAGCTTTTGAGAGCCAAAGTCTTGTCCATAGTTGTTGTAATCTTGAGCCTACTTCTTTTACTCATATCTACTCATTAAGGAGTGTTTTGTTTGAGTGCTTAGTGTTTTGTACACTTGTAAGAGAATTGTGATTCTCTTGTTGTAAGGAACTTGTGTTTCCTTGGTTGAAGTCTTGGAGTGTTGTATCTCCAAGCAAAGGTGTTAAGGCTTGTGTCCTTAAGTTGTAAAGGTTTGTTGAGCACCCGTAAGCTTGACAAGTTAGTGGAAAATCTCGAGAGAGTCTCTCGGGGACTGGACTAGCCACGTGATGTGGTGAACCAGAATACATCGGTGCGTTCTTTCCTTTTGTTTATTCAACGCACTTAATTATTTCCTGCAAATTTTAATTTCCGCAAGTTTTACGCTATATTCTATTATAACGCTATTCACCCCCCCCTCTAGCGTTAAGCGTATTATCTAACAATTGGTATCAGAGCCCAACTCTCTGAAGACTTAACAGTTTGAGAGAACCATCCATGGCTTCTACTCGTGACTCTTTTGCAGAAATTGATGAAGGACAATGCTCCACACGACCACCTCTATTCAACGGTACAAACTACACGTACTGGAAGGAGAGGATGAAAATTTTCGTTCAAGCAAACAACTTTCATCTCTGGAAGGTGATAACGAAGGGAAATCAAATTCCAACCAAAAAGGTTGAAAACGAATGGGTTCCCAAGTCTGAAGAAGAATATGACGCGGATGATATCCAAAAGGTTCAAAATAATGCTAAAGCAATTAATTTATTATATTGTGCTGTAAATGCTGACGATTATAGGAAAATATCGTGTTGCACAACGGCAAAGGAAATGTGGGACAAGCTGGAAATTACGTACGAAGGTACGGACCAGGTAAGGGAAGCTAAAATTGATTTCCTAACCCATGCTTATGAATTATTTCACATGAAGGAAGGTGAAAAGGTGGATGAAATGTTCGAACGATTTTCAATAATCGTAAATGACCTACATGCCCTCAAGAAGACATTCACGGATAGAGAACTGGTTCGAAAAATTCTTAGAAGTCTCACTCCGGCATGGCGATCAAAGGCCGACGCAATTCAAGAATCCATTGGCGTCTCAATATCACAATCGACGCATTAAGAGGTAACCTTAAGACTTATGAATCTACAATACTTAACCCTCTTGTTAATGATCAAAGGAGGCAAAGAATAGCGCTTAAGGCAAGCACAAGCCAACCTCAAGTTGATGAGGACAGAGACAACGAGTTTGGACTCGTTATCAAAAGATTTCAAAAGTTCATGCGAAAGGAGTATGAACGAAAGGGCAAAAAGCAAGGCGAGCAAATAAAGTGCTATGAATGCGGTGAAACCGGGCACATCAAATCAAATTGCCCAAACATCAAAAAGGAGAAGAAACCTTTTAAGAAGCAACGTGCATACATTTCTTGGGGAGGAGACTCCGGAGATGAGTCAAGCGAAGAAGAAGAAGACGAAGCCGCAAACCTTTGTCTTATGGCGCAAGAAGACAAGCAAGATGAGGTATGTCAAATCTCTTCTAAAAACTTCTTTACTCTTGAAGAAATGCGAACTGCTTTTGATGAGCTATATACTGAATTTATTAAAGCTTCAAAAACTGTCAAGAGCATAAAAGAAAATGCTTCTCTAAAAGAAAAAGATTTTCAAAAACAGCTTTCTTTAAAAGAAAAGGATTTAGAAAAACTGGTATTAGAAAATGAGAAGCTGAAAGAGGAAAACAAGTTTTTCGGAAAAAGAAGCGCCGACAAGCCCGATAGTTCTATTAAAAATTGCTCTTCTTGCATGCATCTTGAGAATGAGGTAGATAGACTTAAAGGTACCTTAGATAAGTTTAATTCTTCTCACAAAAACTTGAATGAGGTCCTTGTTAATTTGAAGTCAACCAAGCATGGCATAGGTTTTAAGAATGAGCCTAATGAAAAGGTTGAAGCCAAACCCCAACCACCTAAGGCTCAACCTAGGATTAATAAAACAAATGCTTATCCTAGAAAGAGCAATCCTAGAACAAATATACATGTTAGACCAAATGTTGAACATTTTAGAAGACCTAGAAATGACTTACCACCTAGAAAAGACTACCCTAGAAATGATGCATATTTTAGGCCAAACACTAGAAGGAGTTTTGAACCTCCTAGAACATCTAGACATGACCATTACTCTAGAAACGCTGCTCATTTTAGAACTAATAGTAGGAGAAATGGTTCTCATGAAATGTGCAATAGTCATAATGAAAATAGAGTAATTCATTTTCGTCCATCAAGTTACTATGAACCTAGAAGGATGCATAACCCCAATGTGACTTGTCATTATTGTAGACGCATTGGTCATATTGCCCCTTCATGCTTTACACGACATAGACATATCACTCAATCGCATCATTATAATATGCCTAACACTCAAGGACCCAAAATGGCATGGGTATCTAAAACGCATTAACTTGTTTTGTAGGTATGTTTGAAGGGATAAAGTGTACTATGGTACCTTGATAGTGGATGCTCCAAACATATGACGGGAGACGAATCCAAATTCCTTCAACTAGAACACAAAGAAGGAGGAAGTGTGATTTTTGGGGATAACAATAAAGGAAAGATCATTGGCATCGGATCGGTCGGTAAGGATGAAAATTCCTCTATTAAGCATATATTACTTGTGGAAGGTTTAAAGCATAATCTCTTGAGCATATGTCAATTATGTGACAAGGGAAATCTTGCCCTATTTGATTCGGATGAATGCTTAGTGTTTAGACGTAGTGATTTCAAAATTATCCTTCGTGGTTTTAGAGTGGATAATATTTATATGGTTGATCTTGCAAATTCCTCACCCGAATATGTTGATTGTCTTATAAGTAAAGAGGATGATACTTGGTTATGGCATCGTAGAGTAGCACATATCAACATGCATCTTTTGAACAAATTGATTTCACAAAACTTAGTTATTGGCCTTCCCAATTTGAATTTTGAAAATGACTCTATCTGTGATTCTTGTCAAAAAAGGAAGCAAACAAAAGCATCTTTCAAATCCAAAAATATTGTTTCAACTTCTAGACCATTGCAATTGCTTCACATGGATTTATTTGGACCATCTCGCATTGAAAGTCTAGGAAGAAATCGTTATGCTTTTGTGATTGTTGATGATTATTCTAGATTTACTTGGACTTTATTTCTTGCCAATAAAAGTGATGCTTTTCAGAATTTTAAATATTTTCTTAAGCGTGTTCAAAACGAGAAGGAAACAACCGTCACTTCAATTAGAAGTGATCATGGGGGAGAGTTTGATCACAATCCCTTTGCGGACTTTTGTGACGAACTCGGTATCGAGCATACCTTTTCCGCTCCACGTACAGCACAACAAAATGGGGTGGTGGAAAGGAAAAATAGGTGTCTCGAAGAGATGGCTAGAACCATGCTCGAAGAGGCTAAGATTCCCAAACATTTTTGGGCGGATGCCGTGAGTACCGCATGCTACATCTTAAATAGAGTAGTCATAAGGCCAATACTCATGAAGACCCCTTATGAACTCTACAAGGGAAGGAAACCAAATATCTCCCATTTTAGAGTATTCGGTTGTAAATGTTTTATTCATAACAATGACAAAGATCAATTGGGAAAGTTTGATGCTAAGTCCGATGAGGGAATTTTCATTGGTTATTCCTCACGTAGCAAAGCATATAGGGTTTTTAATAAAAGAACCGAAACTGTAGAGGAATCCCCTCATGTTGTATTTGCCGAAAATAATGCTCGCTTGGCGAGAAAGGATTCCGGTTTTGATCTTGCAGGTATTTTAGATAGCTTGAAAGACAAAATACAAGAGGAAACGCCTAAAGAAAATCAAGACCAAATTTTGAAACAACCAACAGAGGAAGCGCCACAATTGGAGAATGAAATGAAAATGCCTAACGAGTGGAGGACAATTAAAGATCGCCCTCTCGAACAGGTAATTGGCGACGCCGGAGAAAAGGTAAGTACCCGAAACTCCCTTAAGAACACCTTAGGACATACTACTTTTGTGTCTCAAATTGAACCAACAACCATCTCCGAAGCAATTGGGGATGAATTTTGGACCTTGGCAATGCAAGAGGAGCTTAACCAATTCAAACAGAATGACGTTTGGGATTTGGTGCCAAGACCCGAAAATCATACCATATTGGTATGAAATGGGTTTTTCAAAACAAACTAGATGAAAATGGTGTAATCACTAGAAACAAAGCTAGGCTTGTAGCAAAAGGCTATAATCAAGAAGAGGGTATTGACTATGAAGAAACATATGCTCCCGTAGCTAGATTAGAAGCTACTCGTCTATTGCTTGCTTTTGCCTCTTCTATGAATTTCAATTTATATCAAATGGATGTGAAAAGTGCTTTTCTAAATGGTGTTATACAAGAAGAAGTTTATGTTGAACAACCCCCCGGTTTTGAAGATTTTAAATCTCACGATCATGTTTTCAAACTCAAAAAGGCTCTCTATGGTTTAAAACAAGCTCCCCGAGCTTGGTATGAAAGATTGAGTAAATTTCTATTGGAAAATGATTTCATTAGGGGGAAAGTTGACACCACCCTTTTTGTTAAGCATAAAAACAATGATATTTTATTAGTTCAAATATATGTGGATGATATCATATTTGGTGCTACTAACAATGTCTTATGCAAGGAATTTTTCGACTTGATGACAAGCGAATTTGAGATGTCTATGATGGGTGAGTTAACATTCTTTTTGGGATTACAAGTAAAGCAAATGGAAGAAGGTAAGTTCATTTGCCAAGCCAAATATTGCAAAGAATTACTGAAACGATTTGAAATGAACAATGCAAAAGCAATGGCAACTCCCATGAGCTCATCTGATCATCTAGACAAAGATGAGAAAGGTAAGGAAGTCGACACTAAGAAGAATCGAAGTATGATTGGATCTCTTCTCTATCTTACTGCTAGTCGTCCGGACATCATGTTTAGCGTGTGTTTATGCGCCCGTTATCAATCGTGTCCGAAGGAGTCTCACCTCACTGCGGTAAAACGGATTTTGAAGTACCTTGTTGGTACTACAAATGTGGGTCTATGTTACCCCAAAGGTTCTTCATGCCAACTCGTTGGCTATTCCGAGTCTGATTTTGCTGGATGCAAATTGGACCGCAAGAGCACTAGTGGCACTTGCCATTTGCTCGGTAGCTCTCTCGTTTCTTGGTTTAGCAAGAAACAAGTAAGTGTTGCGTTGTCCACAACCGAGGCTGAATATGTAGCCGTGGGGAGTTGTTGCGCTCAAATCCTATGGATGAAACAAACACTCTTGGACTATGGCCTAAATCTTGATCATATCCCGCTTAGATGTGATAATACTAGTGCCATATGCTTGACGAAGAACCCCGTTCTTCATTCGCGAACAAAACACATTGAAATTAGACATCATTTTATAAGAGATCAGGTTCTCAAGGGCGATGTCAAAATCGAATTTGTTGAAACCAAAGACCAATTGGCCGACATCTTTACTAAGCCCTTAGAGAAAGAGTCCTTCTTCCGAATTCGTAGTGAACTCGGGATTCTTGACTCCACGTTGATCTAAGTCATGCATTGCATCTTTTTATCTTACATGATTTCTAACTTGAGCGTCGGAGACGTCTAACGAATTTTTGCAGGTATCGCCCAAAAGGTAGGGGGAATTAAAGCATGATGCGCAATAATCAAGTATTCTTCAGAAAAATCGGTTTCTGTCGTCTAATAATCGATTATCTCGTATCAATAATCGATTGTTCTGCTATTACTTGAGTTATTGTACTCTCTTTACGTAATCACGTTTTTTTTCCAATAAATAAACAAGGTTTATTTACATTTTTTTTGGCATCTTCTTATGTTCTTTTTGCTAATGGCAAAAGGGGGAAGATAACGGGTATGCACTCTCAATATTTATAAGCTTAAATTGAGGGGGAATTCATATATTGAGGGGGAATTAATCGCATACTTATTGCATATCTTTACTTGTCTTGAATCGTCATTATAAATAGTTTAAGTTGCATATCCCGCTTAAAGTTTGCCATTATCAAAAAGGGGAAAATTGTTGGAAACACGTTCTCAAGGCTTTATACTAAAATGTGTGTTTTTATGTGTAGGTTTTGATGAATGACAAACGAAGCGCAAATTGATATATGACGAAGTTCAAGTACAAGCGCACAATTGGTGGATAACGAGATTCAAGCACAAGACAAAGTTTTATAGTTTAAATGAGTCGTTCTTAATTGTGATCTTGATCCGACAACTTGACTCATGACATGGCTTCTCTCGTAAATTATTTTTACAAAATCATGCATATTTAATTTAATGCTAAATGATTTTAAATCATGCATATTTACTTCAGTCAAAATGTTTTTTAAACATGCCTCTAAAATCTGGACTAAGATAATCGATTATGTACTTATGATAATCGATTATGTTAAGCCAAGACTGCATGACAATCGATTGTGAACTAATGACAATCGATTGTGTTAAGGCAGTGAGGATCAGGTTTTTCAAACCTGCATGACAATCGATTGTGAACCTTATGACAATCGATTGTGATGAGGCAGTGTCCATCAAAGTTTTTCAAAACTCTGAATAATCGATTGTGAAGCTAATGACAATCGATTGTGAAGAGACAGTGTCCATCAGATTTTTAGAAGTCACAAAATAATCGATTGTGAACATATGACAATCGATTATGTTGAAGCAGTGACTTCCAGACTTTTTCAAAATTATTAAATAATCGATTGTGAGTATATAACAATCGATTGTCACGAGGCAGTGTCCAAAATGATCTTCAAAGTCTGATAAATAATCGATTGTTAACATTGCACAATCGATTGTGAAGCTGACCGTTGTCGTAAATTTTTCAAATACCGTCAGGTAATCGATTGTTGATTTTGTACAATCGATTGTTGATATTGAAATCTGAAAAAGATTTTTTGAACGTTGCTGAATAATCGATTATTGATTTGGTATAATCGATTGTTTTACGTAAAATCTGGAAATGATTTTTTGAACGTTGCCAATAATCGATTGTTGATCTTGGACAATCGATTGTTAAGTGTAAAATCTGGGATTGATTTTTGGAACAATTGGCAAACAATCGATTGTGGCTTCTTGACAATCGATTGTCATAGAGTAAAATCAGCAACTCTTAATTGGCAATTAGGCAACGGTAATGCCAAGTTTTTCAACTATAAATACAGCTTCATTTCAGTGTTTTAAACACAACAACATACAACAATTGATCATTCTATTGCAATAAGCTTGCATATTATTGTTTATCATTTTATATTCATTTCATAAAGCTTTTGAGAACCAAAGTCTTGTCCATAGTTGTTGTAATCTTGAGCCTACTTCTTTTACTCATATCTACTCATTAAGGAGTGTTTTGTTTGAGTGCTTAGTGTTTTGTACACTTGTAAGAGAATTGTGATTCTCTTGTTGTAAGGAACTTGTGTTTCCTTGGTTGAAGTCTTGGAGTGTTGTATCTCCAAGCAAAGGTGTTAAGGCTTGTGTCCTTAAGTTGTAAAGGTTTGTTGAGCACCCGTAAGCTTGACAAGTTAGTGGAAAATCTCGAGAGAGTCTCTCGGGGACTGGACTAGCCACGTGATGTGGTGAACCAGAATACATCAGTGCGTTCTTTCCTTTTGTTTATTTAACGCACTTAATTATTTCCTGCAAATTTTAATTTCCGCAAGTTTTGCGCTATATTCTATTATAACGCTATTCACCCCCCATCTAGCGTTAAGCGTATTATCTAACATAGGGTTCATCTGCAGCGAGGGGTTCCCATCAGTCCCTTTCTCCAGCTCCAGGTCGTTGCTATGAGTGCGGTCAGTTGGGTCATATAAGGAGATAATGTCCTCGGCTCTGTAGTAGACAGCCTCAACAGAGGGATCAACCCTCGTCTTTTGCTCCTATTTTTTCAGCACCCTCTCAATTTACTAGGAGTGGAGGTCAGGTAGCCAGAGGTCGCCCTAGGGGTGAGGACCGTATTGGCGGTGGTCAGGCTCGATTCTATGCTCTTCCAGATATGAGGGACGCCATCGCATAAGATGTTATCATCACAGGTATTATCTCAGTCTGCCACAGGGATGCTTCTGTCTTATTTGATCCCGGATCTACCTATTCCTATGTATCTTCATATTTTGCACATAATTTGGGTACGACCCGTAGTTGTCTTGCCTTGCCTGTGCACGTATCTACCCCGGTGGGTGATACTATTATTGTGGATCATGTATATCGACCGTGTCTACTGACTATTGGGGGTCTGGAGACCTGAGTTGACTTGTTATTATTGGGTATGTTGATTTCGACGTGATTTTGGGTATGGATTGGCTATCTCCGTACCATGCTATTCTGGACTGTCATGCCAAGACAGTTACGCTGGCTATTCCGAGTATTCCGATAATTGAGTGGAGAGGCGTGACTGATTATGTGCCCAACAGGGTGATTTCTTACTTAAAGGCCCAGTGGATAGTTGGGAAGGGTTGTTTATCGTACTTGGCTTTTGTTAGAGATGTTGGAGCTGAGACTCCTAGTCTTGATTCGGTTCCCGTTGTGAGGGATTTCCCTGATGTGTTTCTAGCGGACCTGTCGAGCATGCCGCCAGACAGGGATATTGACTTCGTTATTGACCTGGTGCCTGGCACTCATCCCATCTCTATTTCTCTCTATCGTATGGCAGCAGCAGAGCTAAATTAGTTGAAGAAACAGCTTCAGGAACTCCTAGATAAGGGGTTCATTCGTCCGAGTGTGTCGCCGTGGGGCGCACCTGTCTTATTTGTAAAGAAGAAGGATGGTACAATGAGAATGTGTATTGACTACAAACAGTTGAATAAGGTGACACTGAAGAACAAGTACCCACTACCTCGTATTGAGGATTTGTTTGATCAGCTTCAGGGATAATAGGTATTCTCTAAGATTGACCTCCAATCAACCTATCACCAGCTGAAGATTAGGGATTCAGACATTATCAAGACGGCTTTCGGGACGAGGTATGGGCACTATGAGTTTCTAGTGATGTCATTCGGGCTGACTAATGCCACAGCCGTATTCATGCACTTGATAAACAGTATATTTCAGCCGTATCTGGATTCATTTGTGATAATGTTTATTGATGATATTCTGGTGTACTCGCGTAGCCGGGAGGAGCACGCGCAGCATTTGAGGATGGTATTGCAGAGGTTGAGAGAGGAGAAGCTTTATGCAAAGTTCTCGAAGTGTGAGTTTTGGCTTAGTACTGTGGCTTTTCTAGGACACGTGGTGTCCAGTGATGGTATTCAGGTTGACCCAAAGAATATTGAGGCGGTGCAGAGCTAGCCCATACCGTCCTCAGCTACTGAGATTCGAAGTTTCCTCGGTTTGGCGGGTTATTCCCGCAGGTTCGTTCAGGGCTTTTCATATATTGCTTTGCCTTTGACGAAGTTGCCGCAGAAGAATGCTCCATTTGTGTGGTCGGATGAATGCAAGGAGAGCTTCCAGAAGCTCAAGTCGGCTTTGAGCACAGCTCCGGTACTAGTATTGTTATCAGCTTTAGGTTCTTACATGGTGTATTGTGATGCTTTAAGAGTTGGGATCGATTGTGTATTGATGCAGGAGGGTAGAGTTATTGCTTATGCTTCTCGTTAGTTAAAGCCCCATGAGAAGAACTACCTTGTTCATGACTTAGAGTTGGCTGCTATTGTTCATGCCTTGAAGATTTAGAGGCATTATCTATATGGCGTATGTTGTGAGGTATACACAGACCATCGTAGTCTTCAGGACTTGTTTAAGTAGAAGGATCTTAATTTGAGACATTGGAGATGGCTTGAGTTACTCAAGGACTATGATATTACCATTTTGTATCATCCCGGGAAGGCCAATGTAGTGGATGATGCTTTGAGCCGGAAGACTATTAGTATGGGTAGTTTGGCGTACATTCCAGTTGGAGAGAGGACCCTTGCAGTTGATGTTCAGGCCTAGGCCAATTAGATGGTGAGGTTAGATATTTCTAAGCCCATTGGGTGTTGGCTTGTGTGGTTTCCCGATCTTCTTTGTATGACCGCATCAAAGAGCGCCAGTATGATGACCCGCATTTGCTTGTCCTGAAGGACAGGGTCCAGCATGATGATGCCAGATTTGTGACCATTGGAGATGATGGTGTGTTGTGGATGTAGGGCTGGATTTTGCGTGCCCAATTTGGATGGGCTTCGGAGTTGATATTAGAGGAGGCCCACAGCTTGCGGTATTCGATTCATCTGGGTGCCGCGAAGATGTACAAGGATTTGAGACAACATTGCTGGCGGCGGAGGATGAAAAAAGATATTGTGAATTATGTGGCTCGGTGTCTCAACTGTCAACACGTCAAATATAAGAACCAGAGACCCGGTGGTGTACTCCAGCGGATGGATATTCCATAGTGGAAATGGGAGAATATTACTATGGATTTTGTGAGTGGTCATCCTCGTACCTCGAAGAAGTTTTATTCAATTTGGGTGATTGTGGATAGGCTGACCAAGTCTGCGCACTTCATTCTGGTATGTACTACCTATTCTGCGAAGAAGTTAGTAGAGATTTTCATCCGGGAGATTGTACGGTTGCATGGGATCCCGGTTTCCATTATCTAAGATAGGGGTACTCAGTTTACTTTCCAGTTCTGGAGGACTTTTCATCTGGAATTGGGCACGCAGGTACAATTGAGCACGATATTTCATCCTCAGACAGACAGATTGTCCGAGCGCACTATTCAGATATTGGAGGACATGTTGCGTGCCTGTGTTATTAATTTTGGAGGTTCTTGGGCTGAGTTCTTGCCACTTGCGGAGTTTTCTTATAATAACAGCTATCAATCCAGGATCCAGATGGCTCCGTATGAGGCCTTATATGGGAGACGGTGTAGATCTCCGGTTGGTTTGTTTGAGCCCGGCAAGGCTAGGTTATTGGGGACAGAGTTAGTTTAGGATGCCTTAGAGAAGGTGAAAGTGATACAGGAGATAGTTCGTACAGCTCAGTCGTGTTAGAAGAGTTATGCGTATCGGAAGGTTCGAGATGTATCTTATGCGGTGGGCGAGAAGGTCTTGTTGAACGTTTCTCCTATGAAGGGCGTTATGAGATTTGGAAAGAAAGGTAAGCTGAGTCCATGGTTCATTGGACCTTTTGAGATACTTAGGAGGATTGGGGAGGTGGCATATATGCTCGCTTTGCCAGCTAGCTTGTCGGGAGTCCACCCCGTGTTCCATGTTTCTATGCTTCGGAAGTATGTTGGGGACCCGTCTCATGTGTTAGACTTCAGCACGATCCATTTGGATGAGGACTGACCTACGATGTGGAGCCGGTGGCTATTTTGGGTCGTCAAGTTTGAAAGTTAAGATCAATGGACATAGCTTCGGTGAAGGTGCAGTGGAGAGGTCGGCCCGTGGAAGAGGCCACTTGGGAGACCGAGCAGGAGATGCGGAGTAGATATCCTTACTTTTTGAGACTTCAGGTATGTTTCTTGACCCGCTCGAGGACGAGCGTTTGTTTATGTTGGGGAGGATGTAACGATCCGACCCGTCGTCACATGAGTTACCGCCCCATTTTCCCCATTTTATGCTTCTATATGTTTCATTATATATGTTTGGTGAATTTGAAGTAATTCAGATAGAGTTCGGTTAGAAATGAGACAATTAGTCTCTTTAAGAGAATGTTAGTTCGGAAAAGTCAACCAGATGTTGACATATGAGTTAGAGGGATCGGAATGGATTTTCGATGATTCGACTAGTTTTGGGTGATGATTTAAGGCTTAGGGGTGCACTCGAAATTGAATTTGGAGGTCCGATGTAGAATATTGCTTGAATTGGCTAAGTTTGAATTTTGGCGAATTCCGGTTGATAGGTGAGATTTTGACCCGAGGGTCGGAATGGAATTCCAAGAGTTGAGTTAGCTCTGTTAGGTGATTTTGGATATGAGTGCAAAGTTTCAGGTCATTCGGAGGTGTTTAGGCCGGGTTTTTTATCAAATGAAAGTTTCGGAAGTATTAGTTTACCTTAGGCTTGAATCCGTGTAATTCGATGATTTTGATATTAATGATAGTATTTTTATGCCCCGAGTAGGTTTGAATGAGGTATTAGAACATGTTTGTGCTTTTGGTTGAGGTCTCAAAGGCTTCCGGGTAGTTTCGGATGGTCGAACGGGGAGTTTGAACCTTCGAATCGCTATAGAAATTGCAGGAGCTGTTGCAGGCCATTTAGGCCTTCGTGTTCGCAAGGCAGCTCCACGTTCGCATAGGCCTGAGGTCCTTTGGCCTTCGTGTTCGTGTGTGGTGGTCGCAATTGCATAAGTGTTTGGGTGCGTGAGGGATTCCAGGGCAGTTGCCCTTCGCGTTCGCGTGGGATAGAGGCGTTCGCATAGAAGGGGTTGGGGACCCTCTGGTCCGTGTGCTTTGCATTCACGTCTGGGGCCCGCGTTCAAGATGAAGGAGGATGTCGTGTCCTTCGCGTTCGCGGTTGGACACCACATTAGCGAAGAAGAATATTCGCCTGGGAAGAAGGGTTTTTATATGTTATTTCATCCGCGACCCATATCACTTTTTCACCATTTTTACTCTACCAAGAGAGCTGTTTGACCAATTTGAAGAAGGTTTTCGATGGGTATTTATTGGAGGTAAGTCTCTTAACTTATAAATACTATTTTATTGAAGAATCAACACTCAAATTCATGAAAGTGAGTTGAAATTGTGAAAAACTAGGACTTGGTTTTTTAAAACGAATTTTTAGGATTTGAAAGGCCATTTGAGCTCCGTTTTCGGTAAAGTTTATATGTACGGACTCGTGTGGAGACGAGGAATCCGTTGATGTGACTTTTGTAATTTTTTTAGAAGTGGGATCGGGGCTCGGGTTTTACCAACTTCGTAATTTTTAGTATTTTTTGAGCAATTTCTATTGGGTTATGTTTCTTTAACATATAATAACGTATTCGTTGTGGTTTTGATTAGATTCGACGCGTGAGGAGGTCGATTCAAAAGGAAAGAGCATTGCAGACTAGTCTACGGCCGGCTTGAGGTGGGAAATAGATGTAAGATGATGACCTGAGGGTTTGAAACCCCGGTGTCTCACAATGTGACGTTGTATTGAGGCGAGACACATACTCTACTGTGAGTGCGGGGTCATTTATGGACGGGACTATGGCTTAGTCCGTCTGAGCAAGGTTTATGTTGTGTTATATGCCTAGAAATTGGCTAGCAAACATGCTACTTGGATTGTTATGAGCATATTGGGCTGCGAGCCAACTATTTGGATCCCTTGGGGATTATTATCACTGTTCCCATGATAGTGAGCATGTTCCCATGATATCAGTCATGATTTAAATATTGTCTAAAAATGAGTAGAAATCTTCTAAGGCTTTAATCACTTAAACTATAATACATGTTAAATGGAATTGAAAATGGAAATTGTTTGTGCCCGTGTGTCCTGTTTGCATATATATCTTTGGACTGATGGTGGACCGGGCTGCACGCCGCAACGAATGCTATTATGTCATTGCGCTTGGGCTGTAGGAGCTCCTCCGGGGTCTGAACCCCCACAGTGAGCACGGGTACACACTGGATCAAGTTGTACGCTGCAGCGGTCACGTGCATTGCATTGCATTCATACATTGATATATATCTGTCATTACTTAATTGTTGTTTATTGTTAACTGTGCTAAGATGATAGTTTCAACTTTACATTGTGGTATTTCGGGATTTCTTGCTTTCAAGTCATTATACATGTCTATTACCATTGAGTTGAAAGTACTCACTTTACTCCCTGCACCTTGTGTGTAGATTCGGGTGTTCCGGAGACTTAGCTGAGCAGTTACTGTCTTTCAGGGTTTACTCAGAGTTGTCCAGGTAGCTGCCTGACGTTCGCAGAACCCGACTTCGCAGAACCCGACTTCTCCCCTTTTATTCAGTTTGTTACTTGGTTGTTTTAGAGGCTCTAGACTCGTGACCCCAGATTCTGTGGGTGTGTTTTGTCAGATATTTTAGTCTGTTCCGTACTGTTTTATTTTAAACATCGACTTAATATTTTTAAACTGTTAGATTCCTTAAATGTTTGGGTAATAAGTTATATTATTGTGTTCTTGAGAGGTAATTGGTCAGGCTTGCCTAGTTGTATGGTTGGGCGCCGTCACGACCGGGTTCGGATCGTGACACTTTTAGGAAGAAGCTACAAATTTCAGCTTCTTCCGAGAAGTAGAAATAGAAAATTAATTTATTCAAAACAAAAATAACCTTATAATAATTTATATTTTCAAATTATCCCTCATTAATTTAATAATTTTTTCTTTTTCTTTTTTATTCTATTATACGTTCTTCTCTTTTGTATTTTAATCATATTTTTATTCTCTTTCTCCTATTTCTAAGAGTAGATTTTAAATTTATATTAAATGATGTACTGTGACATATTTAAATTATCATGTAAACGATAAGTAATACAAGCACTAGGGTTGTACATAATCTGATAATTACCGAATTAACATACCGGAACCAAAAACTTTGGTATCTGGTATTCAAGATTTTGATATTTGGTATGGTATTTTGTTTAAGTTTTTGAAATATTGATATTAGGTGTGATTTTCGATATTTTAATACACTGCACCCATTATGATTTTCGGTGTTTTACACAACACACACATTATTACTTTCCGTTATTTCTATAGTTTTTTAACCTTTACCACCTCTTTTTTCCACTATAATTACTTTTATCTATTTTCTTTTGTTGCCTACTTACGTTTTAGTCTTTCTCCTGTCTAGGCTTAGCTTTATTTTTTCAAGTATATTGTATATTTTTATTGTCGTATTTGTGAGTACCTCACTTAAGAATATTAAAATCTATGTCTTCTAGATAATATTTGAGTCGAGCAAACTGAAGTTACCAGATCGAATAAATCAAAACCAAAATGAGAAAAGTCAAAACATATCGAATTTAATTAGATATGTGTTATAAAATAATACAAGAACAATATTGCAGAGCAAGGTAGGGAGAGGAGAATTCTTATTGATATTTTGGGATGATTTACAATGGGGTAAGACCCCTCTATTTATAGGAAGAAAAATGACTTAGCCTCAAAGTAAAACTCTTCTATAAGATAGACATTCACCCTAATTAGAGTTCTATTCTTAACACTCCCCCTTGAATGTCTACTCAATAAATAATGTGCCTCGTTAAAACCTTAACTGAAATAAAACCCAATGGGGAAAAAAATTCTAGAAAAAGGAAAAGAGTACACATATTTAGAAATGCGCCTATTGGTTGCCTCGTTAAAAACCTTGCAAGGAAAACCCAGTGGGACAAAACCTTGTAAGGGAAAAAGAGTGCAACGCGCATTAACTCCCCCTGAAGAGAGTATCAATTCACATCCTTGAGTCTTCGCATTCCAATCTTGTGCACTAGCTTCAAGAGATCGTTAGTAGAGTTTTGATAAATAAATCAGCCATATTAACTATAATGAATATTTGCACCTTGAAATCATAACTCGTGATAGATATACAATGTCTTCACAAATATCGTGGAATGGCTCTTCAATATTTTCATAGAGATATCCTCGCCATCACATTATCATAGTTATAGCAAGATATATTGGTGCATAAATTGCATTAAGGAAGTGGTACCTCAAGATCAAGAATTGTAGATTCTTCAAGCAACTTAAATCCTTCATGGGTTGTCATATAAGTTAAGTCATATAAGTTATATAATAGACTTTAGATGCATATCAAGTTTTCATGTCATGCTAAACAAATAAGATATCGAAAACTGATTACACATACCATTGACTTTATACTTTCAAGTATTCGAACTACATGTCCAAAATTACATGTCTTTCATATGGAATCAATTCTACTTGAATTGTATTTCTTCCATTTGGCCAATATTTTCGTTTGTATTCGACAAACATAAGATCCTCATCGATATTTAGCGCTATCATAGATGTCGTCGACGAACATTTTATATCGGTTTCAGTAAATTTTCATAAAGACATAACATGGAGATCTCTTCATTCATACATTCAGGTACCTGAATCTCTCATGAGATTTTATGAAGTGTTATGTCATGTGATCTTCTAGATCACTTGCCTCCTTATTATGATCACTTTGATCATTTGCTCATCTTCTTTATTAAGAAGTTCTTTGAAACCGATTTGTCTATACGCTTTAAGTGTATCAAAGACTTTGTCCTTCTAGGACTTAATATGAGCATTTGCAGTGAGAATATAGTTACTTTCTTTGGGTCAGCAAATGCGTATGGCATGCTTTGCAATATGTTGCAATTGAATTATCCTTTTATGAACTTCAGGTTCATATTATGATATTCGAGGATCTATATATACAAATGATAATTCATCCCATGTAACCTTTTCTCAAGTGTTTATCATGTCTCCCCCTCATGTTAGGAAAACTAACTTGTTTCCTCAACTCTAGGAAATCATCTTTGTGCATTATCATGTTAATATACACAGCACATTAATAATAATAAGATGAAATTATTTGGTTCCTGACCCTGAACCACTTGTGAGGGGAGAATATAATATACTCTGGTGTATAGCATATATCAAATTGATATAGATAACTTTGTTCTCATAAGCAATAATTTAGCTATTAAATGGAGGCATTCAATAAATTATTTTGCTAAACCAACTATGATGTAAACCAACTTATCAAGATGAACTATATTGAATAGAAAATCTGGAAATTATGCTCGAAATTAGATTACTGAGCAATTTACCTCGCAAGCACCGGCCAGGCTGCAGGTTAATAATAATCGCACATGTAACCATATCATAGATGCATCATATGTGGTATACATGGCAGGCGAATGAGCCCATATTCACCTTTGATATTTCCAGAATTTATGGGATTCAACCCCAACTTTAGTTGGTCAATTAATTTATTGAGAACAAGTAATACAAGAGAATTCGTAAAGAACTTTCTAGTTCTTTAATATTTACCCATGTGAATTCTCTATTATTGTTGCACATCATACTTAAATTGATATGGCTAACCCGAATGCCAATTGAATAAATTATCAATATTGATAAGTTCATGTTTATACCATGACATGTGCAATTCTCAATAAACTCCAGGTTTATTATGATATGGATTTTTATATCAATTAACATCCACTTTATTGTGGCTTTCTTTTGTTTGTGTAGTACAAACTGGAGAATAAAGCGGGTAGCTTTTCATATACAGATTATCCCGCTACAAGTTGTAGTAATAGAAGGTATCAAATCTTTCCTTTATTTATTGTCTCAATATAATCAACCGCTTTCACATATACTTTGGAAACTGAATAAGTTTCTTTGAGACTTACTACAACACAATACCTTATTGGTAATCAATTGCGTTTCTTCAAAATAATATAATTGGCTCTTGCACAGAGTTCTCAATTAATGTGGTACTATCACATATTGCTATCACATTCTCTGCGGGGATATGTAATTTTGTTATCCTTTTCAAATCTGTAAATGCATCTGGCATTTGATTTGCTATTCTTTGCAAATAGATAATATATTGCACCTCTTTTTCACAAGTAGAGGTATGTGGATCAAGATGAGATAATGATGCATTTTTCCACAAAATTTCCCGTTTGGTTTCACCAACTTCTCCCCCTAATTTTGGGAAAAGTGTCTCATCGAATCGACAGTCTGCAAATTGTGCAGTGAACAAATCCCCTGTCAATGTTTCGAGGTAGCGAATAATGGAGGGCGATTCAAACCCAACATATATTTTCCTAACCTTCTTTGCAGACCCATTTTGGTGCAATATGGTGGTGCTACAGGCACATATACTGCACATCCAAAAATTCTTAAATGGGATATATTAGGTTCATGACCCAAAACTAATTGCAACGGGGAATATTTGTGATAATTCGTCGGTCTGAGACGAACTAGCATTGCTGCATGCAAAATGGCGTGACCCCAAACCGAAGTGGGCAGCCTCGTTTTCATGAGTAAATGAGGTATTCAAGATTATTCTCATCTATTGTCTCAATATGATATCCATTTTGAATGATATCTTTAAAACTCAACAAGTTTCTCTTGGACTTGGAGGAGAACATTGCATTCTCTATAATAAATATTGTTCCTTTAGGCAGAGTTATAGTTGCTCTTCCGGAGCCTTCAATCAATTTACTACTACCAGAAATTGTAGTAACATCTGCCTTACACAAACTTAAATGAGAGAAATATTTCTTCTCTTTGAATATCGTATGTGTGGTACATGAATCAATTAAAAAAATATTTTTACAATTGGACGTTGATCCAAGTTTGCTTTGTGAGATATTGTAGAAACAGGCAAAGACACAAAGTAAGAGTAGATTTATCACAGAAACAGAACACAGTTAATTATTAAGCATTTGTGTCACAAACAGTAACATAATCATAATGATGTTTTGCAGGAGGAACAAAACATGAAACAACATGTACAAAGGAAATTTCAACACGGAAATAACACATAATTATTAGCAAAGACAAGTGTTATATGCGAATAGTACATCATGCAAGTTGATAAATAACACATTAAATGCTACAGCACTACGTGTATAAAGTAATGTTTGTTAATTTTATAATAATGTTTCAATTACATTCACACGTAAAATACAACAGCATCACACAATGAAGCTAAATGATAAAGCATGTTAATAAACATTAACGAAGCATTACGATAGCATATTTGTACAGGAGATCCATATAGTCATAATACAACATACATGACCAATTAATGAAAATAATAAAACAAGTACCAGACTGATATTAGAATACTATTATAAATGGATTTACATACGATTCCATCACCGATCAAGTGATCTATTTTCCCCTCAGGGTGCTCAAAGAAGTCTGCCACATCCAAGTGAGTGATGTCAAAGTTATTGTCAGAGACAAAATTGGTTTCAGGGCCTTTACTCTTTAGAGATGCTTGATAAAGCTCAACCAAATGTCTTGGTACACGGCAAATTTTCGCCCAGTGCCCTTTTCCACCGCAACGATAACATATAGTTTATGAACTATTTGCTTTTGGATTCTCATCATATCATGCTTGTGGCAGAGTGACCAACTTTAAGTTGTCATATCTCTCCTTTAAGCCATTCCACGAGATAAGTGGATCTTTGACTGTGATATTCAATTTTCAAACCTTCATCAAGGTGATGGCGCAAGAAAATCAAGGCCTTAGCACAGTCTTGGGTGAATGCATTCTTTCTGTCTTTAATGGCGTCTCCAAGACCCATTGCATCCAAATGGATTTCAGCATCCAACACCCATGTCATGTAGTTCTTGCCCGAAATTTCAAGGGCAACAAACTTTCTTTTCATAATTGAGATATGGTACAAGTAAATAAGTTAATGACGTGTTGATTTTCATCATTTTTAACATGTGTGCAAAAACGATGCATGATCGCATAAGAACATGTAAACAATATGTATACATTGATGAATGTAATATATAATGAATTAAAAAGTAAGCTGAGAGGTGATATCTAGACAATTTTGACGTTTTGGTAATGTAATGGCACCTTTTGTTTTGCACTAACTATGAGTCATGTTGGATATAAATTATAATTTAGTATACATTAGTACTTTCTATAATGCATAATTATTGGAATAAGTGTTCCGGTGTATTTAGCATTTATACACTCAAATATGTACTGAGGACGTTAATAATTACATATGTGATAGTACATGAGTTAACAACCAAAATTTGTTGTACAGCAGTTCACTCGTATGTATGTAGTTGATACAAGAAGTAGTACGAGCAGTAAAATACAATAACTAAACTTACAATATTGTTACAAGCAACGAATAATCAGAATATACGTGTAGTAATAATATCTACACATAATAATACTAAGTTGATCACATATAACAATCTAAATTTCGTTTGTGTAAATTAATTATTTAAGTTACAGTATAAGTTTAAATGTTTGAGTATATAAACATATAGACAAAGTCTCTGATCGTATACTTACTGTGCTATACTCAACCACCAGCAATTCCAAGGAGTTTCTTCCGTTGATTCTTTTCCTTTTCAAATATAACCCTTAATTTTCTCAAAGAGATTCTTGAGATAGTAGATCTTCGTGCTGATAACGTGTTATAAAATAATACAAGAACAATATTGCAGAGCAAGGTAGGGAGATGAGAATTCTTATTGATATTTTGGGATGATTTACAATGGGGTAAGACCCCTCTATTTATAGGAAGATAAATGACTTAGCCTCAAAGTAAAACTCTTCTATAAGATAGGCATTCACCCTAATTAGAGTTCTATTCTTAACAATATGATATTATTATAGCATTTTAAAGAAGGGGAAAAGACCAAATTTGTCCTTCTATTTTAATAAATTAGCTATATTTATTCTTAGTTTTACTTTCGGTCCATATGTATTCCTACCGTTAAGATAGTAGACAAAATTATCCCTTCCCTTAGCAGAATTCACCGTGGCATCAGTCTCTTAAACTGCCAACTAGGCAAATATTAATCCAAAATTTAAAAACCCATGACTATTTCTTTGACCCACCTATACAAACACCTTATACGTCCCGCCTTTCTCTCTCACCCATTCTCTCTGTACCAAAGCTCGCCAGCGAACCAGACCCCCCAACACGGGCATCTCCCTTGCAATGTCACCTGCATTCTCCGCCGGCCATACATAAAAATTTGTTTCCTGGATCTTCATCTTCCATCTCCCCTTCCACCCTATATTTCTTTTCTTCTCTTTTTATTGTTCTCAAATCTCAAAAGCTTCTGAGCTTCTATCTGATGTAACTTATTCTCTATTCTTTTATTCATGTCTTCCTTTTTGGTTTTATGTTCAAGCCCCTTTAAGCAAAATATGTTCAAGCATGATCAAGATATAACTCATCGGAGTTAGGTCGGAAAAAGCTTCGGCAACTTTTCCTTTCTCTGTCTTGTCATCAGTGAAGAAACTCGACAAAATTTGGTCGATTTCACTGGTGGTTTTAGATCTATTGGGACTTTTGGTTCATTAGAATCCATTTATGTATCCAAGATGATGATTCGAAGATAGAGAGACCAACATTTGATCGGAATTTTTTTTTATCATTTGTATCCTTTTGTTAGAGCTTGATTGGAAAAAAGAAAGAGTATTTTGTCCACTTTTTCTGATCCGCCAAAGCCGATTCATAGGAGTTCATGGAATTTGTATGGATTTTAATACTACTTGGTGTCGGGATTCGTTCTAAGATATGTGATGGCATAATACAATTCCATTGTACATAATTTTTGTTGTGATGCGAAAATACTTTTCTAGGACTCATAAGGTGGTTTGACAGTTGGCTCAAAGAAATAGCCATGGGCATGGATCTTTTAAATTTGGGTTGATATTTGCCTAGTTAGCATTTTAAGAGAAGGGTCGTTGTGCCATAGTGTACTTCTGTTAGAACTAGGGACAATTTTATCTATTATGTTAACGATGGGGATGTACTTAGATCGAAAGTAAAACTAGGGATAAATTAATTTATTAAAATAGAGGGATAAATTTGATATTTTTTCCTTTTTAAGAAATCGAATACCAAAAATATTGAAATAAAGTGTTTAAATATTTAATTGTACCGACCAACGTACACCCATACAAACACTCAATGTTATTGGTTTTGAATAATTATATTTTATATTAATTAAAAATTTTAATTTACATCTTTACTTTATATTTCATGTTCTAATTGAATTCTTTTATAATAAATATTTAGATTTATTTTTCTTTTCTAAATAATACTATAGCAAAATGAACCTTTACAGTTATTTTCTATAATTTGATACTTAAAAGTACTTTTTTTAAATAATTGGTCAAATACAATAAGCTTGTGGCCAAATACAAAATGCTATTTTGCAAAAGTACTTTTTCAAAAAATACTTTTTATAAGCCGTCTTTATACAATCAGGTTTGTAAAGACAATTGCATTAAATATTATTGATTGATAATCATTATTCCTTCCAGTCCACAATAAGTGACCAATTTTTTTTTTATTTTGGTCCAAAATAAATGTCCATTTATAGAATCAAGAAAAAATTCAGTTTGTTTTTTAAAAATTACCCTTATGTAAGTATCCTTAAAAAGTCATTACTCATCACATTTGAGAAGAGAAGTAAGTGCTACTATAACTATGGTGCAACATTTAATGAAGGGTAGTTTAGTCATACTAACTATTTTCGTCTAGAATTTAGTACTTTCTTAATGGGTATATACCCAAAGTGAATTAGTCATTTATTGTGAACCGGAGGGAATAGTAAATAATAAATAATTTGTTATGACAATAGTTACTTACACTGACAGTGTAAAAGATCATTACTCCCACCGGTGCAAAATAAGTGATTTTTTGTGTGTTTTCACACAGATTAAGAAATTTACCTTTTAACATTAATTAGCAATATAATTGATTATATTAACATTTACTATCTCACATAAACACTCCTAACACATATTCCAACATTATTTACTCCATGAATAATGTAGGAAAAAATAATTAATTCATTCTTGAAATCTGGAAAAATCACTAATTTTGGACTACAAGAAAAAGGCCAAAAAATCACTTATTTTGGACCGAAGGGAGTATACTATAGTGCATATAATTTAAATATAAAATATTTTATATTATTAATGTAAAGGGAAAAAACTAAAACTAGAAGTACTGTCTATATACGAGAGCAATAGTATATCTGCTAAGGGCTTGATTTGCTCTTTTACTATTAAAAATATGCCTTATTTATCATCCGTTTGAGTTTCTTATCAAAAATATTTCTCCTATTATACTTTTGGGTCAAATTTATCCTTCATCCGTTAAATATGGTCAAATATACACTACCATTTTTAATGGACACGTGGCAGCATGTCATTGGACGTGACCCAATTATTAAATTTTGTTTAAAGCATTTTATTAAAAATTGGAAAACAAATGTTAAAATAGAAAATGTTTTTAATAATTCTTTTTTATTTTTTAAAAATTGGAAAAAATATTTTCAACAAAATATTTTCGTTTTTGAATTTTTTTTCAGTTTTTAAAGCATTTCGTTATATTTTAAAAGTAAAATTATTATTTTTATTTAAAAAATAAAATGACGAAAAAAGTATCTTCTATGTTTGAAGTAGCTAAGATACTTTTTTCGAATTTTTTTTCTTCATTTAAATATTTTTTCTATGTTAAAAGTATCTTTAAATTTCGAAAAAAGTATCTTTCTTAAAATTAAAAAAAATCAAAATGTAAAGAATAACAGTAGTGAAGTAGGATCTTTTCGGGAAGACAAATTAGAGAATTTGAACGGGTGAAGTTAAGAGAGATAAAGTTTTTTTCGAAATTATTTTACATTTTTTTATTTTTAAAAAGATACTTTTTCCAAAATTTATAGATAAAAACTTTATCTTTCTCTTAACTTCACCCGTTCAAATTCTCTAATTTGTCTTCCCGAAAAGATCCTACTTCACTACTGTTATTCTTTAAATTTTGATTTTTGTTAAAAGATACTTTTTTCAAAATTTAAAGATACTTTTAACATAGAAAAAATATTAAAATGATAGAAAAAATTTCATGAAATATTTTGAATAGAACATACCTTTGTGTAACACTTCCGTCTCTCTCATCCTCTCGGCGCACGTTAGCATAACGTACGCCGAGCTCGTGGTAATGGCGAAAGGCGGCAGTCGCGGAAGAGGACGACCGGGAAAAATCTCAATTGACACTTTTGACAAGCTGAATCAATTGATTTTGGAGAAGAACAGTACGAAGGAGGTGCAGAACCCCCCCCCCCCCCCCCTTGTGCAAGCCCTGGGCACCATGAAAGCTGCTGAACAAGCTTCCGAGACAGTGACAGTACAGCAAGAGGCTCTAATAGATATGGTAGACACGACTATGGAATCGCCCAAGACAACAGAGGTCGAAGGGAGTACAACCCTTTCGTGTACAGTGGAACTAGATCCTTCGGCGGAGACAACCATGCAACCAGCAATGTCAATAGAGGAACAACCAGAGTCTAGCAAAAATACATTGGGGGAGCCTAAGAAGAGCTGGACAACACTATTTCAGAAGAATCGATTTGCGACTCATGGAATGGCTCTTGACTACATACCCCCAGTGACAGCCCATAGTACAACTAGATAAAACGGAGGTGGAGGAGGAGGAAGCCAAATGGAAGTGTGCATTAGTGGTATACATCCTAGGAGACGGTCCTGGCTTCAACGCAATGAGGAGATTCATCAACTACCACTGGTCCTATGTCCCTGAACCAGAATTGTTCTATCATGACGAAGGGTATTACATTGTGAAATTCAAAGCAGTTGCTGATGCCAAAGAGATAACTGTGTGCTGGTCCTTACTCAATAGCCAATAGGCCTATGATACTCAAACAATGAACACCTGAATTTGATTTCTCAGAAGAGTTCCCGACTGAAATACCGTTGTGGGTAAAGTTTCCGAAACTACCAATGTCTTGCTGGGGTATGAGGTCTCTAAGCAGAATTATTAGTGTATTAGGAAAACCAATTTTTGCGGATGAATGTACCACAAAACAAACACGGATTTCTTATGCCAGAATGCTTATTAAGGTGACTGTCACTAAAGAACTACCAACAGAGATCTGGGTTATGGATCCGAATGGGAAGAAGTTTCTTCAAGATGTGGTCTACGAGTGGAAGCCCTCCTATTGTGAGAAATGCCAAACAATAGGACACAATTGTGCATCGCAGCCAAAGCAAATCCCAAAACAGCCTACACAGGTGTGGAAGCCAAAGGCAGTCCAGGAATGGAGAACTAAGGGCCCTGCATAATTAATCCAAGGGGTTTCATACTGAATCCAGGACAGTCCAGAGCCAAAGGGTTGATAAAGGCAATGACAAAGGGAAACAACCTCAGAGTCCAGCACTCAACATCACTAATTTCCCACCTTTGTCCCCCATCACTGTGAGTAATAGATTTGAAGTAGTTTCTGGTAGTAAAGATGACCCTCCAGGGGAGTTAGGGGGATCAACATCTTATCAATGAAGTGGTTAGTTTGGAATATAAGGGGTGTAAATAAAAGGTACGAGCAGAAAGAAGTTAGGGAGTATATAAGGAAAAACAACATTAACCTAGTTGGATTACTAGAAACTAAGGTTAAGCAAATACATGCTAGTAGACTTGCTAATCTACTAGCACCATGCTGGGGTATCTTAACAAACTATGTCTCAGGTGAAAAGGGTAGAGTGTGGATTCTCTGGAATCCAATAGTTTTTACAGTCACTAGTGTTCTGGAGGAAAGCCAGTTGATTCACAGCAGGGTTACCAGTAGGACATGGGATTTCACATGCTTCATCATTGTGGTGTATGGTTTTAATGGGCTGGAACAGAGAAGATCCTTATGGAGCAGATTACAAGCACTGGCATTAGGAATGCAAGATCCATGGGTAGTTGCTGGGGATTTCAATGATGTCATATATGACAAAAGATAGGCAGTCTTGCAAGCCAGTCAGACTCCCTGAAACTCAAGAGTTTAACAAATGTATCAGCTTGCTGGACTGTCAGAATTGCCTTGGAGGGGTGACTATAACACATGGATAAATAAACAAACTGGTGTGGACAGAGTATGCAGTAGACTGGACAGAGTCTTTGGTAACTATGAATGGATGATCAAATGGAACCAGGTGGTAACTGATTATGATCTGCCTTTAATCTCAGACCATAACCCCATGATAATGACACTAACATCATCTTCCTGCCATGGGAAACATACTTTCAAATTCTTTAATGTCTGGGCTGAGCATGAGGATTTCCAGCAGATTGTGGCAAGAGTGTGGCAGGGTGGAAAGTCAGACACTATGAGAGCAATATGGTCCAAACTCAAAGCCTTGTAGAGCCCTTTGAAGGTCCTGAATATTAAAGAATTCAAGACTATCTCACAGAGAATAGAACAGTGCAGACAGGAACTGGGGACAGTACAAGTCCAGATGAATCAAGCATACACTGATGGCCTACAACAGAAGGAGAAGGAGCTGGTACTAAAACTGGAAAAATGGTCACCCTGATAGAGGAAAGTGTTCTGCAACAGAAGGCAAGAGCAAAATGGATACAACTTGGGGACTCCAACACTAAGTACTTCTATGCAGTAATGAAGGAGAGAACTCAACACAACCAGATAACTGAACTTATCAATGCAATGGGAATCAAACTTACTACAGCTGAAGATATCAAAGAGGAAATCATGGGATTCTACAAGTCACTGATGGGAACCTCTGCAACCAATCTGCCTGCTATAAACCAACTGTACATGTCAAATGGCCCAAAACTGACACAACAACAAAGAAAGGAACTATGTACTGTTGTAACTAATACAGAAATAGCAGAGAGTCTCAAGGCTATTGGAGATGACAAAGCACTAGGGATAGATGGATACAATGATGTATTCTTTAAAAAGAGCTGGGGCATTATTGGTAACCAGGTCACCACTGCCATTAAGAAGTTCTTCACCTCAACTAGGATGTACAAACCAATAAACTGTGCAACTATTACCCTCATTCCTAAACTGTCCAAACCATCGACAATCAAAGAGTATAGGCCTATTGCTTGCTGTTCTGTCCTCTACAAAATTAACTCAAAAATTCTGGCTAACAGGTTGCAGAAGGTGATGGCAAGTATTATCAGTGAAGCTCAGGCAGGATTCATCCCAGGCATAAAGATCCAGGACAACATCATCCTGGCACATGAACTAGTCAACATGTGTCCCCCAGATGCATGATAATAATTGACCTCTAGAAAGCGTATGATTCAGTTGAATGGGTATTTCTACAGCAGGTTATGGAACATATTGGCTTCCCCAGCACCTTCACCAAATGGATAATGGAATGTATCTCAACAGTGAGCTTCTCTGTGCTAGTCAATGGAGAGGCAACTGTACCCTTTGCTGCTGCCAGGGGACTGAGGCAAGGGGACCACACCCTTCCTAGTTGCTCTGGTCATGGAGTAATTAAGCAGATTATCCACCTCACTAAAAGATGATCCAGCATACCAGTTCCACCCCAAATGTAAAAATCTGGGCATTACACACATGTGTTTTGCTGATGATTTGTTGTTGTTTGCCAAAGGAGACATTACTTCTGTCATGATCCTATCCAAATGTTTATCCCAATTCTCTGAATCTTCTGGACTACAGGCTAATCTGAACAAGAGCTCAGTCTATTTTGGAGGGGTAGCACTGCCTATACATAAACAGATCCTCGACCACCTTGGCTATGAGCAAGGTCAATTGCCATTCAAGTATCTAGGAGTTCCCCTGTCCACCAAGAAAATCACACTGCTGCAATGGCAACCTCTAGTGGATAGGATCACTGCCAAGATCACTTCTTGGACTGCCAAAACACTGTCTTACTCTGGGAGAATACAACTGGTTCAATCTGTCATCTTTGGGGTCCAAGCTTACTGGGCACAACTTTTTATATTGCCTGTGAAAGTACTAAAAATGATAGAAGGCATTTGTAGGAGTTTCATTTGGTCTGGGATGAATACTGTAGCTAAGAAAGCATATATCTCTTGGGACAAAATGTGTACCCCAAAATCAGTTGGAGGGATGAATCTCACTAACCTCAAGCTCTGGAACAAAGCTGCCATTGCAAAGACCTGCTGGGATCTAGCTCATAAAAAGGACAAGCTGTGGATTAGGTAGATCACTATGTACTACATCAAAGACAGACCTATAAAATCCATTCCAATTCCTGCTCAGGCAAGTTGGATGGCCAGAAAGATCAACCAATCAAGAGACATACTAGAGAGGATCTAGCATTGGACGGAACAGAAATGCTCGACTAGACAATTGTACCATTCACAGATGCAAGAGTTGCCGAGAGTCCCATGGAAGAATTTATTCATACAAAACTATGCAAGACCAAAGGCAATCTTCAACCTATGGCTATTCTTACAGGACAAACTCCCAACAAAGGATAGATTGCACAGCTGGGGAATGAGTATTGATCAACAATGCACCTTATGCCAAACCCACCCGGAAACAAGAGACCACTTGCTAATGACCTGCCCTGTCACTGTGGACTTATGGGAAAGAACAATGAACTGGCTGCAGGAGAGTTATCCTCCCACCAATGATTGGAACCAGAAAATGCAGTGGTTGATAAGCAAAGCCAAGGGTCGAACATGTCGAGCAGCCACCTTCAAAATGGTAACTGCTGAATTTGCATATGCTATCTGGCTGGAAAGGAATGCAAGAGTCTTCAACAAGATATTTCGATGTAACACTGCCTTACTGAGAGACATAGTGTATAATTGTATTGTTAGAGGTACCCCACGAATTAGACAACAATTACAACACCTTCGAATATAGTAGTATTAGTTAGTTAGGATATTAGAAACAGTTTATATGTTATCTCACAGATAGTCAGCTGAGTTGAAGCTAGACTATGGTTTTGTAATGTTACTTCATTGGTGATTAATGAAAAGCCTTAATTACCAAAAAAAATATTAAAATGATGAAAAAAAATTCGAAAAAGTATCTTTAGATACTTCTAACATAGAAAAACTAACATAGAAGATACTTTTTTTCGAATTTTTTTTCTTCATTTTATTTTTTAAATAAACAAAAATACTTTTACTTTTAAAATAAAACGAAATGCTTTAAAAATTGAAAAAAAAATCAAAAACGAAAATATTTTTTCCAGTTTTAAAAAATAAAAATATTTTATGAAAATTTTTAAAATTGTTTTCCAATTTTTAATAAAAATGCTTTAAAAAATTTAATCATTGGATTAGGTCCAATGACATGCTGTCATGTGTCCATTAAAAACTTGTAGGGTATATTTAATTATATTAAATGGATAAAGGATAAATTTAACCCAAAAGTATATAGGAGGGATATTTTTGATAAAAAACTTAAACGAAAAATAAATAAAAATTATTTTTAATAGTAGAAGGCCAAATCAGACCCTTTATGCGGCTGGAGAAAGAAACCAATTTTGCTCGATACCTTAACGATGAATTGCCTATATAGTTAATTTTGGAAGGCCTATGACAGTAATAGTCAAGTGCATTAACCGATTTAAAAATTCCCATCTTCTAATACAAGGAATATTTAACACTTTCAGTTTAAATATTATTTAACACTTTTACTTTAAAGAATATACGTCTTTGATAAATTTACAAAACGTATCTCACTCTGGATCACCTACTGGATTGGTTGTTTGACTAAAAAGTTATGTGAATAAGCTCAAGAACAATCTAAAATAAATAAGGATATATTAGAACCAAGCGTAATATGAATTAGAGAATATCATATAGCTAAGATCGGTGATGATAGTGTATATATCTTGAGATGTATGAACAATAAAACAAGTAATAATCTTTACACAAGAGAGAGAGAGAAAGAAAGAGTTGTATATTCTGAGTAAAAATACACATGAGCCTTTACAAAAGGAAGGTCCCCTTTATATATTAAGGGACCTTCCTCGAAATAATCAAAGAAAAGTACAAAGGTTGGTGGCATCAGTGTAAGAAAGAGTCAGAGCTTCAAACGACGTCGTCTTGAGTCATGTCACATGGCCTGTCCGCTTACTGGGGTCGGCCTTACTCGAGTCGACCTTAGTTGGGTCGGCCTCCACGCCAAGGGTGTGCGTGGGTAGTATTAGGACGTAGGGAACTAAATTTGCCCAATATAGATAGTCCCTCCGTTTGTTAGGCACGCAGCGAAGGAGCGTCTTCAACGAACGGACATACGTGCATGACCCTTCTTAGAAATTAGGTCGTAGCCGTAGACACTGTAAAAAAAGAGGGCATGATCATATACGAAAGTGTTCTGTCGTTGACATATAACCTCCTTTTAGGGTTCCTTTTTAGGATGACATCATCGATCACGTGCGTGATCATTAATTTTGCTCCCGAGGCGGTTCACGACATGAAGTGACGTTTTGGTTTTCTGCACTGGTTTTCGAATCATGCATTTTTTATTTCAGTGTGCCTATTCTTACAAATAGAGGGGAGGTTGAACCCAATTCATCTTTCAAACTTTTTCAAAGAATGTTTCCTCAATCTTTTCCTCGTCTTTTTCTGCTACTCGTTGCTATTTTCTTTTAAAACTTTCGTTCCTAGGAATCGAACCCCGTGTCCCCGAAGCGGATTTCTCTCATAACTTCCATCATGGTTAAGCGTCGCCATGATAGTACCAGGACCAATGGTGATGCCCCTTCTAGGGTTTCGTCGTCTTCAGATGATGGTAAAGCCGAGGAGGTTCTCGTTCCTCTATCAACGGCTAACATACTCCCACTGGATATGGCTACACGGAAGGATTTTAAGAACAAGTGTAAACATCCTCCTTGGGAACTCAGCGAGCTGACGCCATCTCACTTGGATGCTCTCGGGAAGTCATATGATATTCTTGATTACGTTGAGATGGCTCCCGCCGAGATGGACTATGCTAATGTGCACAGGCCTAGGTACTGCACATTCTATGAGTCCGCTTTTCCGATAGGGTATAGCTTCCTGCTCAATCCTCAGGCGGAGAAGCTTTGTCGTCTGTACGGGGCGTGTCCGGCCCAACTTACTCCGTATGCTCTGAAGGCGTGTAGGATTCTTACCACCTACGCGGCTAAGGCTGAGAAAGAGGTCTCTGTTCACCACCTCTTGCAAATGTTCAGCGTGAGCTTCATGAGAGGCACCATGCTCCAGTTAGTACATCGGGGCAAGAAGCGTTTAGTGGTGCAAGTTGACGACAAGGCCAGTCGTAAATTTTGGAAGAAAATTTTCTATGTACATACTGAACATCTGGTGTCTAACCACGAAGAGTTTTCATAGGCATGGAACGAAGCATGTAAGCATTCCTGTACGTAGTTTTTACGGCAATCTTATTTTGTTGGCTTTAACCATTGTAGATTTCTTTTTACCTTTATGTAGTGGCAGCTTGCCCTCCTCAAAGGATTGATGACATTAGGTCGTGGGTGCGAGTGTTGATACCGTTTGTGGAAGAGTGTCGTACTTGGATAGAATTCCTCAGGCTCTATGTCCCGACAGGTAACGCCCTTGCTTAATTGTTCCCTTCCGTTCTGGCTTGGGGGCTCCCCATAATTTTCCTTGCTCAACTCATACATGTTTTGGTAGGTCGGGGTGATTCTAAGAGGGCACAGAAGAAGAAGAATAAGAAAACTGTGGTCGGCCCCTCTAGGGCGGTATCTAATTCTGACGAGGAGGATATGATCCTTGTATGTACATGTAGGGGCAATGCTTCTCCCCCCTAAAGACAAGAGGGCGCATCGGCGGCGGCTCCCGAGTTAGTGTTTGAGGCAGTGCCTGGGGACATACTTGAAACGACGCCCGAGGACATACCGGCGGTTGTGCCTGGAATCGTCCCCAAGGTTGCTTCCATAAGGACGCCCACTGTCGAACCGACGCCATCTGAGCCCGACTTACACCCACGGAGGAGGGCCTTGAAGAAGGAGAATCGTTAGAAATAAAGAGACGCCAGATTCATGCTGGCAAGGCGGTGGCTACACAGGCAGAGAAGGTTAAGCCACCCCGCCCTGAGTCTAGGCCGGTCTTTATAGCTGAGGCCATTCACTAAGGGAAGTCTTCTCTCAGAAGGGAGGTCATTACTAACCTTCGCTCGGCACATCTTAGTAACGGCAGTTCGCGAGAGGTGATCGCCATTGAGGACGCGGGTAGAGAAGGCGGGTCCTTAGACCAAGTGGAGATGGTGGCTGGCCAGTCTTCCCGTCGCATAGTGATTCCTAGTCATTATAATTTGTTTGAAAATTGCGAGAAGGCGGCCACCAGCATGACACTCTTATGTGCAGTTTCTGACAGCGCGACCCTGGCGGAGGCCAGCCACAAGGACTTAGCCCGAAGAGTGGCGGGTGCGGCCTTACAGGTATGTCTTTTGACTGTATTGATGATTTTTTCCTCTGCATTTGTGAAGGGTGATTTTCCTTGCACTTACTTTTCAGCTTTTTCCAGACTCTTATCTTGGAGGCGGAGAGGGGTCGGCGCCTGAAGAAGAAGGTGGCCAAATACAATAGGTTGGTGCAGAAATACAACAGGATGTGTGAGGCGCACCAGACCTTGGCCGATATGTACAAACATGACCCTAACTGCAGGGTAATCTGTGAGGGTCTCGTGCAGTCTAAAGAGCAGTTGAAGAAAAGCATGGCTGAGCTGGAGAAGGTCGATGAATAACTCATGGCCGTTGTTTCTCGAACTGCGGAGATGGAGGTCCTTATTCAAGCTAAGGACGAAGAATTACAGCTCGACCGCATAGTGGCAGAGGAGGTGGCGGAATTGCATACTCGGGTTGCGGCCTTAATGGCAGAACTTGATGCCAAGAAGGCCGAGGTTGAGGACCTCAAGCCGGCTCTTGCACATGCCGATGCGTCTCGTGAGGCTCACGAGATGTGGTGTATGCGGAGGCTCGGCTGGTCATAGTTGAAGAATTTTTGGCAGCTGGGCGAGCATCTGAGGCAAAGATTGAGGGTCAACGCCAGTTGGTTAGAGCTTCCCGTGAAGCGGCCGGCTATAGTCCCGAATCACCGGCCCGTGAGGGGGTAACTCTGCAGATGTCAACCATTTGAAATCCAACTATTGGATTTCCAAGGCGTACCCTTCTTGAAATGAAGACAGGCCATAAGAAGACCAGGCGGGGCAGGATGATCAGAGTGGCGGAGGCCTTTAGGTTTTTGTAAGCAAATATGTTTGTAAATACCGATTTTTTATCATGGGTGTTGACCCCTTTTGAAGATAAAGACATATGACTTTTTCCATAATTAATCTTTTTTTCCCGGCATTGTATTATTTTGCCGTAGTTGAAGCTAAGTGGGTTGTTCGATGGCGACCACTCTGAGCCCCTACGATTCGGTAGCCTTGGCCGTGTAGAAATGGTGGCTTTGGATACGTAAGGTCTGACAGCCTTAATCAGTGTTCGATGGCGGCCTTAACCATGTAAGATTTTACGGCCTTAACCGTGTAAAAACGGTGGCTTTAGCCATGTAGGAGTTTTTTCGGCCTTGGTCATGTGAAAACAATGGCCTTAGCCATGTAAAGTTTGAGCGGCCTTGGCCATGTAAAAATGATTGCCTTAGCCGTGTAAAAATGATGGCCTTGGCCATGTATAGTTTTAGCGGCCTTGGCCGTGTAAAAACGATGGCCTTAGCCATGTAAAATTCAACGGCCTTAGCGGTGTAAAATCGATGGCCTTAGCCATGTAAAATTCGATGGCCTTAGCCGTGTAAAAATGATGTCTTTAGCCATGTACGGGTTTTTGCGGCCTTGGCCGTGTGAAAATGTGGCCTTAGCCGTGTAAAGTTTTAGCGGCCTTGGCCGTGAAAAACGATGGCCTTAGCCATGTAAAATTCGATGGCCTTGGCCGTGTGAAAACGATGGCCTTGGCCATGTAAAGTTTTAGCGGCCTTGGCCGTGTAAAAACGATGGCCTTAGCCATGTAAAATTCAACGGCCTTAGCCGTGTAAAAATGATGGCCTTAGCCATGTATTTGGGGGTGGCTGTAGCTTTTTCATACATTTGGAGATGGCCAAAGCCTTTTCATACATTGGAGATGGCCAAAGCCTTTTCATACATTGGAGATGGTCGTGGCCTTTTCATACATTGGAGATAGTCGTAGCCTTTTCATACATTGGAGATGGCTGTACCCTTTTCATACATTGGAGATGGGCGTAGCCTTTCTATATATTGGAGATGGTCGTAGCCTTTTCGTACATTTGGAGACGGTTGTAGCCTTTTTATACATTGGAGATGTAGCCTTTTCATACATTGGAGATGGCACTAATCCAGTCCATGTAGCATGTTGGGCTTGGAGAGTACACGGGGATGCTGATATGATACACTCCTACTGCAAACATCTCCAGGTGTTCCCTTTTCCGCCTCGTTAAAAACCTTCCCGAGAAGGAGTACGACTTAGGGGACGCCTTTTAGAATTGGAAATTTTTGTGGTGAGCGACGTTCCAGTTGCTCTGGAGTGTTTTTCCTTCCATTGTCTCTAGCTGGAATTCACCTTTCTCGGCTGCTGCTGTGATCTTGTAGGGTCCTTCCCAGTTTGTGCCCAGTTTTCCTTCACTTGGGTCTTTGGAGGCTAATGTCTTGGCTTGAGGACGTAGTCTCCTACTTTAAGTGGCCTTATTTTTTCCCTTTTGTTGTAATATCTTTCGACTTGTTGTTTTTGAGCTATCATTCTGATGTGGGCCATTTCCCTTATTTCTTCGGCTTCATCAAGATCTTGAAGTCTGCTGGTGTCATTTTCTGTTTCGCTGGTGTGCGAATACCTTAGGATGGGTTCGCCTACTTCGACCAGTATGACTGCGTCGGTTCCATAAACCAGTGAGTATGGGGTTTCCCCGGTGCTTGACTTGGGTGTAGTTCTGTGTGCCCACAAGACTTCGGGAAGTAGTTCGGGCCATATCCCTTTGGCATCTTCAAGCTTCTTTTTCAGTATGTTAAGAATCATTTTATTGGAGGACTCTTCTTGGCTATTGGTGGCGGGGTGGTATGGCGTGGATAGTATCTTTTTTATGCGCCATTTCTCGAAGAACTCGGTCGTCTTTTGACCGATGAAGTGTCGTTCGTTATCGCAACTGATTTCTTTGGGGATGCCGAAGCGACAGATGATGTTTTTTCATATGAAGGCGATGACTTCTTGTTCGCATATTTGTGTGTACGCACCTGCTTCCACCCGCTTGGAGAAATAGTCAGTTAAAACAAGTAAAAATCATACCTTTCCTCGTCCTGGGGGTAGGGGGCGACTATGTCCATTCCCCATTTGATGAAGGGCCAAGGGGAAGTGACGGGATAGAGAGGTTCTCCTGGTTGGTTTATCATTGGGGAGTACTTTTGGAATTTTTCGCACCGACGGACGTATTCAGCTGCCTCTTTTTTCATGGTGGGCTAGTAGTAGGCGGCACGTATGCTGCATCGAACAAGGGCCCGGTTGCCAGTGTGGGTGCCGCAATTGCCTTCGCGCACTTCTTCGAGTACCGGCCTCGTTTGGTGTGGCCCTAGGCATTTGGCTAGGGGGCCACCGAACATGCTTTTGTAAAGGTCGTTGTCGATCATGCAGTATCGGGCGGCCAGTACGCGAAGTTTCTGCGCCTCTTTTTAATCAAGGGGTAATGTCCCATCCTGCAGATAAGATATGAACTTGTTGCGCCAGTCCCAAGTTAAGCTAAAGAAAAGTACCTCGATGTGATCAACGGACGAGTGAAAGAGTGTGACTACACTTTCTTTGTTGATATTTTTGAAGGCTGAAACTAACTTTGCCAGGCCGTCCGCTTCGATGTTCCATGCCCTGGGGATTTGTTCAAAGCGGCATTCATCAAAAGTATCCATTAGCTTTGCGGATTTCTGTCTGGTACATTTGTAGCCTTTGCTCTTTGATTTGATAAGTCTCAGTGACCCGGTTTACCACAAGTTGGGAGTCGCAGTGGAGGAGAAGTCGGCGGACCCCGCATTTGGTGGCCCATTTCATGCCTGTAATAACGGCCTCATACTCGACCTCACTGTTAGACATTTCCGGGCATCGTATGGACTGGAGAATTGTTTTGCCCCTGGGGACCTGAAGAAGGAGTCCTAGTCCCGATCCATATGCATTGGCAACGCCATCCGTATAAGGACCCATAGGTCATTTTTTAAGGATGCGCGTTGCGCCTCGAGTTCTGCCTCCGGCCGGACTTCCACATTGAAGTAACGAATAAAGTCGGCTAGGACTTTTGACTTTATGGCGGTCCTCAAAAGGTATGTGATGTCATGCTCGCTGAGCTCGACGACCAATCTGGCGAGCCGGCCTGAGAGCTCGAGCTTATGTAAGATGCTCCTTAAAGGGAAGGTCGTTACTACCCTTTTGGGGTGGCACTGGAAATAGGGTCGTAGTTTTCGTGAAGCTACAACGAGTGCAAATGCCAGCCTCCCGAGGTGTGGGTACCGGGTTTCGGCATCCACTAAAGTTTTGCTAATGTAATAAATAGGAGATTGCGTACCTTCATTTTCGTGCACTAGAACGGCGCATTTTGCGACTTCTGATATGGCCAAGTATACCAACAACGGATCGCCTGGATTGGCTTTGACTAGTAGGGGTGGTGATGACAGATATGCCTTCAAGTTCCTCAGGGCCTTGATACATTCTTCATTCCACTGTAGTCCCTGGTCTTTCTTCAATACACCGAAGAATTTATGGCACCTGTCGGAGGAGTGCGAGATGAACCTGGAGAGGGCAGCTATCCGACCCGTCAACTTTTACACTTGTTTTTTGCTGCTTAGCATTTCTGGGGTGGCTTCAATAGCCTTGATCTACTATGGGTTGACTTCGATGCCCCTTTGTGACACTAGAAACCCCAGGAACTTTCCCGAGGCTATGCCGAAGGCGCTTTTTTAAGGATTCAGTTTCGCACTGTATCCCTTAACATTCTGAAGGCTTCTTTCACGTGGTCGATGTGGTCCTCTTTCTTTGATGACTTTACCAGAATGTCATCAATATATACCTCCATCGTCTTGCCGAGTTGTTCTTTGAACATCGTAGTCACCAGCCTTTGGTATATGGCCCTTGCGTTCTTAAGCCCGAAGGGCATTACCTTGTAGCAGTATGTTCCCTGGTGAATGATGAAGGTTGTTTTCTCCTGATACTCCTCGGCCATCATGATATGATTGTAGCTGGAGTACGCATCAACGAAGCTCAGCAGCTCATGTCCTGCCGTTGCATCTGTCAATTGGTCGATGTGGGGTAGTAGGAATGAGTCTTTTGGACATGCTCTGTTTAGGTCGGTGAAATCCATGCACATCTTCCACTTTCCTTTTCTCTTTTTGACCATTACGACGTTGGTGACCCATTCCGGATACTTGGATTCCCTAATGGAGCCATTGGCCAGCAGCTTATCTACTTCTTCACTTACTGCTTCGTTGATGGCGGCATTGAATTTTCTTCTTGCCTGCTGCACGGGCGGGCATAGTGGATCGACATTCAATTTGTGGGAGGCAATTTCTCGTGGAGTTCCTGGAATATCTGCATGGGAAAAATCAAATAGGTATGCATGGTTAGATAGAAATTCACGATACTAACCTGGATTTTATAGGTTGTGGCCTATGTAAGCTTTCTTTGCGAGGTCTCTGTTGCTCAGCTGGACGGGGTCGAGGTCTTCGACCGTAGCCTTGTTAGTCTCAATGTTGTCAGGATCTTTGATATCGTCCTCTGTCGGACGGACCTTAGTCCCCGATAGGGCTGATTGCTATGCCTCCGCACTTGCTCCCTTGAGTTGTTTGGTGTGCGTGTAATCTTGAACTATTTTGTAACCCTCTTGGGCGGTGCGTAGCTCTCCCCGTATGCTATGCACCCCCATGGGGTAGGGAATTTGATCACTTGAGTGAAACTAAAGGGGACTGCCCTCATGGCATGTATCCACGGACGTCCGATGATGGAGTTATATGTCGTTTCTTGGCTCATTACGTGGAAAGTGGTTTCTATCGTAACTACTCCTGCCAGAATGGGCAGCGTTACCTCCCAAGAGGTTGTTTCTACTGCATTGTTAAAACCAATTAGTGTTATGCAGCGTGGAATTATCCTATCCTCGATTCCCATTAGTGTAAGGACTCTTGGATGAATGATGCATATGCCGCTGCCATCGTCGTCCATAATCCTTTTATCATAACTATATACTATGTGTAAAGTAATAACTAAGGCATCATAATGGGGAGGAAAATAAACCGTCGATATCAGACTTATCGAAGGTGATACTATCTTCGAAGTCGTCATACCATTCGTGAGCGATGGTTCGCTTTAATTTGTGAGTGGTGGTGAATTTGACATGGTTGATCTCTGAGTCATTGCCATCCCCAATGACCATGTTGAGGGTGCATGTTAATGAGGGCGGCCTTGGCGGGCCGTGAGGTTGTTCCCGCACGTGTGCGAAGTTCTATTTTCCTTTGTCGCCGAGCAGTTCTTTCAAGAACCATTGATTCAGCATCCGGACCACCTCCTGTCGGAGACCTATGCAGTCTTCAGTTCTGTGCCCCCGTTCCTGGTGGAACTCACATAGGGCATTTGATTTTCTGATGGCAGGGTCGGACTTCATTTTCGCTGGCCATTGTACTTTGTTGCCCAGCTTCTCCAGTGCGTACACTACTTTTGAAGGAGATACACAAAAGTTATGTGCAGATAGTAAATGAGGCATACCTCTGTCTTTCCTTAGTGTCGCGACATGTCACTGTAAGGCGTCCGCGTGCCTTGGTGGTGGCGGATGTGAGGATCTGATATATGGTTCATGCCTCTCCCTGTTAAGGTGTGGGACTTTTTCCCGTCGTCCCTCGTTGCATCGGTCTCTTCGGATTTCTGGGTGCACTGTTATCAACGCCGGGTTGGAGCGTTAAGGTCGTCATCATCTCCACGTACCTCGGCACAGTAGGCATTGTGGATCTACTCCCAGGTGGTGGGGGGATATTTCATAAGGCGGCTAAGCAATTTTTTGGTTGCCCTTGAGCCGTCTCTGCTGAGCCCGTTCTGAAAAGTTGCGACTGCCATGCCTTCGGACACGTTTGGTAGGCTCATTCTGACCATGTTAAACCTAGCTAAGAACTCCCTAAGTACTTCTCCTGGGTCTGTCGAACAGCAAAGATGTCGTTGACCCGTGCTTTCGCCTTCTTGGCTCCTGCGTGAGCGGTGAAAAATTTATCTACCATCTCCTCGAACATGGAGATTCTTTTGGCCGGTAGCTGAGAGTACCACGTTAGGGACCCTCCTGTTAGCATTTCGCTGAACTTCTTCAGAAGTACAGATGGTACCTGCGCCTTTGATAGATCATCACCTTTGACTGTTGTAACATAGTGAATTAGGTGGTCCTCGGGATCTGTAGTCCCGTCATATACCTTCAAGTACGGGGGCATTTTGAAGGTCTTTGGGATGGGTTATGGTGCAGCTCTTTATGTGTAGGGTTGTTTAATGAACCTCCCCACGTCTCGCTTTGGCAACAGCTTGGGTGCACCCGGGATCTTGTCCACTCTTTCTTGGTGCTCCTTCATCTGGTCGCGAAGCGACCTATTTTCATTTTCCATTTCCTCCATCTTTTTTAGGATGGCTGTGAGTGTGCCGTTGTGGGTTTGAGCATCGACGGGCACGTTGTTCGTTCGTCTGACCTCGAGTTCATCTTCGACTGCAACATGGTCTGTTGCTGGAGTGCATCTAGCATTTTGGGGTGGCTTCTTAGCTAGACTACTCAGAGTATTTGTCAACCACTCTTCCAGTAATCTCTTTACCTCCGGGGGTGCTTCTTTAGTTGTAGATGTAGAAACCTCTCTTTCTCGTGGAACGACCAGATCTTCCGAAGGGGAAGGTGGATTTTCCACATTTATCAAGGTACTGGGGTTGCATGTAGAGCATCTCCTCCAGCAGCCGCGTTGAGAGGGCCTATGAGATCGACTCTAACATCCACGATAGCTTTCATTCTTGCATTGTTTTCAGCCATTTTAGGTTGTAGGGAGTAGTTTTTTGAAGGATCTCTAGAAGAAAACTAAAACTTTGATTCACGAACCCCACAGACGGCTCCAAATTGTTTGGCTAAAAAGTTATGTGAATACTTATTAAGCTCAAGAACAATCGAAAATAAACAATGATTAATCAGAACCAAGCGCAATAAGAACTAGAGAATATCGTATAGCTAAGATCGGTGATGATAGTGTAGATATCTTGAGATGTAAGAACAATAGAACAAGCAATAATCTGTATACAAAAGAGAGCGAGAGAGAGAAAGAGTTGTACATTCTGAGTAAAAATACACATGAGCCTTTACAAAGGGAAGGTCCCCTTTATATATTAAAGGACCCTTCTCGAAATAATTAAATAAAAGCACAAAGGTTGGTGGCCTCAGTGTACGAAAGAGTCAGAGCTTCAAACGACGTCGTCTTGAGTTATGTCACTTGGTCCGTCCGCATACCGGGGTCGGCCTTAGTTGGGCCGGCCTCTACGCCAAGGACGTGCATGGGTAGCATTAGGACGTAAGGAACTAAATTTCGTTCGAGCAAAATTACTTTTGTAAAGGGATTATTTTCATATGTTGGTGGCCTCGCATATAAATTACATATTCTGATAGAGCGTCGTAGGATTTATCATAAGCAGTGTCATAATATGAAGAATTGAACAAATAAATTACTTATAGATGTATGGGATGTCATTTTCTACATTTATCCCTAATATTTTCACTTTTCTAATATTTGGGAATATGCAAAGCGTTGCAACTTTTTTGGTATCATTAATTAGGTGTCATGAGATGATAAGGAAAATTAGTCCATATTTACTTCTTTTTTTGGCTCAAAATTCGAATTCGATTAGTATGACATGTGGGGAGATCACCTTCTAGAAAGTAAAACCAAAAATAAAAATAAAAATTGGTAATTGGAACAACAAAAATATACAACAAAATCTACCAAAATACATCCTTTTTAAAAAGAATAAATATTTCTATTACCTTCCCGAAAACTCTTATTCTATTTTATATATGAGATGCAATAGACCCTTTCCTTCTTTGGATTAGAGACGGATTCAGAATTTAAATTTTATGGGTTTAATTTTAAAATTTTTAGTATTGAAACTCTTATACTTTTAAAGTTATGGGTTTATATCTACTAATTTTTATAAATGATAAATTTTTACACATAAACTTTTTACTCCGTATCAAAATTAATAAGTTCAGTTGAACCATGTGATACTACACTACATCCGCCACTGCCCTATATCTTATATAAAACGAGAGTTTAGTATACCGAGCTACTCTTTTTTATGTGTGAGATGAAGCATAAAAGTTTGGCCTTAAAAAAGATGATATTATTGAAGGATATATATATATATATATATAAATACGAGCTTTACGTTATCGATGTAATTTTATTTATTTTTCAATCAATGTTTACTAAATAGATTACTTATCATTATCTTGACTTTTTTGTATGAATAATTTTTATACCGTCAATACAAAAAACTTAAGCTTTTTATTAGTAGATAAGATATTCACTTTTTCTATCACAATCACTAAAACGGAAAAGGGAATTTGGGGCATATAGCTCCATGCACCACGTTTTCAATGTTATCATAAGATATTGAAATTGACGTTCAAAATCCTTGTCAACAGCTTCCATTTTTTGAACAACAACGGTATCACCCATATGCCCACTAGGCGTGAAACTAATATTGAACTTCTTTTTCTTTTTCAAAAGAGAAACAAAGTAATAAAAGCTAGTTACAAATCAAGTGAGGGAATAATTAAACCCTCAACAATATTTTTGGTAACATGCAAAAAATAAAAAATAAAAAAATACTAATGTTTGGCTAAAAAGTTATGCAAGTACTTGAATAGCTCTAAAACAATCAAAAATAATATGAGTTAATCAGAATTAAGAGTAATATGAACTACAGAGTATGGAATGACCCAGATCTGCGATTATAGTGTACGTAATTCGAGATACAAGAACCATAAGACAAGTAGTAAACTTTGCACAAGAGAGAGAGAGAATCAGATAGAGAGAGAGTTGTATATTTTCAATAGCAAAATACACACGAGTCTTTACAAAGGGGAGGTCCCCTTTATATACTAAGGCACATTCCTCGAAATAATCAAAGAAAAGTACAGGGGTTGATGGCCTCAGAATACGAGTGTCAAAGCTCGAAACGACGTCGCAGTGAGTCACATCACTCGGTCCGTCTACTAACTGAGGCCGGCCTTACTTGAGTCGACCATAATTAGGCCGCCTTTTCCACCGAGGACGTATGTAGATAGTGTGGGGACATAAGGAACCAAATTTGCCCAATACAGATAGTCCCTCAGTTTATTGGAGACGTAGTCGAGAGACGTCTTCAATAAATGGACATACATGCTTGACAGTATTGGAAATTTGGCTGTTCCTGTGGATACCCCTGGAAAAGGCACGCCTATATATGAGGATGTTAAGCCGTTGACATCTTACCTCCTTTTTGGGGCTCCTTTTTAAGATGACGTCATCGATCACGTGCGTGATCATTATATTTGCTCCCGAGATGGTTCAGGTTATGACGTGACGTTTGGGTTTTGTGCGTCGATTTTCGAGTCATGCCTTTTCGATTTTCGTTTACCCTTTCTTACAAATAAAGGCAAAGTTGAACTTGATTCATCTTTCGAAAATTTTCTGAGAGTATTTCCCCAATCTTTTACTTATCTTTTTCTTGTGTTCGTTGTTCTTCCTTTTCTGAAACTCTCGTTCTTAGGAATCGAACTCGTGACCAGAAGCTCCTCTTTCTTATTACTTTCGCTATGGCTAAATGTCGTCACGATGATACCAGGACTAAGGACAATGCTCATTCTAGGGCTTCGTCGTACTCAGATAATGAGGACGCCGAAGAAGTTTTTGTTCCACTATGAACGACTAACTTGCTCCCACTGGATATGGATAAAAGGAGGGACTTTAAGAACAAGTGTAAACTCCCTCCTTGGGAGCACAGAGACGTGATGCCGTCTCACTTGGCCGCTATTAGGAAATCATATAATATTCCTGATCATGTTGAGATGGTCCCTACTGGGCTAAACCATGCTAATGTACACAAGCCCAGGTACTTCGCATTTTACGAGTATGCCTTTCGGATCGGGTATAGCCGATCGCTTTACTCCTTGTCGGAAGAGCTATGTCGTTGGTTCAGGGCGTGCACGGCCCAGCATACTCCATACGCGTTGAAGGTGTGTATGGTACTTACCATCCACGCGGCGAAAGCTGGGAAAGAGGTTACCGTTCATCACCTTCTACAAATGTTTAGTGCAATCTTTATGAGAGGCTCGATGCTCCGGTTAAGGAGTCGGGGAAATAAGAGCTTCGTGTCGCATGTGGATGACAAGGACAACCGCAAATTTTGGACGAGATTTTTCTTTGTGCATACCGACCACCTTGTGTCCAACCCTGAAGGGTTTCCAGAGGTGTGGAACGATGCATGTAAGTATTACCGTGCATAAATTTTACTATGGCAACCTTATCTTGCTGGGTTTCTTCGTCGTAAATTTCCCTTTATTTTCATGCAGTGACAGCTCGCCCTCCTCGTAGGGTTGACGACATTAGGTCGTGGGTGCAAGCGTCGATTCCATTTGCAGAAGAATGTCGTTCCTGGTCTGAATTCCTTAGGCTCTATGGCCTGACAGGTAACGGCCTTACCCAATTTTTCCTTCTGTTATGGTTTGGGGGTTCCCCATAAATTTCTTACCCGTCTCATGCATGCTTTGGTAGGTCGGGATGCCTCTAAAAGGCGCAGAAGAAGAAGAAGATCATGGACAGCCCTTCTAGGGCGGTATCTGACCTCGAGGAAGATATGATCCTTATTGGCACGTCCAGGGGCAGTACTTCGCCCCCCTCAAGACAAGAGGTCGCATTAGAAGCGGCTCCAGAGACAGTACCTGAGGCCGTGCTGGGGGTCGTACCTGAAACAACGCCTATAGAGATATCAGCGACTGTTCCTGAGATCGTTCCTGAGATTGCCCCCATAGGGACGTCCACTGCCGAACCGAATCCATCTGAGCCCGCTCTGCATCCCACTGAGGGAGACATTGGAGATGAGGCAGCGTCGAATTCTTACCGGGAAGGCTGTGGCCACTCAGACGGGGAAGGTTAAGCCATCCCGCCCTTAATCGCGGGTTTTTATGGCAGAAGCCTTTCTCTCAGGGAGGTCCTCTCTTAGAAGGGAGGCCACCAGAGAGAAGGAGCAAAATCGTGGACGTGGCGGGCCCTGAGGCCGCCACGGAGGATGTGGACAGAGAAGGTGGGTCCTTGGACCAGGTGGAGATGGTGGCTGGCCAATATTCTCGTCGCATAGTGATTCCAAGCCACTATAATTTGTTGGAGAATTGCGAGGAGGCGGCCACCAATATGACACTCTTGTGTGCTGGTGCTGAGCGTGCGACCCCGTCGAAACTTAGCGACAAGGTCTTGGCCCAAATGGTGGCGGGTGCGGCCTTACAGGTATGCCTTTGCCTCGATCGATGATCTTTCTTTTGCGTTACTGGAGGATGATTTTTCTCGTACTTACTTGGTTTCTTTTCCGGACTCTTATCCTAGAGGCGGAGAGGGGTCGACGCCAGAATGAGAAGGTGGCCAAATACAACATGTTGGTGCATAAGTACAACAGGACGCGCGAGGCACACTAGACCTTGGCCGATATGTATAAGCAGGACCCTAACTTTAGGGTGGTTCGTGAGGGCCTCGTGGAGCCCGAGGAGCAGTTGAAGAAAAGAGTGGCTGGGCTGGAGAAAGTTGATGAACAGCTCATGGCCGCTGTTGCTCGGGCAACAGAGATGAAGGTCCTTATTCAGGCTAAAGACGAAGAATTGCTGCTCGGCCGTGTAGTGGCGGAGGTGGCGGCAGAATTACGCACCGGGGTTGAAACTTTAACGGCGGAACTTGATGCCACGAAGGCAGAGGATCTCAAGTCTCTTGTACAGGCCGATACGTCTCGTGAAGCTCACGAGATGTGGGTCTATGAGGAGGCCAGGCTGGTCATGCTCGAGGAATTTCTGGCGGATGGTCGAGCGATTGAGGCGGAAGTTGAGAGCCAGCGCCAGTTGGTTAGAGCCGCTCGTGAAGCGGCCGGTTATAGTCCTGAATCGCCATCCCGGGAGGGGGCAACTCTGCAGACGTTAATCGTTTGGAATCCAGCTCTTGGATTTCCAAGGCATACCCTCCTGGAAACGAGCACGGGCCACCTGAAGGCCAGGTCGGGCAGGATAAGTAGTGGACTTTAGGATCCTTGTAAATATGCCTGTAAATACTGATTTTTGTATCATGGGTGTTTGACCCTTTGATAAAGACATATGATTTTTGTAGTAGGTAATCTTTTCTATTATTTTTGGCACCTTGTCTTATTTTTTACCGAGCTGTGTAGAACTCGTCGGCTTTAGCCATGTAGAAACGACGGCCATAGCCATGTAAAACCATGGTCGTAACCTTTTATAATTCGACGGCCCTAGCCGTGTAGAAATGATGGCCTTAGCCTTATAAAATTTGAAGACCTTAGTCGTTTAAACATGATGGCCTTAGCCATGTAAAGGATGATGTCTGTAGCCGATAAAAATGATGGCCTTAGCCATGTAAAAACGATGGTCGTAGCCTGATGGCCTTAGCCATATAAATGATGGTCGTAACCTTATAAAAACGGTGGCCATAACCATGTAAACTAATGGGCGTAGCCTGATGAACTTAGCCATATGAAAATGATGGTCGTAGCATGATGGCCTTAGCCATATAAAATGATGGCCGTAGCCTGATGGCCTTAGCCATGTGAAAATGATGGCCGTAGCCTGATGGCCTTAGCCATATAAAATGATAGTCGTAGCCTTATAAAAATGATGGCCATAGCCATGTAAAATAATGGTCGTAGCCTGATGAACTTAGCCATATAAAATGATGGCCGTAGACTTATAAAAATGGTGGCCATAGCCATGTAAAATCATGGTCGTATCCTGATGGCCTTAGCCATATAAAATGATGGTCGTGACCTTATAAAAACGATAGCCATATCCATGTAAAATAATGGTCGTAGCTTGATGGCCTTAGCCATGTCCAAATGATGGTCGTAGCCGTGTAAAAACGATGGCCATAGCCTTTTCCTTCATTTGGAGATGGCCGTAGCCTTTTCATTCATTTGGGGATGACCGTAGCCTTCTCATTCATTTGGAGATGGCCGTAGCCTTTTCATTCATTTGGAGATGGTCGTAGCCTTTTCATTCATTTGGAAATGGCCATAGCCTTTTCATTCATTTTGAGATGCTCGTAGCCTTTTCATTCATTTGGAGATGGTCGTAGCCTTTCCATTCATTTGGAGATGGCAATAGCCTTTCTATAGATCTGGAGATGGCCATAGACTTTCTATATATCTAGAGATGACACTAATCCAGTCCCTGTATCATGTCGGGCTTGGAGAGAACATGGAGAGGCGGACATGATGCACTTGTGCTGCAAACATCTCCAAGTGACCCCTTTGCCGCCTCGTTAAAAACCTTCCTGAGAAAGCCCAATTGGGACAAAACCCGGGTAAGGGAAAAAGTGTACGACTCAGGTGACACCTTTTTAGAAGTGGGAATATATGAGGTGAGCGACGTTCCAGTTGTTTTGGAGTGTCTTTACTTCCATTGTATCTAGCTGGAATGCTCCTTTCTCGGCCGCCGCCGTGATTTTGTAGGGTCCATCCCAGTTTGTGCCCAATTTCCCTTCACTTGGGTCTTTTGAGGCCAAAGTTTTGGCTTTGAGGACGTAGTCCCCTACTTTGAGTGGCCTTATTTTTTCCCTCTTGGTGTAATATCTTTAGACTTGTTGTTTTTGGGCTACCATACTGATGTGGGTCATTTCTCTTCTTTCTTCAGCTTCATCAAGATCTTGGAGTCTGCTGATGTCGTTTTCTGTTCCACTGGTGTGTGAATACCTTAGGCTGGGTTTTCCCACTTCAACGGGCATGACCGTGTCGGTTCCATAAACCAGTGAGTATGGTGTTTCCCCGGTGCTGGACTTGGGTGTGGTTCTGTGCGCCCACAAAATTTGGGGTAGTAGTTCCGGCCATAGCCCTTTGGCATCTTCGAGCTTCTTTTTAAGTATGTTAGAATTGTTTTGTTGGAGGACTCCACTTGACCGTTGGCGGCGGGGTGGTATGGCGTGGATAGTATCCTTTTGATGCACCATTGTTTGAAGAACTCGGTCATTTTCTGGCCAATGCATTGGCGCCCGCTTTCACAACTGATTAATTTGGGGATGCCGAAACGGCATATGATGTTCCTCCATATGGAGGTGATGACTTCTTGTTCGCGTATTTGTGCGTACGCACCTGCTTCCACCCACTTGGAGAAATAGTTAGTTAAAACAAGTGAGAATTGTACCTTTCCTCGTCCTGAGGGTAGCGGGCTGATTATATCCATTCCCCACTTGATGAATGGCCAGGGAGAGGTGAAGGAATGGAGGGGTTCTCCTGGTTTGTGTATCATTGGGGCGTACTTTTGGCATTGCTCGCATCGACGAACATACTCGGCTTCATCTTACTTCATGGTGGGCCAGTAGTAGCCGACGCGTATAATGCATCGCACGAGGGCACGGTTGTCTGTATGGGCGCCGCAATGGCCTTCGTGTACTTCTTCGAGTACCAATCTTGTTTGTTGCGGCCCTAAGCATTTGGCTAAGGGACCACCGAACGTTTTTTAATAAAGGTCGTTGTTGAGCATGCCGTATCAGGTGGCCTGTATGCGAAGCTTTTTCGCCTTTTTTTAGCGGTGGGTAGTATCCCATCCTGCAAATAAGATATGAACTGGTTGTGCTAGTCCTAAGTAAGGTTTAACGAAAGTACCTCAGTGTGATCAATGGATGAGTGGAGGAGTGTGACCACACTTTCTTTATTGATATTTTTGGTGGCGACAACCAACTTTGCCAGGCCGTCTACTTCGACGTTCCGTGCTCTGGGAATTTGTTCGAAGCGGCATTCGTCGAATGTAGCCATCCGTTTTTGGATTTCTGACTGGTACTTTTGCAGCCTCTGTTCTTTTATTTGATAATTCCCAGTGATCTGGTCTACCACAAGTTGGGAGTCGTAGTGGAGGAGAATTCGACGAGCCCCATACTTGGTAGCCAATTTCATGCCTGCAATAACGGCCTTGTACTCGCACTCATTGTTAGTCATTTTCGGCATCGTATGTACTAGCGAATTGTTTCACCTGTGGGGACCTCAATAACTAGTCACAGTCCCGATCCCGATGCATTGGCGGCACCATCCGTATAAAGGACCCATAGGTGGTTTTTGGGGGATGCACATTGTGCCTCGAGTTCTGCCTTTGGCATGACTTCCGCGCTGAGGTCCGTGATAAAGTCAGCTAAGACTTGTGATTTGATGGCGGTCCTTGGAAGGTACGTAATATCATGCTCACTGAGCTCGACGACCCATCTGGTGAGTCGCCCTGAGAGTTCGGGTTTGTGTAGGACGCTCCTTAGAGGGAAGATCGTTACTACCCTTATGGGATGGCATTGGAAATATGGTCAGCTTTCATGAAGCTACTACGAGTTCTAATGCTAGCTTCTCGGGGTGGGGTACCGGTTTTTGGCGTCCGCTAAAGTTTTGCTAATATGATAAATAGGAGATTGCGCACCTTTATTTTCGCGCACCAGGACGGCACTGACTGCGACTTATGATACGGCCAAATATATCAACAATGGCTCACCTGGGTTGGCTTTCACCAGTAGGGGTGGTGATGATAAGTATGCTTTCAAGTTCTTTAGGTCTTCTACAAATTCTTCGTTCCACTGCAGTCCCTGGTCTTTCTTCAATACACCGAAGAACTTGTGGCAGCTGTCAGAGGAGCATGAGATGAACCTGGAGAGGGCGGCTATCCGGCCCGTCAACTTCTACACCTGTTTTTTGCTACTTAGCGTTTTTGGGATGGCTTCTATGGCCTTGATCTGGTCAGGGTTGACTTCGATCCCCCTTTGTGATACCAGAAATCCCAGGAACTTTCCCGAGGCTACTCCAAAAGCGCATTTTTCGGGATTCAGTTTCATACCGTACCTCCTTAATATTTTGAAGGCTTCTTTCAGGTGGGTGAGGTGTTCTTCCTTTATTAATGACTTGATCAACATGCCGTCGATGTAGACCTCTATTGTCTTGCCGAGTTGTTCTTTGAACATTGCCATCACCACCCTTTGGTATGTGGCCCCTGCGTTCTTGAGCCCGAAGGGCATTACCTTATAGCAATACATCTCCTGGTGGGTGATGAAAGTTGTCTTTTCCTGATCCTCCTCGACCATCATGATCTAATTGTAGCCGGGATACGCATCAAGGAAGCTTAGCAGCTCATGTCCTGCCGTTGCGTCTATCAGATGGTCGATGTAGGGTAGCGGGAGTGAGTCTTTTGGACGTGCTTTGTTTAGATCGATGAAATCTACACATTCGCCACTTTTCATTTTTCTTTTTGACCATTACGACGTTGGCGACCCATTCCGGGTACTTGGACTCCCTGATGGAGCCATTAGTCAGCAGCTTGTCTACTTCTTCACTCACCGCTTCGTTGATGGCGGCGTTGAATTTTCTTCTTGCCTGCCGCACAGATAGGTGTAATGGGTCGACGTTAAGTTTGTGGGAGGAAATTTCTCGTGGAGTTCCTGGCATATCTGCATGGGAAAAAACGAATAGGTCTGTATGGTTAAATAAAAATTCACGGTACTGACCTGGATTTGATAGGCAGTGGTCTATGTAGGCTTTCTTTGCAGGGTCTGTGTCGTTTAACTGGAAGGGGTCGAGGTCTTCGACCGTAGCCTTTCTAGCATCGATGTCATTGGGATCTTTGATGGCGTTCTCTGTCGGGTGGCCTTAGTCCCCAACAGGGCTGATTGCTATGCTTCAGCACTTGCTCCCTTGAGTTGTTTGGTGTGCGTGTAATCCTGAGCTATTTTATAGCATTCTTGAGTGGTGTGCGGCTCGCCCCGTATGCTGTGCACTCCCCATGGGGTTAGGAATTTGATCACTTGATAGAATATGGAGGGGACGACCCTCATGGCATGTATCCATGGGCGTCTAATAATTGCGTTGTATGCAGTTTCTTTGTTTATTACATGGAAGGTGGTTTCCATCGTAACTCCTCCTGCCAGAACGGGAAGCGTCACCTCGCCTGAGGTTCTTTCCACTGCATTATTAAAACCTGTTAGTGTTATACAGCGTAGAAATATCTTATCCTCGAGTCCCATGAGTGCAAGGACTCTCGAATGAATGATACATGCGCCGCTTCCATCGTCGACCATGATCCTTTTAACATCAGTATCTATTATGCGTAAAGTAATAACTAAGGCATCATAATGAGGAAAACACAAACCGTCGGCATCAGACTTATCGAAGGTGATACTATCTTCGAAGTCGTTATACCATTCGTGAGAGATGGTTCACTTTAACTTGTGAGTGGTGGTGAATTTGACATGATTGATCGCTAAGTCATTGTCGTCCCCAATGATCATGTTGATGGTGCGTGTTGGTGAGGGGAAATTACCTTAGGCATCAGTTGTAATTTCTTATTGAATTCATGGTATTGAATTCTTAAGGCTCAACGTTCAGATTTATGTTTTTGGTTTATATATAAACCTATCAACTTGTATTCATGTGAAAATAATAACGATTTTTCTTCTTCTTTCTTTGGTGCTGGGTTTTCTTTTTATAAATCTTTGTTGTTTCTGCTCCTAGTTATACTTGAAGAGCTTGTTGAATCTTGGGGGATACGTCTAAAATTATTTATCTCGGTGTGGACGAAATATCCTTAAGAACAGTGTCCTTCACATGGCTCAAGCTAAACCTTTTATTCTACATAATCATCCAATTTTTCCCAACATGTACTAGCTCATAACCAATCAAAAACCATATAAGAACAATTAAGTTAAAATCGCGCCAAAGGAAATGTAAAAATTTAATTGTTTGAAATTGATTTATTTTTAACCCTTTGCACAATTGTTATAAGATGCTTCTTGAGTTGGAACACTTTTTTACTATGAGTTTTCAAACATTTCTTAAATATATTGATTACGAAAAGTATGGTTTATTTTCCTGCTTATGCATAAATGATTTATTGTCCTGTTTATGCACATTTTAATTAGAAAAATTGTTTAAAAACAGAAGAATTGACCTGAAATTATTAAGAATGGTCAATGGCATGCATTGCGTTTTCAAATATGATTTTTATTTTTTAATCTCGTACAATTTTTGTTTTTTCTTTTTTCTTTTTCTTTTTGAAGGGGGTGCCTTGGTGCTTGTTATTTGCGGATGATACGGTTCTGATTGATGAAACGTGAGGCGACGTTAACTAAAGGCTGGAGCATGGATATATACTCTAGAATCTAAGGGTTTCAAATTGAGCAGGGCCAAGACAGAATACCTCGAGTGCAAGTTCAGTGGTGTTACCGAGGAGGCGGACAGGGATGTGAGACTTGATACACAAGTCATTCCCAAGAGAGAGAGTTTCAACTATCTGGGATCTATAATTCAGATGAATGAAGAGATAGATGAGGATGTTACTCACCGTATCAGAGCAGAATGGATGAAGTGGAGACTCGTTTCCGGTGACTTGTGTAATAAGAATGTGCCGTTGAAACTTAAGGGTAAGTTCTACAAGGTAGTGGTCAGACCGATTATGTTGTATGGGACAGAGTGTTGGCCAGTCAAAAAGTCACATGTCCAGCATATGAAAATAGCGAAAATGAGGATGTTGAGATGGATGTGTGGACATACTGATTGGATAGAATTAGGAATGCAGTTATTCGGGACAAGGTGGGAATGTCCCTTGTGGTGGCAAAAATGTGTGAGGCGAGGTTGAGATGGTTTGGGCATATTAAGAGGAGAAACACAGATGCTCCAGTCAGGAGACGTGAGAGGTTGGCCTTGGAAGTATGGGGGGGGGGGGGGGAGGGGGGATAGAGGTAGACTTAAGAAGTCTTGGTGTAAAGTGATCAAGTAGGACATGGCGCAACTTGAGCTGACCGATAACATGACGTGAAAGATTAGGATGGAATGTTAGTAGGTAGTTGGGCGTTTCCCTTTGTCTTCCCTAGTTCGATGGTATTAGTGCTAGTATGATCCCCTTTTTTCCTTAGTTTGCTATAGCCGCTTGTATTGTTCTGTTACTACTTATCTTCGGTAATTCCATAATTTGCTAGCATGCTTCGTCATATTCTCGTGTGCTGCCTTGGACTTATCTGGCGAAATATACTATCTTGTTACTTGTTATCGGTACTATCTTGCTATTATTTGTTGTTATCCCCAATTTAGTTTTCTAACTGTTTGTTTTGCTATCACTTGCTACCATGGATTCCTACACCTTCTTTAACCGATGGTCATTTGGAAACAGTGAAAAAGTAGGGGTAAGGCTGTATACATCCTACACTCCCCAAACCCCTTTTGGTGGGATTATACTGGGTAGTTGTTATTGTATTTTCAAATAAGCTATTCACAACAATTAATTGGCATGTTTGTCCATAAAATGATTTTCCTTTTTTTTTTCAAAAAATATGTTTTTCCATGAAATTTTGCCAGGTTTTGAATTTTTTTTGAAAATGTGTGTTTTCAAAAATCAAAAAATAGTTTTTGACCACTTTTTCAATATTTTCAAAATTTTTCCCACTGACAAAATTATAATTTTTTAAGTGAAATAAATGGCTAAACATAATTTCAAATTTCAAGTATCATCTTTTTCGCTCAAATTCAACTACTATTTTTTTAAAAAAGTTATAACTTTTATGTCTAAACGCATACTAAATTTTTTACGAAGGTAATAAAAAGGCTCTACAAGGTTCAGAAGCACAAAACACCAGTTATTTCGAAACTATTTCAACAGGTGTACAGTCCCATTTTCTGAAAAAATGTCAAATTCTACCATTTATGACTATGTTCTTTCTTTGCCTTTTTCGAAAAATATGATTATGGGGGACCTCACGACAGGGGCGGCTCCCAAAATTTTCTACCAACACAGCAAAAGAGTAAAATTGAAAATCATGAATACTTTACAAGTTGAAATAATTACTGCTCCATCTATTTCAATTTAATTACTGTATAAATGACGCACGTTTCATATAGTTTGTTCTAAAAAATAATATATTTTATATTTAAAAATAATTTAACTTTAAATTTTCTATTTTACTCAATTTATTTTTAATAAAAAAAATTTATAGCCACAAAGATGTCATGATCTCATAAAAATTTTAACACTTAAACTTTTTGATCCACATATTTTAAAAGTTTTTTTTTTCATTAACTTTTGAGCCTATTAGCGCAAATCACGACACAAAGATTTTTTAGACATAATTTCTGGCATCACAAAATTCCAAGGATTTTCTAGCGAGGAGAGTAGTATCTTTACATTAGCATAGCCGAATAACTTTATTATAATTATTTTATATATCTTTTTTAACTTTTAAATATTGTGATTCTAAACCAAAAATATTTCGTAATAAGAAAATATTCTTTGAATCTTAATATTTTATGTTATATTTCTACATGAGGGAGTATAATTAAACAAAAAAGTAAGACACAAAAAAGTGAAATTCCACTTTTGATCTGTTATTTGTTCTTTTACTACTCAGTCACGTGTACGTGAGTTAGGAAAACCTTCACGTCCCCCCACAGTCTACACTCTACAGTAAAGGTGTCAATCGGGCCGGATGGGACCGGACAGCACCAGACCGGTATAATCCGGGATCGAACCGACCCGATTACTAAGGGACCGGATGAGCTGGGTACGATGGGGGAGGGGGTTGATCCGTTTGGGATTTTTGGGGTTGGAACCGGACCGGACCGGCCCGGTTCAACGGTCAAAAATTTTTTATTATTATTTTTTTATTTGTTGAATTTATGGGCCCACATTACTATTGGCAACGGTCCAGATCCATTGGCCAACGGATAATTTTGTAAAAAAGCTATTTTTTCATTATTTTTTTGTATTTATTAATTTACAATATTAACCCTTCTTAAAATCAATAAATACCCTCATCTCTTCTTCATTTCTTCACTCAAAATTCTTATCTCAATCTCAATTCTTAAATTATCAATCTCAGTCTTTCCTTCAATTTACAAGATTTCATATTCTAAATTTATAATTTTATTTGTCTCTCTTTTCCGAATTTAATTTATCGCAATTTGTCATTCGGAATTTGAAGCTTGAAGTTCAAAATTGAAATACTTGCTTGACGTTTGTTCGTGGTAACACCGAATTTGCGTAATCAAGTGCTCAATTTATTGTCGAATTCGATGCACTCCCTCCAACTCTTTTTCTTATTTAATATTTTAATTGCATATTTAATTTTAGCTTATACTTTTATTTTTATAATATGTTTAATGCTGCTAAAAGAGCGCGTAGAAAAGTTACTGGTAGGAGTGAAAATAAAAAAAGAGGTAGTCCTCTAGCTTCCGGTAGTAATAGTAATGACCCAATAACACATATTTCTGAATCATCGCTTAATTTGCAAGATGTAGAGATTGATTATGAACAATTACAATTTTGGAATAGAAGATAATGAAATTGGAATAGAAGATGAGATACCACCTACACGTAGTAGTGAAAATGTTGGTAGTATTGGAGTTGGAGTTGCTAGTGCTACAAAGGGTAGTAGACCACCAATGGCTCCAACTTCTAATAGTAAAAGAATAAGTCCGGTATGGAAATTTTTTGAAATAATAGAAGGTACTAATAGAGTTAAGTGCAAACTTTGTAACGAAATTTTTAAACATTTGACCGGAAGAAATTTAGGGGGGACTGGGACACTTATTAGACATATGATGTCTATCCATCCCATAAAATGGGGCAATAATGGGGATGGAAGTCAGACAACTATTAACCCAACTACTGGAGGTCATTTAAAATATGATAAAATGATGGATCATGAGGAATTAGCAAACATGATTACTTTGGGTTGTTTACCTTTTTCTTTTGCTTCTTCATCGTATCTTATTATGTATATTCAAAGGATTTACAATCCTTTATTTAAAGGTATCCCTAGAAGTATTTGTAAAGCAGATATCTTTAGACTTCATGGACAATATCAAACATACATACGTTATTTGTTTAGTCACCTTCCTTCTAGAGTATGTCTAACTTCTGATATTGGTCATGCTCTTAATGGAAATGATTATTTGACAATTATATGGCATTGGATAGATGATAATACTTGTATGCAAAAACGTATTATCGCTTTTAAATATGATGAAGATCATAGTCATACTGCTACGTTTATAAGTAGTACAATTGTTGAAGTTGTTGAATTTTATAATCTAAACCAAAAAGTTTTGTGTATGTCTTTTGATAATGCTTCAAACAATAATGCCGCAGTTTCAATTTTAAAATTGCATTTGCAACCACTTCTTGATGATATTTTTCATGTTAGGTGTGCATGTCATGTTTATAATTTAATTATTAAAAGTGGCCTTGATCTATTTTCAGTTGAGATTACTCATGTTAGAAGAGCAGTTGGTGTTATTCAAGGAAATAATAGACAATCAAGAATAAAAGAATTTAAGACTAAGTGTATCCAGTATAACTTTAAACCTAGATTCATGCCAGACGACATTGTTACTATATTAAATTATACATATATATTTTTAAAATGTTGTTACAAGTATAGATTTCCTATAACTGAAGCTGCTAATGCACATTGTACTGATCCTAGGCGTATGTTAACAAGTGATACTTGGGATGTCATTAATGATGTTGTTAAATTTTTACACAAATTTTATACTGCTACTGTTGTGTTTTCTGGCGCATATTACCCCAATGTTACTATGGCTTTAGTACATATAGCTGAAATTTCTTTGCTACTATCTGAATTTAAGAAGAAAGAAAAATATATGGATGTTGTTGAAAAAATGCAAGCAAAATTCAAAAAATATTTTCTTTCCAATTCCTCCGATTTACTTAATTGGTGCAGTTTTAAATCATTTTATTAAAATGTCAGATTGTCACCAATTAATGAATGCTTTATATACTTATATGGAGATTGGAGAAATTGAAACCCCAAATTATATGACTCTATGAACAAGCTAAATGAATATTTACAACAACTATATAATTATTATGCAAATGAATGAGATAATACTGCTCGTGCTTCTGGCAATGTTAATTCCGCTATGCAATGTAGCAGTTCTGCTAATGTGGATGATGAAGGTCTTGATAGTTTCAATATTTTTTCTACATTTTCTAACACTCAAACCAGTAGCAGGAATATTGATGAGCTTCACTTCTACTTGAAGAAGCAAAAGGAGCCTCGCACAAATGACTTTTCACCGTTGGGATGGTGGCATGAAAATGAAAAGCAATTTCCAGTTCTTTTCGCTATGACTCGGGACGTGCTGAATGTGCCAATTTCTACTGTTGCATCGAATAGTGCATTTAGCCAAGCAAGACAACAACTTGGAGACACCCGCCACTCATTGGGAAGCAATCCTTTGGAAGTTTTAGTATGTTTCAGATATTGGATTAGATCGGAACGAAGAAATCAAGGAAAGGAAGATGTTGATAACCCAGAAGACGAGGAACTTGGAGATATATTAACCCATGGAAACCCATCCGAATTTAACGAAGAAGGTCAGTCGGTTCATATTGATTATGATGAACTTGCTATGACGATGCAAAACATTTGAAATTACTACTTTACTAGTTTACTTGTTAGAAAAAATGTAAACATTTCATTTTCTACTTTTTCAATTTGAAATTGAGAAATAAAGTAGCACTCGCAATAAGTGCAATTTTTCCCCATCTTACTTGTATTCATTCAATTATTACAAAGTATTAATATAATTATAACTTAACAGTTATACTTAATTCCAAAAAAAATTGAAAATATACTAAACCCGGTCCGGCCCGGAACCCGTATGGTTCAATTTTATCCCGAACTAACCCAGGCCGCTACGAACCCGTCACTGTGCAACCCAGACCGGCCCGGCCCGGAACCCGGACAGGTCGAAAAAATTCGGACCCGGACCGGCCCGGGAGACCCGTTTGTTACCCTTGGTCTACAGGCATTTAGATTTTACGGTCTGTTTGGATTATTGTTCCCCGTCATTTTATAATATATTGTATTGTATTGTATCGTATTATTATATAAATATAATATTTGAATAGATTGTATTATTTGTTATTATTAAATAATATTTTACTGTTTGGTTTTACTGTATCGTACTGTGCTATAACTGATAAGTTTATCAAAATACCCTCAATTATTTAAATATTGAATTTATCAAAAATTATACATAAAATAAATTTAAAAAAAAAAAAAGAAGTAAAACAACTTAACAAAGCAGAACAGAAGAAGTCAAAGAAAGGAACACAACTACTTATAATTGAGTTAAAAGTAATTTAGGAGAAAAATAAAGTAGAAGGCCGCAAAACATCTTTAACATTGGCGGTATAAGTACTGGAAAAAATAAAGTAGGTTAAAAGTTGGAGATTTGAAGTTAAAATAGAAAAAAGTAAATGGTAAAACAGAATTGTGGAGTAATAAATTAATGTATAATTGGAAAGAAAAATAAGAAATGATTTCACCACACTAAATCGGTTGTTTAAAAAAAGGGGATTTTTTATTATTCCGAAATAATAGATTTAACAATACAATACAATAAATTTTAATGAAACAATCAAAATAATTACTCCATCTATTTCAATTTATGTGAACCTATTTCATTTTTGATATGTGCTAAAAAGAATGACCCATTTTCTTATTTGAAATAATTTACCTTTATGCAATAATTTATAGCCACACAAAATATTTATACCTTATTTTATACTATAAATTTAAAAATCTTATTTTTTTTAAAACTCCATGTACAATCAAAGGAGTTAACATAAATTAAAATGAAGAGAGTATTGTTTTGGAATAACAATACCATACAATACAAAGAGAAACAACCCTCCAAACATTGAGATTACAAATTGATAATAAAGACGTCAACAACCAAACAAACAAGGCCCTATATAAATTGCACAATTCCGCCATTTCTCTTCCTCCTTCCTCCGCTGCAACCCTTAGACAACGACCTCCGCCGCCGGCTAAATCTCAACATCTCCGGCCACCTCCGGATTCTATTATCGTCGTACGAAATGGAGGTTCTTCATTTTACCTCCGTAAAGTCATTGAATTCCTGCGTCTGTCCGGACTTAACGGCTAAAACCTCCCCCATTGTTCCCACTAATGCCGTGAAAACGAGAAAACTCAAAAGGAATGCATTTATCCGTGCTAAGGCGGTGGAGATCTTGTCATCTATAGTTACGGCAGCGGAGCCGTTACAGGCTTCACCGTCACAGGATTCACCGGCTCCTTCGGTTCCGTTGCTACGAGTTTCGCCGAGCTCGTTGCAGTGCGAACCGGGATACTTAATACCGAATAATCCGGTTTTAGGTACCGGTGGTAAGCTTGGTTACGAGTATTTGACGAACATCTTGTCGTCTAAAGTGTATGACGTGGCTTATGAGACTCCTTTGCAGAACGCGCCTAAGCTGTCAGAGAGATTGGGAGTTACTGTGTGGCTCAAAAGAGAGGATCTTCAGCCGGTATCTATCTTTCGGTTTTGTTCTTTGATACATTACATAGGAATTGTTAAAGTTTGAATTTTTGGTATTAAATTAAGTTCTGTTATACATTTCTGTGCTAAATAATACTTGTTAGGCTTGTTACTCTAGATTGGGATTGAGGCATAGTAGTAGTTGTGTAAATGGAATTTCTTCGGAACTAATATTTTAAAAGCTCACAGCTACTTTACACTGAGAATATTTAGTTGCTAAGAGAGTATTTGGTATGAGAAAGTCAAATGAAAACTTGAAAAGTACTAAGAGAGTGTTATGATAAATAGCAATTTATGGTGGATGTCTACTCTTCTTCCATGATCTTCATCTCAAATGGTTTATGACATATTCAATAACATATTTTGTATGTTGAATGACATATTCCATGATATATTTTTTTCACTTTTTATGCATATATAAAGGCCTTGTAATAGATAGGAAAACACACAATTGAAGAAGAAAATCTCTTCCTTCTCTCTATCTATATTTCTTGTTCATGTTTCACTAAGTTGCTTATATTTCTTGTTCATGTTTTACTAAAGTGCTTTCATTTTATAACACGTTATCAGCACGAGTCTCTAACCATCACGGTAGGTTATCTTCTTTTAAAGTTCTCGACTATGATTTAAAATTATCAGGTTCAACATGTTTCTCTCTTTTGTAAAAATAATGATATGTTTTGTTGAATACTTAGTTTTTCTCAATTATATTTAAAAACAAAAATAGAAAGAGAAAGATACTCATACTTCACCATGATCGCTTTATTTATGAATAAAGATGTAATGATTTTAATGAACTGCTTCTTAATTGATTTGCATTATTAAAATATAAATAGAAGTAATCAAAAATAGACTTAGATAATAATAATATTTTCTTGACAGTAGTACGTATCCAAAATATGAATATAAATAGTGTTTGCATCATTAAAATATTACATCCTACTTTGACTAAATCCATGAAGTTTTTATTGATTATTCATCTTCTTCTGTGTAGAAATAAAACATGTTAGTAATAATGAGGTTACTTGAAATTGTTTTTGTTTTTAAGTCTATTTTCTTATTGAATTCAAGTATATCTAGTTACATGCTTAAGTACTTGGGTACACCTAACATAATGTGTGAATATACATTATTGTGCAGTATAACATGATATACTACACTAGCTACATTTAACTATTTATTTTGACAAGCCTACATACAGAATATTAGTACACATGGAGATAATATGTAGGTATAGATTTCACGATATTAAAATTTTTATATTCTTTAGATGCACGTATAATTCTTTTATATGGTCAATCTAGAAAAGTAACAATACTAGTTATGTAGCATGTCATCACTTAGCCAAATTATTACTAAAATTGCTTGATAAAGATCTTAGTGCAATAAAGGTATTCATATTATCCGGTATTGTCCTACACGTATTTAGTACACTTTAAATCATGCTAATTAACTTGAATAATTTAATGATGCATGCACTAACTAGACATACAAGATTAAGTATGGATATCTCACAAAACAAACTTGGATCAAAATTCAATTGTAAAAATATTTGTTTAATTGATTCATGTACCACACATACAATATTCAAAGAGAAGAAATATTTCTCTCATTTAAGTATGTGTAAGGCAGATGTTACTACAATTTCTAGTAGTAGTAAATTAATTGAAGGCTCTGGAAGAGCTACTATAACTCTGCCTAAAGGAACAATATTTATCATAGAGAATGATTTCATCAGTACAAGTCTCGGGCCAAAAGAGGGTTATTGAGAAGTTCCCATCTTTATCTTGTGGCATGTATTGGACAAGAATTAGTGCAATTGAGGCACATTCTACCGTAAACCAAAAGGTTACTAATTCCAATACTTTCGTACTTTGGCATGATCGATTGGGACATCCTGGATCAATTATGATGAGACGGATTATAGAAAACTCAAATGGGCATCCATTAAAGACTTTAAAGATTTTTTTAAATAATGAATTTTCTTGCACTTCTTGTTATCAAGGCAAGTTAATTATTAGACCATCACCAACAAATGTTGGAATTAAGTCACCTGCGTTTTTGGAACGTATACAAGGGGACATTTGTGGACCTATTCACCCACCTAGTGGGTCATTTAGATATTTGATGGTCTTAATAGACGCATCTTCTAGATGGTCTCATGTGTGCCTATTGTCATCTCGCAACCTTGCGTTTGCAAAATTTATGGCACAAATAATTCGATCACGGACACAATTTCCCGATAATCCAATTAAGTCTATTAGACTAGATAATGCTGCTGAGTTTTCATCCCAAGCATTTAATGGTTATTGCTTATCAATTGGGATAAAAGTGGAACATCCTGTAGCTCATGTTCACACTCAAAATGGTCTTGCAGAGTCTTTAATTAAACGTCTGCAATTGATAGCAAGACCGTTACTCATGAAAACGAGGCTGCCCACTTCGGTTTAGGGTCACGCCATTTTGCATGCAGCAATGCTAGTTCGTCTCAGACCGACAAATTATCACAAATATTCCCCGTTGCAATTACTTTTGGGTTATGGACCTAATATATCCCATTTAAGAATTTTTGGATGCGCAGTATATGTGCCTGTAGCACCGCCATATCGCACCAAAATGGGTCCGCAAAAAGGTTAGGAATATATGCTGGGTTTGAATCGCCCTCCATTATTCGCTACCTCGAAACATTGACCGGGTATTTGTTCACTGCACGATTTGCAGATTGTCGATTCGATGAGACACTTTTCCCAAAATTAGGGGGAGAAGTTGGTGAAACCAAACAGAAAATTTTGTGGAAAAATCCATCATTATCTCATCTTGATCCACGTGCCTCTATTTGTGAAGGTGCAAAAGATTATCCATTTGCAAAGAATAGCAAATCAAATGCCAGATGCATTTACGGACTTGAAAAGGATAACAAAATCACATATCCCCCAGAGAATGTTCCAATCCGTATTGATGTCCCTATTGGACAATCTTCTAGTGTCATAGCTAATGAGTCGAAAGCACACCTAAAACGTGGAAGACCATTAGGTTCCAAAGATCGAAATCCTAGAAAAAGGAAAGCAAATGATCAAAATGACAGTACGAAAGAATCTTATGAGGCAATTCACGATTTAATTAATTCTGAGATTCATGAAGAATACATTGAGCTCGAGACTCAAGAAAATAAGGAACTATCAATAAATCCAATCGATATTGAGACAAATTTTAATCGAGTGGATATAGTGGTGGATTATGTCTTTGCATATAATGTTGCATCTAGCATTATGCAAGAAAGTGATTATCTTGAACCTCAATCTGTTGGAGAATGTCAGCAAAGACTTGATTGGCCAAAACGGCAAGAAGCAATCCAATGAGAATTGAATTCGCTTGCAAAACGTGAAGTTTTTGGGCCTATAGTTCAAACACCTAATGATGTTAAGCCTATTAGTTATAAATGGGTCTTTGTACGCAAGAGAAATGAGAAAAATGAGTACAAACATATAAGGCACCCCTTGTTGCACAAGGATTTTCACAAAGGCCTGGTCTTGATTATGAAGAGACATATTCACCCGTTATGGATGCTATAACTTTCCGTTATCTCATTAGTTTTGCTGTCTTGAAAAGCTTGACATGCATTTAATGGATGTGGTTACCGCCTACCTTTATGACTCACTTGATAATGAGATATACATGAAAATTCCCGATGGATTCAAAATGCCAAACACACATAATTCAAAGTCCCGAGAAATGTTTTCAATCAAATTGCAAAGATCTTTGTATGGTCTAAAGCAATCAGGACGAATGTGGTATAATCGTCTTAGTGAGTATTTATTATAGGTAGGCTATATAAATGATGCCATTTGCCCATGTGTTTTTATAAAGAAAATAACATCGGAATTTGTTGTGCTTGCCATATATGTTGATGACATAAACCTTATTGGAACTCCCATAGAACACCAAAAGGCAATTGATTATTTAAAGAAGGAATTCAAGATGAAAGATCTCGGAAAGACAAAATTATGTCTTGGATTGCAAATTGAACATTTGGCAAATGGAATTTTTGTTCATCAATCTGCCTATATAGAAAAGGTATTGAAACAGTTTTACATGGATGGAGCATATCCTTTAAGCACTCCGATGGTTGTTCGATCACTTGACGTGAATAAGGATCCATTCCGACCTCAAGAAAAGAATGAAGAGCTACTTGGTCCTGAAGTACCATATCTTAGTGCAATTGGCGCACTAATGTATCTTGCAAATACTACAAGACCTGACATAACTTTTTCAGTTAATGTCTTAGCAAGATATAGCTCTACTCCTACAAGGAGACATTGGAATGAAATCAAACATATATTGCGGTATCTAAAAGGGACTACCGATATGGGCTTATTTTATAGCAATAATTGCAGTCCTGATCTTGTTGGTTATGCTGATGCTGGATATTTATCTGACCTACACAAAGCTCGATCTCAAACAGGTTATGTGTTTATCTGTGGAAGCACTGCCATATCTTGGCGATCGACTAAGCAATCAATTGTGGCTACTTCATCTAATCATGCTGAGATAATTGCTATTCATGAAGCAAGTCGAGAGTGTGTGTGGTTAAGGTCTATAATACATCTCATTCAAGATAAATGTGGTTTGAAATATGACAAACTACCCACGATTTTGTATGAAGACAATGCATCATGCATAGCTCAATTGAAGGGAGGATTCATAAGGAGATAGGACAAAGCATATTTCACCAAAGTTATTTTTCACACATGATCTTCAAAAGAATGCTGATATCAATGTGCAACAGATTCGTTCAAGTGATAATATGGCTGATTTGTTCACAAAATCTCTACCGACGTCAACCTTCAAGAAGCTAGTGCACAAGATTGGGATGCGAAGGCTCAAGGAAGTGAATTGATGCTCTCTTCAGGGGGAGATAATGCGTGTTGCACTCTTTTTTACTTACAAGGTTTTGTCCCACTGGGTTTTCCTTGCAAGATTTTTAACGAGGCAACAAAAGGCATATTTCTATACATGTGTACTCTTTTTCCTTCACTAGAATTTTTTTTCCCATATGGTTTTTTCCTAGTAAGGTTTTAATGAGGCACATTATCTATGGACATCCAAGGGGGAGTGTTATGATAAATAGCGATTTATGGTGGATGTCTACTTTTCTTCCATGATCTTCATCTCAAATGGTTTATGACATATTCAATGATATATTTTGTATGTTGAATGACATATTCCGTGACATATTTTCTTCACTTTTTATGCCTATATAAAGGACTTGTAATAGATAGGAAAACACACAATTGAAGAAGAAAATCTCTTCCTTCTCTCTACTTATATTTCTTGTTCATGTTTCACTAAGTTGCTTATATTTCTTGTTCATGTTTTACTAAATTGCTTTCATTTATAACATAGAGTACTTTACTTTGTATGAGAAACACATTTTCCACTCAAAATGTCAACTGAAAGATTATGCGGTTCTTTTGTGATAGAATAAAACTACTATAATAGGAATTTATTGTCCAGAAGTACATCTCATAGTTGGTGATTCAGCTGCTATTAAGATTTCCGTTCTCCTTCATCTGGAACTAAGCCATATCAAATGGCTGAAGTAGCTTCTGTTCTCTTTGTTTTTTTCCTGTGGGATTGCACTACGATTCTGTCTAAGAATGATCTGTCAGGACTTTTTTGTTCTTTGACGTGACTGGTTTCGGGAAAGTTGAGCCCCCTAGCTAAGCCAAGAGCAGGTTTTGGGAATTTGGTGTTTGCTTTTGGGGGTTGAAAGGTCGGGCAATGGATTAGGACTAGAAATTTGGGGTGCTATACCTTTTGTACGTAGAAATCATGTAACAGAAAGGGAGGTCTTAGAGACTGTGTTTTTGGGATGAAGTCTTTGCATAGATATGGTTTTCCTCAACTTATTTTCTAAAAAGGTATAGATTTCCTCGGAGTGACAATTAGGAGGCTGCAGAGATATGCAAGAGACGCCAGAAATGTATAAGCTTTTATGTATATAGTGTGGAAAATGAAGCAATTGACTTACCTTTGAGCTGGGGCTGGGGGAAAAGTCGGGTAGCTTTGGATCTTAATTTCTTGAATATTTTCTCACATTATAGGATCTTGTTTTTCAAATATTTGTCTATACAGGGATGTACCGGTTATTTATATCTTTTGAACTTTGATAGAAAGATTCTAAGCTATTCTAAGTTCGTCTCATTATATTTTGATTATGCTTCAAATATTTGAAATTTAAGGAATCTTTTGAAGTTACTGTGATTGCATTGTTTCAAGAACGTTCTTGTTAGGCATTTTCCTCTTATCACATATTCATGTTTCTTTTTCCCTTTGACCAAACTCTACCGACACTCAAAGAGGAAATTGATTCTGCTCTACTCTATCCGTAGTTTGGCTTTCCCTTTGACAAAACTCTACCGACACTCGAAGAGGAAATTGATTCTGCTCTACTCTATCCGTAGTTTGGCTTTGATCCAGTCTTGTTACATTTGGGGTGATTCAGATCTTTTTCTTGTTGGGATTAGACGAGGTTTAATTACATTAGGGAAATAAAACGCAAAATAGACAGTGGGCTTGTGCTTATCTGCTTGGTTCTGGACTCTGACCTGAATTTGTCTGCTATTTATGTTGATTTTTCGCTGGATTAGTTGTTCTTCAGTTTTATGAATGTTGAGCTATACCTGGTTTCTTGTTCGGCGCAACTTGAAATTTATGTCTCCTATATCAAAGGAGCAAGTTCTTTTTTTTTTTTTCATTCTTTTCTTTTGGATAGAGCCAATGGGAGCAAGTGGTTAAGTCTGTGTACCTTGTGGATTTATCTAGTTTAGTATCTTATGTTTCCCCTAAATATTATTCCTCTATGCTTTTGGCTTTGAAAATTTAATGCTTGTTCCACTTCTGTTGCTGTGTTATTCTCCTTAAGATCTTCTAAACTCCCCTCCAAAAAAAGAAAGAAAGGAAGATAGAAAGCATGAATAGATGAATGAAAAGAAGAGGTTCTTATCGTTGGAAATACAATATTCTGCATTGGAGTAGAGTACACTCAGTAAATTTGACATAGTCATATGGGCAGGTCTTCTCGTTCAAGCTCAGAGGAGCTTACAATATGATGGCAAAACTTTCTAAGGAGCAGTTGGAAAGAGGGGTTATATGCTCCTCAGCTGGAAATCATGCACAAGGTGTTGCATTAGCTGCTCAGAGACTTGGCTGCAATGCTGTGATTGCCATGCCTGTTACTACACCAGACATTAAAGTTAGGATTGTTGAATTACACTTTTGGTTTTTACAGCTATAGTTTTAAATGAATTCCGTTATTTTAATTTATCCATTTTTCTAAAACCATGTTTTTCCAATCTGAGCAGTGGAAATCAGTAAAGAGATTGGGTGCTACTGTTGTTCTAGTGGGAGATGCATATGATGAAGCTCAAGCATACGCAAAAGCGCGGGCCGAAGCTGAAGGCCGTACATTCATCCCTCCTTTTGATCACCCTGATGTCATCATAGGACAAGGTACAGTTGGAATGGAGATATATCGACAGTTTAAAGAAAATATTCATGCAGTCTTTGTGCCTGTTGGGGGAGGGGGTCTTATAGCTGGTATTGCTGCCTATTTGAAAAGGGTTGCCCCTGATATAAAGATTATTGGAGTTGAGCCACTTGATGCAAATGCAATGGCATTATCATTACAGCATGGTCAAAGAGTAATGCTGGACCAAGTTGGGGGTTTCGCAGATGGTGTAGCTGTTAAAGTGGTTGGTGAAGAAACTTATCGTCTCTGCAAGGAATTAATAGATGGCGTGGTCCTTGTTGGCCGTGATGCTATATGTGCATCTATAAAGGTTAGCCCCCATCTTTTATTTTACATGTCGCTTAAGATCTGGATTATGTGGCTGTTTCGGTTTTTACCTTATATCTTACTGAGGACCAAATCTTTCAAATGCCTGTTATTATGCTCCTTGAACCACCACCAGTCTCCCTAAAAAATGAGACTACCAATTGCAATTTTGTCAGTTACCTCTATTTATTTGCTACGAATTGTTATTTTTCTCACCTTTGTTCTGGCCTCTTGTGTTATATATGATGATACTATGCAACAATGTTTTAAAAGATGGAATGGAGCAGGGTGGTTTAAGAAAAATTATGAATCGTAAAAGGAAATTAAAACATTGTAAAAAAAATATATAAAAAATGTAGGAAGCTATGAACTTCGATACCAGCATTCCGCAAAATTTCAGAAATGATCAGTGGGAAGAGGCACCACAGGTCTTTTACCCCCATGGCTTCGGTCTAGTGGTAAGACTGCAACTTGTGATATGTGGGTTATAGGCGCATGTCACTGGTTCGATCCCTGGCGCAGACAAAAGCTTGTTATCTAAGTGGAAAAGGGTAGAGGGACAGGCCTTTGTCCCCCGAGTTTCGAACCGTGTGCGACAAGCTCTCGGGGATTTCTCGGTTATCAGATAAAAGAAAAAAAAGAGAGGCATTGGTGTTTAGTTAAACTTGATCATCCTTTTATAGGTGCTAGACTGTGGAATGTCCACTGAAGCAACATGTTTCTGTGCCCAAAATTTTTTCCGTACAGAAATGGTCTTAGAGATATATATGACCATTTTTCATGCAGCAAATCTATAACAACTGTTGGTGAGAAAGCTTTTTTGCATGAGTTATACATCTTTTGATGTGACATCATTGTTCCTTTGATAGGACATGTTTGAAGAGAAACGAAGCATACTAGAGCCTGCAGGTGCACTTGCTCTTGCTGGAGCTGAGGCATACTGCAAGTACTATGGCCTCAAGGGTGAAAACGTAGTAGCAATAACTAGTGGAGCCAACATGAACTTTGACAGACTTAGATTGGTAACTGAACTCGCAGATGTTGGTAGACAACGGGAAGCTGTTCTTGCTACTTTTATGCTAGAAGAGCCAGGTAGCTTCAAGAAGTTCTCTGAAATGGTAGGTTACCGCAAGTGCTTAATATGGCTTTGGTTAGTAGCACTTCCCTGACTAGCAGACTGAAGCATTCACTTCGATTACAGGTAGGGCCAATGAATATCACTGAATTCAAGTACAGATACAATTCTGCGAAAGAAAACGCTCTTGTACTTTACAGGTAAGGTCTCCTTGATATTGAGATTTCAACTCATTTGGATGATGATTTAATATTTATTAATACAATTACTTTATTCATGAAAGGACATCAACAAATTCTTAATATTTCCCAGTTATTTGCCTCTCCATAAGTCTATTATTGTAACCTATAATAAAGCCAGTTTTATTTTGTTTTTAAATTTTAAACTGGATAACGCTTGTTCATTGTTTTATGACCCCCCTTTTTAATGTGCAGTGTCGGTCTTCACACAAAATTAGAACTTGAAGAAATGGTGGAGAGGATGAAATCTGCACATTTGCAAACCATTAATCTTACAGATAATGACTTGGTCAAAGATCATCTAAGGCATTTGGTAATGGTTTAAGTGTCTATATCATATTGATCTGATTCCTAGCATGAAACAGTATGTGTAGTTATTCTAGTAGTGTTTTCGAATATTTTAATTTTTACTGCTATGTTAAGAAACCTAATAACGATTAACACTAACAGATTAATGTTTTCGTCTCTTGAGATTCTTAATTCTTCGAGAGTACATTTACAGAGAGAAATGAGTTTTAACTTCCTATCATAGGTGATGAGATTTTTCCTTTTGTTCCACCTGGTTTAATGAATTATGCGGTGCACATTGGATATTGATGGCTCTCTCTCTCTCTCTCTCTCTCTCTCTCATCTTTTCAGATGGGTGGCAGAACAAATGTTCACAATGAGCTTCTGTGTCGATTCACCTTTCCCGAGAAACCTGGCGCTTTGATGAAGTTTTTAGATGCTTTCAGCCCACGTTGGAATATAAGCTTGTTTCATTATCGTGCACAGGTACCTATATGAAATCTCATTCTTCTAGTTCCATTCTTCCCTTTGTTGGTGCTGGTCTTTAGTTTTCTGCTATTACTTTCGAGTAATTTTTTCTACCGTTTCTTTCGTTGTGAAAGGGAGATACTGGTGCAAATGTGCTAGTCGGCATCCAAGTTCCACAGGCCGAGGTTGATGAGTTCCAGGGACGGGCTGACAGTCTTGGTTATGAATATGCAGTGGAGAATCTCAATGAGGCTTTCCAGCTCATAATGCAGTGAAAAAGCTGCTGCTCATTATGCAAAGAAAATAACATGTGGAACTTGCCGACCTCACTTTCTCCCGGTTAGATCATTCTGGAGTCTAGTTGTTAACGGAAGATGCTTGGTTCATAGATCCAGTGTGCTAGATGATTTTGGGCTAGTCCTTATCTTTTGTATGTATAGCTATTTGTATCACTGTATGTTGTGTTAAGGCCTCCATTTCCATGAAGGCATGAACAAACAATTCACTTTCAAGATAATTTTAGGAGTTGTCTCTTATATTTCAACTTTGGCCTTCTTAATTCCAGCTTCATAATGTGTTTGGTCTGAAATGTATTTTGTTTCATGTTCATTGTTTAGTTTTAGTTTTAGTTTTTGTTTTTGTTTTTGGTTTCGTTTTGTTTTTCTGTGAGTGCTTGGATTTAAAATTTGAAGAATTACTTTTGGGATTATATTAATTATTAAGAGAATAGGTTGTGGGTTTGTTTTTCAGGTGAAACAAATATTTACTTCCTTTGGCAGACTTCAGTGGGGATCTTGAAAACTGCACACCTAATTCAGCTCACATACACCTTAAAACTAAAGCCTTCACCTGTGTGGGTGCGTGTAACATGGTAATCTAGGCTGGTAGTGTCTATTCTACGTATAGGGGCTGGAAGAAACTAACACTGAATGGAGATTATAATTTCCAATCATAGTGAGGATAGCGGTTGTTTTCTGGGAAATTTCCTTCTACTCTTTCATACCTTTGATATCGTTCTGCTTACTTCTCTATTGATTGGAAAAATCAAACTAAGAAACAAAAAGAAGAAGAAATCATGGTAATTTCTTTTTTCCCTTCTCCCAATTTGGTTTTCTTTTGGTTCCTCAAATGGATCATGCTTTTCAAGCACTTCTATGCCGAGAATGTGTCCCATGATATAGCGCAATCTATAGCATATGTTAAGTTAAAAACAGATTCTAATGGCTTCACCATATTTTAATTATAGCCAGAGTGGATTCTATTCAAGATTTAAATTTGATGAATTGTTCTTACCACTGAATCCATTACTCTTTTAAGTTATGGATTCAGAACTTAGTTTCTATTAAAATTTTAGAACTTATATATATATTGCTTGCTCTGATGGTAAGCAACCCCCACTCCAACCGAGAGGTTGTGAGTTTGAGTCTCCCCAAGAGCAAAGGTGGGAAGTTCTTGGAGGAAGGATGCCGGGGGTCTATTTGGAAACAGCCTCTCTACCCTAGGGTAATGGTAAGGTCTGCGTACATACTACCCTCTCCAGACCCCACTAAGTGGGATTATACTGGGTTGTACTTATATATATATATATATATTGTTGACTGCGCCATTCTACTCAACTTTACACAGTTGGTGAATAAGGTCTTAGTCTATATGGATACTTTTAAACATATCATTAATATAAATTTATATTAGAGGAAGACTAATTGAAATTCATGTCCATCTAAATCTAAAAGCAATGCGAGTTTATCTTGTAGAAATAATCACCCTTAAAAAATAAAATATTAAATCAGAATAGTTCACTGAATCCAAATTCCAACTTTTTTAGTTGATGTTGGATCCTCTTGCTATTTCTTTACTCATTTTAAAGCTTGAGAAACAAACTCAGAAACATTAATATGTTATGTCTGTGGCGGAGATAATTAAAAAGTGGAGAAGTCAATTAGAGAAAGTGGCAGGATAAGGAGAAGAAGCCTAATCTGGGCTTAATCGATATTGGGCGTCCTCACAAGTCACTGGCCCAACTATGAGAAGTAACGACCTTATTAATCAGGGGCGAACAACACAAATTGCCACTAAAAGCAGTGGCTTTTATTTTAAAGCCAATGTTTTCAATGTATTTAGATATTAGCCACTCTTTTAATAAACTTTTACCTGACTGGACAAAAATACCCTTCTAGTATAATTTATACCTACGCTATAACCACCACCAGCAGTTATAACGTATAAGGACACTTAGTCCTAAACTTCAAGTTTCATGTGTCCTTAACTTTGACTTCCAACTTCAAATTTAATGATGATTCTTCCTTGTACATCATGAACTCAGTTAACTAAAAATTCATAAATACAGTAAGCTTATGAATTTCTACAACTATTTTTATGAAATATCACTGCATAATCAAATAGATTGAACCAACCACAAACAAATTTCAACTTTCACACACTAAAAATTTATCAAAATCAGAATCGGACTACATATACGATACTGAATCAACATAATATGCTCATTTTTGAAATATCAAAAATACTTCACACGGCATTAAACCAACTTACACATAAAGAAAAGCGAAAATGCATAAAGAAAAAAATTACCAGTCACGATTGATAGAAGAAGACGTGGAAGATGACGGAGAAGATGAAGGAGCAGAACTTTAACTGAATATCGCAAAATAGCAAGCGAGGAAGATGAAGAAGTAGAGAAGAGAAAACTCTGAAACCGCTCTCGTCTGAATGCAAATAAGGGTTTGGGACAATTTTGGGATTATAATCGATATAGAGAAAGGGTAATTATGTCTTTTATGCCTTAGTAGTGGCTATATTTGATAATCATTTTAATTAGTGGATAAAAAGTAAATACAACATTAAACAGTGGCTACTACACGCAATTTTTACTATTAATCAGCAGCCCAATTGCAATTACAAGTACTAGCTAGTCAATAAATAACAGAATCAGAGGAGGCTGTTACTAGTTTTGGAATATGGTAATTCGTTACTCTTCTCTCTCCTTATTCCTTCTCTCTTTCTCTCTCTTCCTTCATCTCCCTAATTTCTTTCTCTTTTTATATTTCCAGGTGGAAACAAAAATTCTTCTCTGACAATTGTAATTGAATCTACTGGTTGACAATTGAATAAATCTTGTTCTGCTTATTCTTTTCAATTTCTTTTTTCAATAATTGTAGTACATTACAAATTGGTATCAAAGCTTGATTCTCGCACCATGATGACTACAGAAACTAGAGCTAAAGTTACAGAGGAAAGTGTGAAGAAGTTAGAACAACAATTGCAGAATTACATGGCTTAAACAAATCAAAAATTGGAAACTAATGAAGCAAAAATAGATGCTCTGGGTTACAAAATGAATGTGATGATGGAAAAGCTATTCATCAATAAGGATGGCCTCTTCGGAAGTGCACCAACAGAAACTCATGATTCTGGATCTGGTAGAGCAAGGGTTCTTTATGAAAGTTCTAGCGGCAGATTCTACATGAACAACAACAAGGTTGATTGTCCTTACTTTGAGGAAGATGATCCCACATCTTGGCTGCAAAAATGTGAGAGGTATTTTCATTATAATGGCATAATAGATCCTCAACACAAATTAGAAACTGTTGTATTACACCTAAATGGTAGAGTTGAGTTTTGGTACTTCTCATATCAATTAAGTAGGGGAGTTGTAAGGTAGGGATGATTTTGTGGAGAAAATTTGTAAGAGATTTAATAATTCTGATAATAGCAATCTGAATTTACCGGGAAAATTTAAAAGGATTGAGCAAATAGGGAATGTGAATGAGTATCTTAAAAAGTTCGAAGACCTTAAAGCTTGGTTGTTGATCAAACACCCTACTATACTTGAAGAACTTTTCTTAGGATTCTTCATTGAAGGTCTTAAGGAAGAAATCAGACACAAAGTTAAAATGTTAGACCCTTATTCTTTGAGTCAAGCAGTAGAGAAGGCTAGACATAAAGAAAAATTATTGGAGTCAATGAATAAACATGGAAAACTGGGTAACAATAGACAAATGATTCAATTCAACACTAATATTAGTACAGAAGGAGTAAGGAATTCTCGTATAGGACAAAAGGATGAGACTCCTAATAGATTAATATATGACAGCAAACTGTTTGAAGCTAGAAAATCTAGGGGAGAGTATTTTAGTGTGGAGAGAGATACTTTCCAGGGCAATACCCTATCTGGTACTACTGAATAAGAGGAGGTGATAGAATGGTCCAGTTTAGAGGATATTAAGGAGCTGGAGGAACCTTTTGAAGAGGTGATTGATGAAGCCATTAGTTTAAATGCTTTATCAGTTACAGTTACATCTAACACAATCAAACTCAAAGAAATGTATGGAAAGCAGGGGTCATTTTAGCAGACAATGAAAGTACTCACAACTTTGTGGCCAGTGACACTGCTAAACAATTAGGGTGTATGATCAAGGAAGCTGCCCCTATGAGAGTGACTGCTGCCAATGGTAGTCACCTAATGATCTACCACTATTGCCCTCAATTCAAGTGAAATGTTCAAGGAGTAGAATTTGACTACAAACTTAGGTTGTTGGATATTGGAGGTTGTGATATAGTACTTGGGGGAGACTGAATGAGGAAACATAACCCTATACTATTTGACTTCATTGGGTACATGTTGCAAGTCAGTGTCAATGGAAAAAGGGTGGATTTGAAGGGATATACTGAAGAGGGGAGCCTCCAAGCTATGTCAGCTTTAGGGTAAGGCAACTACTGAAGAAAGGTCAAGTGTTGTGGGCACATCTATTCACTTTAACAACCAAAGAAGAGAAAGTAATAGAACACAGATCTTTGCTGAGCCAAAAGCACTTCCTCCCAGAAGACAGCAGGATCACTTCATTCCCCTCAAACATGAAGTAGTTCCAGTCAGTATTAGACCTTACAGGTACAACCATTTCCAAAAAAATAAAATAGAGAAACAAGTGAATGAAATGCTCTCTAGTGATAATATACAACCTAGTCATTCTCCCTTCTTTTCCCCACTTCTTTTAGTTAAAAAGAAGGATATAAGTTGGAGATTTTGTATTGATTATTGGGAGTTAAACAAAATGATTGTCAAGGATAAGTTCCCTATTCCTTTGGTAGATGACTTAATGGATGAATTACATGGGTCTTGCATTTTACTCAAAAATTAATCTAAGGGCTGGTTATCATCATATAAGAATGGGGGAAACTGATATCTATAAGACTAATGGTGAATTCTGGGCCGGGCCCGGGCCTAAATGGGCCAAACGGGCCGGGCTTAGCTGGCGTGGGTTTGGCGGTCCCGGGATTCTTGGGCTCAACGGGTGAGACCAGCCCGTGATGGGTCTAAGCCCATATGGTCCTAGGCTAAACGGGCCGGGCTCATGGTCTTAGCGAGCCTAGCGGGGTTTTTTTAAATATTTTTTTTGTTGAAGGCAATATCTTGTAAACCATATCATGGCTATATAAAAAAGTAAAAATCTAATTATTAAAGTGCTTGACCAAAAAGTAATATATATATATATATATATATATATATATATATATAGAGAGAGAGAGAGAGAGAGAGAGAGAGAGAGAGAGAGAGAGAGAGAGAGAGAGAGAGAGAGAGAGAGAGAGTATACTAGTATAGAATGTTACGTATATATATTTCATTGTATATTTTCTTGTAGTATATATTGTATCTTATGTGTGTATATATATATATATATATATATATATATATATATATATATATATATATATATATATATATATATATATATTATAGCTTCTATATTTTCTTGTAGTATATATTGTATGTTATGTATATACAGTCCCTTATATATTTTCTTATAGTATATATTGTATGTTATGTATATATATTCCCTTATATATTTTCTTGTAGTGTGTGTGTGTATATATATATATATATATATATATATATATATATATATATATATATATATATATATATATATATATATATATATATATATATATATTCCCTCATATATTTTTTTGTAGTATATGTTGTATGTTATGTATATATGTTCTCTTATATATTTTCTTGTAGTATATATTGTATCTTATGTATATATATTATAGCTTATATATTTTCTTCTAGTATGTATTGTATGTTATATATGAATGTATGTATGTATATATATATATATATATATATATATATTATAGCTTATAATTTTTATTACCAAAAATGGTATATCTTTCTTAGTCTTCATCTCTCCAATGGAATGAGCACAACAAGGTACTGATACCACCATTAAAAGACAAAAAAAACTAAAATAAGATGTGCCAAATATAAGTTACACCATAATATACATTGAATCTCTAATAAATCTCATAAATCCTTCAAGGTTCGGAAGAGGTTGCGTTGGTGGTGGCGGAAAAGAAGCTTATTTATCACCGCTTCTGGGCGAAGCAGAATCCTGTTCAAGTTCCATAATCATTTCTTCATAAGCTTCTTCTATCGTCGGTTGTGATTCTGTAATTCCAAAGTTTCTTCTTTCCGAGCGGATCCAATCTCTAAACAATACTGACTTTTTCAAGCTCTCCTTCACCAACGCTCTATGATCACCTATTTGAAGTCTTGCTTGACTGAAAGCGCTCTCTGATGCAACAGTTGAAACTTGAATAGATAAAATATCCCGAGCCATCCTTGCAAGAACCGAAAAATATTTTTCCCTTGCCTTCCACCATTCCAAAATATTAAAAGAGCAGTCTGGATTCTCCTTTTCAAGCCCCTGAGACAAATAAACTTGAATCTCATTTAGATGTGAAGTTTCATCGTAATTATCACCTTGAGAACCCCTGAACTCCGTCCAAGATTTAAGTGCTTTTAAGCCCGCAGCTCTTTTAGACGATTTCGAACTAGACGAAGTACGTGTTGGAACATTTGGCCTAGATGCTCTAAAGTAAGTTGATAAGCATTATAAACTGATTGAGCATTAATTTTAATTGAGGCTTTTGCATCTGCAAGTGTAACAAGTTCCTCATTTGAAAGATCTAAAGCCTTATAAATATTTGAATAGAAAAAATGAGGACCTCCCAATTTCATTGTAGGATTTAACATTGCAGCAACACCATAAATATGAGGGATAGGAAAAAAAATTTAATCTTTTGTTTCATTTCATTTATAGCAAGTTGATAAAGTTCCTCACCCTCCGAAAATTCAACAATCAAATATTGTTCATATTCATGTTTATATTTATAAATATCGCTTTAACTGTTGCGCGAGGCCAACCTTTATAAGTTTGATTAAAAACTCTTCTAATATAATGAATCCAATTAGGATTAGAAGCAAACGAATAAGGTAAGCACATAACGGTAATCATCTTTGCTAATTCTTCACGATCTCTATTTGGATCATAATATAAAATACCTCCGGTCACAGTGTTAATTCCTGGATGAACTAGATTTGAACCTGTATTAGGGTTAGCCACAGAATCTGCATTTGTCCCCTCTAGCTACGCTTTCATTTGTAAAAATTTAACTTTATCTCTAGGGTGTGTTTTTTGGTACCTAGTCAAACTACCCGTGCCGCTACAGTCTCCACTATATTTATGCACCAGTAATTTCCCACAAGTTTTACACTTAGCCTTATTTTATTCTCTTACTTGAGCAAAAAAATTTCAAACTAATGATGTTTCTAGGCGTTTAGGAGGTTTTCTATTAAAAGTAGGGGTTTCTACATGTGGGTCGGCCGGTGCATCATTTGGGTTATTAACAGGACTAGTATGTGTATCATCTAAATCCGGTGGTTGGGTTTCATCATCATCCTCATTTTCCTCATTATTTTCTAAGATAGATTCATTTGGATAAATAGCATTCATAATTTCATCATCTAAAGTTTGACCTGGTGCAACATTATGGCAAAATTGACTATCGAAAAATTGAAAATAAGGGTGATCACTATCAAGAATAATAGGACCAGGAGGACGTCTAGGTTGGCGACTACTTTCAACTTGCTTATCTTTTCTAGGTCGGGGAGCCTTGGGAAGGGTAGTAGGTTGACCACTACATTTACCGATTTTATCTTTTCCCTTACCACCAAATATTTTTTTCAAAGAAAACGCCATATTAATTATAATTATGCAAACTAAACACATAAAAATATATTCTTAAAACTTAAGAGTTGAAAAGAGTTTACCGAATTGCCGAACAACTTCTTAAAAATTAAAAATAGTTGAAGACTTGAAGACTTCAATTCACCAATTTCACAATTTTTCACGAAATTTCAACAATAAAATAAGCAATTCTAGTAGAAAGATTGATGAATTTGGTGAGTAAAAATTAAAGAATGAGGGTGTTTTCATAGTTGTGAATTGGGAAGAAATATAATTATATAAAGTTTGGGGCCCAAATGATTATTTTTGAAACTTGAAAACGGTCAAAATTGCAATCCAAACGGCTACTTTTTAAATTTTGACCGTTGCAATTTTTTTTAAAAAAAACTAGCCGTTAGGCCCGGCCCAGGCCCGCCAGCCGGTCCTGGGCTCGTGGGCATTTTTAGGAGACCCGGCCCGCCCCGGGCTTTATTACACCATCAAGATCGGCCAACATGCCTATTAGGACCGCGGGTCCGGTTCGAGCCAGGACTGGTTTTGGAACTCATTCAGGCCATTATGAGTTCAAAGTCATGCCCTTTGGCTTGACTATTGCATCTGCCACCTTTCAAAGTCTTATGAATCACATTTTAAAACCTTTTTGAGGAAATTTGTATTGGTTTTTTTGATGATATCTTAGTATACAACTCTTCAATAGAAGTACATGCATTACATCTTAGAAAAGTGCTGGAGGTTCCATTTAAAGGAGCAATTATATGCCAAATTGTCCAAGTGTTCATTTGGACAAGATAAAGTTGAGTACCTGGGCCACATTATTTGAGGCACAGAAGTTTCCACTGACCCTTCAAAGATTGAAGCACCGGTCAATTGGCCTATTCCTAAGTCTGTAAAGGCACTAAGGGGATTTCTTGTCACGTTCAAAACAACCCCCTAAACGTGGCTGGCACCCAGCTAATACCACCTGCCGAATGGACCATACTTTCTTACCTTACCCATTAATTTACAGCATTTGCTTAATTAAATGAGTATCCAAATAATCTGATAACTATTACGAATAATTAATATCTCAGAATATAAGATTAACACTCTGGCCCAAATCCCATACTAGACCATGAAGCATCTAAGAGAATTACAAAAGGCCTTATATGAATAAATGATAAAGACTCTTTGGGCAGCCTCCACGAACAATGTTGCGGCTCACCTCAATAACCGAATCAACTCTAGCGAACTCGTCGGCTGCTAGTGTGTTCACCAATAGTATCTGCATAGATATGCAGGTAAGGAGTGAGTTATACGTAAATATAACCTAGTAAGATCATCGACCCGCCACTCTGAATACCTTAGGAACAAGTGTTAGATAATACAAAAAAACACAAAAAGAACATAAATAATATGCACATATGTTCTTTTACCATATAATTACTCCATAAGGTCTAAATAATTATTCAACAACATTATATATATATCTCAACACAATTTACATTAAGGACTTGTCATTAACGGCAATGCAGGAAATTAACCAAACACCCCGATGAGTCCACGACAGCATACACAATGTCCCAAATCTTTCAGGGCGACATACACAATGCCCCAAATTTTATAGCGACAGCATACATAAAACCCCAAGTCTATAACGGAGGCATACACAATGCCCCAAAATTTATACCGGCGGCATGCACAATGCCCCAACATATGTTATAACGGCGGAGGAGTAAATTCTAACGCCTCAACGACATAGCACGAGGCTACGCCACATCACACCACATTACAAATTACTCATTAAATAGTTTTAGCTTTTTACAAAATTATATAGAGTTGCGGCTGGTCGACGACCACCGATCCTGCACGCGCACGCTTGTCCCAACACATGGACCGGACAGAAAAAAATACTTTCAAAACAGATTTTGGAAAAGCAAGCACCAAAGCTTAAAGTCTCACTTACCTCGCTAATGGGAAGTTCCCCAACCTTGCAATATCTATAACACCAACCGAACGACCTTCAATGGCCTCAATCTATCCAAAATATTGAATAACAATATCAATGATTCTAGTCGAGGTAAATCTCAATATTCCTAATTTCCAAACCTAGGGCTATATTTTAATATTCTACCTATTAAATATTATTTTTTTAAAGGATGAGGATATATCCCAATATCTCAATCTAATCTCAATATTTATTATCCAAGTCCAATATATAAAAATTCGAGTCCCAAAATAATATTCATAATGAAAACTATGTATTCGCACTTGTAATCGAAGCCACAATTTTTATAAGTAATTCTACAGATTCGAACTGGCTAATCATGTTACTAAATAGTCACGTTGAAACCCATTTTTGTATCCATCATGTACACAATACACTTAATTGTCATCACAATTCCTCTCATCATTACCTAATAATTGATTAATCATTGTATTCCTAAATTCAAAGAGGCAGAAATCGATATATTAGTGAAATAGTTTAATTTTCATAGTATCTGAAAAAAAATACTTTGCCCCTCCCCTCAATCATTAATTAGTTATTAGGTATAATTCATAATCTCTTTATAATCCGAAGCCACGTACATAGGTAAAGTTTGGATATATCTACATACCTTGTAAGTTGAGTTTTCCTCTATAATTCTCCTCTAATCAAGGAAGCCTTGTATTGTCTCCTGACTGATACAGTGAGGGTTACTATGTATTTCTTTCACTAGCTTAATATTTGACCCAATAGCTAAAAAAAAAATAAAATATTTCTCTAGTCCCACAATTAATAATTATATATATAAAAAAATAATTCAGGTTATTACATTCTCTTCCACTAAGAAGAACATTCGTCCTCGAATATTAAGCAAGTTATACCCTAGAAAATAGAGATATGAATACTTCCTCGCTATGATCATCTTGTATTTTCATATTTGCACCACATACGCCTCTTGTAACTCATTTGGAAACTTATTAACAACTACGACTATCTCAACAGCCAGAATCTTTACCCTTGTACCTTAAATCATAATTAGATATGTTAAACACTGTAATCATCTCATGTAAACTTTCTTATAAGAAACTTTCTTGACCATGGAAATCATGAGTACCCTTCTATATTATTCTAAGACCATAAGAAACAACAAATCTAATATTCTTTACCTGACAATTGTAATCACATAACACGATACCTATCAGTCCATTCACATAATAACATAAAAGTCAGACATCGACAATACTAGTAAAGCGACTAAGGTGTCCTTTTCCTGAATAAATATGTCCTCTATATGCTTTGTCACCATGCATGGCACTAAATGTCAACATTATAATCCATAACAAATCCGCAACTATCCTTCTGTCCTAACTGTGATCCCATATATTTAATAAACACAATCAACAACATTATACTTTTTCAGTTATCACATCACTTCGTCAATATGCAAACTTTCTTAACTCATAGAGTACTTAGACAACGTCATGACAATTGCCAGATAAGAGACTGAATCCGATAACATTTGTATCAATTCTTTTCATGTATTTAAACTCTTTCGCATTGTCTATCTCTCTTTAATACAGTGCAAGACAGTTTCCATACTGTACGTCTTACCCTTATTTTAATAGCTAATCATCTCACTACTCGCTAAGTTTCATACTCGTCCTTTTACTATATTGGTGCATTGAGCGTTATACTTAAGTCTTACCTTCTCCCACATATCAGAATTCATTAAGAGACCCCAAGTAGAATATGTTATACCTTTTACATCACATAGTGCCTCTATTAAGGTCATACTCAATGCACTTAAATTAAAATAGTCATGCCATAATTGCAATTACTCCCTCCGTCATTAAGATATATATATATATATCACTATAACGGATTTTCTCTTAAATCCCATGAATATGGATTGATCAATTCCTAAATCCCATGAATATGGATTGATCAATTCCTACTTGAACTAACTTCTATTTATACAATATCATACCAGCGAATTTCTATTTTTACAATATCATTAGAATAACATATAATTGCTGAAATATTAGATCATACAGTGATTAAGCACGAACTAGATTTAAAATTATCTATCATTATTTAAGACCATATAATATAGCCATAGTCCATTCACAGAAGTGAGAGCTTCTTAGATCACTTTATATATGCAAAATAATTCTCACAATTCTCATGGTAAGAATAAGTTAATACCCCCCCCCCCCCCCCCCCCCATAGATATTCAACACAAAGATAACGTCTTTTCAAAGTCATATAGTAAAGTACCCATTTTTTTCCAAATCCCAACTTAGTTCCAAAGCCTATCTGATTACTCATTGTGATAAAATTCTTAATTTATAACATAGAAATAAATTCGATTACAATTATTATGTCACAAATAGTAGCAAATCACTTATAAGGCATTAAGCTGAGAACTATATAAGCACTTTCCTCAAAATATATTTCACTATTAAGTTCAACAACCTAAACGTGGCTAATATATTACACTTCTTATGTTACTACTCAACTCTTTTTCCCTCCTTCCCAAACTCATAATGGATGGTTGTATTCACAATCTCGACTGTTGAATAATTTGTTCTTAGGCAAAAATCAAATCCTAGATTAGTTTACCATTCACATGGCGTCTCAATGGTAAAGAATTTGACTAACTCTCTACCATCGTACAAATTTTTCAGGGTTCCCTTTATAAACAATGTTATCTAAAAAATTATTACCTGTAAATTCTCAACTAGAACCAATGCACACAACATCTCAATACTCAAAGTCACCCTCAATCGTACACATTTTACAAAAATTTCAAGTAAATTGTTTCGTCTTACAGAGGAGGATATGCGTGTCCTACCTCTCTACGAAAAAGATATCCCAAATTTCAACTTGATTTAGCACATCGCACGAATAAGGAATGAAAGTCGGAAAAATATCCTAAATGCCTAGCAGCCTCAAGATCATAAGTATGGGCGCCAACATACCCATGAGCAAGAATCTACTAAATAGTGCTCCATGACCCGTGACTTAAAGCCTAAGCTCTGATACCAACTTTGTCACGTCCAAAACTACCCCCTAGACGTGACTGATACCCAGCTAATACCACCTGCCGGATGAACCATACTTTCTTACCTTAGCCATTAATTTACATCATTTGCTTAATTAAATGAGTATCCAAATAAATTGATAACTATTACGAACAATTAATATCTCAAAATATAAGATTAACACTCTGGCCCAAATCCCACAGTAGACCATGGAGCATCTAAGAGAATTACAAAAGACCTCATATGAATAAATGATAAAGACTCTTTGGGCAGCCTCCACGAACAATGTTGCGGCTCACCTCAATAATTGCGGCTGGTCAACGACCACCAATTCTGCCAAGCGCACGCTTGTCCCAACACATGGAACGGGTAGAACAAAAAAAACCTTTCAAATGGATTTTGAAAAAGCAAGCACCAAAGCTTAAAGTCTCACTTACCTCGCTAATGGGAAGTTCCCCAACCTCGCGACATCTATAACACCAACCAATCATCAATGTCCTTAATCTATTCAAAATATTAAATAACAATATCAATGATTCTAGTTGAGGTAAATCTCAATATTCCTAACTTTCAAACCTAGGGCTATATTTTAATATAAGGGTCAAAACTGCCCTCAACCTGTCGACTCCGGAACAAAATTGCCCTCCTTTCAGACACACCATTGTGTTGTGGTGTTCCTGGAGGTGTCCACTGTGAGAGAATCCCATTCTCTTTGAGATATCTCGTAAAATTTTCACTAAGATATTCTCCACCTCTATCAGACCTTAGTACTTTGATACTTTTACCAGTCTGCTTCTCAACTTCACTGCGGAACCTTTTGAACATTTCAAAAGATTCAGACTTATGTTCATAAGATATACAAATCCATATCTTGACATATCATCAGTGAAGGTGATGAAGTAAGAATATCCACCTCTAGCTTGAATTTTCATGGGCCCACAAACATCTGTATGAATTAGTCCCCATAATTCAGAAGCTCTTTCTCCACTTTCACTAAATGGAGATTTGATCTTTTTTCCTTTGAGACAAGATTCACAAGTTGGATATGATTCAAAATCATACTTGTTAAGGTACCCTTCCTTGTATAACTTGTTAATTCTTTTCTCTCCAATATGACCAAGCCTACAATGCCAAAAGGTATGTTTGATTTACATGATCATCTCTTTTCCTCTTAAGACTTGAAACATGCATAATCGAATTAGCATTCACACTAGGTAAGACATAAACATCATGTTGAGATAGCCATTCACATATAAATTATCACTGTAATAAATAGAGCAAATACCATTGCCTATATTAATGCGAAAACCACGTTGGTCTAACATAGAAGCTGAAATTATGTTCGAAACAAATTTCAGAACGTAATAACAATCATCCAACATAAGTACTTTGCCCGTAGGCATTATTAAAGAAATTGATCCTACAGCTAGGGCTGCAACTTTTGCACCATTTCCAACTTGTAGATTAATTTCTCCTTTCTTCAACTTTCTACTTATCTGGAACCCCTGCAACATATTGCAGATGTTATAACCACTGCCAGTATCTAATACCCACAATGAAGAATTGGTAGTAGTTAAAGAAACCTTGAAAACATTTTTCATTAAACTCTTACCTTGTTTCTTGTCCTTTAAAGTTGCAAGATACTCTTTGCAATTCTCTTCCAATGTCCTATTTTCTTGCAATGGAAACATACAACATCGGATTGGTCAGCTTTGCCTTCTTTGCCTTTGGGTTTGGTCACACCACACTTGGGCGCATTGGGATTTTTCTTGGGTTTACTTTAACCCTTACCCTTCTTCTTAGAAGAGTTTCCAACCAACATGATAGTTCCTTTCTTCTTCTCAGATGCAATTTGATTCTCATAATCAATCAACATGTTAAGCATCTCGTGAAGATCACAATCCATTTTATTTATATTAAAATTAATAACAAATTGTGAAAAGGATTCTGGTAGTTACTGCAAGATCAAATCTTGAGAAAGCTCTTTACCCAGTTTGCACCCCAACTTCTCAAGCTCTTCAATAAGATCAATCATATGATTGACATAGGGTCCAACTAGTGAGCTTCCAGTCAAGTTGGATCCAAATAAAGCCTTAGATAGCTGGTATCTAGCTGTCCTGCTTTGTGTACCAAACATCTTCTTATGATGTTCAATAATTGTAGTTGGATCCATATCCTGATGTTTCCTCTGCAGTTCAGAATTCATAGAAGCGAGAATGATGCATTAGGTAGTAAGACATTCTTCCAAGTATTTCTGATAAATCTTGGTAGCATTATCATCATTTACATCTGGGACTTCCTTGGCGGGCTTATCAATCACATCAATAAGCTTTTCATGCATGAGAACAATTCTCAAATTTCTGTACCAATCATCAAAGTTTGGTCCTACCAACTTGTTGGTCTCAAGTATTCCACGCAGTGATATAGCAGACATATTGAGAAATCTAAAATATAGAAAAGAAAAAGCAGTAATATAAGAACATATTTGCATATATTATAAAAACATGATCTTTTATCTAAATGATATTTTCACTAATTATTTTAAACTATTTACCCTCATTATAGTTTACGAAATCTTTATTTCTTTTAGTGGAGTAAAGGAATCCTTTAACAATATGTATGAGCCCTTGGAAATCAAGTCGTTTCTTACATATATTTTAAAGGTAGGTACTCTTACCAATTGTATCCTCATACAATTTCCTTAAATAGCTCTATGTCAAATAGTCCCCTGGTAGTCAGGTCGATCCTATTTGCATAGTTGAGTTCATCCATCATGATAGTAAAGAACTTATTAAATTTTATACTCCCCCGGGTAGTCCAGGCGTCTAGTGTAAAATTGAATAATTCTTTCAATCCATACATCTATTCCAACAAATAATTTTAACATATTCTCGAACTATAGTCTCGTGGTAGTCATGCCGCTCCTTATAAACAAGAAATAAGTAAAATTAATTACCTTGATGGATAGCTCTATAATAAAATATCTTATATTTTATTATTTAAGAACTCAAATTTTAATAAAAGGGAATTCTTACAAAAATAATTTTTAATAACACGAAGATCGAATCTTTTATAGCGTGTGAATTTAGTTCAAGTTGTCTACATGCTTAGTCCCAAATTAATTTACATCATATGTAATAAATAATTCTAAATTATGTAATGGACAAGCACATGGCATAAAACACAATTCAACATCCTCTAACATATTTATGTTATATATCACATAAAAAGAATTCATGCTAGAATATTATTATTAATTAACATATCATGAACTAATAACAATTAAAATAACAATAGAATCATGTAACCTATTAGATTCCCGTTGTATCTAATACAAAATTTCAAATTCAAGTTATGAACGATCTCAATAGTTACATGAAATACATATTTTATCCACAATAAAATAATATCAACATTCAAACGATTTGACTATTGCACAAGGTACATCTATTATGGTTTGAACTCTTCAAATATAATATTAAAATATTTTGTAAATAAATTTTAGATAAAATAAACCACGGCTCTGATACCACTGTAGGATTGCATATAGGTGTTCGTAACACGCAGCGGAAGAAAATAACAATCATAGGTAGATTTTTTCATGTTTAAAATTTATTTACGTGTCAAAGATCGGATCTAAGACGTACCCGATGAAGAGAGTTTCTTTTTCGAAATTTCTTCGATAGTGCGAAGACTCTATGCGTATCCACACCGAGACCGATCCTTGCTATCAACTCTTTGATCAATGAAACCCGCGAACAAATTGAACGAAGAATATTGTGTTGAAATTTTTCTCAAAAATCTCAACTCAAATTAGAAGAACAAGAAACACTTTTCTTGTAATTGTATTTTCTCTCTTGGCTTTGTATTGCACTCTCACTTTCACAAAGTAGGTTTTCTTCTCAAGAATGATAATTAAAAATTAAAATCGAAAAACTAAAAAACTTTTTGAAATTTTCTCCATCACCCTTTATATAGCATCACCTACAAACCCTTTTCCTATTTGATTGAGGTAATAATTTACTTAGGGTAAAAGTTTATTCCAAAAATAAACTCATGGAAAATTTTGTATGGAAAGTCCAAATTTTCCTTCTTTGTACATGTGAGAGGTGCCGAAAATTTTATGGAAATTTTGAATCCAATTCTAAATTGGATTCTAATTTTAAACTTTTATATTAATATAATATTTTCCTTTTGAAAATATTAATCCCATTCCAAATAGGATAAAACTTCAATTAATAATCTAATTCAAAATTAGATTTATTAACAAGCATTTATTAATATTATATTTTATATACATCTATTATATAAAATAATATTAATTATATATATCACATATATTTCAACCAAGAGATATTATTTAATTTCTATTCCAAATAGAAACTTTAATTTATTCACAATATTACTTATAATCTTTGTGCTAGCAAAGAATATAATAATATTTCATTTGGACTAATAACTAAATTTATTTGACTAATTAAATTCTTTAATTTAATTATCAAATATTAAGTTAATTAATTCTTTAGCAAAGATCAGAACACTCGTTAGTGTGCGACCCCATAGGTTCAATACTAAACCGGTAGTAAATTAATCATATCAATATACTAATCAAGGGTGGCGTCTAGCAACACTACTTAACGACCGGATAGCATGACGTATACAATTTAACTCAAGAACCAGTAGAAGAATAATGTAGTAATTCCTTCTGTCCTTATAGCTTTGGATCACCCTAGGATATGGTTCAAATGTCAAATCCTAATAAGCGATCAACTATGTGTTCACGTCAAATATAATCGACCATTGAATGACCTAAGAAACTCATTTCTTCTTTCATTCAATTGCGCTGGCCAAGGTCTTAGTTTGGTCGTTTATAATTCATGACAACATGGAGCTTAAACTCATTACCAAGAGTTGACAGATTCCGTCTTGATCAATCACTAATTCTACAAGTATTTAATCGTACCCAATATCCTTTCAACTATCGCCCTAGGGCCATAGGTGTCTAGTATCAAAGCACAATAAATATCTTGTCAATTACTATGACGATCTCAAGTCAAAGGAAACGGTTACATCACATTCTTCAAGAAAATATCCTATTGACAATTATGGTAATTCTACCCATTAGGAATTATCCAATGAGTTGGTTCAATGATCATATCTCTATATGCATCATCCATCTATGTGATTTAGTTAATGAGATCAACTAATCTTTATCCGATAAAGACGATCACATAAATATTGATCTAACCGAATTACTAATGTCCAAATTAATAATCCTACGATCAAGAACAAATTTAGATTAAATTGTAAAAGACTTTGCTCTCATTATCATGATCTCTATCACGATGACAAATCTCAAAATTTAATTAATGATCTTATCAAATTAATCAAACAATTAATAATAATGATAAAAGAATATCAAATGCCATATATTTTATATCAAGTGACATTCACAAAAATATGTTCAAGTTATCAAATATGATATTGGATCTACGGCATATATACTATATCCCTAACAATTTGTTTCCCTAGTGCAATATTATTTTAAATCAATGAAGTGTTAATGTTCCTCTTAATATGAGTGATCTTGTTATTAATCAATACTAGATGATTGAATTGTATTATTCAAGGGGTGGGAGTGAAAAGATTAGTCCAGCAGAGATTAGCTGCATGAATCGGAAGTCACTTATTGTGACGGACGACCGAGAAAGAAAAGCTCTGCATTCAAACATTGGTTGATCTTAGCTTAGCGTGCTATCCGCTGCTTCATTTCGTATGACTATAACGCTTTACAATACTTTCGATAGTTGCTTCTAGAGTCGAAATTTGAGAGATCTTTGACGTTTCTGTTGAATAAATATAAACCATATAATCTTTATTACTTTGTTACATTGCCCGAAGCATAAAATTTGACATAAACAATGAAGTATTCTACCAGACTATTACCATAACAGCGGGTTGAATCCAAAATGTCCAAATTTCTACCTCATCTTCACTTGAATATGTAAGTGATAATCGTTCATGTATCGCAGACTTGAATATTGAGCCAAACTGAATGAAGAATCATATGAAAAACATCATATCTTTTAGGAGGAAAATTGACCTCAAAATGCCTCCTTACTTGAAGTCCTCTCTTCTGCATTTTAACGTATTCTTTTTGAGATATTGCAATCAAAATCCTCTTCAAATTAGGTATATATCATTTGAATTCATTTCAACTGCAAATCTTTTCCAGTTTAAAACATCACTAAAAGGTGCAACATAATGATCTTTTAATAGTACAGGAACACATCCCATGTAAAGTACTTCAACCATTCTTGGACTAGCCACTTCCCATCCACTAGGACAAATACAAAACTTACTCTTTCTAATCATACCAAAATATGAAACATTCTTAGGAAGGTATTCATGAATTTGCACTTCTTGATCATCATTTTTTCCCCATTGTTCCATTAACACTTGCCTTATGTAGTCATGAATACTGCCCCCGTAAAAAACGAAAATAGAACGTTGGGACGGAGATGGACCTCCAATTAAACCTTCAATTGTACCTTGAGGGAGATAGATTTCTGGCAATGTTACATCCTTTGATGGATTGAATCTTTTAGAAGTGTTCGCATTACATAGAACTCTAATCGAGTTCTTTGTTCTTGTATGAGTATGGAACCGCTGTGGAAATTTCAGGAGCCTGCAATATTAGTTATTAGTTAGAAAAAAGACTTGAGATGTAATATACACTAACTCATATACATTCAAGAAAATATCAAAATGATCCCTAGACCTTCCATTTACCAAAGAAATTTGTCCAAAAAAGGCTTAATGAACTTTGATTCTTAGGCCTATGGTTAATCATCAACTCTTTGAATTAGGAAAGTTTTTCTTTCGTGTGTTGATGTTTTTCTTCAACTGTCTCTCAGTACTAAAGTAGTTTAAAAGAAAAGGAAAACGATTATTGTTAGCTAATCGTCTCGTATTTGCTCTTGAGTTTAACTCCAGTATGGACAGGGTGGATTCTACATCCCAAAATATTTTGAGAAAAATGTCCAAATCTACTCATCTAACAAGAATTAACCCAAATAACAGCCCATCCAACCACTTTAAATAAACTGAAGCGAACCATCGCCCATGTACGGTATGACGAATTCGAAGATAGTATCACCTTCGATAAGTCCGATGCCGACGGTTTGTCTTTCCTTCACTATGATGCTTTAATTATCACTTTACATATCACATATACAGATGTTAAAAGGATCACGATTGATGATTGAAACGACTCATGTATTATCCACCCGAGAGTCCTCATACAAATGGGACTCAAGGACAAGATAATACCACGCTGCATAACACTGGCTGGTTTGAATAATGTAGTGGAACGGACCTCCGGAGAAATATCATTACCCATCTTAGCAGTAGGAGTCATGCTGGAAACAACTTTCCATGTGATGAACCAGGAAATGACATATAATGCCATCATAGGACGCCGGTTCCGTCAAGCTTTTATCAATTGATCAAATTTCCTACTCCATAGGAAATATTCAACATCCTAGGCGAGCCACGCACCGCACAGGAGTGCTATAAAATAGCTCAAGATTGCACCCACACCAAACAACTTAAGGGGGCGAGTGCAGAGGCCTAGCAATCAGCTATATCGGGGACTAAGGTCGATCCTACAATAGACGCCATTAAAGATCCTGATACCGTAGAGGCCTGTAAAGCTATGTTCGAAGATCTCAACCCAGTCCAACTGGACGATGCCGACCTTACGAAGAAAGCCTACATCGGGCACGGCCTCGCCAATCCGAGTAAGTATCGTGAATTTTTAACTAACCATGCAGATCTGTTTGCTTTTTCCCATTCAGATATGCCTGGCATCCCGCGAGACATCTCCACCCACAAGATAAACGTTGACCCATTACACCTGCCCGTGCGACAAATGAGAAGGAAATTCAATGCCGCTATCAATGAAGCGGTCAGTGAGGAAGTAGACAAGCTACTGGCCAACGGCTCCATCAGGAAATCAAAATACCCCCAATGGGTCGTCAACGTTGTCATGGTCAAAACGAAAAATGGGAAGTGGAAAATGTGTGTGGACTTCACCGACCTGAACAAGGCGTTCCCAAAGGATTCGTTCTCACTGGCCCAATTGACCAACTGATTGATGCCACCGCAGGACATGAACTTTCTAAAATTCCTTGACTCTTACTCCAGCTACAATCAGTTCATGATGTCCAAGGAGGACCAGGAGAAAATAACTTTCATCACCCACCAAGGGACGTATTGCTACATGGTAATGTATTTCGGGCTAAAAAATGCAGGAGCTACGTACCATAGACTGGTCACCAAGATGTTTAAAGAACAAATCGGTAGTGGCTACACAAGATGAGAAGCGTCCTACACAAGCCTGAGTTATCAATACGGCTCGCCAGATGGGCCATCGAGCTCAGCCAGCACGACATCTCGTACCACCTAATAACCTCCATCAAGTCGCAAGTACTTACCGATTTTATAGCCGATTTCAGCGCAGAGATCCTTCCAGAGGCAGAACTTGAGAAACAACGTGCCTCCTCCAATATCGACCTATGGATTCTCTATACTGACGATGCCTCCAATGCATCGGGATCGAGACTATGACTCCTCCTCGAGATTCCCACGGGCGAAATTATTTTCCATTCCATACGATACCCTAAAATGACTTACAACGAGGTTGAGTACGAGGCCGTTATTGCTGGTATGAAATTAGCCATCAAGTATGAGGCTCGACAAATCTTCCTCCATTGCGACTCCCAAATCGTGGTGAACCAGGTCATTGGGACTTACCAGATAAAAGAACAAAGGTTGCAAAAATACCAGCCAGAAATCCACATGCTAATGGCCAAGTTCGACGAGTGCCGCTTCGAGAAAATTTTGAGGGCAAGAAACATTGAAGAAGACGGCCTGGCAAAACTGGCCACGACCACAAAAAACTTCAACAAAGAAAGCGTGGTCACCCTCCTCCATTCAGCCATCGACCATACTGAGGTATTCTATTTAAATCTGACTTGGGACTGGCGCATCCAATTTGTATCCTATCTGTAGGATGGAACGCCGCCACTCAACAAAAAAGAGGCAAAGAAACTCCGCGTACAAGCTGCCCGGTATTGCCCGATAAACAATGACTTCTACAAAAGGACGTTTGGCGGACCCTTGTCCAAGTCCTGGGGCCGCACCAAACGAGGGAAGTACTTGAAGAAGTGCACGTGGGTCACTGCGGTGCCCACACAGGTAACCGCTCCCTTGTGCGATGCCTCATTCGGGCCGACTATTACTGGCCTACCATGAAGAAAGAGGCAGCGGAATACGTTCGCTGGTGCGAACAGTGCCAAAAGTATGCCCCCATCATACACCAACCAGGAGAACCCCTCCACTTGGTCACCTCCCCATGACCCTTCAACAAATGGGGAATGGACATAGTCGAACCCCTACCTGCGGGACAAGAAAAGGTACGATTTCTACTAGTTTTTACTGACTATTTCTCCAAGTGGGTGGAAGCAGATGCCCAAATACGCGAATAGGAGGTCATCTCCTTCATATGGAAAAATATCATATGCCGCTTTGGCTTTCCCAAGGAAATCAGCTGTGACAACAAGCAATAGTTTATCGGCAAAAAAATGACAAAATTCTTCGAAAAATGGCATATCAAGCAAATACTCTCAATGCCATGCCATCCCGCCGTCAACGGCCAAGCAGAATCTTCCAACAAGACAATACTAAATATATTGAAAAAGAAACTTGAGGAGGCCAAAGGGCTATGGTCCGAGCTACTGCCAGAAGTATTATGGGCCCATCGGACCACACCATAATCCATCACGAGGGGAAACACCATACTCACTAGTCTACGGAACCGGCGCGGTCATACCAGTCGAGGTCGGTGAACCAAGATTGAGGTATTCACACACTAGCAAAATAGAAAATGACATGAACAGGCTCCAAGACCTCGACGAATCCGAGGAAAGAAGAGAAATGGCCCACATAATAATGGTGGCCTAAAAACAACATGTCAAAAGATACTACCACTCAAAGTGGGAGACTATGTCCTCAAAGCCTAGACACTGGCATCTAAATAACCAAGCAAAGGAAAATTGAGCACTAATTGGGACAGACCCTAAAAAATTACAGCACCAACTAATAAAGAAGCATTCCAGTTGGAAACAATGGAAGGAAAAATGCTACAAAGCAATTGGAATGTCGTCCACCTCAAGTATTTCCATTTCTGAAAGGTGTCTCTCGAATCGTACTCTTTTTCCCTTACCCGAGTTTTGTCCCAATTGGGTTTTCTCGTGGAGGTTTTTGAATGAGGCGGCGGAGGGGAAACCTGGAGATATTTGGGGAACAAGTTTATCATGTCAGCCTCTCCTTCGCTCTCCAGGCCGATATGGTAAAGCAACTGGACTAGCATGATATCCAACGTATAAATGGCTATGACCATCTCCAACGTATAAACGACTACGGCCATCTCCAATGTATAAACAGCTACGACCATATCTAATGTATAAACGGCTACGGCCATCTCCAATGTATAAATGGCTACGGCTATCTTCAACGTAGAAATGGCTACGACTATCTCCAATGTATAAACGGCTACGACCATCTCCAATATATAAACGGCTATGACCATCTCCAATGTATAAATGGTTAAGACCATCTCCTATGTATAAATGGCTACAACCATCTCCAATGTATAAACAGCTACAACCATCTCCAATGAATAGACGGCTACGGCAATCTCCAATGTACAAATGGCTACGACCATATCCAATGCGTAAGCAACCAAGGCCATCGACTTCATCATGGCTAAGGCCATCGCCGCCAATAGTCGACCCAGTTCAACTGCGCAAGAAATTGATTCGATGATAGTTGAAGTCACTCATTCGGCTAAGGCCATCAACATAGAATGGCTAAGCCCATCGACAGTATTATGGCTAAGGCAATCACCGTCGACCGTCAACCTAGTTCGACTATGGCAAATGAGTGATTCGACGACAACCAAAGTCACTCATATGGCTAAGGCCACCAATGCGAAATAGATAAGGCCATCAATGCGAAATGGCTAAGGCCATCGACGGTATTATGGCTAAGTCCATCGCCGTCGATCATCGACCGTCGACCCAGTTCGACTACGGCAAGCAAGTGATTCGACGACAGTCAAAGTCACTCATATGGCTAAGGCCACCAATGCGAAATGGCTAAGGCCTTCGAGAGTATTATGGCTAAGGCCATCGCCATCGACCGTCGACCCAGTTCGACTAAGGCAAGCAAGTGACTCGACAATAGTCAAAGTCACTCATATGGATAAGGCCACCAACGTGAAATGGCTAAGGCCATCAATGCGTGGCTTAGGCCATAATATTGTCAGCCATCGACCTAGTTCGACTACAGAAAGCAAGTGACTCAACGACAGTCAAAGTCACTCATATGGTTAAGGCCATCGACACTATATGACTATGGTCATCGACATTATTCTGGCCAAGACCACCATCACCGATCGATGACCCAGTTCGACCATGGAAAATAAAACAAACACCCGCTCTACAAGACGAGATACCAAAAATAAAGGAGTGGAAGCAAAAGTATTGACTTTCATTATCATTCTAAAATGCATGTACATCCGACCTTACAAAAGGACCCTTTTAAATTTCAAAATAAAAAAACATATACAGAAGTTCTAAGGAGCTTCACCTCCTACGGGACGACCACTTTGCTCATTATCCCCCGCTTGGTCGTCATCTTATCCGTCACCACCCTCGGGTTGGTAAGCATTAAAAATCCAAGAACCGGATTCTAGACGATTGACGTCTTCAGAGTTATAGCCTGCCCGATCGGGGGAATCAAAACTATATCCGCAAGTTTCAAAAGCAACACAGGCTAAGCGTCGTTGCTCTTGAACCTCCGCCTCAATGGCTCAACCCGCGGATAAGTACTCCTCGAGCACGACCAATCGGGATTCGGCGTACACCCACATTTCATGCGCTTCATGATGCACATCATCTTCGGGTTTTGACAAAACGGTATGCTTGAGGACCTCAATCTCAACTGACTTGGTGTCGAGCTCGACGGTCAAGGCAGCGACTCTTGTCTGCAATTGAGCCGCCACCACCGCCCTCTCGCGGCTAATCTCCAACTCCTCTTCTTTTGTCTGAAGGAGAGTCTCTAACTTGATGTTCCGAGCCAAAGCAACTATCAGTTTCTCATCGACCTCCTCCAACTCGGCCACCCTCCTTTTCAACTCTGCTTCCAACTGTCTAAGGCCCTCACGAAACAGTCGAAACTGAGGGTCCTGTTTGAACACATATGCCAATGCATGATGCTTGGAACGACATTATTTGTATTTCTTCACCATTTTGTTGAAGGTGGCCGTCTTCCTTTGCTCACGCTGCCTCCTCTCCACCTCCAAAATAAGAGTCTAAAAAGGAAAGAAAAAAGAGGAATACAAGTTAGTATGTACCAAATTTGTCCTCATGGACCACAAAAGAAAAATTGAAAACTACATGCAAGGCTGCGCCAACGACCTTTCCAGATAGATCCTTGTCATTAATGCCCTTTAGCGTCTCACGATCTGCGTCCGCATAAGGCAGGGTCATCTTTGCTGCGGCTTACTCACTGCTCTCTAGTAGATTATACCCTCTTGGGATCATGATTCAATGGTTAAACCTACCTACCATCATCTCCACGTGGGCTGGATCTCTCGTTACATCCCCAGGAGCGGCTTCAGGGTCCTTCCTCTCAACACCAGCTTCTCCAGCTGCGGATGACGAATCGCCCTCTGGAATGCGGGATGAGCTGGAAGTGACGGTAGTTCTCCTTATAAAAGCCAACCTCCCTGAACGGATGGCCTTGGCCATAAAAACTAGCCTTGGATCTTGACGGGGCTCGCTAGGCCTCTTACCTTCAGTAGCTATCCCCTTACTCATTATCAATTGTCGCCTTTTCCTCTCTATAGCTTCCTCACCATCCGAGGTCTCCTCCACCGACTGCAGAGGCAATACCAAATAAAGTGCTTCACTTGTGGACGCCGCCTCGTGCGTATCCTCCTATTAAGGAACCACGGGAATGCCGTCACGGAACGAGCCGCAATGTATATCTTCACCCTTAGAATCAGCTTCCGCCTTGGGCTAAGTAACAATGGCTGCTCTCTTCTTTGGGACGTTGCGACCTGCCTACGCGAGTAAGTCAGGTAACAAAACCTAAGGAAGTATCCGACTCAAAGCCGAAGAATTACCTAACGGGCCGTATTATTGATGAAATGTGGCCCACGTACGGTACTCCTCTGCATAAGGTGTTAATTTCTCCACCCACAATTTAATGTTATCGACGGGCTGGGGCGGAGAAGCCCTCACTACAAAGATAAAAGAGAAGAAGCCATAATGGCCGAACTGCTAAAACACTATACAACTAAGAATTCCACATACAAGTATTCTTACGTTCCACCTTTTGGGGAACCCATTAGGGTTCGATCCCAGATGCTCCGTCTGATATATAAGTACCTGCACCAGAAGCCGCGATTGACCTTCTCTTCAGCCTTCACCATCAAACCCTTCGAACCATGACTCTTTATTTACAACATGGTACCCCTCAGATAACCAGTGGTGAATAATTGTAAAAGATGGTGGACAGAGATTTCACACCCAGCCCTGTCCGCATACGTGCTCAAAATCCTACACACCTTCAAAGTGTAGGGAGTAAGTTGTGCCGGGCATATGTCAAAAAAGCGGCAAAGCTCCTCTGCTAAAGGATAAATTGGTACGCTATAACTGATTAAGAACGGGTACTTATAAAAAGTACAATATTCAGGTCTATGCACGTTGGCGTAGTCCGTTCCAGATGGAACCATTTCCACGTGGCTCGGAACGTTATGCGCTACTCGGAGATTGTCAAAATGTGGCTGCAACAACTCACTATGTTCCCAAGGAATAGATGGATTTCTCGTCTAAAAGTCCCGTCGAATGTGCATTTCTTTGGGAAGCACATTTTCCACAGAGAGGGAAACGGAAGCCTTTTCTGCCTTCTCCTCTTTGCCGCCAGAAGAAGGCAGAACCCTAGATGGGGAAGCATCCTTCTTCTTACTACTTTGGCATTTTACCATGATGTTTTGTTTAAGATGTAAAGTGCTTATAATGTGAAATAAGGCTTCAGAAAGATACAAGAGTATCACACGAAAATATCAATTATCAGAGAGAAAGGCAATGAAGAAAGTTTAAAAATATTTTCCAAGGGTTCGAAAGATGAATCGTTTGAACATTTCCCTTATTTATAGAGTAAAGTTGTGCGGGAATCGAAAAGGTATGACCAAAACGGGTGCGGGAAACTAAAACATCACCTCCTGAACCACCTCGGGAACAAAAGTAATAATGACGCATGGGGGCAATGACATCATCCTAAAAAGGAAATCACACGTCAATGGATCAACAACAATGGGCAAGTCACATCATTCCTATTGCCGCCTCAGTGCGAGGTTAAATTCTCCAAAAGACGAGGTTCGCAATTCCGTCCATTAGAGACGCCCATCGAATGCGCCTCCAACAAACAGATGGACTAACTGTATAGGGTCAAATTTAAGGGAAGGCATCTCTACACTGATGGGTAGGTCCTCGAGCATCTACTAAAATAAAGACATGACCTGGATGTGGTGACAAAGGCGATGTCACTTAAAGACTCAACACCTTCACTCAGA